>CM048747.1:489317871-490517871 GCA_026315105.1 Locusta migratoria
TAGGGCACCCCCGGCTGACGGATTGTAGCTAACACCACCTAGAGACAAGGCCTTACAATAGGCCGTGCCTACGTCACACATAGAGGCCGCGGCCGCCATCTGACTGGCCGGCCGCTGCGCGGTGGTGGGCGTGCCCCAGCCAACAGCCAGTGAGGTGGCGGCCGCGGCCTCTATGTGTGACGTAGGCACGGCCTGCTGTAAGGCCTTGTCTCTAGGTGGTGTTGGTATAGCCTCTTCTTCAAGTGGCACGGAGCCGTGTGTGTAGCGCCGGCGTTGTGGCGAATGGCGACCACAACACTTACGACTTGATAAACGATCTAGGATTCTTATAAATACTCCCAACAACAGCCAACCAAAGGTACGCTTTGCGACACAGAGTTAATAGCATAATTTACACATCCATAGAGCAGTGCAAATATTACCGTGATCTTGTAGAACTTCAACAGGTCATACTGAAAGTCATGAGAATCCCACTGCTATAATTCTAATTCGAACAATGTAAAGTAAACGAGTTGAGAGTCGTAATTCACGGACTTAGCAGTAAGTCATGTACGGACGTCATGGGCCTCTATCACGTGACAAAAGACGGCATTTTCAGGATTGAGGACATCCGTGCTTCGTTTCGACAGCGTGCTCTCATTGAATTCAAATGTTCAAACGTTTGTAAATCCATCGGACTCAATTGCTCGGTTATTAGTCCGTAGCTTACAAACTACTTAAACCAAGGTAAACTAACCTAAGGACAACACAAACACTCATGTCAGGGTAGGACTCGAACCCCCGACAGCGAACGACCGCGCGCGCCGCAGCACGGTGCTCCTATGCGCACGGCTAATCCGCCATGAATTCCTTCGTGAAGAAGTAAAATCTGCTGGTAACATTCACTTCAGACTTCAGCGTGCGTATGTAGATGCCTGAATCTGTGCAATGGGCGACATTGGAGAAACATTTCGAAGACAGAAACACGAGCATCCAAGATGAATATCGTAGTGGTCGTCCATGCACTGCCTTCACGGATCGCAAGGAAAAGTTTTGATGCGCTGATTCGAGGATCTACTTCCAGCGGTAGACTTCTTTTCAAATTTCATTATGTTGCCTTAAGGTTCAACCAAGATTTAAAGATTAGATTACAGAATCGTGATACCGTAGCTTAAAAAAACTCAGATACAATGTAAAACTTTTGAAAACTATAAAATCACAATTTTGGTAAACTGGGTAATCACAAACACTTTATAACTTTGAGTAAACAAAAAAAAAAAAAAAAAAAAAAAAAAAAAAAAAAAAAAAAAAAAAAGGTTTGTATAGTCTATGGGACTTAACTTCGGGGTCATCAGTCCCTAAACTTACAAACTACTTATGAACCAGTTACGAACTAGGACGGCACAAATATCCATGCCCGAGGGGGGATTCGAACCCCCGACCGTAGTGGCCGTGCAGACCCTGACTGGAGCGCCTTACTCCCGTCGGCCACCGCGGCCGGCTTCAGTAAACACATGTAAAAATTGCAGAGAAGTTAATTTTACCATTTAACGATGAGTTCATGTCCAAAACTATTAAGCGCATAATAAAATAAAAATAAATAAATATGGTTCCAATATTTTCTACGATGTGAAACACGCGATAGAATTTCTATGTGTGTAAAGAATAGAAGTTCTATCTTCCTGCTCGAAAAAGAAGTCACACAGTACGAAACCGACGCGGATAAAGTAATCTGTACAACGCACTTAAATAGTATGTCTTCTCCGGCAGGGACGACGTGCACTAGAGGTCCTAAAAAGAAGGATATTATTACACCACCCCCATAAGTGGGGTTGACGGTACAGCGCATCTTCCTTGTTCATACACTCAGATGTACCCCACCCACTCACGCTGTGCCGTGTTCGTACACTTAAGTGTTCACTGATCATCTGTTTAATGCTATGTATACACTCTCACCACTCTCACAAGTTCACTGTTCATCCATACAGTGCAGTGTTCATATTCTAACATGTTTATTGTGCAGTCAAGCAGTGCTGTTTTCATACACAAATTTATTCACTGTCCCTCTATGCAATGCTATGTTCATACTCTCACATGTTCATTGTCCAACCGGTCACTGTCATTTTAAGTGTTCACTGTCCATTCATGGACTGTCGTTTCCTTTCTCTCATGTGTCCACTGTCCATCTGTGCACTGTCGTGCTCGTAATTTCACTTGTTCAAGAACCATCGATGCAGTGCATCGTTCATTCCATCGTGTGTACTGTACATTCACACAGTGCCATGTTCGTACTTTCACGCATTCACTCTGTAATTCCTCACATGTTCACTGATAATCCCTACAGTGTCGTGTTCTTAGTCTCAAGTGTTCACTATCTGTGCAGTTCGGTGTTCATATTCTTATTGCCAAATCAAGCAGTGCCGTGTTAATACTCAAATGTATTCACTAACCATCCATGTCGTGCTGTTTTTGTAATTCCACGTGTTCAGTATCCAATCGGGCTCTTCCGCGTTCATAGTCTTACTGCTCATGTATGTACCCTCATGAGTTCATTGTCAATTTGTGCACTGCCGTACTCATACTCCCTGCTGTGCCGAGTCCATACTTTCACATATTCACATATTCATCCGTGCAGTACATGTTAACTGTTCATCGATGCAGTGTCATGTTCGGTCTCTCATGGGTTCACTGTGCAACTCGATACTGCAGCGTCCGGAGTCTCAAGTGTTCACTGTCAATCAACGGATCAGCATGCCTGGTCCATCCGTGCATGTCGTGCTAGGACTCTCACTTTTCAATGACCATCCATTCGATATTCCTTGTCCAATCTCTCTTGTGTTCACTGTACATTAGAACTGGGACGTTCTCGCACTCCCACATATTTAATGTCCATCCACAGAGTGCTGTGTTTAATTGCACGTTCTTACTCTCCATTGCTGGAGTACCTTTTTGTGCTTTCATATGTTCACTGTGCTTTCATGCAGTGTAGTGTTTGTACTCCCACATAGTCACTGTCCATACACACAGTGTTGTTTTCGTACTGTCAAGTGGCATGTCCCTACCCTCATGTGTCCTCTGACCATTTGCGCGCCGCGTTAGACCTCTCCGGTGTTCATTGTCTATCTTTGTTCTGCTGCGTTTGTGCCCTCATGTGTTCACTGTCCATCGGTGTATTTCTATGTTTGTACTGTTATATTTGCACTTTCAATCCATGCAGTTTCGTGTCCGTAATTGCACCTGTTTACCCTTTATCTGATGTTGACTTAATCTCACGTGATCACACTGTGGTCACTACAGCATGCGTAGGTGAGATATGCCCACTCCAGCGTGTAAGCGTCGTCTGCCCTCTCATCACATGACAGTCCTACTCTCTCTGAAGGAACTGAGATACCAACAGACGTATGTATAATAAAATATTTATTCTATCACAACCAGTTTCGGCATTCCACTATGCCATCTTCAGGTCCCTACATCGGAGCAAAATATCCAAAAGTAGGGTTACTAAAACTGGATTCGTGGACTTCTGTCTCTTAGTGGGAAACAACAACAGCAACTTGTTTCCCACTAAGAGACAGAAGTCCACGAATCCAGTTTTAGTAACCCTACTTTTGGATATTTTGCTGCGATGTAGAGACCTGAAGATGGCATAGTAGAATGCCGAAACTGGTTGTGATAGAATAAATATTTTATTATACATATGGCTGTTGTTATCTCAGTTCCTTCAGACTCTTGACCAGCCGCTGTCCCGTTTACACCACCAATGATGGATTCAATAACCCTTCTCTCTGGTTTCTGGTGAATTAATAAAGAATCTAACGGTAAAACAAATATCTTAAGCGTCCCAAGATAAATACGTGTCGATCACGGAACAAGATCCAGTCTGCCAAAACTATGGAACTTATTTAGTCGATGCCACTTTCTCGAAACTTGTCCCCCGACCCCTTTTCAGGGTGAGGTCTTTGTAGTGGATTTTCAGTGGGTAGACCCCTCCTATTAACGGTGCTAATACCTCACGGGCATCAGCAGGGCGCGGGTGATCGCGGGCCATTAGCAGCGCGTGGTGGGGCCCTGCCTGGCCATAATGCGGCCCCCGCCGTTTGTCATGGCGGCGAAACAGCGCCGCGGCTGCTGGCTGCCACTGGCATAATTCGCTCGCAGCTCGTCGTGAATAATCAGCAGGGCCAGCGATTGTCTTGGCAGCGTATCTAGAGCACGCTCTTGGCACCGGAGACCGCACACCGCCTCGAATGCGGACGTTTGTTTGTTCAGCCAGCGCGGAATTTTGAATCCCATTTTAAAACTGAAATTCGTTTCGTTCCTTAACTTCCTTAACTCTGCTCGCAAGCTGTCGCTCTCTCTTTTCGAGAAGTGCCGCATCTTTCAGTCAAAGGGTACGTAAGGTATTTTGTAAGGCAACTGCATGTAGCTTAGAGCTACGCAACTGCTTTCGAGTGACTTGCTGTGCATAAGGAAGTGTGTTAAAGATGTTCTTTAGTCTTGTAGCCACCTCAGGTGCACTCTGGGATGCTCTCTAGGCACTGGGATGCTGTCTGGGTTCGCACCTTCCTACTAACATATGGAACTGCAGTATTTAACACACTGAATTCCGTGTCTGTAACAAGACATTGTTTTCGTTAGTAGAAAGAATGCCATGTAACCAATAATGCATAACGTTTGCTTGCATAACATTTTCCTGCATCGTAACAAGGCTTCATGTTTGAAGAAGGGAAGGAAACCTAACTCGTAAGATGACAGCCCGAAGAATCAATCCCACGTGAAAATTTGGCCTATTCTGACAGGACACAATTATCATCTTTTGAAAATACAGCTTTTAAATTTTCGTGCGCCTTGACTGTTTTCCCACTTTTTGATCTCACCGCAACCACCTAATGGGGCAGTGATAGGTTTGTGAAACACGCTCGAGTCACCGTTTCCGCAGTTGTTTACCGTAGACATTTAGACACCATATGTACTTACATTCTGTGAGGTCGATTGCGTTTGCATGCCACTCAGAGGCCGCACACGTATGAATACTACCAACAGCATCATCTCTGATTTGCTAGACTGTACAAGGATCTATAAGACAATGAGTCAGGAGTTTTCACCGATTTAGAACGAAGTGCATCGTCAGATAGTGCTATTCTTCGCAGAACACAGTAGACTTCGATGTCATCGCGTTCTGTCATGGCAACTCCGAAGTATACACTCAGTTGTCTGCACTTCAAATCACAATCAGACCGCTCTTTACGTCTACATGTAGTTGTCTTCTACATTTTTAGCACAATTTTTCATTGTTGGGAAAAGTTCTTGGATATGGGGTGCCATCGAACAAACACACCAACAACTTCACTTTCCAAGAAGTCGTTTCAGACCAGTATCCAAAAATGACAATATCTGCACCAGAATTGTGAAGAGTTTAGAAAAGATTAAAAGTGAAACTGATGTTGCTTTGAGAGCTATAAAAGAGAAATATTGTTATGCAGGGGGGGGGGGGGGGGGCAAGTACGTAATTGTGGTGCGGCGGAATGTTTAATTCTTCCGGTCGTGTCTGCAATTAATTTTTTTTGTTATTGTGCGTGACTTTATATACCGATGCCTTATCTAGAGCCTGAAAATTAATTTTCAGCGTAAATTCTTAAACAAATTATTGTTCCTATCCAAATCACACTCGAAACAGTTTATACATCTCTTCCACGCAAACTGCCAAATATTTAGCTTTAGTGTTCCGATTATCGAACAGCTACAGTCAATAATGTTCGCCTAAAAAGTGGAGAAGACTTTGAAAACTTGCCATGCGGATTTTTAAATATCTATGGGGGGAGGGGGGATGGGATAATGCAAAATGAAACCTCGACACACAGTCTCTGCTTCCCACGACTGAGACGGAGTGTACGCGTTCCTGGCTTGACGTAAACTGTCGCCGTCTCGACAGAGTAATATTGGAAACCTTCTTGATTTCCGAACTTTTTGAAGTGCCCAATAACTGTTGCTATTCTAGCTTCAGTACGTTGGATTTTATCAAGATTTTCTTAGAAATGAATCTTTTGGTTTTCTCGTTTTGCCTGTTTAGTTGATGGCATATGAAAAATTATTTTAGCTGAGTCTTTTTAGCGGGCCTGGCCAACGCAGGAAAGCGCACCAGTGCGGATTCTGACCCAACTCTCGTACCAGAGGATACTGGGCTCCGCCGTGGCCTAGAATCGTGTGGCTGCCTCTTGAAATCGCTCTCTGAGTTTTGGGATGTTCGCTTCTCGGTGGACCAAGTCTGTGGGAAAGTCCCACAGAAGATGCAACACCCTTCTCAGGCTTTTTTCTGCAGTATCTGCAGACGTTGCATGTTGGTGGGCGTATTGTTGCCACAGACTATAGCTGCATATCCCATTTTGGGCGTATTGCAGTCTTGTAGATCGTCAGGCCGAGCTTACCTGGCAGAGTTGATGAGCTAAGTATGGGTTATAGAAGACGCAATCTTCGCAGTACTTTTCCTCTGTTTGGCCTCCATGTTAGCCTCTTCTCGATGGTGACCCCCAGGTACTTCACGGTGACACTCCGTGGAACTGGACTGCCGCGCACCGCGACCGTGGGTGCCGCCGGAGTGAAGGGCCGTTTACTTGTGACGATGGCTTGGCTCTTCTCGGCGTTGTAGGAGAGCCGCTCTTTGGTTTCCCAGTCTGAGAGATCGTCAGTCGCAGTTTGCAGACGCTGCTGGAGTGTTGCAGTGGACCAGCTGCTGGTGTACACCGCAGTGTAGTCGGCGTACAGTGTAGTTTGACACGCTCTGTGGTAGGTCGCCTGTGTGAAGCGAATAGACTGTTGAGCTCCGTTATACAGGGTGAATCATCTAACACAAGCAACGCAAATATTGCGGAAACGGAAAGTGCGATTGATGTGCGGTTTTCACAGAATGGACAGGTAGTCAGGGGCTAGTAATTTTAGCCAACAAACAGATTGTAATATTACTTACAAAGTGTATTTTTTATACAAATATACAATTTTTTAAATTGAACAATGGTTGTTTCTATAATGCACTGGAATTTTTGGCACCAGCTGAGTACAAAGAATTTTTAATGACATTTTTATCGGATTTTGTTTTTGCAGCTACAACCGTTCAAAGTTTCGCGGGTGGAGGCTGCGTTAGCGTAGCTGACTGACTGAGTGACTAGTCCCTGGGGCAAGGACCACTGTCTCATGACCACCCGCCAGTCACCTAAGCTGTCGTAGCCTCTGCCCCCAAAACTTTGAATGGTTGTAGCTGTCAAACTATACGTGATACCAATGTAATTCAAACTTTTTTTACGCAGCTGGTGTAAAACATTCTAGTACATGATAGAAACAACCATTGTTCCATTTAAAAAACATATGTTTTTCCATATAGAACGAAATAAAACGAATACTAAATAAAAATTTCATATAAATATGTTAGCAAATTCGCCTCGCAGAATTTTGTAAGTAGTAACTACGAATAGCGTACGAGTTCTGTACTGTTACTATTAATCCCGTCTTCCTGAAATTTGATGCAGTATGATCATCTTGCTTAGTAACTAAAGTGTTGTAGCACACCGGAGAGCGTTCCAAGCGCCTTGCTGTGGAGCTCTCGGTTGCTCGCCGTCGGAATTTTGAGTCCTCCAGGGGGCTGGGTGTGTGTGTGTGGTTTTTAGGTTAGTAAGTTTGTAAGCCTAGGGAGTAATAACCAAAGAAGTTAAGTCCCATAGATTTACAAACATTACAACAGTTTCTTGTGGCACTAACCCTGTATCTTAATTCTAACAGGCACTTAATCAACGTTCTTATACATCAACAAATTTCGTATTCTGCCGCAGAACAAATTTCGTATTCTGCCGCAGAAGAGATTTCGTATTCTGCCGATATTTCGTTATTTCAATAAAATAAATCACAGAAGCACTTCATCTATCATTGTATATTAACTGTAACTTAAATCCAAAATTTATATATTTTTGTAGCATGAACGTGGGGTGGCTGAATATTATCCACAGTTGTGCAATTCTTCGTAAATGCGGTTATTCTGTAGCTTTCTCGTTGTGCTAATTCGGATGTAATGCCCAGTTGTGGAATCGTTGTAAGTGTTGATATCTAATAGGAGCACTCCCATGGTGTTGGACTCGCATACGAGAAAAATGTTCAAATGTTTGTCATGCTTATGGGATTTAACTGCGGGGTCATCAGCCCCTAACTTACAAACTACTTATGAACTACCTTATACTAAAGATAGCACAAACATGCATGCCGGAGGCGGGATTCGAATCCCCGACGGGGAAAGGCCTTGCGCATCGGAGCAAAGCACGTCAATGCACACGGTCGCTTCGCCGTGGCGATACGATAGAGTATGGAAGGCTTATAGCATAGATTTAAGTTACTAACACCACCCCACTTTTTCTATTTCCAAATTAGTTTTATTTTAACTAGAACCATTTTTCCCTAACCGATAATTAAATTCAATATAAATATAGCAAACTACCAATGAATATTCTAATCAGCCTAATATTGTTTATGTAAGAATTATCGTTGTACTTAGAGAAGAAGAGAACACATTGTAATATACTAAATCGAAAGTAAATATTGGCCACAATTCACGACCAGCTTTATACCCACAGGCAGCTGGTCTAAATGAAGGTTTCAATAAATAATAAATAAATAAATTCCCTGCACAGTGATAAGATCGATGTATTTCCGTAGCATTTTGAAAGAAAAGAGTATTGTAAAGCGATTAGAGGTAATTAGTAACGGATCACTAGCTAGCGTTGGATGGGTCTTTAGAGATTCAGGGAAACCATATTGATCGAAGTTTTGATGGCCGAACGGGGAATTGGAGTGATTTCTTCCACAATGTGAATCCAGCGTCTCGGAGGTACCGCGACGTGTAACGAGCAGTCGTACCATCTATTCTCATAAGAGGCTGTAAAAATAAAGATCATTCATAACAGTCCACAACTACGAAAGAAGGCGTAAATGAACAGCAATAGCGTTCGCGTTTAATGTCGCCCCGGCACCAAACTACTTCCATATTCCTCCCGGCAGGGTGACAGCTCTTATACGCCGGCACAATAAACCAGCCTCTTTTTCTTCCCTTTTACTGGGTCCGCCAGCGCCTTCTTTTCCACGCAGTCCGACTCCCTGCACTACCCCGAACGCGCTTTCATAAATTCACCTGGCCGAGCGTGCGGTAGGGAAAAGGAGGGAGGGCAATGGAGCGAGCTAATTCTTCTTAAGCAGCCGAGAAAGGAATTTCGCAATTAGCGAGGAGAGCGGCTGCAGAAACGTACGGGGTGTTTGCTAGCGGGCACGTAGCAGCCACCGGGGAGACTTCTTAGCGGGGGGTGAGGGGTGGGGCGGCCGAGCGGGGGCTAATATCGCGAGAGTGATCGTCCGATATATCACACGCCCCGCGGCGCGGCGCAGGCACAAAGGGGAATCATAAAACGTGGGCGGCGCGGTCGCGAGTGGCGGCGGAAGCAGGTGAGCGCGAGCAGACAGTCTATTACGGGCGCCGCGCCGGCGCGTAATTAAATGATTATGATCTCGGCCGCGGAGGCGGCGTCGGTTTTTCGGAGGCGGAGGGCGGCCGACGTATCCAGACGGACGGCCTGGCCGCCGCCCCCGCCCCCGCGGCTTTTAATGCGCTTCCCGCGGCCGCCTAATTGCAGTTTCGTGCGGGGGTGGGTTTCTTGTTTTCCCGCCGATAGCGCGCTGGTGGTGGGGGGGGGAGGGGCGGGCGGTTCGTGACGATCGGCTCGGGTTTATGGTAATGCCTGCTAAGGGAAGGGCCCGCTAAGCGCGTACCAGTCGCGCGCCGCGCCGGCCTGCTGTTACGTGCCGCTTGCGCTCTTACGAGATTATTTTCCACGTCCCGCCACAAATTTCCCAACTTCTCTGCTCCGAACCGTTCACTTCCTTTCCTTTCTCAAAGCTGGGCAACTTAATCCCTTACATAAACTTTTTAATCCTTTCTTTGTCTGACATGATCAGACTGCAGAAGCTATCTGAATCAAAATTCGCGCACTCGGGATTCGCAGCGCGATTCCTCACATGCTAACAATAAAAATATGTCTGTCACAAAATTTCGTCCTCCGCAATGATGGGTGTGTGTCCCATACGTCAGTGTGTTTCAAAATTACACTACTACACCAACGAAGTACCAGGGGATGTGGGAGGTGTGTTGAAGAACAAAATGAGCATGGAAACCCATGCCAGAAAACGCCAATCAACGACGCTACGGCGTTAGAGGCTAGACATCCCCTCCAGCAACTTCGACGCTCTGTAGCGTCATTGGATGACGTTTCCGGGCATGGGTTTCTATGCTCTCTTTGTTCCTCAAGACACCTCCCACATCCCCTAGAAGTTTCATCTTCAGCTGTTTTACTATTTTTTTTAATAATAATAATAAAAAAAGAAGACGACCGGTCTCGCGACTTAAAGTCGCATCTTCGGGTCAAATACCTTAATGAAAAGGAAACCGGACTATAAGCCAGTGACAAACCAGAATAAGCCTATCTGCATAAAGGTGGAATAGAAATATACTTACAGTTAAACATAAAACCAGGGGCTCACCAATACAATCAACTGCAACCCCGGCTGTCAGAACACTTCACGCAAAACATCAGGGCGACAACCGCCCTCGTCGATCAAAGCCAGGCGGCCCGGACAGCGGCGTGGCTGTACGTAAGCTCAACAAAGGTTTTATCCCCTAGAAGTTTGTTGGTGTAGTAGTGTAATTCTGAAACACTTTGACGTATGGGACACACACCTATCTCAATCTTCGACGTCCATTTATTTCCGGAAATATTCGCAGGACGAAATTTTGTTAGGGGCATTTTTTTTTTGTATTGCTAGCATGTGATTAATCGCGCTACGAAGCCCGTGCGCGCGAATTTAGATTCAGTCTGTATATCATTATATAAATACGCTAACACGATACTCAAGGTATAGAATTCCAATGTTAATCATTCAAGTAGTCCAATCAAACGTACATAATTCGAAAGGTGGTTTCTCATAGATGTTGGAATATATATATATATATATATATATATATATATATATATATATATATATATATTGTGTGTGCACGTAGCCGTTAAGACTATATCATAACCGGCTGTAGTTGGGATGTTGGCACACGTGAAATTAGCTCAGTGAGTAAGTGCTTGGGGTTCCACTCTCTAGATCGCGGGGTCGATTCCCACTGTATCCCGATTTTTTAAAATTCTTCGTAATGTTCATTTCTTAACTTTTAAAAATAGTTTTTAAATATCATTAAATATTTCAGTTTATGAAACAGTATTAATATATTCAGATTCATTTCAATAATTTCAAATTATGCGTTTAAAGAGCAATTGTTTTATATCATACATTTCAGTTTACGTGGATTTTCCATGAGAACATAGTTTTGTTGAACAATGGTTACCCAACAAGAATTTCCTAATAGTGAAGTGAGTGTTCAAAACATCGCAAGTAAAAATTTGAATGAAGATTTAACCCTCGAGTGGACGTGCTGGGGTACTGCGTATCCCTTAGGGGATTTCGAAGTGGAGCGGCCGAGCGCATTGAGGCGCTATTCTGCGATGCCCGAGGCCGTTCTCCGTTGGGAATTCGAATCCCCCCTCGGACATGGCTGTTTGTGCTATCTTTAGTATAAGCTAGTTAATAAGTAGTTAGTAAGTTTAGGGACTAATGACCTCACAGTTAAGTTCCATAAGCTTTACAAACATTTGAACATTTTTGGATTTCAAAGCGCTGCAGCATAGCAAAGTATGAATATTTACCTGTTTCGTAAGGGAATTGTAATTTACGATAGAAGGTGGCGTACTGAGTACCATAAGCGCCTTTTTGTGAAAGGAAAAAAATGTAAACAATCGACGCGTCCGCTCAACCATAAAAAAGACATCACCAGTGCTCAGAATTATGCTTTGTCAGTTTATAAAGAAAAAGGAATGATCAGCGGTAATCCTGCTTCTATGTGCCCCGTACCGAAACTATTGCAGAGCAGGTTATTAAAATCATTAATGAAAATTTCATAGTCAGTGATGATTTAATACAGTTCACCGAACCTGACGCAAATAGTCTTTGAGGCAGTATGTGGATTTCCTCGTTTTGTGCGCGCGTGTGTGTGTGTGTGTGTGTTCGTGCGTGCGTGCGCGCGAAACAAAAATCGCAGCCTATGAGAGTAACGTCCTTGGTTACGTAGACTGTGGTATTGTCCGCAAAGCATACCTCACTTTGTCGTCGTCTATTCCTGCTATATGTAGCAGCAAGTGAAGTTCGATCCTTTGATGGTTTGATACATTATATTTTTGAACATAGAGAACAAGAACATTTAGCAAATAATGAAAGGATTTTTACGTAAAAGTGGTTTTTACTGAAGTTTTGTAATGCTAAATTGTGAGATAAAGCAATTAATTCCCTCATTTGTGTTTGTCATTATCTCATATTTCCTCATTGCCGTTTCTGTCACCTGTTCTCATAGCATTCACAAAACATCTATGAATTTGCAGTCCTCAATAAATTTCAATTAATTTTTTTTTTTTTTTTTTTTCATTTTCATGACTTTTCAAACACAACTGGTCGAATTTCGACCACAGGCAATAATAGTATATAGTATAAAGACAAATGAATTTTAATTTCTTCGTTACCAATTTCAACCAGCGAAATACTTTGTCCCAAATACTAAAAGAAGAAAAAAAAAAAGTCACTGGGTCATCTTTTAGTACTACTTCCATGCCACAGTGACTACATCGTTTCCCGTTAGATCACCGTAGTTAAGCACTGTTGGGCTTGGCTAGCACTTGGATCGGTAACCGTCCGGATCTGCCGAGCGCTCTTGGTGAGCGAAATGCACTAAACCGTTGTGATGCCAATTAGCAGCTACTCCAGTATCACCTCAAGTTTAAAAAACCGACACAACAGCCAGGAGTACGGAGCGCGGACCACGTCCCCCTCCATATCGCATCCTGTGACGCTTTCTGGCGGAGGATGACACGGCGGTCGGTCCGTACGCGTTGGGCCCTCGAGGCCTCTGTGGGACGGAGTTTTTTAGTTGTTTTACAAAATTATCTTTCCAAGATATCTGTACACTTAATTTGTTGGCCAGTTTCTATGTTACTTAGGCATCATCTTCTGAGCCTCACCATTCTTCCTACCTAAAACTGTTGACAGTATGTCTCATGCAGTACAGCATTACATTTGTCTTATCGTAATAACAAATAAGTTCACATCCATCAACCCACATATATGTATAGTACAAAAGCATACACGTTTACGGCATGGGCGCCATCTTAAAATTGGCCATCTTGAATCTAGGCCATTTTTAATGGAATGGGTTCATGTGATGTGACAGAAACAACAACATTTTCTGACAAGTTCATTTCTGTAAACAGACACTACGTATCAGTTATGGTATGGATACAGGTGCATCCAATTTTCCATACCATACCACAACTTGTACCACACTAACTACCTTTGAAGGTTCCATCCAGCGTAGAGTTTGCTCTCTGTAGTATCTTTGGTTGTGATGGTTGACGTCACAACCGACAAAAAAAAGTTTTTTCGTCACTGATCAAGATACCTTATGCTAAACAGGGATCTTTTGAACCATAACTGCTACGTCTAATACGTTTAACGGAATATAGCCGTCAGAAAATGCTGATGTTATTTTGTGTTTCAGACGACCCCCCCCCCCCCCTCCATGAGTAACCACTTCATTTTTCTCGTATATAGTTCATCATCAACTGTACGAGATGCACTAGGTGTAAAAATGTTCAAATGTTTGTTAAACTTAACTGTTGGGTCATCAAACTACTTATGAACTACCTTATACTAAAGACGACACAAACATCCATGCCCGAGGAGGGATTCGAACCTCCTACCGTAGCGGCCATGCACATTGTGGCGCGTGCCGCAGACCGCTCGGCCACTGCAGCCGGCCGCACTAATTGTAAAACACAAAAGTAAATGTGCGCTACATGGCACAATTTTGCTCGCCCTCCACCATTAGTAAGCCCACGTTTTATATATGACTAACGAGTTTACCCTCTAAAAATTTTTAATTCTGTATCCAACGACTATCTGCGCTCTGCAGTGTTACAAGCACTTGAATAGTCTACTGTAAGAAGATATTAACACCGATACTTACATACCTAAACCTGTGCAACATCACGAAAGTTCTGCAGGTATAGCGACGGTAGCCAATTACGGCCCAGATAAACGGTGGCGTAACATCGGATCCTCGAAACGTATTACTTTAGTACGGAACTCATCATAATTATCGTGGAATGTATGGAGAAACAATAATATTGAAATACGTCCCTGTGAACAACGTTACGAGACTTCTCGTTCTCCGAGAATATGTGAGATTTCTGGCTCTCGATACACGCGAGTAGCCAAAGTTCGGCTATCTGTACTTGTAGGTGACAGTCCAGTGCACATCATCGGGAACCAAGGAGCAAACAGTATTTAAGAACAAGGATAATATCACAATCTAATACACATTATACGCCCTGAGAAATATTTTCAGGAGTTTATGTTACTTTGTTACCACGTTCAAAAATCAAATGTTCAAATGTTTATTAAGCATATGGGACTTAATTGCGGGGTCATCAGTCCATAAACTAACAAACTATTTATAAACTAACTAATACTAAAGACAACACAAACTTCCATGCCCGAGGGAGGATTCTAACCCCCGACGGGGAAGGGCTTCGCGCATCGGAGCATAGTGCCAAAATGTGCTCGCCCACTCCGCCACGCCGGCCGATATGGCCGAGCGGTCTGCGGCGCGGCAGCCACGTTTGCACGGCCACTACGGTCGGGAGTTCGAATCCCCCCCTCGGACATGGATATTTGTGCCGTCCTTAGTGTTAGCTAGTTCATAAGTAGTTTGTAAGTTTAGGGACTGATGACCCCGTAGTTAAGTCCCATAAGCTCTACAAACATTTGAACCGCTCCGCCGCAGTGATACGACGTTCAGTGATAGTTTTATCATAAAGTAATATTTCTGCATTCGCCAATCGAAGACGTGAAATAAAAAGTAGCAGTAAGTAACAAAACCATGAATGTGACAATAACTGGAACTATGTGAGGGTCACAATGAGGAGAAAGTTGCTTTCATACGTTAATTGCAGTGGCTGTTACACATCCTGCCATGTGTTGAGTTCCTTCGGTTCTACATTTACACAGAGCTCGGTATGTAGATCCCATGTCATACAAAATTCAATATTTTCTTATTGTGGCACTCAGAGCATTATTTCTTTCATGTCTTCAATTTATGTACGTACTCCATTTGTTATCTATATTTATAAATGTGAATGTCTGTTCGGTGTTCGTTTAACACCTGTGAACTGCAAGACATAAAGAGCTAAACATTTGTACAGTTACTACTGTCTACCCGGGGAAGGCTTTAAGCACGGTTTTATGGCGGTTTTATGACGAGTTATCTGTATATATTAATGTGAATGTCTGTTCGGTGTACGCTTGTCACGTCCGAAAGACAAGACGTAGAGACTTAAAATATTTTTAGTTACTAATTTATACCTGAGGAAGGTTTTAGGCACGGTTTTATAGCGATCTGATATTTAGTAATTTGAAGAATATAACGAGAAATGCGGAATAATTATTTCTCTTTCAAAAATATATTTACTCTTTGAAATTGGTTTTATTGGTTGCATTGTTGCTCAAGGGTTGATAATGATAAAAGGGTGGAGTATATTGGGATGGAAAGTTATCGGTTTATATAAAATATTACGCGCGCGTGCGTGCGTGCGTGTGTGTGTGTGTGTGTCTGTGTGCGTGTGTGTCTGTGTGTGCGTGTGTGTGTTAATATTTCGCTCTGCAGCCAAAAGTACAGAACGCAAACGAATGGCCTGTATGTAATTGTTGTCCGAAGTCTCCCGTTGTACACCATAGCAGTTACATGCCGATAGCTATAAGGGGGTGGAAGATATAGTGGTTGAAAGTCGTCAAATTATATAAAAAAATCGGACTGAAGGCCAGCGATGACGTTTGCGACCCAACAGCAAGGAGGTTACATACAGCGAAACGTGATGCCACAGACCATATCTTTGGTCTATGCGTGCTACAATGTCTTCAGATCTTTCTCCGTAAGGGTAAGCATACGAATAAGGAAATATAAGAATAAATAAATAAAGCAATAAAAAAGAAATTTCTTTTAATACATCTCTTTCAAAAATTCGATTTGACGTTTCCCGCATTACATCAAGTGATGGATCTGTAATATTATTACAATCATTATTGTTGAATGCTATCTCATCTTCAAAACCAGTCTCATAGCAAAGTACTGAAAGTTAGCTTATCTATCGTAATCAACCAACACGCGAGTGGAGCCGCGGGTTTAAGCTAGTAACAAATGAAAATAGGCGCTGCGTAAAAGCTAATTTTCAGATTTGTTGTAATTAAATGCCAGCGTAAGAGATATAGGCAATATCCCAGAATCTTTTGTAAGCGCGGAAGTAAAAAATGAAATTAAAGAAAAAAACTTTATTAGGACGTGGACCATCATCCAACACTACTAATTCTACACACTAACGGAACGTTATGACTCTAACCACACGGCTACTCCGACAATCGAAAGTCCACGTCCTAATACTCTTTTAAAAGTAGCATATGTGTCAGTCCAGGAAATAAGCTATCTCCACGTTAAACTTCATCAAAATCCGTGCTGCAGTTTTTGCGTGATGCGTTAACAAACATACAAACTTTCGCATATGTATAGGAGGATGTCTTCTAGCACTCTGTATTGCGTCTCCGTTAAAAGACGTATCCAGGAGTATCCAGGATCGTGGATTTGTGGGGACTGAGGTTAATGACCGAGCTGACGTGATTTCTAAAATAAATAAAAAAATAAATAAATAAAAGAAAATAAAGTAAATATAGGGGGGAGGGGGTGCTGCGTCTTTATTCATATTGGAAGGATTGATCCATTTCCTTTCTGTTTTCTTTCCTCTATCTCTGTCTAGGGGAGGCTGCAGCGTCTAGGGGAAGGGTGGCACCACGATGGTCCGTGGGGGGAGGGGGGGGGAGAATTGCACAGCCCGACAGTCCCCCACCCCGCTGGATACGTCACTGTATTTTCAAGAATGAAGGTTCGTTTCTTACAAGCAGAAGCGAGAGTGCGTTCCGTTCTCAATTCACGATAGTTGTATGAAAGTTACAAAGTAGCAGATATTGAGAGTGCTTTTATGAATCAGTTTTTGGCTTTCGGTTCATTTAATATTTCCGACCGACTTCGTGTGTGTCTTTCTCTTATACATTCAAGACTGAATATTTGTCTGGGATAACTATACGTACCTTCGACTCCATACTGTAATTTTGTTTTATTTATTCTTCGTCTAGTTTGGACTTGAATAACTGTAATCTTGAATGTACCTCGACAAAATCATTTTAATTTTCCTTCTTTGGGGCCCGTAGTGTAAAATATGTCTTGTGATGACATGATTATTACAATGATACACCAACAACACTGCTTTATACTTGCTGTTATGGTTTATAAATCACAATGAGCTCATTTTGGCCTTTAGCCATCATCAGGTGCTCTGTAAATGCATGTTTAATGGTCTGAATATACATATATGTATTGTAACAATATATGGAAGTGGTTTACAATTTCTAAGTTCTTACCTTACATGGAATATCGTATGTGTCACTTCTGTATTTATTTTTCACCTAGATGTCGATTGGTGCCTCGTTTGTGTCTATTCTGTCTTTATTTTTTTACACCTGGATGTGCCTGTTAGCTTCATACGTTATTTCGATCTTGACAGCTTGGTTGACAGTGTATTTGCGATATTCCATGTTTACATAGTTACTATTGAAGTGTTTTGTGGAGAACTCTGTTGTAATTTGTTTGTTTCATTGGGTTTCATTGGTCTTTTACTAGAGTTTTCTGTAATTTTTTTATGCATATCAAACTAGACAAAACCTTAAACACAAAATCCACAACGACAGCTCAAACATTCCCATATACAACCACCCTGGCATTTACAAAATTTCGTGTAACGCTTGCCATAAATTCTACATAGGACAAACCGGCAGAAATGTCAACATTAGATTTAAAGAACACACCAGAGACAACGAAAGCAAGTCATCTACATTCTTTCAACATCTTAAAATAGAAAAACACGGCGTGAAACCCATAAACGAAGTACTAAAAGTCCTCCATATTACGCAAAAAGTAACAGTCATGACCTTTCTAGAAGAAATAGAAATATTTTTACACGCACACAGTAACCCTCAAAATTTACTGAATGAGAAAACCGACCTTAAACACAAAAAGTATATAGAAAACTTTATTGATATCACAAAATTAGAAAACGGATCAATTCAAGCAGAAATACTAAATAACGTATATCCATAGAGGCAAAATAAACTGTATACTACAGAGATACAACACAATGAAGACGATACCACTAACGAAATACGAAAAATTTATTAATAATAAAGCATAAAAACATCAACAAAATGTATCGAAAATTCTAGTAAAAGGCCTAATTAAAGCCAAAACCAATAAAACAAACAAATTACAACACAGGTCTCCACAAAACACTTCAATAGTACCTATGTAAACATGGAATATCTAAAATACACTGTCAACCAAACTGTCGAGATCGAAATAACGTAAGAAGCTAACAGGCACCAATTGACATCCAGGAGTAAAAAATAAAGACAGCATAGACACAAACGAGGCACCAATCGACATCTAGGTGAAAAATAAAGACAGAAGTGACACACACGATATTCCATGTAAGGTAAGAACTAAGAAATTGTAAACCACTTCCATCTATAGTTACAATACATATATATGTATTCAGACCATTACAAATGTATTTACAGAGCACCTGATGATGGCTAAAGGTCGAAATGAGCTCATTGTGACTTATAAATAATAACAGCAAGTATAAAGCAGTGTTGTTGGTGTATCATTATTATAATCATGTCATTATAAAATCATTTTAGTTTCACTCTCTTTTTTCCAACAGCTATATGAACGTCATTTACATATGTTAAGTCATTGAGCCTGTTCGTTGTTAACATTATTTACTCAGTGAGTGCAAACTGTTTCTCTGCAAGAGGCATCTACACTAGCGCCAAGCAGTGGACAAGCTATTTTTAGTCAGTCATTGCCAGGTAGTATAGAGAGTAAAGATTAAATAAATGCCTTTTCCAAATTTGTAATTATTGTTTCATATTTTGAGCAATAGTCCTCATTTCATATTTCGAGCAATAGACCTCAATCTTGAACTGCACATTTTCTAACGAAACGCAGTAGCCTACACCTCTCAAGGCGTTCTAAGTCACTCCAGAACAAAAATAAAAATCGGTTCAGCGGTTTAGTCGTAAAAGCTTAACAGACAAAGTTACTTTGTGTAACAGATAATATCCTACTCATCTACCAGTTTTGTTCGACGTTATTGCTATACGATTTTAATTTGCTTTTGCTTCTGTGGTTTTCCAGCAGTGCGTTTCATTAAAAATGAATAAACGCCAACGGTTCCTTATACAACATGAACTTGTATTGACGCCGTAGAGTCGATAGTTAGTGGCAGGGGTTTCCTTGCAGTGTCGCTCTTACAGCCACGATACAGGAAAGCAACCCTTGCGTGACTGCCGAGTAGCGAGTATCAACGGCAAAAGTCTTCATTTTATCTGCTTCGCCGCACGGCCGGTAGCTCATTCCACGTTAGCAGAGCATCTTTTTTTCCGAAGGTAACTTCTCTTTCAAAGTTACGTCCCTCCTCCCAACCCACGCTTTTAGCCTCTGCAAAGATAATTAGCTAATTGCTCGCCCGTCTTCCTGTGTTGCAGGTAAGAAGCCGACGAAATTAAAGGACGCGGGGGAGGTGCATGTGCTGTTGGCAGCCCTGCGCCAAAGCAGCAGGCTACCGCGCTAGAGGAGGGGAAGCCCCTTCCGCCTACGCACCTGGAGCCGACCTGAGGAGCAGGGCCTCCAACTGTACGGGCCCCGACCGCTGCTCGCCCTAAAGGACGTCTGTGCGAGTAACGATTTTCACCGTTCTTCTGAAACGCCCTGCTATTGGTTTCTTTCGCTTTTCAGAAACGAGCCAACACGTTAGTGAATTTACAGCATGTATTTTCATCATGAAGTAGTGAAAGTTGAGCTTCTTCTAAAAAAATCTTTATGTGGTGTCTATATAAAAAAAAAAGCACATCCAACTACATGGGATATCAGTTTGGTAGCAATCGTGTGAAAGTAAAAGAGACGTTCTAAATGCATAGTAAACATATTAACAGCTTTTCAGGTATAAAATTTACTGGCATAAAACCCTTTCTGTCACACCATTAGATGACAACACGTTTAAACATGTAGTTCCAAACGTGACCATCAGTAACTGCAAGTTGCCTGCTTTCTACGACACTACTAAAGTGCTTACAAGTAAAACTTGGCAAATGTCACTCGCCGATTCCTATAAACTTCGAATATCTTGTAGACTAGACCTAAATATCAAACACGTATTTTCTTATACGTCCAATACCGCCGCTGAAGTGGTGAAAACCCTCCTACAGAAAACACTGTTATGATATTCGTGAGCACATATCGTCGAAACAGTAGAAGGCGTAGCAAAAATATTACTACATATGTTGCTACGGTACTTTACAACTGTTCAGTTACATCTTTACACGTTTTGATGAATTTAGAACCCTCCCCTCAAATTGTAAAATTTGAAACGAAAAAAAAAAAAAAAATTGTGTAGGAAATTTAACAGTTTATTGAACAACAAGTAGTTGCAACAAGAAGTCGCAGTAATCAGATATTAGATGGAAGTACCACTGTAAACCGTTATAAACACGCTCTGTCAACATCGGCTAGATATAAGGCCTCACAATAGTCCGAAACACGTCACACTGAGTAGGCTCCAATCGCTAGCTAACGTCTGGCCGCTATAAGACAGTAGACTCTGCCGCAGCGGCCAGCCAGTCAGCTAGCGATCGCTTCCGTTACGCGGACTATAGGTGTGCTTCTAACTTATGTCGGGGGATGAATATTATATATGGTTGCTGTTAAATGCACTACACATACAGTTTAACCGTTCAAAAATTTGTGAGTTAAGGGGAGGATTTTGAATATAAAAAATGTTTAAAGCTGTTATATATACACTACTGGAAAATGAACAAAGAACATTTCGAATTCGTCAACCCAGCAGAGCGAAATTTTTTGACACATTTTTGAGGATGTATACAACACACGATCATGCAGTCAGAACCATACTTACGTCAAGTATAGTCACCAGAGCGTGCACAATGTTGACGCTAGTATCGTGTATCCTTTTTCAGCAATTAAGGATGCAACATTTTCATGAAGACGATTTTAGAAGTGCCGAATGAAGTCTTACGGTATGTACTGCCATGCAGTTTTCATCTGACGCCTCGGTTGGACCACATATCATGCCGGTGTAATGGCACACATGACTGTGCATCATTGTGGGGGAAGCGATATTCTACACTCTCCATTCTCCTATAGTGATCGTCTTGAGAACATTTAACAGTGCACGGTTCTCTGAAACCACTCATGGTTTTCTAACAGGACAATGCAGATCCATATGTACCCCATACCACCCAGCGTGCTCTTCGAGGTGTACGTCAACTACCGTGGCCAACAAGTTCCCCAGATCTCTCCACCATTGAGCACCAGGCACCAGGTGGAAATTGCATGGCAGGCCATTCCACATAACCACATTCGGAACCTCTACGATCGTTTCCATTGCTGCAAAAGGAGGGTATACACGGTACTAACGCCAGCAAATACGGACGTTTTGGTGACTACTCATGTGCATACGGCTCTGCCTGTGTGATCGTGTGTATACAACCCCTGCTGGGTCGACGAATTCATGGTGTTCTTTTTTTTTTATTTTCCAGGAGTGTGTATGCTGATGGAGGGAAATGATTCTTTTTTCACTACGGAAGCGCTCCAAGGCCCTTACTCTTACGGGAATCAGTTTACGAGTTTGAATATTAGTGGGCAAAGTAAAGTACTGTCTAGAAAGCGGGGCACTCGGTTTAGAATACCTGTTGGGTACACATTTTCTAGTTCGTAGTCAATGTCATAAATTCTGTGAATTTGTTTACACAATCGTGGAGTACAGTAGCAACCATGGAAAGTATGTTTTAACATGGTCCATAACATTGCGGGAATTAAGTCATAACCACATATTGTCTTTTGCTGATATTTCGGCTGCAAACCGTCCAGCCATCCTCGGAGCGAGTCTGACTTTTTTTTTTTTTTTTTTTTTTTTTTTTTTTTTTTTTTTTTTTTTTTTAAGTGCTACCACCTTTGGTGGCTGGACTTCCAAGTGTATAGGATGGATAAGTAATTCTTCTTTTTATTTTATTGACTTTTGCCGGACAGTGACCACACTGGGGGTCTTTTGCACTACATACTTATCATTGCCTTCACACCTATGATTGCCCTGGGGACCCTTACCCTGTGCCAGGGTTGTGGTTGTATTGTAGCTACATTCGCTAGCTGTCTTCTAGATGGCCTAAGTATCTCTATTTTTTCGAAGAGTTTTCTTGTTCTTTTCTCTATCTGTGTTTTTATCATGGGTATGTCCAGTTCCTGGTGTATGTCCACTGTCCTTGTCCGTCTAGGTGCTCTTAATATCGTTTTGAAACATCTGTTTTGTACTATTTGAAGTTGGTTTATATTGGTGTCACTTGCAGTTCCCCATGATGCGCACCCATATAACATTGCAGGTAAGATTGACCTATAGTCGTTTCTTAGTTGTTCGTGTCATTTCTCTGCTACTGAGGAAGGGAGTGGCTCTGATTAGTTTGTCCTTCTGATCCATGATGTGGTTTTTATAAGTTATGTGGTGGTCTAAGGTGACACCTAAGTACTTTGTAGACGTTGTCCGTTCTATTTCTCGGTTGTTTAGTGTGAGTCTTCTCTCTAGTAGTGCTTTCTTCCTCGTGAAGAATATTGCTTTGGTCTTTTGTTGGTTGACCTTAAGTTTGTTGTTGGCTGCCCACTTTTCGAAGATGGTTATCTGGCGTTGCAGTCGGGTTACCATATAGTTCGGTTGTCTTCTACTCGTTAGAATCGCTGTGTCTTCTGCAAACTGGGATAATAAAGTATGTTTTTAATGTAGGTATGTCGTTGACATAAATTGTGAACAGTGCCGGCGATAACACCGAACCCTGCGGTATGCCTTCATGCTGAATTTTTGTCTCCGATCGTTTTCCTTCAACTTGAACGAAGAAGCGTCGATCAGTGAGGAAGCTGTATATGACCTTATATAAAGGTAAGTCTGTTGCTCCATGGAGTTTTGAAATGAGCTTGTCACGCCAGACATCTAAAAAGATGGCCGCCGTGTAGTTCGAAATGTTCATGTTGTATGCTAGATATTCTGTGATTCGTAACAGTTGTATTTCAGCGGACAATTTTGTCTGAAAAGCAAATTGTTCCGGTCGGATGATGCTGTTGTCCAGCAGTGGCTGTTTAATCCTTGCCGAGATTATTCGTTCCAGTGTCTTCCCCATAGTGGATAGAAGACTGATTGGTCGGTAGGTGGACGGGCCTTGGGTATTGGTACGACTTTAGCTAATTTCCATTTGGTCGGAAAGTACTCTTGCGTTAGGCAGCTGTTGATAATTCTCGTTAGTAAGTCTAACGGTTTTCGCGGCAAGTTCTTGATTTCATCGTTGGATACCCCATCTGAACCAGGGGCAGAGTTGGAATTTAAGTTCTTTATTATCCGTTTTAGTTCTCGTGGTGTTGTCAGCTCTGGTTGGTGTCGGGCAAAGCGCTTCCGTCCGCCTTATATAGTGTGGAGCAAGCCAGTGCGCGTGCTTACTGGGAAGTCATCGTCACAGACGTACCACACCGACGGCAGCTGTAGCGCTCTCTATATATGATCACATACTGTGGTTGATATCGATGGCAAAGATGTTTGAAACCGTAGTGCCATCTATGGACAGCGTATGGAATCATATTCTGTGGTTAACAGGGATGCAGCGCCGTTGTCTTCGATTGTTTACGATTGTGAGTGCCGGATTCCAAATTTTGTGAAGATTAAAACCTTCATCATGATTAACTAAATTACTCGCCAGTCGAATTTCAGTCGCTTATCCAAATACCTGAATCCCAGAAAACAGGCCGGCCGCGGTGGCCGAGGGGACTGAGGCGCTTCAGTCACGGTCTGCACGGCCACTACGGTCGGGAGTTCGAATCCCCCCTCGGGCATGGATATTTGTGCCGTCCTAGTTCGAAGTAGTTCATAAGAAGTTTGTAAGTTTAGGGACTGATGACCCCATAGTTAAGTCCCATAAACCTTACAAACATTTGAACATTTGAATAAAACAGGGGATAAAATGTGAACATTTTCCTAATTCATGTTACGATCAGTCTGAATACAATGTTCGCCTACAGCAGATTTATCAGGTTGCAGTAGGCGGGTGTAACGTTTATGCTCCGCAATTCGGTCATGGACTGTGAGCAAAGTGCGTCCAATATACAAACGTGCACACTGGCAAGGAGTTTCATACACACCTGCTTCCGTAAAATCAAGTAAATCATCCTTCACAGAGCGAAGAGGATGCAGCCAATTTTTGATGATAAGTTACCTATATATGGCAGGAAGGCTATGGACTTGAACTTTTCTTCTTCAGGTTCTTCCTGTGGAACATTTGAATTTCAAGACTTTTCGAATTTTCCACAGTGGATAACCATTTCCTTCACATAATTTTTCCAGGTGCTTGAGTTCTTCCTGTAGATAGTCTTCGTCGGAAATTGTGTGTGCCCTGTGTTCAGTGTATTAAGTTCACCATTAGTCTGTGCAGGATGATGACAGCTATCTGTCCCCAGATACAGATGCGTATGTATTGTTTACGAAAGATACTGTGTCCCAGTGTACCGTTAGTTTTACGTTGAACCAAGACTTCCAAAAAAAGGGAGACAACCTTCCTATTCAAGCTCAATAGTGAACTAGATCTTGCCATGAATAGAATTTAGATGGTTCCAAAACGCGTTAAGTTTTTCTTCACCATGAGGTCATCCATTTATCTCCAAAAAATTGTTGCTTTGGACTTTTGGCCGAACGATAGTTATCGTTGATGTGCATCGAGAGCTGCTGGCAATAATGCTTCGGTTGGAATGTTCTTTGTTTGTTGGCCGGTGTGCGGCCGTCTCCCGCCGACCGCAGAGCGAGGCGGTAGCATTTCGTAACCTGCGTTTAGTGGTGGCTAAAGTTTTTGCCATTCCGTCGTATCGCATACAGGTTGCAGTTGTATATTGAAATGTTTCAGTGTGGACTTGTAGACATTCATCTTAGTGGCACGCAGTTATTAAATCAGGGTGTTTAAAGGGAAGAGTTTTTAACATTTGTCGTTCCATAATAAAGGAAGTTAACAAAGTTTACTGTTATGGATCAACCTCGTAATTGTCCGCATCCCATACTGTCAAATCATTGGAACAATTATTAAATGATTAAGCATAAAATAGAATGTAACGGCAACTTCCCCCATCGAGGATTAGTTGGATACAGCTGTGACGTTACAGTCTCCAAATGGTTCGGCGATGTGACCTCTGAAATATGACAAACGTGTTTTCTTCGAGAGGGTTTTCACAGCTTCAACAGCCGTACGGGCATGTAGTCGTTTTTGGAATGCCACCCCCTCAGCGAAATAATCAGTCATAAATATGTATGTAGCCTATTTAAAGATGTGTATGGAGTATATTGCTTTAGATGGCAGTCTACCGCCACGATGTAATTAAAATAAATTATTCTTGTGCCCAGAGCTGTGTAATACTTTTATTTGTTAAACGACGGTTTCGCCAGTTGCTGCCATCAACAGGAAATTAAGAAACTATGAATATATTTTGTTAATCTCCTGTTGATACCAGCAACTGCCGAAACTAGACCTGTATAACAAATAATAAATTTTACAGCTCTGGGCACAAAAATGAATTGCTCAAAAATATGAAGGGAGACATCATTAACAAAATATTTGCTTTCGCATGTCTGGAAAGACATGAAGAACTTTTTATCACGAAGATAAAAACAGTCAGAAATCCTAAAGAGGAGTTTATTTTATTTTATTTTATTTATTTATTTATTTTATTTATTGATTGAATATAGAAGTTCAAGTTCTATTACCTCTGATTTTTCCTTATGTAATCAATTACTATATGATCCGGGTAAAAGACGTTTCACAAGAAAATACGGCAGGTAATAATTCTTAAATGACGTGATCCCTATATCTGGCAAAACGTAATGCAGTTCTTCTCAGATTTAGCAGAAATATTATTTTAAAATTATGTAGCTAGCATACATTGTGAAATATTAAAATGTGATTTTTAGCTTGAATTGTGGATCCATCTTAACGTGTAAGATCATTTCGATGAAGTTCTTCTATGCTCACAGCAGTAGGCAAGTGTTCTGTCACGAGCACAGTTCACATCATACATCTTTAGCCAACTTTCTAGATCTTCAGAATTTTATGTTGCTTTTACAAGCTGCTCATTTGTGACGAAATAGCTGCAGTATGAGATACAGCGTTTCTCTACCAATAGAAACTGTGTCGCAATTCGAAAACATAAATAATGACTGTTTAATATAACAAGAGCACTTTGTAAAAATTGTGTAGTTTAAATATTTGTATTTCTGCAAACCTCGTAATGACTTTTAGGAATATAAAATTTCGAGGTGTATTGACTACATTTTAATTGCATTAAAATTAATTTGTTGATAAATTCGCAGCATGATACAGTGTGAAACACTTAAAAATATGGAAAGTAGTAATTTTTTGCTATCCGAAATGTAAGTTGGCGTGCATTTTTTTTTTTCAAATCGATATTTAACATAAGGCTGTTTATATTGTTGCAACGTACTTAAATATGTGAGTGAAAATCTGCAGGACAACTCACGACGCACTGTATGAGTATTGCAATGTGAAGTTATGGAATCAGAAAATAAAAATCTCGGTTTACATTGTGTACTGTCTTTTAAGCGAACGCACATGCTTTATAGATTAACCTACAACGAAATAATGATAACGTTTGTAGCACATAATATCTTGCGACTTCGTCAACATTATAAATGTAAATGAATGAGACGTTATCTCAGGAATCACATACAGATTTCGTTTCTACACGGTACAATTCTCTCTCTCACTCACTCACTCATATATATAACTTGATCACGAGTAAATTAAGTGTTTTGCAGACAGGTGTCCATTGACCGTAAATATTGGTCTGGTGGATCTCCTCGATTGGCCCATTACACCTTCCAAGTGTTTGATGGTCTGAGTCATATATGCATAGTCGCAGAAGGGGCACCAACAATCCTCCACTTGTAAAATGTAAACTTTCATTGCCGAAAATGTCAATCTTACTAAAAACTTTCCGGGCTGTTATGCTGTGACCTTAAGGATTTGTTACTCATACCCAACGTTTCGTCCCCATCTGCGGAGAACATTCTCAAGGAGAATCGTGCTGTTTTGTACGTTCGATACACACCCTGCCTCGTTACTGACTGTCAGTAAAATTTTAGTAATAATTTTCCACTTTTGCTTCTGATACTGACGTGCAACCTGTTCGGTCCTTATCCGGTTAAGTGATGTCCAGATTTTCCCGGATTGGTTGAACCAGAGGGTGGCTTGGTTGGATTCACAATAAGTCCAAATCTGATTGGGTTTGAGGGCAGCCAGCCGCTACCCGAAGTTTCAGTTACTGTAAACTGTTCTTGGGCCCGCTTCTGTCCTAGAAGCCAAGATGAGTTTGAGATTTCATTCTGAGATTTTCATTTAAACAGTCTTAATGTATTGCCAGGAAAGGGTTGTCGAAGCATTTAAGTCTCTCTTCAGTGCTAATGCTCTTTAGCTGCTGATCAAGAAGTTCTCTTTCAGGATATGCCAACAACTATAAGATACAGAAAAATCTTAAACACATCCCTTTATTTAATTGAACTTATTCTGACCATAATTTGTGTCAACTTATCATGCGTCATTAACCAAAATATTTTACACGTTGAGAGTAGACTCAGCCGCGAAAATGGAACGCAATATCCTCCTTATAGATTGCATCATAAGATCGATACTCCTTGACCTGCGTACATTACTCAGGCAGACGGGGTACCATTCTCACCATATATGCCAATCTATTTACTGTTGTCGACTTTCCTAATATGCGGGATTGTCGGTTTTCTGTTAAATCTTTCGAGAATAAGTGTTTACACATTGACTAGTTATGACCAGCTAACCGCAAAAATTAATAATCATTATGTCACAGTCAGTGCTATACTATTTGATTACAACACGTAAGTGTATCATGCAGGGCCGTAGTCAGAAGTAAGACTTTTGTTTTGGGTTGGGGACGGGGGAAGTGGGGGAGGGGGCAGGAGAATCTTGTAAATCATCTCAACGTAATTTCAGAGCGGGGCAGCATAACTTATCACGTGAATTCCACCATCTCCTTTTACTTGGTAACCGCATATATGCACAAACAGTTTGGACCATAATGAATTTAAGGATTTTTAAAGAGAGACGAAGTATTTTCACCATAACTCGCTATTCGACACACAAAAAACCAATAATCATTCAAAGCAATGCTTATACCGAAGTTCATTAAAATTATCTACTAACTGAGTGTGCATGAAAATGAGTCTTTGCAAAGCCTAACCAGAAAGAAATGATGCTTCGTTAGCATAATTACTGTGATTTGATCAGTACGCTTACTTTGACTTTCCATTTTATCCTCTGAGAAAAATAGTGTAGTAAATTACAGGGATACTTTTTGTATTATTCTTTCCTGCCTTGTCATCTTGCAAAGGAATGTCCATAATTAAAGGAAATAAAAAGTCGTGACTAGGTACGGCATTAAATGAGTACTTAATTAATGATTAATTTGTCAAGACATAGATAAATATTTCAATACAAATGTAATAGTATCTTCACTGTAATTTAACGAACGATTGGATTTAATATTGGAAGATGAATCCCGAAATATAATTTTCAAAGATAAGAAATACGATAAGCAACTCATAAAATATAAGACAACCATCGATGAAATAGGTACTTTAATTCGAGGTCCGTGCTTCAAACACACAGTTTATACTGATGACAACTCCAGAATAATTTTTCGTCTAAACTATGGGTTTAGTAGTTGTGAATAAATGATTATGCAATATTCTTAGGAAGTGAGATAAGCATACATTCTAAAGTAATTACATGTCTTAGGTTATGAATATTCGTCTTCAGGACTTGTGTAACTAAAATTTATTATCAAAGTGATACATAAGATCACGACAGAGTTTTAGAATGGCTCTTCTACTCATTGTTACGTATCCTCACTTTTCTTCTAATAAATAAATGACTGGTACTTTTCATAAAAATATTCGAAACAAATACACTGGCGGCACCACACACATATGAATGCAGACATTCACAACTGCACTGTTCCTTCTGACGAAATTTAAAAACGTATTTTTCGTGAATTAACTTGTTTTCTTACCTTATTATTATGCCGTATTGAGTTGTGCATCTTATTAAACCTCCCTAGCCCTATGAAGTCGGATACATTAATTTTGAACACATCGTAGAATATCAACGAACAGAATGATTGATTTCACTTTAAAGGCAATTTTGCTCGCCGTTTATTTGAAGGTAAGTAGTTACGGCATTTTCAGTGGTCATTCTCAGACCAGTACAACCATATCACCCCCCAAAACAAACGTTTTTCGTATTAGAAACACTGTTCTGTCACCGACTGCCAGGTAAGCCATGTCAGCGTAGTCATTAGACACCGTGAGCGAGCAGAATGTTGTCCTTGGAACTCAGGGGCCTCGACCGTGGTCAGGTGATTGGGTGTCGCTTATTTCAGAGGTCTGTACGCGAGATTCAAATACTCCTAAACATCACTAGGTCAACTGTTTCTGATGTGATAGAGAACTGGTAACGTGAAGGCAGGGACATGAACAGCACGAAAGCGTACAGGCCGACCTCGTCTGTTGAATGTCAGAGTTTCATATGGCAGGCATGTATCCTCAAGGCTTGATTCCATGGTAGAATTTGTGCTCCACGACTGTATTTGACTTGTGAAATTTTTCAGTCGTAAAAATATTTATTTATTTTCAAATCTAGATTTCTAGCACTGTGTGGTCATTATCAGTGCTTAAAAACAATTGAAAACCTCAAACATTCCGACGAACGCCACCTCCAACATGGAGGTAATTTAATTGTTTTTAAGCACTAATAATGACCAGAGTGGTCGAAATCTACATCTGCAAATAAATAAATATTTTTACGAGTGATTGCTGAAAAATTTCCACAAATCTATCCTCGACATCACATATGAATTCCGAACGGCATCAGGATCCACTGCAGATATTATGACTGGTTAGGCAGGAGGTGAGAAAACTTGGATTTCATCGTCGAGCTGCTACTTATAATCCATATATTACGCAGGCCACTGCCAAACGACGCCTCGCAAGAGCGTAAACACTGGACGATTGAACAGTGGGTAAAGTTGCGTGGAGTGACGAATCACGGTGCACAATATGGCGATGTCATGGCAGGGTATGGGTATTGTGGCGCATTTGTTTCTTTTTTTTTTACCGGACATAAATTAACGCCACATTTTTATACATCACCTGTTGCAGATGTTCAGTGGTCTCGAAGATCTTGTAGCTCGCCTGCCGTTCCGTTAACACATTACAATAATACGTCGGGTTCTTAGTAGTCTTGTGGAAACTACAAATATGACACGTTTCATTTATCCATTTCAAGACTGACTGACAACAATGCTAACTACTCCATTAGTAACTTCATACTACTACTGCAGACTCCTAACTCATACTGACTTTGACTGAGTTCGCGCCAATTTGCGCGTATAAATACACGCTAGTATTTCTAGAACCTTCTAGAACACGGAAGTACAACATTTAAATATTTAACAATTTGTTAAATAAACATTAATGAATCCTGCTTTACGCAAGTATACACAAAACTATGACAGATTTAATAAACATATTTCCATATCAAAATGAAATAATACAAAAGATCGTAAGTAAACAACAATTAGCGCAGTGTTAATATGTTTCCATTATTGTTCGACATTAAGCTTCAATAATTAATTAATTTAGTTTGTTAGAAAACAATAGTAATGCAGATGATAATGTGACTTGACAGAAGCGCTATAAAATGTTTATATGTTGCAAATATGGGATATGGTATCGAATATTTCCGTTATTTAAACAAACGGAACCCTCCTGGCTAAATATATTACAGTATGGTGTACGACCGGTGAACTTCAGCGTGTGTAATGCCAGTAGTAAAATTCTGAGGCGGTGGCGTTATGGTGTGTTCGTATTTTTCATGGGGAAAGGGGTGGGGGAGGGGTGGGCTTCCATCCCCCGTTGTTTTGCGTGGATCTATCTCAGTAAAGGGTTCATTAATGTTTTAAGCATCTTTTTGCTTCCTACCGTTGAAGAGGAATTCTGGGGGTGGTGATTGAATCTTTCAATTTGTAACATGGCACGTAGCAGAGTGGCAGCACGAGCCGGCCGCGGTGGCCGAGGAGACTGAGACGCTCCAGTCACGGACTGCACGGCCACTACGGTCGGGGGTTCGAATCCCCCCTCGGGCATAGATATTTGTGCCGTCCTTAGTATGAGGTAGTAGATAAGTAGTTTGTAAGTTTAGGGACTGATGACCCCGTAGTTGAGTCCCATAAGCTTGACAAACATTTGAACATTTGGTAGCACGAAACCGAATCCCAGAAGTGGCGTTTAAACTGCGCAGCTCCCCGGGAAGATAGCCAATGACCGGATTAAATTTACGTTTATTTTGGTATCTCACTAAAACAAATAGTCGGCAGCTCCATTTTTGCGAACATTCTCGCCCTTAACGGCTTGGACGGATCTAGTCGCCCTCAGGGAATCCCCCCAGCTCGCTCGCTTCTCCCCGCAGCCATCTGCACGCACGAAGCGTGCCCAAGACTTTCGCCTCCGTTTCGGTAATGAGAACGAGATTTCTCCATCGCGGAGCCGAGGGAAAACGTTGAACTATTAATTAATCCGAGAGAGCGCATTATTAGGAGCCATTAATGGATTAAGGCAAAGCAGTTTAGCAGGCCGAGCCGGCTAATAGCTTATTGATGTAGTGTAAATCAGGAAGGGATTAGCTCTCCCTGCGACACACACACAGACACACACACAACTTACCCGGCCGGGGAGAAGTCTCCGGCGGCGTAAAATTATCGCGAGATTTAAGCGGGCTGCAAGTTGTCCGCGAGCGGAAGCGCGGCAAGTTGGGGTGCGCCGCCGTCGGCGTCGGTGGCGGCGCTGGCGTCGCGTCTGCGTGCGTCGGCGTCGTCTAATTGGGGATTAGATAGACGCCGCGCGTCTCCGCGTTGCTCTCTTGGCCTCAGACCGCTGCCGCGCAAACATCACTCAGCCGCAACCTAATTACATCTCTCCGCGGCCGTCTGCCGCCTAAGTAAACACGAGTGAGCCCGGGACATATGGCTTGCACCGGGAGGGGTCTGTTTGGCTTGAGGATAAAGCAAGCAGTGGACGAGTATCGGATGTAATCTTCCAGATCGAAACCGCGCCGAGCGGTGGGACACGCATCTGTCGTCGTCTGGGAACCGTCATGTCTGTTGCAGTGAAACGGATGACAATCAAAGTAAAGATGGTGACATAATCTGATAAACGATTTAATTTTACCACAGACGATTTTATACTTTGGACATCCACAGTTGAAATACGTTGTTAACCATTTCTTTACCGAATTTCGACGAGGATCGCAGCAAATCATCGTTCCCAATAATGGTTTTCTGCTATCTGCTGGTGAGTTCCTGCCATTTATTGTCAAGAACAATTACTACTGGCTTGAGAATTACAGTGAATAGCGGTAAACAGTGATTGCTACATATAAGATTGCGTGTAAACAAATGGAAAGACGATGTCGCTTTTAAACAACGCGGGTAAAGAAAGGGAAGTCAGGATTCCTATCCATGAATTATCGTAATCCGCCTTAGCTGTCTTATATGCCTTTATTAGGTTACAACCGGTTTCGCACAGTTAAAGATGCATCTTCGGGTATCTTAATTTACATGAGGTCGAATGGTTTATTGCGACGTCCCTATATTTATGTTGGGTGCCGGGTTTTATGTGGGCTTTCTTCAAAGATGTTAGGAAACGTCTAGGAAACGTCTATGTATTTGTAGTCTACAGTTGGTTAAACCAAGTTTACTGCTTAAATTATTATTATTATTTTAAATTGAACGTGGGGTGTGTTTTCTACCTCCCCTGAATATAAAGCAAAATGTATTTACCAACCGGTAACAAGATTTGACGCGAATCAATTGGTACAATCCATTTTGATTTATATTCAGGGAAGATAGAACACACACCCAACGTTCAATTGAAAAAAAAAAAAAAAAAAAAAAAACGCAGAAAACTATGTTTAAGCCACTGTTGACTACAACCACATAGACGTTTACTTAATGGTCTCCCATATAAACCCAGCTAACAACTTTAAGGAAAGCCCCCATAAAACCCGGCACCGAACATGAATAATGCGACGTCGCAATAAGCCATTCCATCCGATGTAAATTAAGATACCCGAAGATGCGCCTTTAATGGTGCGAAACCAGTTGTAACCTAAGAATATAAGAAAGCTAAGGCGGATTACGATAATTCATGGGAAGGAATCCTGGCTTAATCGTCTGTATTTTTTTCTAGAATTGCTTAAAGATTTAATTTTAGAATTGGTCAACAATTTAAATTATTTCTGGCACTGCCAAGCGAGGAGCGCAACCATGTCCCATGTAAATGCAGGTTTCCGTGGCCGTTCTCACAATCAATAAAACGATTCTGGATGTGAGATAGCATAGTCATTCTTTAAGAATCTTTCCGACGTTTCGGTCATCTTCTTCTGGATGTCTAAATTATTATTATTACTTAATTTTTAACATAGCTGTGTTTTTCAGCGACCGTTTTCTAATTCATTGGGTGCTGATACAGCCCTCGGTCATGGAGATAATTTTTTTTTTACCCGGTTAGTGCAACTATAAGGGTTTCTCTTCATCAGAATTTTTTTAAATGCCTAAAGTATAAATTACATGATTTTTCAAAAGTTTTTAACAATAAAATGTAAATACAAGTTTGATGTATAACATAAATTATAAAAAATCTTCAAAAGAGACACAATTTTTAAGAATAAAATGTATGTACTAGTTTGAGTATAGCTGGTAAGCAGTAGTTACAAGTCACATAAAATTATAGATAAGTAATGAAAAGTAAAAGGCTAGCTACTAAGGGCTGCTCGCTAGTGCAAAGGAGGCAGCCTCTTTTTATTGACTTAAGCTTCTCATCTGTAATTTTCTTATATAAATTGTGACGCTGTACATCAATCTAGTACTTACATTCATTCTTAAGACCCGTGTCTCTTTTGAAAAACATTTGTAATTTGTGTAATAGGCATTTTCAAAAAATTCTGATGAATGACAACATTAATAGTTATCCTAACCCGGTAAATAAATTTTATCTCCATCACCGAGGGCTGTGTGAGCACCCACTGAGTGTGACTAAGTGCTGAGTGAGTAAAGTCTTGGTTCTTATATAATATTGCAAATAGTTCTGAGGAGGAGAAGGGAAAGATGTTGGGTATCCTTATTGGTACTTGCAATATTTCACGTCATTGGCGGAATGGGCGTCATGGATTGGTGTTTACATGGAGCTTTTTTCATGTCATCGGTGACTGCACACTTGCCATTGAGGTTGACAATCCTCACAAACTGATGACACGAAACATGTTTATCGAGTCTTTACTGCGGTTGCTCATTAAATAAAAATGCTATATCAGGGATATCATTCTAATTTATTACATCCAAACTAACGTATTTGAAACAAATTTTGCGTACGCTATTGACATACATCAGTGAATTCTTCTGCAAAATTATATCAAAGTTCCTCATATAATCAGTGGCGTATCTAGGGGGGGGGGGGGGGAGGTTATCGAGCTGCACCCACACCCTTCTGGAAACCCCTCTCCGCGGCAGACCTTGCTACAGCCTCTCCTAGAGAGAGGTGAAAGTGAAGGCGCAGCACTTCTATTTTTTTTTTTTTTTTTTTCATTAGAAATCACATTAGCTCGGTGATTGACCTCAGAACCCCCCAGACCACGATACTGGATACGCCGCCACTTAGGAGATATAACTTCATAATTAGAGTTATCTGTGGATAACTGGGGCATTATGTGTGACGTTTTAATTCTGTAGTCACAAAATGTTTCACATACACTACTGAATACACTGCCCGCTTATCCGTGTGGTTTAAAGCGCCCCTTTTCGTGACAGCCTGGATGTCTTTATCAGGCGGTGTCCCGCAACCCACTATGATGGTACCCAAAACCGACTTAGTTACAGGAACCAGAAAAAAAAACATTAAATGCTTAAATGTTACATTTAAGGAAACGTTTGCCCACTATCATACGTACATCTAGACAGTTGGGGCATAAAAATTTCCCCACGGTGGTGGCAGGAATGATGTCTCCCCACTCACAGACCAAAGATAACATAGACTACCCGTGACGTCATTATACGGAATCCAACCTGTAAGTCACTTGACTCGAGGCAGGAACCCGTTTTCGTTATTTCGATTAAAGTGGAGCTCACACTTGTAGTTTTTCTCATTTGTAGCGGAAATTAAGCGTAGATTTTAACAATAAAAAAGTCTTATCGTAGTCTTATAACACATCCAGTAGTACAGTGAGTGTGATATCGCCACAAAATGTTAATGCGATGGTTATAGTCCTTACATGTGCCTAGGTAAAATGTTGTTGAAAGTTAATTTTGAAAGCTGTGGAATTGCTGTTGGTAAGTGAATAACTGTTTCGGTTGCACTGTAAGTCTTTCAGTTTTCAGTTCACACAAGAATAAGAAATGAAATTTATTTACTGGTAGCATCAGTTTTCTTATGATTCGTCGACAATACGTGTGAAGCGTTTTGTTATGCTTTTCCAAGGTCTAACATTTCTGTCAACAATGTCCTACTTTTACACCGTAAAATCTCTTCTGTCACATGTAGTTACGCCAGTGAGTAGAACGAATATATATATATATATATATATATATATATATATATATATATATATACCATTAAAATAATGTGATAAACATTATCGGTCCACTCAGTAAGTGGGATTGATTTCACAGGTATCGTGGTCTACATTCATTTTAGCTGTGTATAACACCTTCTATAGGTTACCTGTACCATATATAATTTATTTATTTACTTATTTAAGCATTTATTTTACCTGGAAAATTATGGCCTGGCCCTCTCTTACACCAACCAGGCTTACTGAAGATGAACAATTTCTTTAGTATAGTCAGACAATGTAGAATACAAGTATTAAAGTAAAAAAAATACAGATTATTAATAGAATATAATTCTAACAATACCACTTAGGTAATTTATAAGAATGAAAAATTATAATAATAACAATAATAGTGTCAATAATAATGACTTTGCAAAATATGAACATCAGTCCTCTTAGGAATTGTCTCGTTATGTTCTTAGAGATTGTGAGTTTTTCACATCACGCAAAGACATAATATGATAGAATGTGGCGGGCGAGATATAGAAGATATAGATTGGTTAGAGGAAGAAAAAAAGAATGTTAAGATTCAAAGCTATGATGGAGAGAAAGAACTGAGAGCAGTCAATAATATGTGAAATTTGAGTTTCCTCTTGAATTTCTAGTGGTTTAGTGTAAGACGCAGATCACATGGCAGTGTGTTCTATAGTCGTATGACTGAGATGTTGTGTGAAGGTACAGCCAAGATTCTAGACGTATTCGATCTGGTATTGCGGTTGTGGAATGATGATGGCTGTTTAATATGAGCTGAGAAATCGATGAAGTAAGCACAGCGTTTGAAAATCGCGACATATATGTGGGCGCATCCAACCTAGCTAGGTATATGAAGGACTGATATGATCGTACAACCGTATATTTCACACGTACCTAACGCAAGCATTCATCTCTAGCTCGAGGTGTCTCGAATTTTCACTATTTGTGTCATGTTTAACTACATCACAATAGCAAAGATTTGGCAAGACAAGTGTTTGGACTAATTTTTGTTTAACTTGGGTTGGAAATATTTTTCTAAATTTTTGGATTGAATATAGGGATGAGAGCGATTTCCCGTACGCTACAACTGTTTGTTCTTCCCAGTTTAGGAGTTCAACCAAGATTATCCCAAAATCTTTCACTGTTTCTTGATACTGGGTACCATTGAGGTGTACTCCAGGGACTGCCTGACGAAAATGCCGGCTGATTAGCTTTGGATGAGATACAAGGATGAACTGTGATTTATTGGGGTTTAACTTAACACCTAGGTTTTGTGCCCGTCGTGAAACACAGAAGAGGTCTGCATTCATACCAGCTACTGAATTACATGTTTATTTATTATGTCAGTGAAGAGCATCTGGATTAGTTCTGGCGTCGACGACCACATTTATCAGTTTAATAAAATAATAATAAAAAATAAAAACATAAGGGATTCACAGAGTACCACGAACACCGAGGATCTGTAATTCTGTTCTTGTAAATATATCAATAAATTTCAAATGGTCACATATACGAACTGCAATCATCGCATTAATGTTGGTAATTTTGTAGAAATTACGTAAAGTTTACTACTACAGCTGAAATGGGAATGTGACTGTAGCTATAAATGAGAAGAACTGTAGTTCTAAATGAGGAAACCTCAGTCATGTGACTCGTGGCAGGAACATAAGATGATTTCAAACAAGAACACGGCAGAGATACGGACATGCACAGTCTGTGTTATGTATGATCTGTATCCTCTCCCATTGAAATATTCATTTGAACTCAATATTATTTATATTAAATGCATAATTAAGCTAATAATGCCTTAGGCAAGTTTTTATATAATTTTATATAATCTTATAAAATTCAAAAGTCTTCAGTTATGAGTAATCATATAAGACATTGCTACTAAATTGTTGTTACTCATATTTCACACTCCAGGAAAAGAAAGATTCATTAGATTTTCTATAAGAAATGTTTTACATTGGATTCAATTTTGATTTGTATTTTTTATGTAGAAACGTATCTTTTCAGGCTAATACAATAAAACTAATCCTATGAAAACATGCATCATTTGGTTCAAATATTCTTCTGTGGACTAGGAGTTAGCCACTGGTTTTTCAGGCCCTCTTAAACTGATCTTTATTTTCAGCTCAATTTTTTATGGTTTCAGGAAAATAATGGAAAATGTATGCCGCTTTTTTGGACCCCTTTTTGAACTAAAGTAAGTGCTAGCAAGTCCTTGTGTACATCGACTTTGTTCCTAGTATTGCATGTATGATCTGAGGTGTTTGTTGGCAGTGGCGGACTAAGGCTGTCGGAGGCCCGGGGAGACGGCTAAACAAAATGAGGCTTTGAAATACGTGTATTACTATAAAAAAGTAACTTTGGAGGCATTTGGAACCCGCCCCCTCCCCCCCTGGGCGGTCGCCCCCCCACCCCCTTAGTTTGTTGGAGAAAAGTTACAGTATTTACGACAAATTTTATTAAGGAGTAAATATTCTGAGAGACAGATGTTCATATACCCAGTTCTTTGGAAAGTTTCCTACAGAATGTGCGTGAAGCTTCTTTGACTTGAAGGGCTACCCCAAAGCATTATACCATATGGCACTATGGAAGCAATTCATGCTGTTTACAAATTTTATGTCGCCTGCGTCTGTCGAGTCTCCAATTGCAAATACAGATTTGTACGGCGTTTTTATGTGGTGTGCTCCACCAAAATGAATTTATTATTAAATTATAATCCCAGTAATTTGACACTGTCATGCTCTTCTATATGCTCTTCTTCATACTCTATGGGTATGGTGGATGGAAACCTTTTACATGTTCTGAAGTGCATGTAGTGTATCCTTCCAAAGTATGATGTCAATGGGTTGGCTTTAAGCCTTTTATTAATGTCCATGAAATTATCATTAGTAGACGTTTGTCGTAATAATCTGTACATGCTGTTTTATTGCATTATTTGTATAGTATGCAACTGACACTGCTTCTGGAAGTTTAACTGATGAGAGGTTATTAAATGTACACAAGAAAAAGCAATGACACTAAGATGGATCCTTGTGGGACAACACATGTCATTTTTTCGCAATCTGAAAATGACTGAATTTATCTGGAAAGGTCATTAACCTCTTCAAGGTTTGGCAATATTATCTTGAAAAATTGCGAGGGAGACATACAATGAAACAAAACCCGGAAATTTTCTGCCCGCTAAGAATATATATTGGTGAACAACAGTGTCACCAGAGGGCGGTGAGTCGTGCTATTTCGCGAGCAATCACCGTTAATAGACTCGCCTGCCAGGTTGAGTGATTCCTAACCGTGTCAGCGGCATTCGCCGGAACGACGCAGTTAATGTAATTATCGGTAATTCCATGCGCAGTGTCTCCCAATGAAAACAGATTAGAAGAGTACATTAGTGGATCGCGCGGTCCCACCGACAGGGCCGACCTGGGCACCCGCCGGCCAGACTGCAAGGGCCCGGAGAGCGAGCACCGAATCGAGTTATTTTACAGCGCGCCATGAATATTAATGGGCGCGTTCGGTCCCGTAACAGCGTCATCACGGGGTGCGGAGCGGGCCCGGTGCCGTGCCTAAATATAAGGGTTGCGCGAACTGCACGCATGCAGCGGAACTGGCTGTTGCTGCATGGGAGCCCACGACCGGGACCGGGGGACGAAGTACACTTGCCGTGAGTCGCCTTCACACGGGACGTGTTTATCATCGTTAAGGACGCCAGGCGACGTTTACATCGTCAATGGTGTACGCTTAAACATCTACATCTACATCTACATGGGATACTCTGCAAATCACATTTAAGTGCCTGGCAGAGGGTTCATCGAACCACAATTATACTATTTATCTCCTATTCCATTCTCGAATAGCGCGCCGGAAGAAAGAACACCTGAATCTCTCTGTTCGAGCTCTGATTTCTCTTATTTTATTCTGATGATCATTTCTACCTATGTAAGTGGGAGTCAACAATATATTTTCGCATTCTGAGGAGAATGTTGGCGTTTGCAGTTTCGCAAGTAGCCCACGACGCAGCGATAAGCGCCGTTGTTGTAATGATTCCCATCCCAGATCCTGTATCATTTCCGTAACGCTGTCTCCCCTGTATCGTGACAATAGGAAACGAGCTGCCCTTCTTTGGACTCTTTCGATGTCCTCCGTCAAACCCAGCTGATAAGGATCCCACACTGGGTTGCAATACTCCAAAAATGGACGGACAAGCACAGTGTATGCAGTTTCTTTAGTAGTTCTGTTGCATCTTTTAAGGGTTCTGCCAATAAAACGCAGTCTCTGGTTCGCCTTTCCCACGATATTATCTACGTGTTCTTTCCAGTTTAAAAGCGATCGAAGACAGTAAAGAAAGACTTTGAATGCCCATCTCTAAGGAAGATGGCGTCCGCTGAACTATTAAGTTAAAAACACGGTTTCCAACCTTTTTACACTAGGGTTCACTTAATTGTGAGACGACAGAGTAAGGTTCAAGAAAATTAAACTGAATCAATGTAAAAAATAAACTTTAATCGAAATATTTAACATATTCGTTGAACTTGAAAGGTTCGCGCGGGAGTAGCCGAGCGGTCTGGAGCGCTACGTTACGGATCGCGCGGCCTCCCGCGTCGGAGGTTCGAATCCTCCCTCGGGCATGGATGTCTGTGTTGTCCTTAGCTTACTTAGTTTAAGCAGTTTGTAAGTCTAGGGACTGATGACCAAAGCAGTTTAGTCACATAGATTTTGAACGTAAGTAGAAAATTAAATTCACTTTGCACTAATATGATATTATTGCTGTCGTCATATATTAGAGTTTGGTAACCCTAGCCGGCCGCGGTGGCCGAGGGGACTGACGCGCTCCAGTCACGGTCTACACGGTCACTACGGTCGGGGGTTCGAATCCCCCCTCGGGCATGGATATTTGTGTCATCCTTAGTCTTAGTCAGTTCATAAGTAGTTTGTAAGTTTAGGGACTGATGACCCCGTAGTTAAGTCCCATAAGCTATACAAACATCGCCGGCCGCGGTGGCTGAGGGGACTGAGGCGCTCCAGTCACGGTCCGCACGGCCATTACGGTTGGGGGTTCGAATCCCCCCTCGGGCATGGATATTTGTGCCGTCCTAGTTCGTAAGTAGTTCATAAGTAGTTTGTAAGTTTAGGGACTGATGACCCCTTAGTTAAGTCCCATAGGCTATACAAACATTTGAACATTTTTTATACAAACATTTGAACATTTGGTAACCCTAGGGCTGTTACTGTCGTTCGAAACTTCAGGCATATCGTCACTTCTTCTTAAGTGGAAGAATCCTGTTATATGTACTCCGAAGTAATATGTGTCATCAGTTTTACTGTAATCGATCTCATCAATTTGCGAGAGTCAGCAACTGCACTAATTTTGATACAATTTATTACCTGATTATCAGCCAACAGTCGGGAATGGCTTTTTACATTTCCTTGTTTCAATCCGTCTCTATCATATTGATAATCTTTTAGTTGCGCCTGCAACCCGTCACGTCCATGTTGTGACATTATATCTTTTATTTAAATTTTTAGAATTATTATTTAAAGTTTTATTCCTCCAGTTGTTTAAGCTGTATATTGTTCAAATGTTTGCAATTCTATGGGACCAAACTATGGTTCTCAATCCCTAGACATACAACTAAGCTAAACTAACCTGAGGACAACACTCACATCCATGCCCGAGGGAGGATTCGAACCTCCGTCGCGGGAGGTACGCGATGCGAACGTGGTGCTCCAGACCGCTGGGCTACTCCCGCGCGGCTGTATATTGTTAAACTCGACTAAATATAGAAGAAAATTTAATGCTGAATAGAAATAAGTAGGATTTTAGTTATTTATTTATTTATTTATTACTGAAGATAGAGATTTCAGTCACAGGAAGACATGGATTAAAACATAAAATTTTCATGCTATTTGGTCAATAACTGACATTTTGAGCCCGTGGTTGTATGTGAAATACAGGGTGATTCTTAGAATAAAGAAGACAGCAGCTAACCGGTTTTTTTATTATGCTATTTATTAACTAAATAGCGTTTGGCACACCAAATGCCCAGAGTTAAGAGATGAGGAGAAAAAGAAGGAAACAAAAATTTAATATGAAAAACTTTCCAAAATACAAACTCTGAAGCTATCAATGCACCACGATTGTTCAAGTGCAGTTTTTTCCCCAGGAGCAGATCTATAAGAGGAAGACATATTTTTACTTACCTATATTTGAAAAAAAAAAAAAAAAAAAAAAAAAAAAAAAACCCTCGTCGGTGCAGCTGTCTGAAGCTCTTGTTAGTAAGCAGACGATTCGGTTTCCTGTCTTGGCTCCTGTACAATTTTAGTTGTTCGATTTCAACAGCTACCAACTCAAATGTTTAAATGGTCAAATGTTTGTAGAGATTATGGGACTTAACTACGGGGTCATCAGTCCCTAAACTTACAAACTACTTGTGAACTAGCTTATACTAAATACGCCACAAACATCCATGCCCGAGTGGGGATTCGAACCCCCGCCGTGGAACGGCCTTGCGCATAGTAACATAGCGCCTCAATGCGCTCGGCCGCGGCCAGCTACCAGCAGATGAGACAAGTACCCCAACTAAATCTGCATTAATTCTATCATCGTAGTATGACTTAACTTTTCCAACGCCTCAAGACTTGAATTTTTCTGGCAGATTAAAACTGTGTGCCGGAACTGGGACTCGAACCTGGGCCTTTGCCTTTCGCGGTCAAGCGCTCTACCGACTGAGCTATCCCGACACGACTCATGATGCCGATGAAGTTTGGAAAGTAGGAGGCGAGGTACTGGCGAAAGTAAGGTTGTGAGGCGGCATCGTGAGTCGTGTCGGGATAGCTCAGTCAGTAGACCGCTTGCCCGAGAAAGGCAAGTGTCCCAGGTTCGAGTGCCGGTTCCGGCATACAATTTTAATCTGCCAGGAAGTTTCATATCAGCGCACACTCCGCTGCAGAGTGAAAGTTTCATTTTGCCTAAAGACTTGTTTACATGTTTGAAAAATATTTCACACATTCTAAGGTTGCGGGATCTTTCTGTTTAAAAGTACCGACTTCGCCTTACCAATACACCATCCTCCCCCCCCCCCCTCCACTTCCACTCAAAATACAGAGAATCTGGAGAAAAAAGTTTACAAGAAATCTGGCAAAATTTTCAAAGTGTCTGCCAAAAAATAACATCGCTTTTGGCCAAAAAATAACACCATCATTGCGGGAAAACAGAGCGAAATTGTCCATTAAAGGGGTTATTCCGTGCGGTGGCAGCCATGCAGTACGCAGTGTGCGACCGCCGGCCCACTCGGCGCCGCTCCGCGGGCTGACAGCGCGCCGCCTGCTAATGCGTAATCGATGGCGTCACGCACACCACACCGACCCGCCGCTCCGCCGGCTAAACGCCCCGCACCGCCGCTTACAGCCGCCTGTTTTCTGCCTATCATCTCGCGCAAACTGCTTTCCGCCACTAAACACCACTCCTCTGCCGATGGCAGCGTTACTCTGAATCCAGATCATTAGCGTTGAATGCTTCCCAGAATGTGGTACGTTCGCCAGAAACGAATCCAGGGGCGGCTCTTGAAAATACGTTTTCGGTTTTCGCGTTACGATGATGCACTAATTTATAGCATAATTTTGAAAACATTTTTGTTTCCTTTAGTAAAACATCGCTCTGTTTTTGTTTTTTTTTTTTCGTTTTTTTCCCGTTATTTGCTTTTTTTCCTTAAAAAAAGAAATATTCATGAGCCGAAACTTTTTAGTCATATTGAATGAATACCGCTTGAGCTGTATGGTACACTTTTATTTTCAGCCAACCAGTTTCGTGGCATTAGAGCCACATCATCTGGGTTAGCTGTATACGAAGAAGAGCAAGTGCCACTAAGAATTACCTTATGGTATTTTACATTTGGCTATAGAGGAGAAAACTGTAGGTGAAAATTACTCACAAATTATTTCATCTCTCAGGGAATCTAGACGACCCAACTTTCTCTGGTCCTATTCCAAACTTTTTATTTATTTTCTACTAGTTTCCATCCGTGGATGGAATCTCTCAGGACATGTCGCACTGTAATGTAAACATTTCCGTTTACAATGTTTCTTAATAAACTATATTTGTAATTCCAATAAATTAAATTACAAAGGGAAGAGAATAAAGCTACACCCAGAGATGGTATGTAGGGGAACAAGAGCTGTGGGTTCTTCCGCATGGTGTCACTGCTGGAGACAGCAAGCTGGGGTCTGTTGCTCTTAAGCGGGGAAGTTCATGAAAAACGCACACTATTTCAAAAAGGCACCAAGTCCACAGTTTTGGAGATACGGCAATGAAAGTAACACGTTTACATATCAAATCCATTGCCGGCCGCGGTGACCGAGGGGACTGAGGCGTTCCAGCCACGGTCTGCACGGCCATTACGGTCGGGGGTTCGAATCCCGCTCGGGCATTGATATTTGCGCCGTCCTTAGTATTAGCTAGTTTGTAAGTAGTTTGTAACAAATTTGAACAAATCCTTTGATTATAAACTCCTTTAAAAGTAAATTTGTTTATTTTCAAAAAATAATATATGTTGCTCTATCTCAGAAAGTATTCAAGAAATATCTACAAAAATTTCTCTGTTTCATCTCGTTATATGTTGTAAGCTTCTTTCATGAGCATTTCAAAATTTGCTCTTGAGATAAGTTTTCATTATTATCATTTTATTTTATATTTTTCTTGTATTTGAACTTGGCCAAATATGTATCGCAAGAACCTTAAGACTTTCTGATTCTCTTTCCCTACCAGAACCTCTTCATTCGTTTGCTTCTATTTTTTCTCTCTTCCTCAGAAATGATGTGTCTTGTCTTGTCTCTCAGAAAGTATTTAAGAAATATCTACAAAAATTCCTCTGTTTCATCTCTTTATATGTTATAAGCTTCTCTCATGAGCATTTAAAAATTTGCTCTTGAGATAACTATTTTTTATTATTATTTTACTTTATATTTTTTTCTTGTATTTGAACTTCCCCAACTATGCACCGCAAGACACTTAAGACTTTTTGGCTTTTCTTCTCTTTTCCTACCAGAACCTCTTCAGTCGTTCGCTTCTATTTTTTCTCTTCCCCTCAGAAATGATGGGTCTTGTCTTGGATCTTGTGTCTGGTTGTTCCTCTCGATATGATTTGATGCTGTCAACAGTGCTTCTGAACTCTCCTCTGTTGTGGACCATCAGTGGTGTAACTCCAACTTCTGCTGTATCCTTTTTCATTTCAGCTAGCCATTTAGATGTAGCCTTTAACACCGTGATGTAAGTGAAAATCCTTTTGCACAGTCTGCATTCATCCATCCTTAATAGATGTCCATAGAACCTTAACCTCCGCTTCCTCATTGGGTCCGTAATCTTTTCAGTGTGCTTAATTTCTCCTCTTCTTCCAAGTCCAATCGGTAGTCTTCTGTGGTCCGAGTATTTTCACTAGAATCATCCGTTCCTTCGAGTTCTTCAAGCTCCCCTTCCTTATTTAAAATAAGACACTCTGACGCACACAACACTTCAGGTTTGACGATCGAGTTGTAATATCTGATTTTGGCCTTTTAGGATAATGGACGTTTATTATATACTACTGGCCATTACAATTGCTAAACCAAGAAGAAATGCTGATGATAAACGGGTATTCATTGGACAAATATATTATACTAGAACTGACATGTGCTTACATTTTCACGCATTTTGGGTGCATAGATCCTGAGAAATCAGTACCCAGAAGAACGACCTCTGGCCGAAATAACGGCCTTCATACGCGTAGGAAATCAAATGTTCAAATGTTTGTAAAGTCTATGGGACTTAACTACGGGGTTATCAGTCCCTAAACTTACAAACTACTTATGAACTAACTAAGACTAAGGACGGCACAAATATCCATGCCCGAGGGGGGATTAAAACCCCCGACCGTAGTGGCCGTACAGACCGTGACTGAAGCGCCTCAGTCCCCTCGGCCACCGCGGCCGGCATACGCGTAGGCATTGAGTCAGAGCTTCGATGGAGTCTACAGGTACAGATGCCCATGCAGCTTCAACACGATACCACAGTTCATCATGGCCACCATTGACCAGACGTTATCAACTGGTGAGAGATTTGGAGAATGTGCTGGCCAGGGCAGCAGTCGAACATTCTCCATGTACAGAACCTACAACATGCGGTCGTGCATTATCGTGCTGAAATGTAGGGTTTCGCAGGGATCGAATGTAGGGTAGAACCACGGGTCGTAACTTATCTAAAATGTAACGGCCACTGTTCAGTGCCGTCGATACGAACAAGAGGTGACCGAGCCGTGAACCAATGGCACCCCATACCAAAAAATGTTCGAATCTTTGTATAGCTTATGGGACTTAACTACGGGGTCATCAGTCCCTAAACTTACAAACTACTTATGAACTAACTAAGGACGGCACAAATATCCATGCCCGAGGGGGGATTCGAACCCCCGACCGTAGTGGCCGTGCAGACCGTGACTGGAGCGCCTCAGTCCCCTCGGCCACCGCGGCCGGCCAGCCCATACCATCACGCTGGGTGATACGACAGTATGGCGATAACGAATACACGCTTCCAATATGCGTTCACCGCGATGTTGCCAAACATGGATGGGACCATCATGGTGCTGTAAACAGAACCTGGTTTAATTACGTAGGCTTCCGCGGCCAGAGTCAGATGACATAAAAGTTTTCTGGGTATGGTACCGCGTCATGATGTAAGGCTATTACTTAAATATTTAAGTAATAGCCTTACATCATGACGCGGTACCATACCCAGAAAACTTTTATGTCATCAGAACCTGGTTTCTTCCGAAAAAAATGACGTTTTTTCATTCTTGCATCCAGGTTCGTCGATGCGTACACCACCGCAGGCGCTCCTGTCAATGATGGAGCGTCAAGGGTAACCGCAGTCTGGGTCTCGAACAGATAGTCCATGCTGCTGCGAACCTCGTCTAACTGTCCGTGCAGATGGTTGTTGTCTTGCAAATGTCATCATCTGCTGACTTAGGGATTGAGACGTGGCTGCACGATCTGTTACATCCATGCAGATAAGATGCCTGTCATCTCGACTGCTAGTGATACGAGGTCGTTGGGATCCAGCACGGCGTTCTGTACTGTCCTCCTGAACCAACCGATTCTATATTCTGCTGTCATTGGATCGCGACTAACGCGAGCAGCAGTGTCGCGATACGATAAACCGCAATAGCGATAGGCTACAGTCAGACCTTTATCAAAGTCTGAAACGTGATGATACGCATTTTTCCTCCTTACACGAGACATCACAACAACGGTTTACCAGACAACGCCGGTCAACTGCTGTTTGTGTGTGAAAAATCGGATGGAAACTTTCCGCATGTCAGCACGTTGTAGGCTTCACCACCGGCCCCAACCTTGTGTGAATGCTCTGAAAAGCTAATCATTTGCATATCACAGCATCGTCTTTCTGTCAGCTAAATTTCGCGTCTGTAGCACCTCATGTTCGTGGTGAAGCAATTTTAATGGCCAGGAGCGTATTTGTTCTGGTTTAGCTTGTAGGCGGTTTCTGGCTCTTCCTTTGTTGGTCTCTTTATCCAGTCCGTTGGGTTGGATCCATTCTCCCAGGTATTTAAACTTATCTGTCCTCTTAATCTTCCCATGATCTACATCTATGAATGATCTCACTTCGATATCTGTACTCCATATATTCCGTCTTTTCGTAGGAGACCCGTTTTTCAGAGATTTCATGAAGACTGTCAAGCATCTTTCGGGCATTTTCTCTGTTATTGGCTAATAGAACAAGATCGTCGGCAAAAGCTAACACTTACAGGCTCTGTCTTTACCTCCCAAATCGTATCCCTCTTATTCCTTCGAATTCAGAGCCTTTTCTCCGGTTTTCATTATCTTCTCCAGAACGATGTGTTAATTTCAAACGGGTCAGAAATTTTTTCTTAAAACTTGACTTTTGAGATGGTACCTATCAGTGTTTGTTTAATGATTCCGCTTGTTTCTTTGTCAACTCCAAAAGTTTTCCAAAGTAGTAAATAGTGCTTGCCTGTCTATAGAGTCATATGCCTTTTTAAAATTGATAAATATCACTACTGTGTTCTGTCTCCTTAGAGCTCTTATTCGGAGAATGCTTTTAGATTGAATATCTGCTCAGCAAATAATCTTCCTGTCCGGAAACCAGCTTAATATTCCTCAATTAAGTGATCAGCTTGTTTTTCCACTCTGCTTAACACAGCTTTAGAGAGTATCCTATATGCGGTTGGAAGTAGAGAAATTCCCCTATAATTATTTGGATCGGTTCGATTGCCTTTTTTATGAAGCGGGTGTATGAGCGCACACTTAGTCATTTGGGATCTGTCCATTTTTCATATTCCTTCAAGAATGTGGTGGATTTTATTACGTTTACAGAAATATGTGTACAAAATTTCATAATTCTAGCAATAATAGAAACTTTAAAAAACAAACTATTTAGGAAACGCAATTTAAAGTTCAACCTAACTTTTTTCCTTGTGTCACTTCTTTAGAAGAAGCCACATTTGCACTCTGGGTCGTCATTCCCTGGTTTCTTGTTGTCAGTCACCTTTACTTTGTCAGATCACCTGAATTTTCAAGTGCAGAGACGCTCTATAAATCTTTTTTTCTTAGGATTTCTTGAGTAAAATTTCCTACCTTGAAGCCCATTCTTTCTAATAGCTTCATCGTCCCGACGTTCCCATCATTAAATACAAGAACTGCCTATTAGTTGTTATTCTGACAACTGTAGAAAATGCAAATGTAGTTTGAGGGCATCGTTTCCATATGAGTGAATTTAGAGACTCATTTGGATTCTGGGTTTTGCCATGAATGCACTTTTTTTGAGAAGTGCAGGGTCAGCCAGAAACCGATATTCATCACTGTATCATCCATTCACCTCACTAAGGTTTCGCTTGGAGTTGCATGTATACGAGTTCATATTTTCTGCATAATGTTCTTTCTTCGGACGTAGACTCATTGCTGGTTTGTCGTTGTGTCTCACGTCTTCTATTCACGTACTTATTCAAACGCAGTTTATCCAGTGTCTAATACACTGTTTGTGATCGTAGCATAAGTGAATGAAGAAAAAATGGAACAATTGTATAAATCTCCGTCAGTATTACAAGAAAAAAAAAAGACAATAGCTCCGTCATAAAGGATGCAGCTAGTTTGTTACTATTTGTAAAATACGGTACAGAATCAAAGATGATCTATAAAACCCCATTTTCACTCTTCATTAGCAACCAATGAAATGGAACTTATGACATAACAAGGAAGGAAGTAAGGAACGTCCCGTCCACAGCGTGATCATTAGAGACGAAGATCAAATTTTTTGGGAAAGGACGGGGGAAGAAATCGGCCGTGCCCTTTGAAAGGAAACATCCCGGTATTTGCAAGGAGTCATTTAGGGATATCAAGGTAAACCTAAACCTGTATGGCCGGAGGTGGATTTGAACCACCGTCCTCCCGGATGCAAGTCCAGTGTGTTACCACGCGCCACCTCGCCCCGTAAGACATGAAAAACAAAGTTTGGATCTTTGTTTAAAATAAATTACTCTGTAACTACTAGTTGTAAAAGTACCTATTGCCATGCATAAAATGAAACATAAAATATTAAAATAAAAACGGGCGTAAATCTCAAAGTCTACAGTACTGCCTTCTACGGAAGGATGTGATCCTTTACGCAGCTGGTTCTTTGACAACAAACTCCTTTCGATGTTTTCAAAGTTGTTCTTTAGGTGGTTATGAATTACTAATGCCAGTTGTACTAGCACCAGAAGAGTACCTACAAAACTTCTTTAATGGACATATATTGACATTAAAAGTATTACAATAGCTTGTATTACCTTGAGGAAGATTATGTACATTTCATGTAATCTTGTATACAAAGCTACTGATTTCTTAGCAGGAGTCATACATTGATAGATATTGCCAATTGTCTTATTCTCAAAATATTATCAGCAAGTTAAAGGCGAACAGAATAAGAAGTACTAAGTCTACTGTACTGCGCGATTAGGTTGATTATCTTAAATCATGGTGTATGAATAGTGTCCTGAATGAAATTATTATATAAAATTTTTTAAAATATATAGACCTGTAGCAGATGCCAAGAACAATAACGATAATCATGTGATTCATAAGAATAAATTGCCTGAAGGAAGAAAGATTTATTCAATTTTGTTATTGTATATTTAATTAGTACAGTTCACGGCAAGAAGGAAATTACACGTAAGATTTTGTTACTGTAGCAAAGATGTATTTTGAGTGAATTATGGACATTTAAGCGGAATATTCAGCAGGGAGAAGAGGTCCACAGACTTATCCAGAGGTTGGTGGAACAGAGACATTCCAACTGCGACATCCACTTCATGTGTGCAGTACATGACTGGCACGGCGCAACATGGCAGATCCGCTAACACAGTCGTTGCAGAAGACGCCGCGGTAGGTAACTACGGAGGTAAATCAATCCACTAGGACAGTTAGGTTGATATTTCCTGGTACGTGACTTGTGGCATGTGGGCCAACAAAGACACAAAGTACGAAATAGTTACCCACCGAGGACCGACTCTAACAGCGAGATGCTGTCGCGAGAGGTTACGGTTCACGACATGTACAGAACTACACTGCATTTTTTCCGTCGTAGCGGTGACGACAGTGGCGTCGGACGCTGCGTGGCGTCTTGGTCCAGTTACATGGGGATGTGCAGGGGAGGCGGAGGCGACGAAGGCTCTGTCTCCATGACGTTGGTCCGCGGTGCCGTGGAGATCTGCTGCGGGGGCGACCGCCGAGGTCGCATGGGCGGCGAAGGCCGCACGGCCTGCGTGTTGCACGAATCTGCTGAGAGAAACGCAGCCGGCCGCGGTGGCTGCGGGGACTGAGGCGCTTCAGTCACGGTCTGCACGGCCACTACGGTCGGGGGTTCGAATCCCCCCTCGGGCATGGATATTTGTGCCGTCCTAGTTCGTAAGTAGTTCATAAGTAGTTTGTAAGTTTAGGGACTGATGACCCCGTAGTTAAGTCCCATAGACTATACAAACATTTGGACATTTTTGAGAGAAACGCAGAAGGAACAGAGAGTACGTTACAAGGGCGAATTTGATTGCGGTACAGGCGTACGTTGCCATCAGATCCTGAAATTTCAAACATGTGAGCACAGAAACATTTGATGATCTCGCCCCGCATCCACCGTCTGCGACCACCAAAAACCCTGAAAGGGGAGCGAAGCGATACGTGCGTGTCGGAGGCTGCTGTTCCGAGCGGCGTGGTGGGTGGAGCAGATGCGGTGGCGGCGGCCGTGTAGATATTCGGCCGGCGATAATCCTTCTCGTGGATACGAGCGGCAGAAGGCGAGGAACATTTGCAAAGCTGCCTCCTGTGAGTTCTCCGAACGGAATTTGGACATCTTCTGCTTAAATGTCCGGACGAAGCGTTCCGCAGCGCCGTTTGATTGCGGGTAAAACGGTGCAGGCGCACTGGTGAGATGCTTCATTCGATTGCGTTCACAAAATGATCGAAATTCTTGCGATGTGAACTAAAGGCCGTTGTCAGACACTATCAGTTCAGGGAGACCTTCCAGACAAAAAAAAAAAAAAAAAAAAAAAAAAAAAAAAAAATTGCTACTAGAAGTCGTAGAAGGCAATGACACTGCAAATGCATCAACCACAACGAGTCACTTAGTGTTCCACAAGGGACCAGCATAGTCAATATGCACTCGTTGCCATGGCGAATCTGCTTTAGGTCACGCACAAAACTTCTGAGGTGGGGCTGACTGGTTGGTAGCGCAGACTGAACACTGTGACGTCATCTGATCTTCATGGGCGTCCATACCCTGCCAAGTACAGTGTCGTCGTTCAAACTGCTTAGTGCGGACCATTCCCCAAAGTTCTTGGTGAAGTAAGTTCTATACTTCTTCCTCCAAACGTCGCGGAGTCAAATGTTCAAATGTTCAAATGTTTGTAAAGTCTATGGGACTTAACTACGGGGTTATCAGTCCCTAAACTTACAAACTACTTATGAACTACTTACAAACTAGGACGGCACAAATATCCATGCCCGAGGGGGGATTCGAACCCCCGACCGTAGTGGCCGTGAATACCGTGACTGGAGCGCCTTAGTCTCCTCGGCCACCGCGGTCGGCACGCGGAGTCAACATACGCGATTGTCCACTGTCATTTGAAACTAGAATTACACCTCTATGCACTGAAAGTTCATTTCAGCAAGATAGCGGCGCAGCAATGAATTTTGAATGTCACTTTGTGAACGAGGCCATTTTGTGCGGATGTAGCGCAGTAGAATTCGTAAATCGGGGTCTTTCTGTGACCCGTGTTATTTCCCTATAGTCCAACGGGAAGGATTGCAACAAACTATCTTCCTGTGCATATATCTGACAACAAGAAGCCTCAGAAATGTCAAAGTCTTTATCAGGGCCAATAGGAAGACGGAAAAGCGCGTCGGAATTTTCATGGCGTGTTGTGGGTCTGTACACAATCTAATACTGATATTGTGATAAGAGCAGTGGCCAGCGTTGCAATTTGTGAATCGGCTTGGCTTGACGAAACAATTACTACAAAGGCTTGTGGTCAGTGACTAAATAAAATTTTCTCCCATACAAATAATGATGGAACTTTCACTATTGCTAAAGCTTCATTCCTTTTTTAATTTGAGAATAACGGCACTGTGTGTCTGTCAAAAGTTTGGATGCAAACACCTCCGGACGGTCCGTATCTCTATTTCTATGTAACTGCACCAAACATCGATCACAGAGAAATGCAGCTTTTAACTGTTGAAATGCGCGTTGGCATTCTGCTGTCCAAACGAAACGAACATTTTTACGGCGTAGCCGATGCAAAGAGTCTGCAATTTTTGCTGTGTTGGAAATAAACCTAATATAGTACGTTAACTTACCCAAGACAGACTGTAATGCTTACTCATTTGTTGGTGCTGGCAGGTCGCGAATGGCAAGCAAACGTGATTGCATGGGGACCACACCTTGACTGTTTATCACGTGTCCTAGATACTGCAGTTCCGCTTTGGGAAAGTCACACTTATCTATGCGACACTTGAGACCTGCATCTGACAAAACTTGAAATAATTTCCTCTGCTTACAGCAAAAGAAACTGAATTTGCCCTCCCGGCCCAAACAGCGACAAGACAATACTTGTTCAATAAATGTAGTATTTTCAAAACCCTTGGCTGACCTTAGTAGCATGAAGGACACGGAAGTAGCACAAGTTGTACGCCAGAAAAATGTATGTTAATTTGCATGTGAATGACATTTGTGTAAAATTTCAACTAGACACAGGTGCATTAGTCACATTGCTCAATCGCAAAACTTATAAACAGTTAGGATCGCCGCGCGTTTATCTCGCTAAAACAAGGTTAACAGCGTACAGTGGCAATGAAGTTCCTGTACTTGGACAGTGTTCACTCCCTGCAGACTACCGTTCACAAATCTTCTTACAAAGGAGAGAATATTTTTGGTTTAGATTCTTTTGATCTTTTCGGTTTCACAATGCAAGACAATGTATTAGTTGTGAACAGTTTTGATGCTAAAGTCAGTGTAGACAAGTTGCTGAAATACTTTCCAGATTTATTTTCTGTATGACTAGATTTTGCTGCTCATATTACTCTGAAGGAAAATGCCAAACCAAAATTTTGCAAAGCTCGTGATGTACCGTTCGCTTTACGCGACAAAGTAGCACAAGAACTTCGTACATTGCAAGAAAATGGTGCAAATGAACCAATACAAGCTAGCCAGTGGGAGAGTTCGCTTGTAATTTTGCCAAAGCCGTCGGGAAGCATTCGCATTTGTGTTGATTTCAAGGCCACAGTGAATCCACAAAAGTTGAGGACAGTTATCCTATGCCGAGACCAGAAGATTTAATGGACAGATCAGGTGCAGGAAAATATTTCTCAAAAATAGATATGACCAATGCCTACCTTCAGCTGCTACTCGACCAACTGCTTTTGTATATGACCTTTCTTTGTACATGCATAGCATTTCACTGACCGGAACGGACCGTTCTGCCGTTTGTGCCATGAGAAACATTTTGGGCAATACTTCACTTCCTTATTAGACAAGGCTCTGTGTCTATCAACATGTCTACGCTTTCAGCAGGCAGGCGGAAATGCACAGCGTCTGTCCTCGCGCTCGCCGGCGCATGACGTAGCTAGAGTACACAGTGGAACTGAATCAAAGTTTACCACTGAGGCGGCACCTGAATCATACTGTTCCAAAATCTGTTCTACTTGATGGAAAGACGGATCTGACATTTTTAGAATCTGTTCCCTAAGTCAGGCATCATTACGTTATAGACAATAGCATCATGTAACATCACATCTGAATACAAAGCTCGACACGAACACTTAAATTTACATTTCCTAGTGAGATCTTGAAGATCTGTTATCCACTGCCTGTATGTTTTATTTTAACCTTTCTTGCACCGAAATAACTGATACCTAGCGGCCAATACATTAATTTACTGTTCATAATACGCCATGAGGGCTCCTATTACTGAATCATAAGAAAGTTCTGAAGGCTCCGCAGTGGGAAACAGTTTTTTCACAAGACGGAAGACTGGGGAGCCTACAGTTAAGAGAAAAAAATACTGATTTACGCATGACATTCTGCTGACTAAATAAATTTTACACAGGTTTCGGCATTTATATACATTACAACTGAAAAATCTGTCACACCATGGCACTCTCAAGTGAAAAGTTTTCACTGTGCCAACCTTTTGCTGGCGTGGGTGCTTGCCGAGATAGGGGTCTGAAAGACCAACCTATCTCAGCGGGACAACGCCGCCGCCATGGCGACCTTTGGGTCCTGAGGGCCCCGGTGGGTAAACGACCTTGGGTGCTCATGATACAAACGACGATGCGCAGTGTCATGTCCGTTCATGTTTCGAGCGCCCAAGGTACCTTGTATCTTGTGAAATGTGGCGTAGGCTTCAAACTTCTGGAACCATTCATTCAATTCCTTGTGAGCTTCGTCATACTGGCGGAAAGGGGAGCTTCTGGAGATGGTGGCTGTTACAGCGGTACTTGCATATTTTGCGATACCGGTGCGCCCAGACGTTGTTGCACAGTAGACAGTAGAGATGAAATTTATTGACACTGAAACTGAAATATCTGCATTAATTGCTGTGCATCAAGATGTCGCTCTTCAATTATGAAGAAGTTAAGTATTTTCTTTCGTACATCAAATAAAACTATTCTATTAATGAGAATGGCTGTTCTAGCTTTGCTTCAATGTCCACATCTTTACTTGTGTGCTGCCTGTTGTTACATCCCGTAGTAGCCGACACAATTCGAAATCCATGTGTATGTGACCTATAAGTCAATGACGTCACATCAATGAAGGATGTGCGTAATTTCCTTAAATGGTACATAGCTGGGCTGATGGAAATATTCTTATAGACTGGTAGCAACAGTACACAGTGCGGTAGATCTACGTACTGTACATTTATGATTATAATTTTTTGGATCTTAGACAAAAACTTTGCAGCAGCTACGTAAGAAATTTGTTCGTAATCTCTCACTTACCTGCCCTGCATTGTTAGCAACGCCACCTTCTGCTTCTAACTGGAAAGTTTTTTTCCAGCTGCAGAGTACATCATCAAAAACTTAACCCCTCGTTTGTTTTCTGTGATGAATGCTTGTCTTCCCTTTCTCTTCATAGTTCTCCGAGTTGAAATCAGTCTTACACAAATTCCATCACATTTTCCTCCATTCCACAGAATACAACCTGATGCTCTTTTGTGATTGTAGGAAGACTTAAGGACTTTGAAATCGTTGAAAGTTTGTGTTAACATTGTTTCATAGCTGTTGACTGTACTCCAAGTCTGGCAGTTTACCTATACATTCCTTTTCCATTCTTCTATTGTATTTATAACCAATTACGATTTAGTTGTTGTCATTTTGTCTAAGGTTTTCTACATATCATAAAATATGTCACTTCCCATTTTTTCTCTGAAGCTTACACTGCTGCACAGGTTAAATAGCCTCTTGATGTGCTACATATTAGGTTGCGTATCCGTTTCTTTGTCCGCACCGGCTTATTTATCTGTTAGTTCATTCTTATTAATAAGAACGCCAGCTTGCGCTCTGTTTCTTTGCTCTGTCCCACTTATGGTTTCACCTGACTGCCTTAGTGGAGCTGCACGGGTAAAGTTGTAAAGTTTCACTAAGGGGATGTTACTTGATGGCCTTCCAACTTGCCTCATTTGCCTGTAAGGGTTTACTCCCCTGTGAGAGCTCGCTCCCCTACGCCTGCAGGAAGCCTCCCTTCCCTTCTCGCTTGCTAATTTAATCTCAGCTTCTTTCTTAATTACAGTGGCCCAAAAGGGGACGAAAGATGTTGCTCTCACCAGGTTTATACAACAGAGGGATCTAGTTAACACAAATTTAATTGTCCACTGCTCACTTCGATACCCTCAATATTCGCTATCAATAACCTCTGACGCTTCTCCCATATGGTTTTATTCATTTCCTGTCTTTCACATACGAGAATATCATTTTTCACAAATCATTCTATCACTTATATGGTTGACGGTACATAGCAAAGATACTGTAAGTTTCTTTCAAGAAGTCTGATAAATCGGTCTCTTGCATTACAAGTGGTTCATTTGAGCAATAGGTGAAGACCCCAGAATAATAGTAAATGCCCATGGTGGAAGATTCTAGCCATTTGGGTTGCAAATCAATAGCTGCAGAAAACAATTTTCTGTACAATACCAACTCCATGTTTTTCAAGCAAGAGTGTACAAAAATGTTTTTATTTTAATGCAAAAGTGAACTTCAAAATGTAACAAGTTTAACTTAAAAAATATTAAGCAGGAGAATAGCAACTTGTATTATTACAAACGATATATACAATAGAATACATACTTTGGTAGACTGAGCAAAGATCGACATTTTTTATTAACTGCCAAACCGCACATTAATTAATCCAACGAGGCGCCCAGCTGCGAAGCGCGCCGCTGCTCGCCGTCGGAGATTCGGGTCCTCCCTCGGGCATATGTGTATTTATTGTCCTTAGCGTAAGTTTGTAAGTCTAGGCCCTAGGGACTGATGACCAGAGTAGTAAGTCCCATAGATTTACAAACATTTGAACATTTGAGCTACTCTAGCTACTGAAACGACGCAAAACGGTTCAATGGCATTTCTTTGAATCATGAACTTGTCTTCCGAATTAGTTAGAAATATTATCAATTTCTTTACTTCATCAGGGAAAGTACCAAAATTCGACACAAGTCACAACATTACATAAGTGTAATAAATAGTAACTGAAGCAAATTTAAGTACAACAAATTTCAAGTCAAAATCTTAAATGCAACAAATTTTAAAACCAAAAGAAAATTTAAGTGCAGCCAAATTGAATACAACAATTTTAAGCCAAAGTTTTAAATGCAGCAAATTTTGAAACCAAAAGCAAGTTAAATTGCAACATATTCGAATTCATCATTTTAACCTAATATATTAAAGGCAGAAAATCTTAAAATAAAAAACGACAGATTTCTAGTGCAAAAATTTTTGAAATATATAAATTGCAGCTGTATTAAATTTAAGTGCATCTGACTGTAAAGGAAACAAATCTCAAATGCACTTTAATTGGAACAAGTTTCAGATGCAACAAATTTCAACTACTGCGTATATTAAATTCAGAAAATTTCCAAACGTGTTCTGTCTCAGGAACATAAGAGCAACCTTTCCGGTTTAAATTTCAATAAGATTTTCGTCTAACAAGACAGGGCTCTTGCCTGTCTGACATTAAGCATCAGTAAAACTAAGCTTTCCTTCTGTTTAAAGAACCAAAATTTGATCAAAAACATCATTCATGGTTGTACAGAACATGTAAGTAGAAGCTACTTAAAGAGCAGCCATTAAAACAACAAATTAATATGAACGACGTCCTTCCTTCTGTAATAGTGCATAACTCCACAGTAACTCTAAGTAGGACTTACACTAAGAAGCACCAACAAATTTACAATTCAGTCTGACAAGCCAGGGCGGTAGCGCACTTTAAAATTGACCAGTAAAACAATAATTTTCCTTGAAACATAAAATCAATATGAACAATGGCCTTGTCGTGGTAGTTTAAAATTGAAAATCAATCCCAATCGCAATCACATTATATTCCCCTGCTAGTAGGAAGATAACTTTCAAACAATTGGACAGTAAACTCTATCAACGCCTACCGATACACAACTATTCCAGAACAATGATGAATACCTGTTCAGATTAAGAAGCCTTTCACCTAGGTGGAAGTGGCAATATATTAAATCCATATAAGTTACAAATACTAACTAATCAGCCACGATAAGCAGCGACGAAAATGAAACATCCGCCATGCTGCCCAATCAGACAGTTCGAAGCGCAAAACAAACTTCTGATCCTGCAGTTGTAATTCTTTCATACTCACAGAACATATGACATCAAATGCTAATGGGCAAAGCTGAAAATATGTACCCAGCCGGGATTCGAATCCGGGTCTCCCACTTTCTAGGCAGTTGAGCTGACCACTACACCAGTAGTTGGTCAACGAACACAGAGTGTACTTTCTTTGACTTAATAAATTGTGGTGGTCACTACAGTAGTCCTTGCAGTTGCGGTGATCACTGTGTCCCCAGTGGTATTGTCGCATTGAAATGGAAGCAGGCTTGACTTCGAAGGCAACTGAACACACACTTACACTGAAAGCAAGTGAATTACGAACTTAACATACACACAGCACCAACTGCCTCTCGGGCAAGTGATCTTCTACTTACACACAGACAAAATGTACCAAAATTTAGAAGAACAGTTAACATAAGAAACAAGTAGAATTTATAAGTGAACATAAGAAAGATGTAGAACATTCTGGAATTGTTAATTACAAAGAAATAAATTTTGGCCGGTAGACGGGATTGAACCGGCGACCTTTATCACCGCAGTCGGTGACGCTATCCCCTGCGGCAAGCCAGCAATCGTTTAGGTGGTGCCTTGCGGCATTGCTCCCTCTCCTGGAAAAACAGCGACCCGCTGTTATGTTCCCTGTGGAGCCAGGTGCAATGTCCTGGATCTTGACCTGGTCATGGGTCATCTGTGTGGCAGTTCAAGAGAATCCTTCCCTTCTCCACGATTGTCGATGACAGACGTTCCTGTCGTGGTTTCATCAGTAACATTACCGTCGTTTTTGTCGGTTCGACGACGGCTCATAATCCTCAACGTCGTATGCGACGTCTGACAGGCGGCGTATGACATGATACGGACCAAAGTATCGCTTTAATAACTCTTCTGACAGTCCAACCGTACAGGGGTAAAAATCCATACCAGATGTACTGTACGCAACAGGTCGGTGCTTGTCGTTATAACGTTGACGGACTTTCTCCTGGACATCCAGTGTCTGTATGCGAGCCAGCTGTCTTGCTTATTCAACCCTGGTTAGGAACTGTTTGTCCGGTTGGAACAGGAACAGCGTATACATTGTCGTCTCAGCTTCACGGCCATGGAGCAGGAAAAACGGCGTGAAGCCTGTGGTGTCTTGTCTTGTGGTATTGTAAGCAAATGTCACGTCTGGAAGAATTGTATCCCAATCCTTCTGCTCAACATCGACCTACATCGACAGTCTATCGGCTAACGTCTTGCCAAAACGTTCCGGACCATTTGTCTGAGGATGGTATGGAGTTGTCATTGTGGACACTGTCGCAACGTGACATTACCTCTGATACTAGTTTTTACTGCAATACTTTTCCACGATCAGAGCTCATTACACGTGGTACTCCATGCTTCAAAATAATATTTTCTACATTCGGCACAGGTTCGGTGACAACGTAGCGTTTGCTGTAGACAGTGCAGACTATTATCCATCGGTTACCGGCTGTCGACTTCGGGAACCTCCCTAAAAGATCGATCCTAACTCGGTGGAATGGAGCTGCTGCCTGCGGAATCGGTACGAGATGCGCTGGAGGTAATTGCGACACATGCTTCCGCCGCTGGCACTCTTTACAGTGACTCACATAGTGCTTGACAGATCGGTAGAGACCTTTCCAGTAATACCTGCGTCTGATCCTGTCTAGGGTCTTCACGAATCCCTGACGACCGGATATTTGAGCATCGTGGAAATATTTGAGAATAGGTTGCTGGAGATGAGATGGAACGACCAGTAGCCATTTGGGGCCCAGTGGATCGTAGTTGCTCTCTTACAATGTTCCGTTTATGTTGGAACTCTCCATTGGTCGGTTCTCCTTTCTTCAAGGCCTCTATCGTTTTTAATAGTGCTGGATCTTCCCTCTGTTCAGCTGTAACGTCATCTAACTCAGTGATGGCTGAAATTTCATTCATGCTGTTGTGTTCCAGTAATGGGTTCCTCGAAAGGCAGTCAGCATCCTTGTGTTTGCGCCCATTCTTGAATACCTATATGACAACGTACTCTTGGAGTCTTAGTGTCCATCTTGCTATTCGACCTGATGGATCCTTCAAGCTAGTCAGCCAACATAAAGAATGGTCGTCTGCCACGACGATGAATGGTTTGTAGAATAAATAAGGCCGAAACTTGTTGAAAGCCCAGATAACTGCGAGAATTTCTTTCTCATTTGTAGAATAGTTTATCTCGGACTTTGAGAGTACTCTTGATGCGTTGGCTATCACTTTTTCAGCACCTTCCTGAACTTGTACAAGCACTGCACCAATCCCATGACGATTGGCGTGTGTGTGAAGTTCCGTTTCTGCATTCTCGACGTACAAGGCTAAGGTGCGGTAGTTACAGCCTCCTTAAGTGCCTGGAAAGCTCTTTATTTTGTCCATGCCAGTAAAACTTGGCGTCTCCCTGCAGAAGTTCTAGTAATGGACGTGCCTTGCTACAAAATCCTTTTCTGAAACGTCAGTAGTATGAGCACAGCCCGAGGAAACGTCTCACATCATAATTGTGCTGAGGAGTTTGAAATTCTGTGACTGCCTTTACTTTATCTGGATCAGGACGGACACGCTCTCCGTTGACTAGGTGTCCCAGGATTTTTATCTCTCTCTGTGGCGACGAAGAGGCACTTCTATTGATTGAGGTGTAGTCCTACAGCCTGAACACACTTCAACACACTTGACAGGAGACTCAGATATTCTTTAAATGTTTCGAGAAAACGACAATGTCATCTAAATAGCAAAGACACATCGACCACCTAAGGTGTCGAAGCAAGTTGTCCATCATGCGTTCGAATGTGGCCGGAGCATTACATAATACAAACGGCATTACTCTGAATTCATAAAGGACGTCAGGTGTAATAAAAGCCGTCTTCTCCATGTCAGCTTCGTCAACCTCGACTCGCCAGTAACCTGTATGCATGTCCATAGTTGAGAAGTATTTAGATCCTTTCAATCACTCTAAGGTGTCAATGCGCGGCAGTGGGTAGACAACTTTCTTTGTGATTTTGTTCAGCCGCCGATAGTCGACACAGAATCGAAACGTGCCACCCTTCTTCTTTACAAGGTCCACCGGAGACGACCAAATTCTCTCCGAAGGTTGAATAATGTCATTGTGCAACATCTTCTCCACTCTCTCCCGAATTATCCGTCTTTCAGCTGGCGACATTCTATACGAACGCTGGCTAATTGGTAGAGGAACCCCAGTATTGATACAATGCCTTATTGTGGGCCATTTTGTCTTACTTTCCCCTGCTGAGGTGTGAATGCACCCGAAAATTGACGTAGAATAGCTACCGCCCGCTGGCGTTGTTCCTTTGTCAATCCGAGTCCTATTGGCAGTACCACGTTTGTTTCCTCCAGCGTGTTTTCTGTACTAACTGCAGAGCATTGGTCTTCGTTGATGACGTTGAGCTCACCGTCCTGAATTGGTTCAGCTGTCCCGATACACATTCCTTTGGGGATAAGTTGCGACTGCTCGTGACAATTAGTGTTCACAATTTCTCCTCGACCTCCGGTAATGCTTATGATATCCACTGGTATGTAAATTTCTTTTGTGAGCCTGATAAACTTTTTATTATCAACAAGCACTTCACAGTGTAAATGGTCATCTGTGTTTGTGACTGCAACTCTTCTTATTGTTAACGGCGGTATCGTCACGTTGTCAACGTTAAATAACTTCCCAGAAAATTCTATATTACGTGTACCTGTCGGAGCGACTTCCTTAATTTGCAGCTCGGATTTTCCACAGTCAGTGATAGCTTAGGATGCCTGAAGGAAGTCCCATCCTAGGATGACATTGTGACTACATTCTGTTAACACGACAAATTCAAACGGCTGGGTCCTGTTGTTGATGGTTATTCTTGTGACACAAGTTCCTGCTGGCTGGATGAACTTTCCATTTGCGACCCTCAGCACAGTTGACCCCATACCACAGAACATTGTCTTCCTTAGTGTGCGGCGGTAATTACTCGACAATGCAGGGAATGACGCTCCTGAATCAAAAACTGCCCGGACAGGTTGGCCATCGATTATGACGTCGATGAGATTTCCCGACATGTTAGCGACTGTCGTGCGTGGAGGATTTTCATTTTCGGCGGCCTCACCTCCATAGATGGTCACCTCGCTTAGTTTTCCTGGGCGCGGCGGTTAGGGGAGCGGCTGGTACCCCTGTACAGCGATGGTGAAGGGCTGCTGCGCCTCGGGGAGCGACCTCGTCTATGGTACGGCGATGGGCTTCTTCCCATAGGTCGACTGAACTCATCAGCAAGTGATTACCTGGGATAGAACTGCTCTGATGGCTGACGTCTTACGGCAAAATAATCGTCGAATACTCGCCTTCTCTCTCTCTGCAGTAGCGTACGACATGTCCTTGAAACACAGTGGTGTGTTGTCTTCTGTCCTCCAGACGTCTGTTCTTCTCCGGGGCGTCATAGTTGCCGGAGAGTTGGTTGTGGCTGCGTCGGTCGGTTCATGGGCTGCCGTTTGGCGGCTGCATAGTACGTCATAGAAGGGCGACGCCATTCTTCACGTCGGGTGCGATTGGTGGGGCAGACAGGCGCTAATGTCTGAAATACCTCCTCCTCAGCGGCGTCGGCTCCCTCATCCCTTACAGGGCTTATATCCATGGCCATGATCTGAAGCTCGCTCGATCTAATAGTCCCGGCTGGCATAAACTGTTGTAATTCTTCTCTCACAATTTGGCGATTGAGAGAAGCAAAGTCATGCTGTTCTTCCACAACGGCCAAAGGGACTACATTGGGGAGTCTGTCATAATTATTTCGTCCTACTCTCCTCTGTTGCATCTCTTCAATACGCTGGCACCACATGATGAACTCTTCCGTCGTAGCGGCGTCTTTTATCAGAAGGGCTTGTTACATGTCTTCTATAATCTTCATCAGGTGCGTGATTTTGTCGGCCTCAATGATATTCGGATTGACTATGTTACACCGGGCCAAAACATTTTGTATCTGTGTCAGCTCACTATGTCGTTGAGCCCGCTTCTTCAGTTGTTCTTCTGCCGAGCGGATTTGTCGCCAAACGTCATCTTGAGTTCCGTCTGGAACGTTTCTCAGTCATTCAGCTTCTCTTAGTTGTTTTCGAATCATTGGTGGGCTGTTCTGTCCAGGTAGAAATAAACGTTGGCCAAGCACATTATCCGATCCAACCTGTTGTACTTGGCGACTTGGTCCAACCCTTTTAGCCATTTTTTTGGGGTCCTGTCCAGCGTCTCCAGAGAACACCAACGGGTGTTTGATGTGTAGCTGGCTTACCGCTGGTTTCCTGTCCATCGTTCTTCTGATAATACGGACTTTCGGAAGGATGTACTTGGTATATCCCTTGTATTCCGGTTCTAGTCCGTGTAAGCGACGGCTTTTACGTTGCCTAATCGGAGCCACACTGATGCAGGTGTTGCACAGGAGATCCGGCGCCTCCACTAAACAATGTCGCGTTGAAATGGAAGCAGGCTTGACTTCGAAGGCAACTGAACACAGCACTTATACTGAAAGCAGGTTTATTACGAACTTAACATACACGCAGCACTAACTGCCTCTCGCGCAGGTTGCTCTGCTATGTATACACACACACACACACGCACACACAGAATGTACCAGAAATTAGGAGAATAGTTACAAATGAACATAAGATAGATGTAGAACATTCTGGAATTGTTAATTACAAAGAAATAAATGTTGGTCGGTGGATGGGATTGAACCGGCGAACTCCAGCACCGCAGTCGGTGACGCTATCCCCTGCGCCCCGCAGGCAGTCGGTTAAGGTGGTGTCTTGCGGCAGTATACTGGTCAGCGCAAGTGGCTATAAAGCGAGAGACCGGGGCTCGAATCCCGACTGGTTTCACATATTCAGCTTTGCCCATTCGGAGTTGATGTCATATATTCTGTGAATATGAGTAGTCTACCTGTCACGTCGCTCTAAATCGAGAGGAAATTAATTTCGACTAATTCCTCCCACGAAGTCAATATTCTTCGATGGCTGTCCCTACAGGAGAACGCCGACACCCCGTGCCCAAGCACAGGACCTGCTTCTCAGGGACAAGGCGGCTTGAGTAGCAACACCCCGTGGGAAGTCCCTCTGGGGTGTACACAGCTCGCCGATCCGCGTTGTCCCTGCAGCGGCCAGCTCCAGACTTGTACTCGTTCAGAACCACTTTGCCTATGCGCTTGCGCACATCACCTAGAAAAGCAGTAGACGCCATCGAGGGTAACAACAATAGTAACTTGTAAGTGTAAGTGTAAGTAAGTGTAAATGAACTGCGTACATTTAGTGGTCATATGTTTAACTTGTGGGTGGATCGCGTAACTAATGAGGAGGTACTGAACAGAAATGGGGAGAAAAAGAATTTCTGGCATATCTTGACTAAAAGAAGGGATAGATGGGTAGAACACATTCTTAAACATCAAGGAATTGTGAATTTAGCGTTAGAGGGAAGTGTGTGGGGTAAAAATCGCAGAGGAAGACCAAGAGATGGATACAGTAAGCAGATTCAGACAGATGTAGGGTATTGTGGAGAGCTGCATCAAACCAGTCTCCGGACTGAAGACCACAACAACAACACATGTTTAACTTCACACATCTCACTATTAAGAGTCAATTACCATTTTTGCATCATGCTGATAATTTATCCAAATGGTTTTAAAGTTGCCTTTGATAGATTGATGACTTCACTAACTGATAAGTGACAGTATAATCCGCGAACAGTGTAAGAAAGTTGCTCAGATTGTCTCCTAAATCGTTTATAAAAATAAGGAACGGTTGGAGGCCCTATAACACTTCCCTGTGGAACGCCAAATCTATTCTATTCGATGAATTTCCGTCAGTTACAACGTACTGCGACCTCTCTGACAGGAAAAAATAAATCCAATCGCACAGCTGTGACGATATTCCATAAGCACGCATGTTATTAGAAGACGCTTGTGAGGTACCGTGTCAAAAGCCATCCGGAAAAGTGGATATACGGAATCTGTTCAAAATTTTCAAATGTTTGTAGAGCGTATAGGACTTAACTACGCCGTCATCAGTCCCTAAACTTACAAACCAATTATGAACTAGCTTATACTACAGACGGCACAAACATCCATGCCCAAGGCGGGACTCGAACCCCCGACCGCAGCGGCCGCGCAGACCGTGACTTACACGCCGCAGACCGCTCGGCCACTGCAACGGGACGGAATCTGTTTGAAATCCCTTGTCCATAGTAATCATCACATCACGTGAATAAAGAGCTAGCTGAATCAGTGTTGAGAGTGGGTAAGTAGGTCGTACTCTTCGAGATAGTTCATAATATTTGAGGAAAGTATATGTTCTAAAATCCTGCTGCAAATCGATGTCTATGATACAAGCCTGAAATTTTGCGGATCACTCCTATTTCCTTTCTTGAATATTGGAGTGACCTGTGCAACTTTCCACGCTTTGGGTACGAAACGTTCGCTAAGCGAGTAGTTTTATATAATAATTAGGTATGGAGCTATCGCAGTAAAACTCCAGGCGTTTTTTTCGCTAGAGCTTTCCATATGATGTATGTTTGCTAGAGCTAACATAAACGAAGCCGTGAGACAATGCATGCTGGTTGATACCATGATATTTATTTTGATACATACGATCGATAATTATATTTTAGATATTATTGCGTTTTTAGTAGTAATGTATTTCTTCCCAGAAAAAGTGGTTGCTCTGGTGCTTAGAATTTGGGAAAACAAAGTACAAAATTTTTGTTAGTTCTCCTAGATATTGAATGACATGATTTTCAACCTATAATGTATTCCGGAAAACAAACTTTAAGGTTTATGATTAAATGTTTTCATATAAATTTTTTCTTTGCAATTTATTGGGCTAAACAAATATACGTTGTAGTCGCCTAAGCCGTTAAATTGATTAATCCAAACTCCTCACGTTTTATGTCTGAAGTTCTCCTGCATTATTACATAGTCTTATTCTCTTGGCAACGACACACATAACGGCTAGGCGAGGAAAACACATTCGTCTAACAGCCAGATCACTGTATTTTGTGATTCCAAGAGGATAATGGGGAAGTACAGTGGTGTTTTAAATAATTAGTAAAACTATTGATGAATTTAAAAAATAAGTTGCGTCGGAAAAGACAAGTAACAAATCTGTTACTACAAAAGTAACAGTTAAGAGGCAAGGTACAGACAGCTACGCTTTTGGGTAAAGATATTGAAGAGATGGAAAAGTTTTGTCTTGGCATGGAAGCTTCTGGCTTTAGGCGAACTCGAAATGACATGTTAAAAATGATTATGCAATTGGCAGAGCATACTGAACCCGTTTTTCAGTAAATCGCAAAAATGGTTGTTTACAAACCTAGTAACATACTACTATGCAGATTATTATCATCCTATTAGCATATTCCGGTTAGCCATCTATTTTTTAATCCCTCACACTCGTTCCTTTATCGTAGCCCTCCTGGCGCCAAATTGTGTAGCTGACTCCATGTTGGTAACCCCCTTGTATTAATAGCAGATACATCTAAAACCATAATACCTTCCACTCAGTGTACCACATTTTTTTCATTCCATGAATCGTAGAAACTGCACCATTATTGAATGGTTTTACTGGATCCATGACACTTGTTTAAGCACTGACACTGTCATTTGGACTCTGAGAGAAATCGGGCAAGCGCTTCTTCAGTAGGTTTGTGTTCTTCATATCTCCATATTAAAGACGGAAGAAACAAAAGAATACATCACTTGACATAAATGTTTTCTGGGTGTTGTTCCGCGTGGTAATGTAAGATGTCAGTATACGTTGGCCGAAACGTCGGTTTTTAAAATAATAGCCTTATTACATTATGTCGCAGTACAACACTCAGAAAACCTTTATATCAACTGACACTGGCCTCGAAAGCCTACTCAAATATATCATATATTCTGATGCACTTCGGACGTGACACGAAGTCTCTAATGAGGTACGCGCCGATTTATGACTTTCAATTATTAAAAAGTGTTTTAAGGCCTCTGTAGAAATATAAAAGCCAAAGGTGGTGATGCGGCTGTTCATTTGTTTATGCATTCCGAAATAATAATCAACAGAATCTAGCCATAAATTGTGATGATGATTTCGAAACGCACAAATAAATGAACGACCACGTCACCCTTTGTGTCCTTCTTATTTATACAGCGTCCTTAATAGCACTGTTTAATAATTGAAACTTCAGACGATCAAATGGGAGAGTGAAAACGTGGGGTTAACAGCTTTCAAATATTTGTAAAACGACATGTTGACCACAGCTATTTAATTTATTATTATTAGCTCGAAGCTACCGGCTTCAGTTAATGTACAATTCTTAATCGCCAGCAAAGCTTAGACAGTTGCTTAACATATCATGTTACAAAATGGAAAAACTTTAAAATAAATGTTTGGCATCATGCTTCACTTCCTATAGATGTTTTTACAGTGACTGATAGTTACAGTCAGAAAAGTAGTTTCTGGCATATCCCGACTAACAAGGAAAGTATAAACACATATACACCAATATCGTATGAGAGATAATGAAAAGATCCCTTATTGCACTAGTGATACTCCCGCATGTGCAAAACTCTGCAGCCCTCCATTAGAGGCCTCTGCATGTGCCATGCCGCATTGCACTTTGCCCTGTCGGTTCGCCAGTAGGGACGGTGCAGTGTGCCTCCGAAGTTGCGTTTTGTGATGTTATTTGTGTGCTGAAGCGTCATATGGGGCGGCGACTGGTAATTAATCTTGCTAATGTATTGCGATTAGTTGATATGAAGTTACGAAGAATCCTTCTTCGTGAAGATGGTATTAGTGTAGAAGATGAATCATTTGCATGTTTTCTCGTATCTGTTATGGTACAGAAATATGAGTATAAGTTACTATTGTTACAAACTCATAATAATGATAATAGTGATGATAATGACGAACAACTCATTGTAAGCGGTAATGCTACGGTAAGTGCGGGAAGAGGCGATGGAAGCAGTGGCAGTGAATACCAACAGTCTTTCTGGAAGAAGGTTAAAGTTGCCACTATCACGGCTTTTGATGACAATTCGCTAGAGAACATGTACGATGCTTATTACATGTCATAGTTAAAATATCTGCATTACGTATAGGGTCTACAATTACATCTACAGTGGTATCTAGAGCATAGTTGCAGAGCTTTGCAGAAAAACGACACCCACCAGCATATTGAGGTGTACGTAGAGATCCTGTAACCAAACGTTCATACAGATATGTTTGTTCGAGCCCATGCACTTTCCTTGTAAGAGAAGGGATAGGTTGGTGGGACATATTCTGAGAAATCAAGGAATCGTCAGCTTAGTATTAGAAGGAAGTGTGTGGGTTAAAAATCGTAGAGGGAGACCGAGGGACGAATACAGTAAGCAGATTCAAAAGAATTTAAGTTGTCGTTCGTACTCTCATATGAAGAGGCTTGCACAGGTCAGGATGCCGTGGAGAGCTGTATCAAACTCGTCTGCGGACTGAAGACCACAACAACAACAGTACTCCCATTGTGCTTCGCTCCGTGTAAACGCCATTTTAACCTCAAGAAAGGAGTGGAGACAGCAAAATATCGTACCGTAGCACACAGAAATTACACTTGTAACCCATATCTGAGTAAAACATGTTTTACCGTATGTATAATATTAAATGCTCTGAATAACCGGACATCACCCGTTGGGATTTTTTGTGATCTCTCCAAGGCTTTTGATTGTGTAAATCATGGAATTCTTCTAGATAAACTAAAGTATTTGGGTATGAATGGGACAGTGTACAAATGGTTTAAATCATACCCAACAGGAAGAGTGCGGAAAGTTGACATTAGTAGTTCTCATAATATGCAAAACACAGCTGGTTCCCCAAACTGGGGAGCAATAAAAATGGGTTGTCACAAGGTCCGGTCTTGGGCGTTTTGCTGTTCTTAATATATATTATGGACTTGCCATTCTATATTCATGAAGATGCAAAGCTGGTTCTTTTTGCTGATGATACAAGGATAGTTATCACACCTGACAGACAACAACTAACTGATGAACTTGTAAACTACGTCTTTCAGAAAATCATTAAGTGCTTCTCAGCAAATAGACTATCATTAAATTTTGATAAAACACAGTACATACAATTTCATACAGTAAATGGAATGTCACCATCAATAAATATGGACTTTGGTCAGAAATCTGTAGCGAAGATAGTATATTCAAAAATTTTAGGTGTAAGCATTGATGAGGGGTTGAACTGGAAAAACCACATTGAAGATCTGTTGAAACGTTTGAGTTCAGCAACTTATGCTATTAGGGTAATTGAAAATTTTGTTGATATACATCTCAGTAAATTAGCTTACTATGTCTGTTTTAATTCTCTGCTTTCGCATGACATTTTCTGGGGTAATTCACCATTGAGTAAAACGTATTCATAGCACAAAAGCGTATGATCAGAATAATTGCCGGAGCCCACCCAAGATCATCCTGCAGACACTTATTTAAAGAGATAGGGAAATCCACAGTAGCTTCTCAATATATATATATATATATATATATATATATATATATATATATATATATATATATATATATATATATATTCACTTATGAAATTTGTTATTACCAATCCCACCGAATTCAAAAGCAATAGCAGTGTACATCACTACAACACTAGGAGAAAGAACGATCTTCACTATTCAGTGTTAAAGCTAGGTTTGGAAAAGAAAGGGGTGAATTGTGCTGCCACAAAAGTCTTTGGTCACTTACCAAACAGCATCAAAAGCCTGACAGATAGCCAATTATTTAAAAATAAATTTAAAAATTTCTGCTTGGCAACTCCTCCTACACTATAGATGAATATTTAGATGTAAATTAGTAAATTTGAAAAAAAAAAATAATCATACAAAAAAATTGTGTCATGTAATATTTAGTACAAAGTAGTAATTTGTAAAGTCACCTTTCATTAACTTGACACGTTCCACATCATTACGAAGTGTCGTATTCATGACCTGTGGAACAAGTACTAATCTAATCTATATTGTTTACGATATGCCACCTGATCGCTTGTCTTGAACAGTGTAGTGACTGTGGCTAGCGCCTGATGCCTCTTGATGAATCTTTCAGACTGGGTAGTGTCTCAGAGACAGAGCAGTGTGGCGGGCGGTGGGCTGCAGAGACTTTTCGATTGGTCGTCCAGAGAAGAGGGCAGTTTTAACGCCGCAGCCGCGCAGGCGCTATCAGCTGCAGCAGCGGCAGCGGCGCCGCCCATTGTGGGCGAGACAAAGGCGGCTGATAGCCAGGGATTGGCGCCATCAGCCGCCACCTCTCACTTATCGCGGTTTACCACGCGCGCGCCCACAATAGCGCCACCTGCACCTTCTTTCGCGATTTCCGCTACCAATTGTCCCCCATTGTGGATAACGCCCCTCTCTCTGGAAAGGGATGTCTGTAATTCAACACTCTTAGAACTATTTAACTGTTAGGATTTTACCTCCGAAGGTGTCTGTATGGACTGCGAACTTCGACAGAAGCGAAGTTACCCATCGAAATGTTCAAATGTTTGTATAGTCTATGGGACTTAACTACGGGGTCATCAGTCCCTAAACTTACAAACTACTTATGAACTACTTACGAACTAGGACGGCACAAATATCCACCCCCGACCGTAGTGACCGTGCAGAGTTTCTCATCGATCAGACTGACGAGGTAATATAAGACAACAAGAGGAAAACATAAATTTGAAATTTATCGTTTATGAAATTCCTCACGGAAGGTATTGGTACAAACATACCGTCGTTTTCCAGACGTGACATAAAGTCGTTAATGAGGTATGCGCGCATATCAGTATTAATTGATAATCAGTGCTATTAGGACGCTGTGGAAAATTATAGAGCCTCACATAGTGATGTGGTCATGCGTTTATTGAGTAATTTTCAGCAGGGCCTTAAAGCTATAAAATTTTATTATGTAAACCCCCTTCCACGATTCTGAAGATGATTTTTATCGAAACGCGTCAATAAACGCATGACCACATCACTATCTGTGGCTCTATAATTTTACACAGCGTCCTAATAGCAATGTTTATCAATTAAGGATGACGTAGCTGCATAATATATCCCCGGCCTAAAGAGGCAGTTGAAACAAATGAAAAGTGGATCCTAATTTCTTTTTACAAACAGTAGTCTGTTTACCCCTAAATTAGCTTTCACTTGTTGCGACTTTTTGGACCAGAGGAAAGTGCCAAGCGATTATAAAAATCAAGGTGACGCCCATATACAGGGTGTTGCAGGAGGAATAGTAAATCGTATAGATTAAATGCAAAAAATGGCGTTTGATATTTTTATTGAGTACACAGATACAGCTACCAGTAACGGATATTTTGACTAATTCTTCTATCTTGGTAGAGTATCGTCACACTGAATTAAAAGTATAGTTCTGTATGTATTTTATAAGTTAATTTTTATTTACTTAAGGGCATTTTCAAGCTTTTGTCTCCACGCGGGAGTAGCGAAGTGGTCTAAGGCATCATGCTACGGACTTGGCGGCCGCTCTCGTCGGAGGTTCGAGCCCTCCCTCAGGCATAAGACTATGTGTTATTGTCCTTAATGTAAATTAGTTTAAGGTGAGACGGAAGGCAAGCGGGTTAAAAAATCGATTTTTATATTTTAGTGCATTTGAAAAGCCTGGTATTTCCTGCGCAAAACAGTTTTTGTTTCATGTAAACATAAGAATTTTTCCGTTAGTTAAAATGGTTTTCGTGACGCTCTGTATTTAAAGGACGATGACAGCAAGGCTTGTGATCGGGTATACGTAGAAAAAACCTATGTTCCTAATGTCATAACTTCTAAATTACAGTGCATTTGGCATGTACGAAAGAGAATGGGGTCCAGGTTGAGAAGATCATTAAAAGTAAAAAATAGTATTGCAAAATGGTACAAAGTTAGGTGGTAAGGATCGTAAAACTAATTTTGAAATAGATTGAGAAATTATTATTGGTTTGGATGTAAAGAGAAACGCAGTCAATTTAGAAAACATGAAAAAAGCTATATGGACTATCTCTTTCCAAAAGTTGTCCATAAATGAAAAGCCAGGGCAAGTTCAGGAGAAATGCCAGATATGACCACAAACATTCTTCACCTACACCAGTAACGAAAGAAATTAAACCCATATTTACAAACATTTGTAAAGATATATTGTTAAAGAAATATCTTCATGGAAAATCAAAAATTCAAATGAATGTGAGAATTCTGTCATTGGCAACTGGTTCTATTTGTTCAGCTTACAACCCTCAAATTTTATGTAAATGATTTAATGGTGGTATAACTACAAAACTGGATGCTTTGGAATTATTGGCAACCAAAACTAGTGGAAATACTACAAAAGCCCTTGGGGCAAACAGATAAAGAGAGAATCAACAAAGCAGATGTTGCTAATTTAACATGCATAAAAAAGTAAGACAGAAAAAAGACACCAATAGAAGAAAAGATCTGAATGATTCAGATGATGCTCATTATGGTGCAAAAAAATATTAGTGGTAAGTAATTCTCATCAAAAACTAAGGTATAATTGCATTATTAAACTTAAAATGAATCTTTTTCTTAAAACTACATTTTTTTAAAATTTCATTCATCATTTTAAATGAACTAATAGGCTTAAAAACATGAAATTTGGTCATTTTGTACTGCAGATGGTAACAAGTAAATTGAGAACCGCCAAACAATCAGAAACTGTTTTATAGTAATATCAATGTGCCAAAAATGCTAAATTTTAGTAGTGAAGGAATAATAATTTTCTTCAAAACAATAAGAGATATTATGTACATTTTACTTGTAAATTTAGGCATATACGTTATACATATGCAGTAAAACTTCCATTGTTTTTTCACTTATAGATCTTCTGAAAAGTGTACCTATTCAAAGGGTAAAATAGCATTGGCAGAATAGGGATACAATTTGCCTTCCGTCTCTCCTTAAGTATTTTGTACGTCTATGGATTTATAACCACAGCAATTTCGTCCATTAGTTTTACAAACATTTGATTTCATTTTCAGACTTTTCTCATTGAGTGGATTTAATGGGGCACAGGATGGCCAAGACAAGGATTCCAGTAGAATAGCTGCTAGCTTGAAAAAAAAAATGTTCAAATGTTTGTAGAGCTTATGGGACTTAACTACGTGATCATCAGTCCCTAAACTTACAAACCACTTATGAACTAGATAATACTAAGGATGACACAAATATCCATGTCGAAGGGGGGATTCTAACCCCCGACCGTTGTGGCCATGCAGAACGTGACTGGCGCGCCACAGACCGCTCGGCCACCGCGGCCGGCTGCTAGCTTGAATTTTGGAAAAATGTAAGTTGAAGCAGATGAGTAAGACATGGCACAGTTTGCAACGATGCAGTCGTGAAGTGGGTCCCAGAAAAGTTATGTAGCGGACTGCTTAGTGTTCTCTGCATTTTAGACTACACATTACGGCGAGTCAAATAGAGCTAAAGGTACGAAAAATCTTTCAGTTGGTTGTTGCACAAATATCTCTTTCCTTTCACAGGAAATTGCTAGTTATCTGAGCGACGTCAATGCCGTTATCACAATCCTAAGGTCTCGACAGATGCACTACAACACAGAAAAAAATCTAATAGCAGATCTGTCATCAAATTTGTAGGGGTCTGTCGAGTCCAATCCACCGCACCCCGTCCCCCGTGGCTACAGAACGGTCGAATAGTAGCAGGGGTGACTAAAATGTGCAGCGCCAGAGGGCAAAATCCAACAGTATGTATTTCATAATCATTTAAAATATTCAGATGTTTGTATTTGCTATGGGATCAAACTACTTTGGTCATAAGTCCCTAGACTTACAAACTACTTAAACTAAGTTAAACTAACATAAGGAGAATACACATATCCATGCCCGAGGGGGCACTCGAACCCCCGACGCGGAAGGCCGTGCGTCCTTAACGTGGCGCTCCAGACCGCTCGGCTACTCCCGCGCAGCTCATAATCATTTATTCAGTAGGCCTAAGCACAGGCCACTCGAGTTAGGCGTCTACTGTACCAGCTTACAGACAGAAGGCGGGTCGCCTTCGAGAACTGTTGCCTCATGGAGGACAGCTCGAAAGCGACAACAGCACTTAGATAGCAACAGCAGTGTGGACACCGTCTCGCAACTAAAATCGTGTTACGTCCAGGCTAATTGATCGGCTCTTCTCTCGCGGTTCGTAGAACAGGAGTCCCACAGCTAGTACACCACGTCCAGCGATAGGTACGAGTAATCTTCTCTGAAGCAATTGTTAGGAAGTTCAATATGACGTCTTGTAACTTAGATAGCTGGCCGTTTTCGTTATCATAGAACCGCCGAACTCGAAGAGTGAATGGGTCAAACTTCGACTTAATATGGTACTCTCCGATGCTATCTTCTCCCCGCCCCCCTCTCATACATTAGACCACACATTTATTAATCTCCATCCTCGTCAGAGTTCCAGCTTAGATCTTTAAGAGGATTTTTTACGTTTGTTCCTTGAAAGGTGTCCTTATGAAAACACTGTAATTAAGTCAGTTCATGTTCCTTTGCTGTCAAAAGCCTTTCCTATCTTAAAATTTTGAACTTAGCTGTTATTTTCAGCGACCTTCATCGTCAAAGGACTCACAATTTTCTGAAATTACCCTGTTCTCCCTTCTGGGGCGTTTACAAAATTATTTGTGATACTTGCTCTTCCTACTACATAGGTCAAACGGGACGTGCTTTTAAAATCAGGTTTAAAGAACATCTTTTGAGAAAGAATGCTAATAGCTGCCAAAATTCTTCTTTGCTCACCATCTTCTCATTACAGGTCACGCACCTTAAGTCATTCATGACCTGAAAAATTTGCATACCGAAAAGAAAGGCCACAGATTAGACGTGCTCGACGAATTGCAGATATTTAAACATTTTTCTCGTAATGACAGGATTATTATAAATGAACAGTTGCAACTCCGTAAGCCACTACTCGGTCTTTGATGGTGTACTTCGTGCAGTGTTCGAAATATTTCTTGAGACTTGATCCAAAAATTTTTATTTCATAAGCCAATTTTTAACTGTTTTGCTTATTACAATTTTGTTACTCGTTAATTTAGTAATATTGTATTCCCAACATGACGCCTCGGCTATCTCTCATGTTAAACATAGCTTTTTGTAGCAATTGTCTTCTCAATACCGTTTTTCTCTGTATAGTAGCCTAGTTGTAATTACGGCTAATAGATGGCTCTACTGAGGTAAGCTACTTCTTCACAACTCCACTTAGCACACGCCAGTCTGATCCCTCCGTGCAGCCCATAGTGGCTAGCTTTAAAAAAAAAAAAATGTTTTAAATTTTGTGACGTAAGCTTTACAGCTAAGCTGTAACTTTTCTTATGAGATATGTTTTAATTTATAATTTGTGATGAAGGCAATCGTTATTGCCGAAACCAGGTCAAATAACTTAAATTTTGCGGCCGAGGGCTGCATTATTATCCTTTGCAATTCCTATCTGCTTTTGCACGGAAGAGCTGATACAGTGATTCGCCATGAGTGCTCCCTATTGCCTGCTACAATGTGTGTTCACTTAATAATGCCCCATACTTTGAATATTCGCATTCCTTCGGCATCTGTGTTGCGCAGCCGCGAGCTTCTGTTACCGAACAACCAGCTCATATCGAACATAATTTCATTTACTGTGCTGCCTCTCGTTTACAATGTAACAGTGTTTCGATCTTTGAACAGACTACATTTTACACAATCCTCGATTTCTGAAATCGCCAATTATTTTGCATAGTATATACAATTGTACAAGTTATACGATACACACCGCGTAAGTGAAGAATTGTGACAGTTGGATGCATAATGTACGACTCTAAATGTTAAAGGAATCAGCAAACATGGGGCCCAAGAGACTCGTTTCCCATGTAACTGAGATTCTGTGGTTAAGTAGCGTGTCCACTGACTACGGTGTATGATATCCTTCTAGTGATCACAGAAACATGTTTTTATTAGTTATCCACTGGATTGAGCTGTATATACTACAAATATGAAAATTTTTAAACCGATTGCTGACAATAAAGTTCGGTGTCATATATTTTGAAACATTTTTGTTCCACTTATGGGGAACAACACTCTTATGTAAATTTATATATAGAGAACAGTCTAGAGTGCAAAAGAATTATTTTTTCGACTAGTTTCGGTGGTATTTTAGACCATCTTAAGGAAATTAGGCTCTGAAATATATCATAGTTGCTTTTAGACAACTTTCAGCAATATACATTAGTGTCAAACTTAAACTAAATTAATAAAGAGAAATAAAACGATGTTATATCCATTGATGTTGTGGAGCTGGCAGGAAACTTGAAGCCTTCTAGTGCGTCACTGCTGTCTGGAGCAAAGTTTACTGCTGTTAAATAGCTGAGGCTCCGTCTTTTTGCCAGCTCCACCCATCTTTGATGCCAATGAAAAGAGTACATACATGAATTTAGCCCAAAAATGTATAACTACAATTAGCCACACATTTCTTTGTCAGTGTCTAAGATAAAATAATTATAGTCATCTTTCTGATATTTAAATAAAGATCAAAACATTAAAATACTTTCAAAAATTGTATCAGGTTCTTATTAATATTTCCAAAGATATTGTATGATTTATCAATGTCTAATGACAACCTAAAGTTTTATACAATAGATCATGGACCTTTCATTTGTATATAATATATGTATATTAAGATATGTATATTTGCCTTTATTACATTAGCATTGTAAAAAGTAAAATCAACCGTTATTTGTACGTCATCAATAAAACAATAGATTTACACAAATTTGAAGGACAAATGAACCGAATGGTTTTCTGCAAAGTATCATATCCCGAAATGTTTTCCATGTATATTACATAAATTTTATAGTTAATTTCTTAATACCAGTAAAATAACATACATATACCACTCATAGAATATCTTTGGAAATATTAATAAACCCTGATACAATTAATTGTCAGTATTTTAATGTTTTAATCTTTATTTTAATATCAGAAAGATGACTATAACTATTTTATCTTAGACACTGGCAAAGAAATGTTTGACTAATTATAATTTTATATTTTTTGGCTAAATTCATCTATGTAATCTTTTCATAGGCTATCAAAGATGGGTGGAGCTGGCAAAGGGACGGAGCCCCAGCTATTTAAGAGCAGTAAACCTTGCTCCAGTCAGCACTAGAAGGCTCCCAGTTACCTGCCAGCTCCACAACATCAATGGGTATAACATCGTTTTATTTCTGTTTATTAACTTAGTTTAAGTTTGACGGTAATGTATATTGCTGAAAGAGCTCTAAATGTAACTATGATATATTTGAGAGATTAATATCCTGAAGATGATCTAAAATAAGACCGAAACTAGTCGAAAACAATTTTTTTGCACTCTAGATTGTTCTTTATATATAAAGTTCGGTGTATTGTCGTGTGAAATTGCAGTAGATGAACTATGAACTACACTTATCCTTACTGTACATCGAAATAGTCGCCTCCCACAACTATGCACCGCTCAGGTCTGCAAACTTTGCACGAAGTATTCCATTGGAATGGTGTTCAAAAGACTCTTCACGTTTCGTCGGATGTCAAAAACATCGTCAAATAACTTTGAAAGCGAGTTTGAGTCGAGGGAAGGCGTCTAAGGGATTCAGATTCGTCGACGATTGTGGAGATTTAAAGTTACACACCTCCCACTATTTTGCTAGGAACTGTTTCAGAGTATGTATGTGGACGAGCGTTGTTGTGTAACTTGAACATCCACCATACTCGCCGGATCTCAAGCTCAAGGCTTCTTCCTTTTCCGCCGACTTAAACTCGCTTTGAAATGATTTGAGGATATTCCTGACATCCACCGAAAAATGACGAGGCTTTTGAACACCATCCCAAAGGACGACTTCGTGGAAAGTTTCCAGTACATGTGTCTCAGAGCTCAGCGGTGCATAGTTACGAAGGTGACTATTTCGAAGCACAGTAAGGTAACTTAGTTCATAGTTCAACTACGTTAATGTTAATGGACTATTCACTAAACTTTATTGCCAGAGGTTGTATTACATACAGCCGGTTTTTTTTATTTTTTTTATTTTTTTTTTTTAATTTTTTTTTTTAATTTTTTTTAGAATAAATGTTAATACCACATTGCTTGCTTGAAATAACTTATTGTACATTTACGGCAGTTAAAACTTCATATTTGTATGAAACACCGCACGTCGTTCTGTGCTGATTTTATAATTGCTGTTAGCATCCTCACAGCACCGAGGCTGTCTTGTCAAGAGTTTGTTGTTCACTCATGTGCTGGGACATTCCAGATAGCCACACTTTACCTTCGAGGGAGGATAAGGTATCTACAGGTCGTATCGATCTCGTACAATAACAGAACGGTAGAATTCGTGCGAGGGGCCCACCCTGAATGACGCAGATTCCCTGCATTTTCAGTCCAGTTATATGGGAACCGGTAAAAGCCCGGCAGTGAACAGAATTGACTGCTGTTCTAGATATTATGAATTGTGATTAAGAATATCTGTGCAAAGGTGTCTACTAATTCAAACTGAATTACCTAGGGCAGGTGCCAAGGACACCCCTTTGGTTACTGTCTCAAGGGGTTTCCCCCTTCTACTTGCTAAATTTCACAAAGTAGAGTGCATTGGAAGAATATCGATCAACTCTAGCACAGAGCATTATTCTCTCGCACTTAAAAAAAACATTTATAATAAATGTGGGTGACAAATTGCTCACGGCGCACAGGATACCGTGCCCACGGGTGCGGTTCCTGTAGGGACGAGATTACGAGAGTAACTCGGGCGTCTGATCCTTGATTGTCGTGAGTGCATTCGTGTTCTCTCGATAATCCATTTTTGTCCGGGGCAAGTCCCGGAGATAAATTAAATTGGTCCCATTCCCCCCGGCTCCGACCAAGGTTTTCGGGAGGTTTTCCTTGGTTGTAAGGCGTATGCCGGAGCTGGTAAGCCCCTCCCACTTATTCCCAATTGGGATCCCCCTTTGCCCCACTATCAGCTTGTCTGATATTGGCTGAATAGAACCGCGACTCTTTATGGGCCGGATCTCAAACAGCCCGCTCCACTCCTCGGAGTGGAGAATGAAAAGAGATAAGTTTGCTCACGGATGCCGTAACCTCAGGGGGGATACTTGTCCACTGTTGGTCGAGCTGCTCTCTACTTGTTTACGAGAGTAGCTCGGGCGTCCGATCCTTGATTGTTGTGAGTGCACTCGTGCTCTCCCGATAATCCATTTGTTACTTGGGCAGTAAAGTAACAAATGCTGGTCGCAGTACAGAGAATATAAAATGCAGAATGGCAATGAGTAGAAAATCGTTCTTGAGAAAGAGAAATTTGTTAACCTCGAATATTGATTTAAGCCTAAGGAAGCTGTAGATTAGTTGGGTGGATCGCACAACTAATGAGGAGGTAAGGAGGAGGAAAGGAATTTCTGGCATATCTTGACTAAAAGAAGGGATCGATTGGTAGGACACATTCTTAGGCATCAAGGAATCGTGAATTTAGCATTGGAGGGAAGTGTGTGGGTAAAAACCACAGAGGAAGACCAAGTGATGGATACAGTAATCAGATTCAGACAGATGTAGGTTGTCGTTCTTATGTGGAGTTAAAGAGGCTTGCCCAGGATAGGGTATTGTGGAGAGCTGCATCAAACCAGTCTCCGGACTGAAGACCACAACAACAACAGTCTGGGGCAAGGTCCAAGAGATAAATTACATTGTCCCAATCCCCCCGTTTCCGACCAAGGTTTTCGTGAGGCTTTCCTTGGTTGTAAGGCGCATGCTGCAACTGGTAAGAACCTCCCACGTATTCCAAATTGGGATCCCTCTTTGGCCCACTATCAGGTTGTCTGATAATTGGTTGAATACAAAGGCGACTCTTTATGGGCCGGATCTAAAACAGCCCGATCCACTCCTCGGAGTGGAGAATGAAGAGAATAGGTATTTTTTTATCTTTTTTACACACGTAAGCTGCATAGTTCTATCGGCGTCAAACTAACACGCCCAAGCCGATTATATATAAGGCAATATGGCAAAGTTTTCATTGAAAATGAATATGTTGCAACCACGACAATAGTTCGTATAGAACACAGTGTCTGTTCGTAGGCACACATTATCAACCATTTCTAAATGATTATTTTCAACATTTTTTATTCGATACACATCCTTTAAGTTTCACTGTCAATTATTTATCTCGTACCTTATTTGTACTGAGTGTCAGTTCTATGTGTAGTCAGGTGAATTTTCGGGTCTGGTCTGGCAGGTATTTGCAGTTGTTCTTTCCTGAATCGGTCAAGTGCGGCTCTCGCTTTGTCGTCCGGTATGTACAGTGACAGAGCGCAGCAGCAACTGAGCCGCGTGGCAGCAGCGGCCAGAGAGCTGATATTACGGCAGGATTACTGGTTATTCACCGCGTTTTACCGTCCGCCTTACTGCACGACGGTTAAACGAATATTGCACGAGATTAATTTCGGACCGTCATACGAATGGACGCGTAAAACTCCGCTGGAAAAATTATTTTCTGCGTAACGGAAAATAAACGATACTTCGCGTGTTTACTGGACCTCGGATGGAACATCTGATTGGCAGTACGTGTTAGGCTTGGCTTTGGGTACACATCGAAATACGAAATTGCAAATATCTGCTGAAACACTAGAGAAATTTCGCCTTACTGCTATTGGAGGGAAACTGGTATCTACAAGGTTTTCCAAGAAATGTTAGTAACTGTCAAAGAACTTGCACACTGTCATTTCTACGTGATATTCAACATGAGTAATCATAATAAATGATTATTATATACTTTAAAAATTTCCATATTAATTCATAAGTTACTATAACTGTTTACTCCATGAAAAAATGTTCAATTGTTTGTAAAGCTTATGGGACTTTGTTGTGGCGTAAAGTCAGCGCCACATACCAAAGGTAGAGAACGATCGTGGAGAAGGCAGCGATCGACCGAAAGCCAATAACAAGCAAGCGTCGCGCATCCTGGAGGAAATCAAATGTTTCAAACGTTTGCTTAAGCTTATGGGACTTAACTGCGGGGTCATCAGTCCCTAAACTTACAAACTACTTATGAACTGAAACTTCCTGACAGCTTAAAATTGTCTGCCGGAACCGGGACTCGAACCTGGGTCCTTTGCCTTTCGCGGGCAAGCGCACTACCGACTGTGCTATCCCGACACGACTCACGATGCCGCCTCATAACTTTACTTCCGCCAGTACCTCGCCTCCTACTTTCCAAACATCACAGAAGCTCTCCTGCGAACCATGCAAGACTAGCACTCCTGGAAGAAAGGATATGATGGAGACATGGCTTAGCCACAGCCTAAGGGATGTTTCCAGAATGAAACTTTCACTCTGCAGCGGAGTGTGCGCTGATATGAATATAGGTTCTTTGCTGTCTCTGACTTGCTGCTATTAGCCGGAAACTGTATGTATCTTCACGCATCTGTACGGGTTACCATATTACATACTCCCGCTCTATTTTTATGTCATGTGTTGGGTAATCCCTTGAGCTACTATAAGGAGTTGATACTGTTTGCATTAGTAATTAGTAAGGTGATTTGCAAAGTAGATATATAAAATTTATAAATAATTCATGCGAATTGACTGAACTTCAATTAATAAAAAATCCGTGTCCACATTTTTCGGTCTTCCGTGAAAGCCAATCACATAATTTATTACAGGGACACTGAAACATTTTTCTCAAATAAAGGAAGGTTTGTTTTATACTTTATAACAGCTACACCCTACTTATTGCCCGGCAGTAGAAAGTTAATGCTGCCTCTGCGAATGTGCAATATGACAATAAAATGAAGTAAAATGAAACCATATTTACAGTTGTGATATTAGAAAGCACGTCGACACCGACATTTTCATTGCTCTATAGGCGCCTGTACCTATTACGCTCGTAACACTTGAGGTCGGGATTTTTATTGATCAATTTGTGTAACCGTTTGGAAGAATTACGTAATCTTGGTCTGACACTCAGTTGCATTAATATTGCATGGAAATTGCCGGGGGCGAGGTCGTTGCACAAAACGGCACGCAGCCGCAAAGTGCTGAAGCCTTTTCGTGATGACATTAAATGGGAGCCATTGCCGTTCTGATTCATTTCCCCGATAGCGGCCGAAGCAGCCAAGATAGCGCGCCTCGATAAGTGCCGCGATCGCTGTATCGGTTGTCGATAACAGCAGTCGACCGCGGCAGTTGCTGCTCGTAGTCGACCAGATGCACGCGTTACACTTGACAGCTCATCTCTTATCGCATCAGTGCTCATTCGTGCATAACGGACCTTCCCAAGGATCCCTTTTAAGACTTCCCCGACACACTCGTTCCTTGGAAAGAGGAATTACCGTACACAGAGGCTCAAATATGTATTTATTTATTCAATGTTCCGACATTTGATACAAAATCATTAGTCTCCTCACTTACCTATACAACTGACCATCAGACATCCCGTCACATTATTGTAGTCTGGAAGGTTTTTAGTTACTCCCAGCAACTTCGGTTCAAATGTTCATATGTTTGTAAAGTCTATGGGAATTAACTTCGGGTCATCAGTCCCTAAACTTACAAACTACTTGTGAAATAACTAACACTATGGACGGCACAAATATCCATTCCCGAGGGGGGATTCGAACCCCCGACCGTAGTGGCCGTGCAGACCGTGACTGGAGCCCCTCAGTCTCCTCGGCCACCGCGGCCGGCGCAACTTCGGTGAGGAGAAAATTCCAGTTTTGTGCAGGTATTCCGCAAGGCAGTCATGGTCAGTAAATTTCCAAATTCTGTCACCGCATGTCTTTGTGGCTATTGATAATGTGCGCTATTATGCTCTAGCAGTGTAAGCCATGTTTTTCTTTGCCCTTGTGTCCTCAAGTGGTCATGAAACTACTTCTTGAATCTATTTACGATTCTTTTAAACGAGATATAGGATAGTTTTGAGTAACTCTTTAGATAGATTGTTTTTCCTCTTTTGGCTAAAAGGTCTGTCATTTCATTGCCACGCATTGCTGTATGAGACGGTATCCAGTGACAAGCTATTTCAGTTGGAGAGTCGGTAATTCAGAGAATGAAGGATTTTATTTAATTTATGCAGGAATTTAGATGTGTTGTAAAGAATGCTATTGCCTGTATCGCAGAAACTGAATCATAAAATATAACAACTTATTTTGGATGCTTAGAGCTGAATAAAGCTTGCTGTAGCGCCAGGTCTATTGCCTCTACAACTCTCAATAAAAACGAGAATTGTACTATCCGATAGACTTGTGAAAGAAAAATATTTCACTATACACTCCAGCACCAGCGGCAACATTGGTGTCGGTCAAGGTTCGATATACATATTTAGCCATTCTGTTCGTATGTACTTAGTATTTGTCGATTCTAAAGCGATATTTTAAAGGAATTCTTTAACCACTGATTTACACGTTTTCGTTTCTGAACTTGAACAACGTCTAGAGTGGAGGCAGGGCCGAAATTTCCGTATTCCCCATTTATTCACTTCATCTAGTGCCGTAACGTCCTTTCTTGTGTTAACAATATTTACCGATGAATAAAAATATGACGTATTGCACTCCAAACTGCCACAGACATATCTAACAGACAGGTTATAGGTATTTAGTGTTGTGAATAAAAACGTGACAAAACAAATATGTTGCAGTAAGAGCGACATAAAATGAATGAGCATATATTGTGACTAATGTAAACAAAGAGAGCCACTTTATCATTAAAATATTCTAGTAGTTCCTCTTGCAGTGACGAACTTCAACTTCCAAATTTTATAACAAATGAATCATTATAAAGTTTGCGTTACTGTACCCGAAAATGCAAACAAAGACTCTCCTCCAGCATACACTGGCTTACGAAAGGTTATGTGCTGATTAGTGTATAATATTTCATCATCATCAGTGTCGTCGTCGTCGTCATCATCATTTAAGACTGATTATGCCTTTCATGCATAGTTCCCCTTATATAATTCATTAATAATCCCATATTCACTGCATCCCTCACCTGATGTTTAGCCTCTTACTTCAAACTCATCTTGGCCCAATTCAAGCACTGTGTCCTTGGTATTCATCCTATCCTTTATGGCAAATACACGAGTCTCAGGAACGTCTAACAATACACCACCTAAGCCTGTTCATTCTAATTGCGTGATCTGTTCATATCCTCTTTTTCTTTGATTTGCTAATTATGGACACTCCCCTGTCATTATCCCATTTCTTAATACCTACAATCATCCTTGCAACCTTATTAATAAGGCAACCTGCATCCACCCAACTTTCACTATTATATAACAAAGTTGGTCGAAAGAGAGCGGTGAACTGCTTAGTCTTCGTACTAACATCCTTCTTCCAGAGTAGGTTGTAGCTGAGCAGCTGCTGCTTTATCCTTGATTCCCGTTCTGTCACTATGTTGTCATCTTGTGAGAAAAACCCTCTCAAAAAGTCGAACGTGTCCACCTGCTTAACATTCTTCCTATTACTTGCCACTCAATCTGTTTAAATCTCTTTCAAACGGACGTTACTTTCGTTTTGGAGATGATTTTCTTCATACGGTAACCCTTACATCTCTGATGTAACTTTGAAATATTAGGTTGCAACCTTTCAATCGAATGTGCCATCACCACTAAGTCGTCCATACATGCGAGACTGCTTACTTTGTCTTCACCTTTTAAATTTCACTCTACCAATCTACTTTCAACATATGATCAATAAAGAACATGAACAACAGTGGTGACAGTTACAGCCTTGTCTTCCCTATGAAACTGTCCTAAACTAAGAGCTCAATTAACCGTTAATTCTAACTGCTGCTAACAATGTACGTTAAGATATTGTTTGCATCATATACCATAATTTGTAGAACTGACAGTAATATATCTACGAGTGTGAGTCAATTATTATCCGCAAAGTAGTTATAAAATTTTATTGTAATAAAATACGAAACTTACAAGAACATGTTTTCAACATAGTCTCCTTCCTTTTCAATGCACTTCGTCCATCGCTCTAAAAGCTTCCTTATGCCCTCATAAAAGAAGGTTTTCGGCTGACCTGCGAGCCAGGAATGCACCGCTTCCTTCACTGCTTCGTCCGAGTCAAATCGACGGCCCCTTAATGCCTGTTTGAGTGGACCAAACAAGTGATAGTCAGAAGGGTCAAGATCGGGACTGTATGGAGGATGATCCAGTACTTCGAATTTGAGTTTCTGGAGCGTTTCAGCAGTGTGGACAGCAGTATGCGGACGGGCATTGTCGTGCAACAACAGAACACCTTCTGACAGCAATCCTCGGCGTTTGCTTCGAATTGCAGGCTTTAGCCTGTCAGTAAGCATCTCACTGTAACGTACACTGTTTATTGTTGTGCCCCTTTCACCATAATGTTCTAGTACAGGACCTCGTGCATACCAAAAACCGTAAGCATCAGTATTCCTGCGAACGGTTGGGTCTTGAACTTTTTCCTGCACGGCGAATTTCGATGTTTCCGTTCCACTCTCTGTCGTTTACTCTACGGCTCGTAATGATGGATCCATGTTTCGTCACCAGTAATGATTCTGTCTAAGAAGTTGTCCCCTTCCTTCACATAGAGATCCAAATGTTTTTTGCAGATGTCGAGGCGCGTTTTCTTATGCAACTGTGTGAGTTGTTTTGGGATCCATCTTGCAAAAACTTTACCAAACCCAAGTCTGTTGTGAATCATTTCGTAGGCAGAAACATGACTAATTTGAAGACGATGAGCCACTTGATCAATAGTTAATCGTCTGGCTACGAGAATCATTTCACGTGATCACTCAATGGTCTCTTCATTTGTGGCGGTAAACGGCCGTTCTTCATCCTGCTTAAAACTCCTGCGACCATTTCGGAATTTTTCAGTCCACTCGTACACACGTCGTTGTGGCAAAACACTGCTCCCGTACTGTACTGAAAGTCTTCTATGGATTTCGGCACCTGATACACCTTCCGCCCACAAAAAACGTATTACTGAACGTTGCTCTTCTTTGGTGCAAACAGACAGCGGAGTAGCCATGATTAACAGCGCGGCAGAGATAACGAAACTAACGTAGCAGCTTGAAAATTGCAAATATATAACAACAAATAAACAAAGCATGCGGCACCAACGTAAAACGACAGTACTACCAACATAAACAAAAATATAACTAAATTGCGGATAATAATTGACTTACCCTCGTACATTACAAATTTCATCCGCCCGTTTCATCGCGAAAAAAAATTATAAGAAAATGTTGCTCGCATAAAACAGCGAAGTAGCCACAATAGTTTGTTAGTATCGCCACCAAAGACAACCACACCACTATTGATACTGACAATTGCGTCCGCGAGTACTATGGCAGTTGGAATTAAAACTTCCTAGTTCCTCTACAGAAGCCACGGATAACGAACTCTAGGCACGTGTGTGAGTGTCCGAAGCACCGTTCATAGGGCCAATCGGACAGGGCACATGGAGTCTAGGGAGAGAGCTTCGTGCCCTCGACAGTTCATCGTGTCGTCTACTGTGCTTTCATTCGTCGGAAGCGAAGAGTCACTAAACTGCCAGTGATTTTCTGCAACTTTCCAACTGCAGCTCCGCTAAACGGCTGCATCGTAAAAAATATACCGTGAAACGATTGTGTATGGAATGTGTATTCAGAGTACAGCACCACATCCTAAATACCATGAACCTCTGTGGCTCTAAAAATTGCGCCAGCTAACAGATTCGGAAGTCTTTTATTTGCTGTGAAGTAAGAGAATGAAGTTACGAATTACGAATTTTCATTTACGGTGGTTAATTACACTAGTAGGCACGGAAGTGAACGTTTAAGAATTAATTGCCTTCGAAACTTCGGCTCTTAATGAGAATCTAAAGTGCTTAACCACTATCTCATAATACTACTGCAATTAAAAAAAATAATATTTGAATGCCTCCGATTGCGGTTTATCATTTCTATAGACCCTGCTTAGTTTTGTTCTTCAGTTTCACAAAAATTATAGGCGTATTTGGCAACATATTTTGGCGATTACCTACTAGTTCGTAAAAGAGGATTCGTAGCTACAAATGAATATGTCCGTGTATAAATTATTAATATTAGCATGTCACATTCTTTGATACAAAGTAACTAAAAATCGTTATAGTTACACTCAAGGCTCAGAGGCAAGGAAAATTCACAACATTTAGTGATTATGAAATATGAAAGGACCAGCTTGAAAACACCAACGACTCATTTTCTCGTAGTATCATACCATTCTTCTGCTAATCTCTACTGGCTACGTGGAGCGCTTTCATCGCTTCAGCTGCACTATTTCCCCATAGACAGTTTCGCGAATGTGTTAGACTGTATCGGAGGTGTATCCTGACCTTTATAAAGCACTCTGCAGTGCCTCAAACTTGTTTACATACTAAGTCTTATAAATTATCACGAATCATCAAGGGAACTTTGTTTTCACTCAGATGGTGTTGTATTTATCAGCCTGGAAAAACTGTACTCCTCCAGCGCCTATTTGTTTGCAATTAATTTCGTATGATCCTAAAGTTGATGGATCTTTCTTTGAAAAATGTAACTACATCGCCTTATTAATATTATCGCGAAACATTAGTTTCAACTATTCGTAGCCCTTTCGTCTTCGCCAATGGAAAAACATGTAATTTTTTTTTTTTTGGGGGGGGGGGGGTTTCTTTAACAAATGATTTATCTCAACATCTTTTCAAAAAGAAAAAATATCCGTGAATGGTTTTCGAAAAATGTATGTTGTCATTTGACACCATTGTGTCACTACGTGTACTAAAGAAAGCGGTCAACAGCTTCTTGGTACAGAAATAGTTATTAAAACATTAAAGTGACAAAAATTATTGAAAAGAAATTACTTAATATGAAATTTAAGAAAACAATTGATGTTTTTGTTCAAACAAAGTGATACATGGCTTCTTAATGTAGCCATGAAAATGTGTACTTTAGAGCTGGTACATTTCACTGTCTCTCCATTTGTTTGTACTGAATACAAATTTGTTTGCTTGGAAAGCAGTTACAGAAAATCAGTGGTGAACTATTCTGAAAAATATTCAGCGGGAGTTTTTACTTCTTCATCTGCTGTAATAGCTGGACCACTCAAAGCAGTGTCAAGGCATATGAAAGGCATTATTTCTCTTATTGAAGTTACCTTGTGGCTGTTAATTTTCTGCTTGTGAAACTATCAGGTCCTAGACTGTCTGTTGTATTCAAAGTTTTACTGAGATGTGTGGCAACAGCCGCAATATACTTTAAAAATTCATATTGCCAACCATAAGCTGTTTATTATATTTATAATTTAACCGGTTTCCGTTTTGAACCACCTTCTTCACAAAGCCTGTTGCCAGTGAAGAAAACAAAACATCAGGTAAGAAAGTATAATATCAATACGGATACCTTGAAGCTGTATTAATAGCATCATTCATCCGCTTTCCTCCGTTACTGACAGGTACCACTACGCTGCCTCTCAAACCCTGGTTCTAGAAATCAGTTTCTTGCAACGCTTCGGCGTATTTTACGCACCTCTCCCAGTCCTGCTGAGTAACACTGTCGAGAGCTTCGTGTGTTTGCTGCTCGACATCAGCAAGTTCGAAAATAGTATTCTTTCGCTATTTCTCGCTTTACCGGATGATCTAATTCATATGACTTTTTAGCACCTAACTTTCTTCTTTTGACAGGACTTCCGCCTTCGTTTCATCGGCTGAAAATGAAACATTGTTCTTCTTTAACTAAACCATAATATCTGCCTTGCGCCAATTTGAACGTTGCAACTTTTCTAACTGAATGGAGTGGTAGCTGGCGTTATCCATCATGATAACTGACCCATCTTCCAGCGCAGACAACAGTCGAATACCGCAATTCTTAAAAACTTCTCCATTCATTTCTGAATGGTAATCAGATTGCCAGGAACTTTTCCCACCGCTAAAAACAAGTTTGGCCTGTTGTTAATGAACCAACATGGGCGATGATTAATCTGCCACCTATACAACTAGGGTCTTTCAAATCGCCATTTCCTTTGGAATCGCGCCATATATACTTACTTGTGTGGTTCTATGAAACCCAATTTTTATCCAAGTACACCACAGGCCTCGTGTCTTCAGAACGCAAGAAGTGCATTGTTCGTAATAACTTCCCTTTTGCTGCTGCAATGTGTCTGCGTTCCATGAATGGTAAACCAAGGGAGATGACCGTAGCACTTAAAGAGCGACATCACGGATGACATAAACTAATAATAACGACATAAATGGGTTACCCAAAGACAGTGAATCTCTCAACTTTGCTATGGATTTTATATGTTTTGGTTTCAGGTGAAACCGAAGAGGACCCGAGTAGGAAGGAAATAGACGACACACTGAAGAAATATGTGACACCAGTTCCTGGAACGTCGTCTAGTTTTCAGAAAAAGGATAAAACTTGAGAATTTGATTTTAACGATCCTGGCACAGGGCCGAACAGGTTTGCTGACTGTGAAAGATTTTACATTATAAAAATAAGAGCAGAAAACGAACGTGATCCTGAACCTAGGAATGACTATAACTTCAGACTTAAACTGGAAAGAACACGTTGACAATGTCGTAGGAAAGGCGAACCAGAGACTGCGTTTTATCAGCAAAACCCTTAAAATATGCAACAGAACTACTAAAGAAACTGTATACACTACGCTTGTCCGTCCTGTTTTGGAGTATTGCTGCCCAGTGTGGAATGCTTATCAGGTGGGTTTGACGGAGGACATCGAAAGAGTTTAAAAAAGGGCAGCTCGTTTTGTATTGTCACGATAGAGGGGAGACAGCGTTACGGAAATGATATAGGATCTGGGATGGGAATCATTACAACAACGGCGCTTGTCGCTGCGGCGTGGGCTACTTCAACTCCTCCGAATACGATAATATATTGTTGACTTCCACTTACATAGGTAGAAATAAACATCAGAATAAAATACGAGTAATCAGAGCTCGCACGGAGAAAACGACGTGTTCTTTATTCCCGCGCACTATTCTAGAATGGAATTGGAGATAAATAGTATAACGGTGGTTCGATGAACCCTCTGCCAGGCACTTAAATGTGATTTGCAGAGTATCCCATGGAGATGTAGAAAAGTAAATTAACCCTTTCAGACATGGCGTCCAATATATTGGACACCGACCTTTTCTTAATTTTTGAACAGTATACGATTCCGCTTTACATTGAGACACACTGGCCTGTTTAGTGGACATCTGTCTCTTTTAGTTTCGTGCTTGTTGCTGCCGTCTGTCACCAGAATGGCGTGCTACAATGAAAAACAGTGAACATAGTGGACCCTTTGCGGAGAGCGACAGACATGATATCAGTAGCTGAAATTATTTTATGTATTAATTTATGAATTTTACACAATTTCCACTTTGCGATATAAGTTCCACAATACATATGGTGTGATATATATATAACTATTGACTTCTTATTTCATATCCTTACCTGCCTAAAGGGTGCAGTGTCCAATTTACTTGACATTTTTTATTTTGGAAACCAAATATAATTTTTTTTTTTAATTTTGTTCAAATATGCAATATATACGGTCTTATAGACATGAAACATAGAAGAATATGTTTTATTATATCTTTAAAATAATTCAGGACTGAAGGGGTTAAACAACGAACCTAATCAGTTATTTAATTTACTTTTGTGGTGATGGTTCAGAACCGAAACCGGTAAAGTTATAATCAACGGCTGATGGTTAGCAATATGCAATTTTTAAAGTGTCTGTTTCATGTTGTGCCGTCCAGAGCTCTCCTTGTGCTTCTTCCTTGTGCTGTATCTCAAATAGTTTCAGCACAAGACCTTTCACTGACAGCTGACAGCGAGCTCTGGAGCACACTGCCGCGGTAGATTAGCCGAGCGGTCTAAGGCGTCTCGCTGCGGAGGGCGCGGTTGCTCGCTGTGGAGGTTCGAGCCCTCCCAGGGGCATGGGTGTGTGTGTTGTCCTTAGGTTAGTTTACCTAGGTTTAAGTAGTTTGTAAGCTACGGACTGATGCCCACGCAGTTTGGTCCGATAGATTTACAAACATTTGAACATTGTTTTGGAGCTCACTGTCATTCACATCTAGTGTGATCTGCTCAATTTCCTTGTCGGAAAATTTAGCCTTATCAGAGTTAAAAAATTAAAATATTTACCGAAAGGAGCTATTAAATTAAAAAAAAGGCGGAATATGCACTTTCAAAATTATTTGAACTTACCATCAAAATTATTAACTACAAAAATGAGAATGCAACATGAATGCACTTCTGCTGCCAAATGACAACAACAAGATATGAAAAAAATTAGATAACACTGTAAAAGCCGCAGTGGAGTCGCCGACCACTCTTCAAAAATGTTTGTATATCTATCGGTCCAAACAGCGTTGTCATCAGTGCTTAGCTTACAGATTACTTTGAGACGTTACTGCTGTACCGCTTCCTTGCTCCACCCGTCCTGATTGCCATTTTTTGTGTTCATTTGTTCTTGTCAGGACCACTTAAACTAATATTTGCATTAACAGTTAAACAATACTTAATTGATGTGAACATGATTTAGTGGTTTTTCATTGACAGTTGAACAATACTTCATTTATCTGAACATTATTCGGTGGTTTTCCTTGCGATATGACCCAGGCGTTGATGTAGAAGTGGAGATGGCAAATTTGGTTTCACTTGATTTCCCCAACAACTATTCATGTCACACTCCTTGTTTCCCTCCACAGGGTGTGTGAGAGAGTGCTTGCATGTTTCCTCCCCTGTAGAGTAATTGATGGGATAGCAATGCGGTGGTGGTAGTAGTTTGCAAGTTTTCTGCTTTCGCCAGCAGAGATAACAGTTGGTGAGTAGTGCAAAGAGTTCGCAAGCAATGCCTCTGGTCGATCTTGGACAGGTCGAAGATCGCGAATTCGCGAAAGGAACTTGCCCTCTGGGCGCGCCGGTCACAACCAATCAGCGTGCGCCCTCTCGGGCAGGTTGAATTTTGGGCGACCGTTGGAGAGGCCGGTATCCATGAGGAGTCTGTCGGTAGGAGCCCCTGGAGGCAGAAGGACGCTGTGGTGGTTGCTCCGCCAAATTGCAGAAATCTGGGTAAGAAATGCGGGATATTAATAGTACGTGCATGGTCAAAGGGCAGCTTATATCAGTAGAAGCATAAGTTTCACGAAAGAAAATTTCTTAATCGTGAAATTCCACGTGAAATTGGCGCACAAATTGACTAAAGTGTTTCACAGGTGGTGTAGTCTCAAAGTCGTTATAAAATCTTTCCCCTTACAGATACGGCTTTCGTTTTGGCGGGGTTAATATCAGACAATAAACAGTCACAGTAAATGAGCCCCGATGCTCTGGTGTTTGGTTGTAATAGCTTCAGTATTAAAAATGATATATTACTTTCGATGGAGAATTTTTAATAATTTAGTCCGTTTTCTACGGAAGATAGTTTAGTCAGCCACGTGGGTAGTAAGTCCACGGTGAAATTTCGTGGTTGGGTGTGCTGATGCCCGACAGCTGTCTTTATGTGTTTCCTTTTGGTACTGCTGCGTGTGTAATATTTTCCTAAAGTTTAACGACTTTGAGATACATTACTGAGTGTGATGCTGAGGGATCTCTGTGCACTCGCATTAGATCGGAGTTGATTCTTGTCCAATGCACATTTACTATTAACTTTGCACATTATGAAGCAGCGCACGTAACGTGTTTCTTTCCATTCATCAGATTGCTGCCTCTTGCAAGTGTAATTGTAATTCCTTAAATGTCGTTAGTTAATAAGACCGCCCTGTCCAAATATATGACCATTGAGCACCAGCTGGTGCTCAATATGTATTTAGGTTGCTAAGAGTACGCCACAAGGCAAGTGCATGCGTGCATGAGAGTGTTTAACAGTGTTGTTGGGTGAATTTTCTTCCATCCCGTTTCCCTCGTGTTACATTAAATAAAATTAACTTGTAATCATCTTGTGCATGTGAGACCAGGTAATGTTGAACAACCAAAGTTGGCACAGTTTTGTAAAGGATCCGATTTGTTCACTGTTTTGTTTAAGAACCAAAAGGTTATTCAAACCACCATTGATAAATGCCATACTTAATAATTATGTCTGTGTTAACTGAATTTATTCGTGGAAAGCAATAAACCTCCATATTTAAAGCTACTTGTGTATCTGTATCATAATACTAATTTGCCCCCTCTGGTTCACCCCTTTTGGATGGGATTATAATGTGTAATATTTCATATAACTTGTCTTGGGTATAAAATTGGACATATCCCTTCTTGCATAGCATACGCTGGTTTAACTTTAAGGTGCTGTATCCGTTGCCAGTCGTTATTAATTAACTGTCCTTGTCTTGTTCAATCTATTTTCAACTTCTTTCTCTTATTTCGGAACCACTATATATGCTCTTGTAAGATAAAGCCTACAAAATATGCAAGCCTATCCCACAATACGTGTTATTTCAATCAGTGGGAGCCAGCTGGAAGTAGCCCAGCGCTTGTGTAGGTGGCCAACGGACAAGAAGAAAAAAAAGGAAGAGGCAAAGATTTAACAAACATTGAATACATATAAAATATGGGTGCGTCACAACTTCAACTAAGGTAAACTAACCTACAAACAACACACACACACACACACAGACACACCCGTGCCCCAGGAAGGACTCGAACCTTCAACGGCGAGCAACCGGGCGCTCCGCAGCGGGGCGCCTTAGACCGCTCGGCTACTCCAAGGCGGCTACGAGGCGTGCAGTTGTTCGCCGTCTGAGGTTCGATCCTTCCTGGGCCATGGGTGTGTGTCGTCTCCTTAGGTTATTTTTGCTTTAAGTAGTCTAGGCATTGATGACCATAGCAGTTTGGTTGAAGAGGTTTTCAAATATTGTGAACACTGCAACATAAAATCTTTCACCAAAATACCACACACACAATAACCTTATCTTCAAGAAACATGTAACAGACATAACCGTCGCTGTTTAGTCCCTTCCAAAAACCAAAAACCAACCAAACATGTAACACAAGTGTCTTGTTTAATACTTCGGCAGAAGACAAAATGTGAAGCACATTCCATACACTGCAGCAGACGTAACACAACATAACATACATTCGTCTGTTGAGTGCTGACTTCTCTATTCCACGTGGCACACGCCTCTACTAGATTGTTGTCATTGCCACCACCGTGACGAAACACAGACATTGTGTTTTTCCACTCTGGAGTCGATGGACCATGATTGCCGCGGCGGAATAGCAGTGCGCGCTCAGTCGCCGTGCTGCGGTGTGCGCGGCCGTTCGCCGTCGGGGTTTCGAGTCCTCTCTCTCGGGCAGATAAGAGAAAGCATGCAAATGGTTCATCTTCTACCATCTTCACGAAGAAGGGTTCTTCGTAACTTCATCTCAATTAATCGCAATACATTAGCAGGATTGATTAGCAATCGCCGCCCCATCTGACGCTTTACCAAACAAATAACATCACAAAACGCAACTTCGGAGGCACACTGCACCGTCCCTACTGGCGAACCGACAGGTCAAAGTGCAATGCGGCATGGCACACACAGAGACCTCTAACGGACGACTGCAGAGTTTTGCAGATGCGGGAGTATCACTAGTGCAATAAGGGATCTTTACATTATCTCTCATACGATTATGGTGTATATGTGTTGGTTCGAGCCCAAGTACTTTCCTTGTTAGTCTAAGTAGTTTGTAAGCTTAGGGACTAATAACCAAGCAGTTAGGTCCCATAGATTTTCAAACTATTGAACATTTTTGAAAACACGATTAACGAAAGGGCGAGACAAATGAATAGTTAACTTTCTCAGCCAAATTAAGAGGAAATAGTCTTCATTGTTGTGCCATATTTGAATAAGATAAACTGTAAACACTTTTCCAGAAAGCAGTAAACATGACGCACTCGTGAAGCAGCGGTGGCGCCGTCGGCGGCGGCAGCGAGAAGCAGCCCAGGTCGGCCTGTCCTTGCGGAAGCTGATACTTTACATAAGCCCAACTTCCAAACCCGTAAAGTAAAGGCCAACTTCCGCGGGAGCCAACTTGCAAGTCAAGCCAGAGACGAGTGATTAACAAGAATTCCCTTAATCAATAAATGATTAAACTTGTATAAATTAGGGCAACAGGAGACTGCGGAGAATCTAAAATTTCCTTTCTTTCTCTCATAGACCCAACACTTTTCGCAGACAGAAGAAACTTCGTCGCTAAGTGGAAACGCTCCTCTTTAATCCGATATAGAAGGTTCCTGGAGCTGAGTGGTTAACATGCTAAATATAGTGGAGTAGACGAATCTGTGTTCTCTTGGGGAATTTGTCAATGAACAAAGAAAAGCACACTATTTTCCTAAATGTTACTACCAAAACATTACACTCACTAAACTTTCACGCTCTAACGAAAGAGAAGAGAATGTTCTTTTTAAAAGAAATTACAGAGGAAATGGTAAATTTCTATATTATTCTAGTTGAAATAAATGAGTGAAGCCCTTGTACCAAGTGTTGCTCTGATATGTATCCCCACTGGCTATTTCGGTAGCGAAATTCGGCCCTTAGTTTCGTTTTCCCATATCTCAATCTCCTGAACCCTGTGTATAAAAATTTTCTAAGGCCGTGGATAATGCAGATTTCTCATCAAGTGATTTGAAAATGATTTGCACAGAAGGAAATACCAAGTGGCGCTATTACTTTTAGTGACATTTGCATGTAAGACAACTGAGATATTTGTTTCTATGGCTGAGGAAGCACTTGAAGCAAACCACCTCCTAGAAAACACGTTACTACTTATGAAAGGACTCTTGGTCATGTTGTAACATAGAGAGAGTACAACTGCCGTTTATTCAGAAAACTAATTTTGATGAGAAGGAGTCGTCGTCGTGCTACTGTTATAGTGGGAGTTAACCGTTGGATGAAAACTGATGCACCATATGAAAATAAATTTGAATTGCAAGGAGATGTAACTGTTTATTATTATTCTCAATAACTTGCTTTGTCCTTCTTTCAGTCTCTGACTTTTTAAGTATAAAACCTTATTAATTGGCAACACTGGGCACTGTACTGAACAGTTATGTATGTTGAAACGTAGTAACCTTGCGGCTTATAAGGAACTGGTACAGCCATACATCTCGGAACCTATCCTGAAAATTTTTATACAGGAAGAAGACAAAAAATTCATTGCGAAATTTTTTTTCTACAAAGGGGCACCGAAAACTATTCGTTCGCGCCGCCAGTATTTTAGATCTCCAACGATAAATGTGCGTTGCCTCTCAGAAGTAGTTGTAAATCTTTGTAACGCAGTTTAATTCAGACTTTTTCTAGTTTCAGTTTGGCGCATATTTATTACTTCTTATAATTCTTTCTTCCATTTATACAGCTCACGTTCAAATTTATGAAACTAAATCGACCATGCACACTATTTAAATTTAAGAGATTTTTGGCTCCTGCAGTTGACCATAAATTCACTGACTTTTGTTTGCCGCTGAAAGTAGTTGCAGTACATGTTTTCTTTGTCTACGAAGGCATTCTTCTTCAGAACTCTTACTAGCACAACTGTCGTCGTCCAAACCACAATTGATGGGATGGTAAGTTGCTACCTATTACTTCTAAACTTTGCACAGTTCCTAACTAAATGTTGAGATAATTGAAATGAATATCAAAGAAATCAGCTACCAAATGACATATGTGTAGATCCTCAGGAGGAGCAGGTAATTTTAGGTGGAAACCATACTCTTCATATTTCAATATGAGAACGTTAGTCATATTCCACATTATTGTGAAACCGGACGGAAAAAAGGACAATTAGGAGGCATGCATTACGAAAGCACAAGAAACGTTAATTCAGTTTTATCCCTATTACCAATACTTATTAACAATGCAAAAAGGACTACATTATTTTCGAGCTATTAGTAACTGTGTATAATAGAGTCAGAGGTACAGTAAACAAATGTGCGGATGTACTGTCGACCACGTATGTTGTCGTCAAATTGCACATGCTCAGTTCAAAATGTTCAAGTATTTGTATACAACGCATCCAACCGTGCGACCAGTCACCCTTGCTACAGCCCCAGTAGGCAATCACAACTTATTTTCTTGTATACTTGTATACTTGTATACTTGCAGGTCAGCTAAAATTTTGTCGTTGCATTACTTTCGTAGTATTCTTGCCATACATACAATCTTAAGGCAAGTCTGACATGTCGGATTGGATCATTGCCTTGTTCGGCACCTGTGCTAGCGCTGCTTCTTGGTTTCACTAGGGCGCGAGGCCGGCCGAGGAGACTGAGGCGCTCCAAAAAACTCAAATGTTCAAATGTTTGTTAAGCCTATGGGAGTTAACTACGAGGTCATCAGTCCCTAAACTTATAAACTACTTATCAACTACCTTATACTAAGGACGGCACAAATATCCATGCCCGAGGGGGGATTCGAACCCCCGACCGTAGTGCCCGTGCAGAACGTGACTGTAGCGCCTCAGTCCCCTCGGCCAGCACGGCCTGCGAGGCGCTCCAGTCACGGTCTGCACGGCCACTACAGTCGGGGGTTCGAATCCCCCCTCGGGCATGGATATTTCTGCCGTCCTAGTTCGTAAGTAGTTTCTAAGTTTAGGGACTGATGACCCCGTAGTTACGTCCCATAGCCTATACAAACATTTGAACATTTTTTTAGAGCGCGAGGGGCAACTGATAATGGGCTTAGGACTGAACGGGCAGGAATGGCCCCATGCTACGGACTGCGAGTCCGTTCCGTTGGAGTCTCGAATCCTCCCTCGGCCGTGGGTGTGTTAAATTAGTTAATGTAGTTCGTATAGGGACCGATGACATTAGCAGTTTGGTCCAGTAGGATTAAAAACATGAGAACTGACGTAGGACTGATAAGTTTTCGTTGCGGTGACGTAGGCCGAAGTGCTTGTGGTATCACAGTTTAGTAGTCATTTTAGTAGGACATTTAGTGGTATATTAAGAAACTTGCTAGGAATTTTTTGCATATATAGGAGAAAAGGCGTCATAAATTAAATCCTCAGGCCTTGAATCAGGCATGTGTACTGTTTATAGCGTTTTTACTTATAACCTCGTGTAACAAGGACAATGTATCGCATAAGGATGTAGTTTCGAAGCTACAATCAGTGATATGTGTAACCAACATAGTGTCGGTAAAATTTATCTCTAATATAGTCAGTTGAGTAGAACAAGCAATTAAATAAAATGCGATGACAAATGCTGTAGTTTTACTACATCGGTACTAGAAAAATAGTAAGCGATAACTTTTTCCCTTTCATCAATCTGTTGCGGTTGCCAGTGAGAAAAATCTTCGTTTTGAAATCGCGTGTAATGTTTATTACGAAGTGCATCTGTTATAAAATAGTGGATGATTCAAGTTACTCGCGTGTCGCTGGCTGCCCTTCTGTTTCCTCACTTTGAAGATTTGTTGTTCTTATCCGCACAGAAATCGTTGCCTTACAGTATAGAATATGTGTACCAAGTGTGGTTGAAATGGACGCAGTCGTTAGGAGGGAATGTGGAACACGCCCACACCACACAACATATGTCCAAAATGTTCAAATGTTTGTAGAGCTTATGGGACTTAACCACGGGGTCATCATCCCTAAACTTACAAACTAGCTAATACTAAGGACGGCACAAATATCCATGCCCGAGGGGGGGGGGGGATTCGAACCCCCGACCGTAATGGCCGTGCAGACCGTGACTGTAGTGCCTCAGTCCCCTCGGCCACCGCGGCCGGCACTTTCGAGTTTGGACGCATGCTAATCGCCTAGCTGTTGAGAAACTTCGCCTTTCGTTTGTTTACCCTCCGCTCCCGTTCAACACGTTAACAGGCCGTGCCCTGCGCTTCAGCCGGCTGGCTTAACGTATGGCATTGTTTACTTTCCCTGTCTCAGATCGGCGAATGAAATGTACGTCTGTGTGTTTCTATTTTGCATATGCTTGGGAACGGAATTCCAGACTACCTCTTATTCAATGCACGTATTTTTGTCATCTTAAAAGATAATGGCTACGCCTTGTCATTTCAGCCGCGTTTCTTTCTCCATTGACGTCATACTGATTTTTTCATTCTATTTTAGACCAATTTCTTCTTTGTTAGAAAAGGTTTTTGCCTACCTCTTGTTTTTTTTCCTTTATTCACTTTGGTCAACTCCTAGTTACAGCTTTTTCCATCCACCCACAATGTTTTCGTCATTATTCTCCAAATCCATATTCCCATTGCTTCCAGTCCCTTTTTCTCTTCCTTTCCCGTAGTCCATGCTTCACTTCCATGTGTTAAAAGACTCCATATAAAAGCTTTGGCGAACCTTTTCCTAATTTTAAGGCTTATGTGGTTGGCTTTAGGTAAATTGCGTTTTGTAATCTTCAGGTTCTGCAGCGTTGAACAGGTCACTTAACAACATACTATGAAATATATTTAACCAAATCGCTGCTTTAATATTTACATAGTTTTAGACAATGGCCACTTCGGCTAGAAAGCTATCTTCAAGTGATTTCTTGTAACGTGCCTTTTGTATATAATATCGTTATTGTTACGCCAGGAGCTTTACTACAGTTCGAACGTACTGTCATCTAATTTGCCAAACACCAGTAAGTGTCATAAATGTAACAAATTACAGTGTATTCAAACTGTACAAGAGCTGGTGGCGTAACAATAACGATATTATATGGACCACCTGACGATGGCTTTGTTGCCGAAATGGCCATTGTTTAAAAATCTCTATACTTATAAGACGCATTTGTTGTATGTCTGTTCTCTTACAACTCAAGATCCAGACATCCAAATAACGTGAAATTTGGTACACGTACACAAAATTACATGGCGAAGGTTCTTCAACAGGTTTCGTTCCATTTTTTGGAAAACCAACCGGAAAATTTGAGAAAAAGAGAAAGTTTGTTTTCAATGTGTCCGTATAAATCTATATCTCCGCACTTATCTTGATGAAATTTTGTAGACTTCTCCTTGAAAACAAAAGGAAGGGCACTGTCTACATAAAATTTCGTTCCGTACACCCTTTTATTACACGAAACTAAACGGTTTTGTACCCTTCTACAGAAAACCTTATTTTAAACAGGTACTTGCTGCTAGTATAAAAATATTAAAGCAGCGATTTAGTTAAATATATTTGATAAATTCCTTTTAGTTTGGAAAGCTTCCTTTATCAATCTTTTTTCATGTCTGCAGTACATTTATTATCTTCAGTAACTGTGCGTCCCAAGTACATGAAGCTTCTAACCTTCCCTTGAAAATTATCTTCAATATCAACTTTGCGTGTTTCTATCGTCTCCCCTCCCCTAGAATACCGTATTTTTGTACTGTTTAAAGTTTGATTCATAATGGTCAGTTACTCGGGGCCTCCACATCTCAAGATTTGGATGTCCGCAGGACGTTAGCCCCAGGGCGAACCACCCCTCTCCCTCTGCTCCCGTAGTCAGCGTCTCCACCACTGGGAATGGATGTGTTGATATCGCATTTACAGCCGTCATATGGTTAATAATCTAGGGGCAAAGATTCTGATTAGCACCAATACCCACTTCTTATCACGCAGTCTGAACCAAATCCCAGAGTCCCATCCTGCGAACTCTGGCCGTCAGCCCGGAGAAACGATGTTTGTGCCTGTAGCAGCGGAAGGGCCAGGGTTAATGGCTTCCCGGTCACAAAGAGCAACAGGGTCTCGTCTGCAGGTGTCACGTTTCCGTGTATCTCCCCTACAATACGGTATTTTGGTACTGTTTAAAATTTGATTCCTAATGGTCAGTTACTCGGGGCCTCCACATCTCAAGATTTGGATGTCCTCAGGACGTTAGATCCAGAGCGAACCATCCCTCTCCTTCCGTAGCCGACCTCTCCACCGCTGGGAATGGATGTGTTGATTTCGTATTTACAGCCGTAATTTGCCTAAAAATCTAGGCAAAGACTCTCTCATTTCCACCCATACCCACTTATCACGCAGTCTGAACCAAATCCCGGAGGCCCATCCCGCGATCTCTAGAGTTTAATCCCCGAGGAGTATGTCTGTAGAAGCGGAAGGGCCAGGGTTAATGGCTTCCTGGCCACACAGAGCAACAGGGCCCAGTCTGCAGGTGTCACGTTTCCGTGTAATGTCGATCATTTACTGTCGATATACATCCTGCAGACTTGCATTAATTGGGCCGTCGTTTGGCGTAGTAAAATTTTCAGGAATGTCAGAGTGTGACTAGCTGATGGCTCGTCGCGGACACTGCGTGAGGTGTCGGCTGGGCCGTCACGCCGTCGCTCAGCCAGCGGCCGCGACACGCCACGTCACGTCACGTCACGTCACGTCTCAGTGGCGAAACCGTAGGCCATCGACCAGCGGCCGGCGGTGGACGGCCGATCGCCGCGCCTGTTTAATTCAGCGGCGCTGGCGGCGCGCCGCGTCACGCCGTTCCGAGAACGAGGCGGCCAGGCGCGGCCGGCCGGGTTCCCAGGAATCAACTGACGCCTGCGGTCTGGCGCCGCACTGTCCGAATGTGTACGAGGAAAAGAAACGTCACCAATAATGCGCGGCGCGAGTGAAACCGCAAACAGCGGACCGGTTTCCCTGAAATAGCGTGGTACAAATTATTTTACTGGCAGTTAGCTGCACCTGAAATTACTTTCAGACTCGTAACAAACGCCGAAATTTTACCGGACGTCCAAAATTGGTATGTGTGCAACAAGCCAAATAACGCCTTTGTTTTAATGATTTCCACCCCAACTCGTCCATCATTTCCGCGACTCTCTCTACGAACATGTAAGGGCAGTTGTGAGTAAGGCGGACAGCCGACTTTGTTTTATTGGGAGAACTTTGTATTTCACCTGTAAAGTAAATTTAGAGGGCCGGAATTTGAAGCTGAGTATAGTACGATCTTGCTGCCGCCTACTTACATTTCGCGTAAAGATCACAAAGACAACATAAGATAAATTATCTGAACGGCCACTAGGGTCGGGGGTTCGAATCCCCCCTCGGGCATGGATATTTGTGCCGTCCTAGTTCGTAAGTAGTTCATAAGTAGTTAGTAAGTTTAGGGACTGATGACCCCGTAGTTAAGTCCCATTAGCTGTACAAACATTTACATTTAAGAGAAATTAGGGCTCGTACTGAGGCATATAGGCATTCTTTTTTTCCTCGTTCAGTTGGGGAGTGGAATAGGAAAGGAAATGCCTAGTAGTGGAACAGTGTACCCTCCGCCACGCATCTTACGGTGAATTGCGGAGTATGTATGTAGATGTAGAATGTTATCGTACGATACCGTCGGCGTCGAACCCGGAATCGTGTGGTCAAATAGTGATATATGTTGCGTGTGAAGTTAGTTACAAACGAAATAGCCAGTCTAGGAATCAGTGTAGGACAGTGTCTCGGTGATACTGTGACTAGTTAACAAGTGATACATTTCATTAATTAAGAGATTCGTTTAGATGCTTTCCAGACAGTTCTATAAACAATAATTTTGTCATTGTACATTATTTCAAGAACTAGAGAGAAAAGACATGTAGAACAAAAAGTCGTGAAAATAAATAGCATTATATATATGTTAGGCTAATAAACTAGTTGTGTTGATCAGATAATTGTATTAATTAATGTAATAGTCAAAATCTCATTATTGTAATTCTTTGTATATATTGATTCACGTGAAATTTTGAGTATATTTTGTGAATGGCCAAGATATTTGATAGTTCAGTATATGTTAGGAACATGTATGATGTACTCATTAACTAATTGACATTTAACACCGCACTTTGTTGTCAAACAGAAAGTTTGGAGATTTCGACTTAAAACGATATGTGCCATCTAAAATTATGTTATGTATAGTTTTATTTTATATTGTGATTATTTTTGTGTACATGAAATGTTTTGTGTGTGTGTTCCTTAATTGTAAATTAGTATATTCAACTGTTATGAGCAATGCGTAATGTAATGTCGTTATTGTCGATGTTATATATTTGCCTAACCGCCTTGCGTGGGAGAGTTCGAGTTTTGGCGTTTCTCAAGTGCTTTGAAAGCTATGTCAGTCTGCGTTTTTAAAATGGAAGTACTATCAGCTAAGTTCTGTTCTATTGTGTACGCTATTGTTGTAATGTTTTGGTGGAGAAGAAGTTTGATACACATTAAAAAAGAACTGAAAAATTGTACCTAGGAGTATTTATTTCTACCACGACGCCCCAGGAGAACAATGTTACAGCGAGCGGAACCCCCATACATCGTAATGTTGAAAAGCAAGTAAACATCTTAATCTACATCGATACTTTTTGTTTTAATTTTTTTTTCTTTTATTATACAAATAACCCAATACCTGTGGTTAAATGGGTCGTGTTTTTTATACATTATTAATTTCAGTTAACTATTCATTGTTATCATTTTAATTGATTAAAATGTTGGTTCTTGGTTAAACACTGAATTTGAAAGGTTATTATCTCTCTCCAGGCTGTTAAAAAAAAAAAATCCCATCAATTCTTGATAGGGAGAAAGGGGGTGGTATAAGATACCTGCTGTGGGAAGGTATACATTTCATATTAAAATGTACTGCAAATTTGAGACCAGTGTCAAGCTAGTCAGGTATGGGTTGTTTATCTTTGATTGCAGGCTTATTTTTCGATGGCAGTACTTTCGATGTTGTAGACGGTGATAGTATTGTTGCCGGGAAGTAGGGTTGTGGTTATTGAGAGGGCAGGCGTGCTGAAGCGTGGGGACCGTGGTTGTGTGCAATTGTCGTTCCGGCGGGATATCCAAAGAGATGAGATTTTTAGTCTTGAATGCTGAGCCAAGCTGTTTAAGATATGGAGACGAAAGGAATAGATGACGTTGGAGAAACGATCTTTTGAAGTTTTTATAAGGTAAAGTTTTTCATGAAATTCTTGGCATGTTTCTATGGCACAAATTCGCATTGTTAGGTTGAACTGATGGTAACAGTAACGTCGGAAAACATCTTGCTGTTAGCTTGTGGTCTCACGATTCATGCATTCCGTTCTATGTTAGGAAAAGTATTTATTGTATTGGTTTAGTTTTGAGATAGCGTTTTTTATGAAATAGGAATTTCATGGATAGTGTTGTTGAAATATGGTATTGTTGTACCATTGTTTGTGTGAATCGATTTAAATTTATTAACAGTAAAGAAATGTTTATCTTTGTTTAAAAATAATTTTCTAGGCAGATTAAATATCTGAGTTATATTTTTCTCTGAAAGATTTTAAAATCCAAAACATAACATTGTTAGTATTTTTCATGAAGTTACATCAGTTAGAAAATAATCCAGATATATTTTTTTAATTATTATTATTAGATCGAGTTTCTTAAACAGATTACCAGTTTATCCCTCTTCACACTTTTATTAAAAGTGCCATAGATGTTTTCTGTAGTCAAGAATCGATAGTCGGAGATTATGACATGTTTACCTTTGGGTTGTGTATCATCTTTGAGATCAGTAATGAGTTAAGTACTGGAAAATGGGCTTATAACCCGAAACCTACTTCGTACAGTACCAATAAAGTTTATCAAACATAATTTTAAAATTTTTTTAACATAGCTGCTATTGTCAGCGACCGTTATAACGTCGAAGGATAAAAATGCAACCATCGCAAATTAAAAATTATTTATCCTGGTTTCGGCAATGACTATGCCTACTTCAGAAATTATAAAATAAAACAAGTTGCAAAATATACTACTCAGCTGTAAAGCTTACGTCACAAAATTTAAAAAGAATTTTTCTAGAAAAAGCTAGCCACTATGGGCTGCACGCCTGCACGGAGGCATCAGACTATTTTTTTAATTTCTGATGAAGGCAATCATAGTCATTGCCGAAACCAGGTTAAATAATTTTTAATTTGCGACCGAGGGCTGCATTTTTATCCTTTGTTTGTGAAACAAGGTTAAAAAGTGTTTCTTTTAGTGTAATTCATTTTTAATTCCAATACATTTAATTCGTAATTCTACATTGTTTATCTTGAATTGAGTTTCCACTTCTACACTACTACTACTTATTAGTTTAAACTGCAGTATTACGGGTTGCGCCAGATATATACAAACCTACATGTGTTTGATGTGTCTGCCGAGCTAAACCCTGCAGACGTGCCCTGGCACTGTGCTGCCTCCCCTGCCTTACTGCAGGTGCTGAAAAAACAAGTTCCCCTTGGTTTCTAGTCTAAAATTACCCACTACGAACTAAGGAGTCAATCGACTTTGTGTTGTACAATCCGTGGTTTCCCACACCCTCCCCCACATCCAGGTCACTGCGGATTGCAGCTAAGAGCGCCCAAGTCCGTGCCCGGCGACATGGCATAGTGTGGAGAGTATTGGTGTATTATTTGTCATTATTAATTGTTGATTCCCAAATAATCATCCCTCATTGCCGTAGAGATTTTATCTGTGAGCTCGTTTAGGATCTAGGGGTCGACGTTCCTTATTAGCTCGAAGTGTCATTATGAGCAACTGGAGCCGCAGGTCGGCGGCTTCTCTATCGTATGTGGGGCACAGGTACACAAAGTGTTCCGGAATACTCTCCTCGGGCCCACAGTAACACGTGGGTGTAGTCCGCTTACCGAACCGACATAAATATGCCGGATACGGGCCATGCCCAGTCAAAAAGTGCAGCATTCCTTTACTTGGTTTTAACTGTTTCATCCCTGACATCAGGGAGCAACTGGTGTGTTCTTTGCCCAGTCTCTTCTCTATTCCATAAGTCGAAAATCACATTGAGGTGCATGGCAGAGGGTTCATCGAACCACTCTTATCATGTTTTTCTATAGATCCACTCTCTAATAGCTCGAGGGAAAAGGAACACCTATATCTCCCTGTTTTCGATCTGATTTCTCTTATTTTATTATCACGGTCTTTTCTCCTATGTAGGTGGTGCTAAAAATATACGTTCGCATTCTGAAGAGAAAGTCGGTGAAAGAAATTTCTCAAATAGATCTCGCCGCAACAAATAAGACACATGCCGCTAATTTACCGGTCAAACGAGCAGTCGCTCGGCTGTCGTGGTCGAGTGAAGTTGATTCCAAACATAAATCAATGAATCTCAAACGATTGCGCACAATATTATATGGCCATATTGCTGACATGATACAAAGAAATAATAAAATACTGTATCACACATTACAATGTTAGAACCTGACTGTATCTAATTTTTAAAAAACCGGTCATATAAAATTCGTATGACTAAAGCTATTTATCCCAGTCTTATATCACGTGTCTTGCCGAGGCCACGAATCGTGTAGCTGAGACGAATTCACACATGTGTATAAGCTAGTTTCATCCAGGAAAAGGTTTCTATTGAAGCACGTACATGTAACCAGTTATTTCGAGAGCAACGTCCCAACGCAACATTCCGCCTGACGCCATACTTTCGTGGCTAGATGTCTTGGAATATTACAGCGAGTATCTGGAACACGCCAAGGACTTTGTTCTTAAATTGCGGAAGGAGGCAGCGAACATTACTTCAGCTAAAGATCTTCTACAGTACCCAACAATTTGCAACGACATTGCATACATACAATTTCACTATGAATTTTTGGTACCTATTATTAAATTTCTAGAATATTCAGGGAAATCAGTCTACAATCTACATAGAATGCGATTGATAGAATATTGGCAGGAAAAAAAAAGATCTTGGTCCCATATTCTGTTAGTATGAAATTTTGTGAGAAACTTGCTCTGTTGCCGCCGGCCAAACGCCTGCCAGCCGGTATACCTCATAACAAGACTGTCAAGCGGGCAACGCAACTGGACAGGCGGCGCGAGACCAACCAGCGCCTGCCAGATACCAACACAAGACCAGAACATACACAAACAGTAACTTTAAAACAAACAGAAGTAATACGGACTGTTTTTTACAGGTGGCTCTGTGAATCGACTGAGTATCCTTCCGCCTGCCTCCTGATTGGCTCCAGGTACCTACTTACGCCCGGCTCGCCAGCCGATGAGCCAGTGTTGGCGTGTTCGCTCACGCCGCCTAGGACCGTCTCCACTACGCAACATGGCCGACTACTATCGACTTCGCCGGCGGCCTCCCGGGCGGGAGCGGCTGGAACGTTACCTGGTGTATTGCGAGTGACGAGTTAAACTATGCTAGTGACTGTGCCTTTGATCTACCACTCTATAATCTGTGTTTGGTTTTGGGATTTCTGTCTCAACTGAAGAATTTAGTTTCGTTTCACTTGTTAACGAACCCAGAGTGTACTTTCTTTGACTTAATAAATTGTGTTGTGAATACATGAACCGTGGTGGTCACTACAATACTAAATATACTGTTGCAAATTAAAAATAAATAAATAAAATAAAATAAATTATCAGGACTGCCCACCGCCTGCATAGTGCGGAGACATCAGATAAATCAACGGAACACGAGTGTACCGTCACTTACATATGCTCCCGTGACATCCGTTGGCGTGCTCATTCGCGGTATATAACACAGAATCAACAGAATAGAGATGCAGTTTCTCAACGGAAAAATCTGGAGAAAGCGTTAGTTATTTACTGCGACTGTAATTACAATCATGAGCAATAATACAATGTGTATTTTTTGTCAATCTATTTATTGTTCTAGACAATAATATATCAGCTTTTGGTCACCTATTTTGTGATTTTACAACCTATTTTTGTAGGTGATGTAACCTATTTTAGGTACGTAATTTAAGATTTTAAAACCTAAAAGTCCGAGGTCTAGTGATCAGTCCGTAGAATCACCAGCTACTATAAGTAAAGACAACATGCACACCCATACCCCAAGGAAGACGCGAACCTGTTACGGTCAGCAATCGAGCGCTCCGCAGCAAGGCAACTTTGATCGCTCCGCCACTCCACCGCGCCTTATAAGCATTGATGAGAAAGGGCCAGTGCCGGACCCTGTTCGTTCTACACAAAAGGACACGTGCTGAACCTAGTCACTGATATTCACAGTATTTCCTGAATGAAGTGATGTGTGCTATCGAGAAGGGTTCGTAAATTGATTCCGTATTCCTTTATTTCGGCTTTTGACACCGTACCTTACAAACTGCTATTAATCAAATTGCGTGGTTACGGTATATCGCCCCAAATTTGCGACTGGATAGGGGATTTTCTCTCAGAGAGGACACAGTTCGTAGTAATCGATGGTAAGGCATCGAGTGAAACAGAGGTATATCGGGCGTTTCACAGGGTAGTGTTATTGCTCCTCTGCTGTTCCTTATTTACATAAACGATTTAGGGGAAAATCTAAGTAGCTCTCTTAGGTTGTTTGCAGATGACGCCGTCATTTATCGTCTAGTAAAATCAACTGAAGATCAAAACCAACAGCAGAACGATTTGAATAACATATCAGTATGGTGCAACAATTGGCAGTTGACTCTAAATAATGAGAAATGTGAAGTCGTCCACATGAGTACGAAAAGAAATCCATTAAACTTTGTTTACATGATAAATCAATCAAATGTGAAGGCAGGAAAGTACACAAAATACCTAGGAATTACTATTACTTCTGACTTAAATTTGAAAGAACACGTAGATAATGTCGTGGGAAAGGCGAACCAGAGACTGCGTTTTATTGGCAGAACCCTTAAAAGATGCAACAGAACTACTAAAGAAACTGCATACACTACGCTTTTCGTCCATGTTTGGAGTATTGTTGCCCAGTGTGGTATCTCTATCAGGTGAGTTTGACGGAGGACATCCAAAGAGTCCAAAGAATGACAGCTCGTTTCGTATTGTCACGATACAGGGAAGACAGCGTTACGGAAAAGATACAGGATCTGGGATGGGAATCGTTAAAACAACGGCGGTTATCGCTACTGAGTGGGCTACTTACGAAACTCCAATCGGCAACATTCTCCTCCGAATGCGAAAATATATTGTTGTCCCACTTACATAGGTAGAAATGATCATCAGAATAAAATACGAGAAATCAGAGCCCGAAGGGAGAGATTCAGGAGTTCATTCTTCCCGCGAGCTATTCGAGAATGGAATGGGAGATAAAATAGTATAATGGTGGCTCGATGAACCCTCTGCAAGGCACTTAAATCTGATTTGCAGAGTATCCCATGTAGATGTAGAATATGTTCTTATTTCTAAATAATTAAGGTGCTCAAGGTGATATTCTCATGTAAGTGTAAATTTAGTCGTTCACGAAGACGTCAACACCCTTCGGTATCGTAGGATTCATAAAGCCACTTTCTCTTGATTACTTTACAAGAGGCACCTCTGCAGAGACGTGAGAGTAGAGCGGAAAGCCCGCCGACGCTTTTCCAAAGCCCTGTGTAGGCCGGTCTTAGAGGGCGTCCTTACCGCGGCTATAAATTAATTCGCAGCTTTCCCGGGCGCCCTCTGCGAAATTAAAAGCCGGCGCAAATCCTCGCCGGTCAGCGTGACAGCGCGGCAGGGAGCGCCAGGCGATTTATGTCGCCGTGCCCTGGTCTGGCCTGGGCTGCAGCTAGCTGCCGCGACCGGGCCAAGCCGGCGGCGAGGCGGGCGCGGCCTCAGGCCCAGATTATGGCGGCGCGCCGTCTGCGAGCGCCCTTAAAAAATGGCCGCCGCGACTGCGTAATATCGCTGAAAGATTCCGCGTGACGTTTATACGGCGCGCGCGCCAAGATGAACGTTCCCGCCAGCCCGCCAGCCCGACTCACGTCCACGTCACAACTCGCCGGCAGCGCCGCGCCGCGGAGGCGGCTCGGATCTCGCTGCCCCCTCCCCTCCGTCCCCCCCCCCCTACCAGCTTAAGGATAAGTTTTGCGGCTATGGGACATGTCTGTTCCCGGCCGCATTTTACTGCAGAAAGAATCGCACTGGCGTGTTTTACGGCCCACTTTAGATTTGTAGTTATATAAGTTTTTACAAACATTTTGGATCAAAATAATAATAAATTAATTGATAAGAGTGTCTTAAAGCCTTTTAGGAAAAAAAAGGTTTTGGTGGGTTTCGACCCACCGATCTTTCGCGTTATAGTCCAGCACCTTGCCCACTTCGCTACGACTATAAATCAATAAATTGGCCCAGTTACCCAGAGGAAGGCCACTGTAACGTTGGCCGAAACGTTGGTTATTTAAGTAATAGCCTTACATCATGACGCGGTACCATACCCAGAAAACTTTTATGTCATTTATGTCACAAAACGAGTTCGTTAATACCACTATATGTATGGCCGTTGTTAACTGATGTTAATATGGCATTTGTAGACATTAGATTATCATTTATCGTACGAAGAACGATGTGTTTTTGTCAATGCCTCAGTGTGCCGTTGCTTTGAAATGACAACGTGTATGATACGATAAGATAATCATCAAATACGCGAGGAATGACACGTGACATCTCAGAACGGCTGGTTTTCGTTAATTCAATGGAAGGTGTCAAATCTCCGTTATTTTTGCAAATATGTCTCAAATGATACGAGATATGAAAAAAAAACAAAAAACACAAGGGAGCTAAGTTGTAGATAATTTTCTCCTCTGCCAATTAGGTTATTCAATTTTCGCGTAAGATGAACGGTTCGTTTGCAATTACAATTATATTACAAACGGCATTTGTTTTTGTGTTACTGCCGCATTTTTTGTCCGAAAAATTTGAAAAAGGGCGGTTCTGGTCTCTGGCGGCCTACAATCATGTCTGTAAAATTTGGTGCTAATCGGTTGAACCGTTCGTCTTAAAAACAGGGAACACGTCACGGACAGACACACAGACGGACAGACATACATCCCAAAATTGCCGTTATTTTTCCAAATAATTTTGAAACGCTACGAGATATGAAAAACCAATTACAGAGCAAAGTTGTAGAGAATTTTCTCCTCTACAAAATCGGTTATTCAATTTTCGTGTCAGATGAATAGTTAAGCCGTTATTTTCATTTAATTTTCGAACTGTCAAAAGACGATCGCAAAGACCCACTTTTAGTGTTACTACTGTAACCTCAAGTGGGGCAAAATATAATTATTAGTAATTTTACAAATTATAGAAAGCTTTTGAAAAAGCGGGAACTGAAAGAAGGAAAAATCCCAAAAAAGATTGTTGGACAAATAAGAGAGAGTGGTGGGTACGGGACAACACAACGAGCTGTACCAGCATATAAGAGGACACCATCCGGAAAAGGGGGATTAATTTTTATGGCCATATAACATGACGATCTCACAGACCAACAACATCTTTACATCTACATGGGATACACTGCAAATCACATTTAAGTGCTTGGCAGAGAGTTCATCGAACCACCGTTAAACTATTTATCTCCCATTCCATTCTCGATTAGCGCGCGAACAGGAAGAAAGCTCTGATTTTTCGTATTTAATTCTGATCATTTCTACCTATGTAAGTGGGAGTCAACAATATATTTTCGCATTTGGAGTAGAATGTTGGCGATTGCAGTTTCGTAAGTAGCCCACGCCGCAGCGATAAACGCCGTTGTTGTAATGATTCCCATCCCAGATCCTGTATCATTTCCGTAACATTATCTTCGTGTTCTTTCCAATTTGAGTGTGAAGTAATAGTAATTCCTAGGTATTTTGTGGAGTTTACGGCCTTCACTTTTGATTGATATATCTTGTTAACAAAGTTTAACGGATTTCTTTTCGTACTCATGTGGACGACTTCACACTTCTCATTATTTAGAGTCAATTGCCAATTTTTATACCATATTCAGATCGTTCTGCAGTTGATCTTCAGATGATTTTACTAGACGGTAAATGACGGCGTCGTCTACAAAGAACGTAAGAGAGCTACTTAGATTTTCCCCTAAATCGTTTATGCAAATAAGGAGCAGAACAGCAGAGGACCAATAACAGTACCCTGTGGGACGCCCGATATCACCTCTGTTTTAGTCGATGCCTTTCCATCGATTACTAATAACTGTGTCCTCTCTGACAGGAAATCCCCTATCCAATCGCAAATTTGGGGCGATATACCATAACCACGCAATTTGATTAAAAGCCGTTTGTGAGGTACGGTGTCAAAAGCCTTCTGGAAATCAAGAAATACCCTTGTCGATAGCACCCATCACTTCATGTGAATAAAGAGCTAGTTGTGTTTCGCATGAACTATATTTTCTAAATCAGTGTTGACCTTGGGTCAATATATCTTTCGAGATAATTCATAATATTTGAATAGAGGATAGGTTCCAAAACCCTGCTCCAAATTGACGTCAATGAAATAGGCCCTTTAGTTTAGAGGGTTACTCCTACTGCCTTTCTTGAATATAGGTATGACCTGCGCAACTTTCCAATCTTTTGGTACAGATCCTATGAGAGAGCGGTTGTATATGGGTGTTAAATAAGGGGCTATCGCTTCAGCATAATCAGATAGAAATCTAATGGGTATACAATCCTGACCAAAAGACTTGTTCTTGTTAAGTGATTTTAGTTGCTTCGCTACTCCGAAGATATCTACTTCTACGTTACTCATTACGGCCTCTGTTCGTAATCCTTACCTACTTCCTTGACCAAGGGACCCTGGTTCATCGAAGTCCCCGGAAGTATTTCAACTTCGCGCAGCTCTTAAATTTCGAATAATAAATAGTGCACATCCAGTTACACTTGACACATTGGAAAATTCTCTAACTCCCAATACGGAAATACTAACTAACACGAAAGAAATGTAATTAGTTCAAAAACTGTTAGTAACTCGGTCTCATAATTTTTGGTTTCAATTAAACAAAAAAGTTGTTAAAGATCATCAGGAGCCAGGAATCACACTAGAAGACATCCCGAAACATGTTCCGCTCCAGAAAAAGTTTCGAGGGAACAAATGATTTTAAGAGAGACGAAAAGTTGAATACAGGAAAGAAGTAGACTGATGAAAGAAAAGAGGCTCACAGAATAAGAATGCTTGAGTACCGATGAAGAATTGAAGCTGAAGGATGAAACGGTTGAAATAAATTGATCCACAGCAGGCCGAAAAAAAAACCAAAAATAGAAAAAAAGTAACATGTATTAATTAATAAAATACTACAAAATAAAACATATAAATCATTATAATATATATTCTGATGTACTAAATTTTACTTTTATTATTATTATACTATCCTTTACCCACGTGTTCTCTGGCGTTGATGTCGTTTCATACGTGTCAAACATAATCGAAAATACAATAATTTCACAACTTTTTCTGACCAAAATCAAGAGGATAAAAGAGAAGTATCCAATTTCCCCGTTTTAAATATAAACCGAGAGTAGAATGACGGTAAATATTGTCCTTTATCGAGATGAGTATAAAAGTATTATTAAATACAAAAAGGAACCCTGTTTGCTACATCGTGAATAAACCGCTCTCTGAAGAAGCTATTCATAACACGAGTAAATTATGCCGATTCAAATGTCATCAAAGACGGCTCGGCGATTTGAAGACGTTGACGTATTGTGTAACCATCGTATTCATTATGCTGAATCGTATTGCCTACAACATATCAGCTATTAATAAATGTAATGAATTTCAAACGTCAAAGAATAAATTTATTTTCCAAGGAGTTTTTCAAGCACTCCAGAAGCTATTAGGGAAACGGTGATGCTCATCTGTTTCATATTTCGGGTTATATACTTAAAATCAACAACATTTTGATTTACATAATTTGTACAGTAGTCGTGTTCTTTTACAGCCTTCAAGTAACCTCCATACCCAATTTCATCAAAATTCGGTTAAGCGGTTTCGTCGTGAAAGCCTAACAGAGAGAGACATTTCGAATTTATAATATTAGTAAGGACTATTAATATTTTATGTCATTTTATTAATTTTTACCCATAAGATTTGCAAAAGTGTGCCGTAGAAAAGGCCAGTGCTATTTTAATTTTTTTTAATTTCTTTAATCAAAATTTCTTGATCTTTTGTCCTCCTCAGCAAATGAGGTTTAAAATACGATAAGGCAACAACAAGCTGCAGCGTCGTAGATTTCACTGTCGACTGGTTTCGTGCTTTTATTACTCTTCTTCAAGTATAATTCTGTGGCCCATGTGAACATGGAGTGACAAGAGGCAGTAATGGAGTGATAATGGGCTACAGCACTGCGTCAGTAGCGTGTGAAAAGTGAGAAATTGCGTCTAACGGAAAGAGTGGTATGGTAATAAATGCAGTTAAAGCGATCACTGTGTCCCATTAACATGGTGGTTATAGCGAATGCATAATATCTAAGACAGGTTTTCAACTTTCTCGGTTGATTGATTTCAATGGCGACTCGCAGATAATGTAAATTCCTTTTTATGTTAATTATCATACACGCCTGTTGGTGCCAGTCTGTTACGTCTGGCCTTTAGAACATGCCCGGAACAATGCACGACTGCCGCGGTGGAGTGGCTATGCGCATTGAGGGGCCATTCTTCGATGCGATGGCCGTTACCCGTTGGGGGTTCGAATCCCCCGTCTGGCATGGATGTTTGTGCCGTATTTAGAATAACGTAGATCATAACTAGTTTGTAAGTTTAGGAACTGCTGACCCCGCAGTTAAGTCCCATAAGCTTAACAAACATTTGAACATTTTTGAATACACGACTGTTCAATAGTTACTTAAATGGTACTTCGTAAGACGAATCGTTATAAAAGTGTATAAAAATAGTAAACAATGTAGAAAATATATATGTACATGAAACGTATTCCATCTCGGAAAACATTCAGAGTAGTGTAATTTTGCTTCAAATGATTGTTTCTGTCACATTCCGGAATACTGAGTATTATTTTCGGAGCTCCTGAGAAGATCTGGAAAGGCGAAATGAAAGCAGTGGTGTCCGTGGATAACATAATAATTTGGTGTAACAGAAAAGAGGAGATTGAGGAACGGCTATATGCTTCAGAAGAAACATTGTGTCACTATGGATTGAAATATATTGTAAACAAATTGAGATCCTGCTTATTAATAGAGAGATATGTCCACTATTGAAATAAGTGTGGACTGAGGTGGAACATTGAAGAAGGTGGATAATGTGAAGGATCTGGTGAGTGTGACGGGCGAAAATGGAAAAAAAATGAGTTAACATGAAAGGTACAAGCATTCATGCCATGTGTTATACACATGATTTTGGACAAAACCGTCCCACTTGAAAGCTATGTCACTACAACCTATTACTGAGATTTACATGAAACTCGTACAATGAAGGAAAGTGATGTTAGCAGATTACAGTTATATGAAAACAAATCAGGAGATGTAAGTAGAGAAATGAAAGGGTAATGGAAATAGTCTTTGAGAAGCGGGATAGAAATTAAGGTGTTAGTGGCACATAAAAAGCAAAGGAAATAAATAATTCAAAGGAAGATACGAGAAATGGAGGTGTGAAAGAAAAGATGAGAAGGACTACATGGTTGAAAGGTTTGCAGGAGTGTGTTAAAAAAAAAAAAGGAGGAAGAGATGGTGGGAAAACAGGAGTACCTGGTGACGCTTATCTTGCAGATTTAGCATGGGGATAATTTCATAATTTTAATAATAATAATGACGACGATGACCCTTCCAAGCACCCTTCACAACCCATTCTTTCAGAGTTATGTAGATGCAGCAGGAAGCATATTACAGGACTAATACTAGGTGTGAGACTGATTCTGTATCTTACTTAGCTCAGATGAATACCGTGTAGGGTATCTATGCATGAATAGGAATGTCTTTCGGTGAACAAAATTCCTTGATGGAAGTAGCCGTGTGACGTGGTAAGTTGTCATGAAGTTGCATCCTCATGTCTACAGCGTACAGTCGGATCCGAATCACCTGTTTCCTGAGACACTCAAGAAAATCTTTTCAAAACATTCTCAGTATCAGTAGACAAAAATGCACATCACAAACATTATATCCTGGGCATTTTGTAGAAAGCTTATGGAATAGGTATCCAAATATTTAAGTGGCTCTAAGATTACCTAAGTAATAGAACCCAGTACGATGTCCTCGATGGCGAGTGTTCATCAGACGCAGTTTGACACTGGTGTATCGTCAAGGGTGGCCGGGGAAAGCGTAATAGGACCGCTGTTATTTTCCAGCTATATAAATGATCTGAAGGACAGAGTGAGTTGCAATCTGCGGCTGCTTGTTCATGAAGCTCTGATGTACAAGGGGCGTTGGCATTGAATGACTATAGTAGGATGCTGGATGAATTGGACCAAATTTCTAGGTGATGATGATGAGTATGAGAAACAAACCCGTGGTGTTGGAATACAGCATTAGTAGTGTGCTCCTTGACTGAGTCGCGTCAAATACATACTTTGGCGTAACGCTGCACAGCGATATGAAGTGGAACGAGCATATAAGGACAGTCGTGGGAAAGGCAAATGGTCGACTTCGCTCTATTTGGAGAGTTTGGGCAGGTGTGATTCGTCTGTAAAGGAGACCGCACATAAAACGTTTGTACGACCCCGTCTTGAGTATTGCTCAAGTGTTTGGATCCCCAACAGATCGGTTTAAAGGAGGACACAGAAGCAGTTCAGAGGCGGGCGGCTAGGTTTGTATCTGGTAGATTCGATGAATGGGGGAAAGTTACCTAAATGCTTCGGGAACTCAACTGGTAGTCGCTGGAGGGGAGGCGACGTTGAAGAAATTTCGAGGGCCAGTATATGAGGCCCGCTGCAGAACGATTGTACTGCCGCCATATTTCGCGTAAAGACCACAAGAATAAGATTAAAAACATTAGGGCTCGCACAGACACATACAAGTATTTGTTTCTCCCTCATTCTCTATGGGAGTGGAACAGGAAAGCAAGTAACTATTAGTGGTACTGAGTGCTCTCCGTCAATCACCTTTGGGCGGCTTGCGAAGTATGTATGTAAATATGTAGATGTAGCTGCAATTTCTCCCCCGAAGAGTCTGAACAAATAAATTATGGAAGAATTAACATGAAGAGGATTACCAAAGAACATTTTCTCCTAGCAGATCACTAACCTTCAGATCTTCTGTCCCAGGCAATCGGATTTTTTTTACCTTTCTACAGGACGTGTTTCATCGCCTATTACGAAATTAATTTAATGAAGGGGGCCGTATGGAAAGCTGGATACAATGAAAGTCAGGACAGCCGGTAGTAACATGTATTCTGAATAAAGGACTTATATGAGAGGTATACCTGTAGCCGTTGGATGACAGATGTACAAGTCTAAAATCAGTGATTCCTAAATCGAATAAAGATATCCCTATAGAAATAAAACAGAAGAAACTAGCCGTGGGTTCACAGAAACGGGGGTCAGTGCAAGGTATCAATCACGCTACATACTGGATTTGTAGTGCCGAAATCCGTCGCTGCAAATGCAGCGGGAACACTATCGCAACCGTCCCAACTGCGGAGTACGTCGCGGATGGCTAAGACAAGCTGTTCCAAAGGTAATCGGAAGCACATACTACTAAACGGCGGTAATTGCAGTACGCTGTCCTCGGGGTGTCGATAGCTCTAGGAAATTCAACGGAATGGGGATGGAGAGCTGCTCTGCAAGTTATTTCAAGGCGCGGTCAATGAGTTCCTGTGCACCTGCGCGGCATACGGAACGCTCCCTGTAGCCATACAGAGCAGCATGGCGCCCCAGTGTGCACGGCTAATCCGGGCGAAAATCGTGCCAGTGTTGTAACCGTACAGTGTGAAGAGTCCAATGCTCTTCATCAATCGACTAACCAGGAAACATCATCAACTCGACCTCATCTTTTCTTGAGAAAAAAAATACATGAGCTAGATGTGAACTCCAGATATCGATATCACGTGAAAATTTGGGGCATTATTCAGATACTTTGTAGTTACGGGCTCCTCAAAGTACAGCTTTTAAACATTCGTGCGCTCGGGTTGGTCCTCACTCGGTTACTTTCACTGAGGTCTATAAATGCCCCAATGCTGTGCAATGAAGGGATAACAGCAAGTCCCCGGAAAAGTGAAATTTGAAGAGATAGATAGCAAAATGGAGCAGGAAATAATGTTACAAAATGAAACATTTGTACTGTAACTGTTTCAAGTTTAATCCACTTCGATAATGTCAGATTTACATATAACAAAAGAGCTACTGAAAATTAAATTACGTTACTCTGCTTGTTGAAAAACCGTCTCATTCGTTTTCACTTCAGTTGTGTCGAGCTGTATGAAACTAAAAAGGCTCGTTGCATATTTTTTTTCTGTTGCAGACACGGGCAAAGTCGTATTCGGCGTTTTAAAATCATCAAAGCAGCTTTCACTATCACTGACCAATTCCACGCACAAGCTCCGTCGAAGCAATGAAAGTGCTCGATGAATCAGACAGTGGTGAAATGGCAGCGTCGTTATCGTCGACGTCAGCCTCTTGTAAAACTGCACCGTCCGTCAACCCGCTGTTTTCTTCTACATCCAGCACTTCATCAGTGCAATTCTCTATGATATTTGCAAAGCAGTTGAAAGAAAGCATGAAGAAATCGCCATGTATTTTCTTTTACCGTGTGTAGTATGTCTAATAACTGCAAATGATTATGTTTTACAGGTACAACTTTAAAGAGCTCTAATTCTTTGGCATTTAATCGTTGCAGATTACTCATCATACCGCTCCTGGGGGTGTCGCACGACAGCTTGTGGGTTAATTTACATCGCGAACACAAACCTCTTAGTAGACTCTGCTCACAGTACTAGATGTACTTAAGCGGCCGCAGTGAAGCGGGCAGAGTGAGGAACAACCAAAGCCCGCCCATGTTTAGAAGCTGTACTTTGAAGAGGCCGCAACTACAAAGTATCTGAATAATGCCCCAAATTTTCACGTGATATCGATATCTGGAGTTCACATCTAGCTCATGTATTTTTTCTCAAGCAAAGATGAGGTCGAGTTGATGTTCCCTTATAAGATAAATTGCTTCTACGGTTTTTACCCGTACGGTCGAAATCGTATAACGTGCAAGAGGCCTCAGCACGTTGTACTATGAGTAATACACTGTGCTATGACAGAGTCCACATAGGTTGACCACCACAACGTGATTGAACGAGTTCGGTCGTGTGGTGTGGTCTTTTGACGGTTGTCTGTGGAAGCACCACCAGCCAACACCGCCTAGAAGACAAAGCCTCACAACAGGCCGTGACACGTCACATCGAGAGGCCCGAGGCCTACGAGAAAGGCTGCAGCGCGCACTTCATATCACATGATCAAGTGAGGCGTGTGCCGGCGCGATCTCTAGAGCATTGGCTTGCCGCTATGCGAAAGTGGGCTGTTCCGCAGCGGCCGACCAATCGGCTAGCGATCGCGCCGGTACACGCCTCACTTGACCACGTGACATGACGTGCGCGCCGCGGCCTGTCTTTCTCGTAGGCCTCGGAGAGGCCGCTAGGGCGCAACCCACCGCCTTCTAGTGGCCAGCCAGTCTTGTAGCGTTCGTGGCCTCTCGGTGTGACGTGGCACGGCCTGTTGTGAGGCCTTGTCTTGTAGGCGGTGTTGGCTGGAGTCGTACTGCAGGTATGGCGTTCACGATTGGATAACTGAGCGCGACAGTGACCATAAGAAAAGGCGCCCCACCAGTGGCAGCCTAGCGTATTAATATGCCTGTGTGCAATGCGCCGGAGCCATCTGCAATAAGAGATGGCGCGTAAGTGAGCTCATGTTATTGTTTACATGTTGTGTTTGCCTCCCGCTCGCCAGGCGTGTAGGTTTCCCGGAACTCTACCATGTAGGTAGCGTTGTCGAACTTTCAGGGGCTGTGGAAGGCCGACAGAACACCGGCCATCAAGTTGGATGAGATAAAGTGGAGGGAATTCTTAGGACATTGGAAAAACTAATCTTCCTCCACCATCGTGCGCTTCCGAAGTTGGCCAGGAAACAGAATTTGATTTCGCAATCTTGGCGCCTCCAACCGACGATCCTACGGTAGTGCTTTTCAGCCTGGAAAAATTAATTTAGTAGTGTTAATGACACAATTCATTTTGAAAGATTAGTTGGTTTACTTCAGTTTACTCGGAAATTAATTTAGATTTAGAATATGCGATCAGATATATGTTGATTGTTCTGTCTCCCTTCGTCAGAGTACTGGTGTGGGCAGATGCTGCGGCTTGGCCACATATCCTTCAATGGTTTACCAAGTCACTGATTAACACAGGCTTTGAACCTTACAGTCTCCCTGAGCAAGGTTCGTCTTCAACGAGCTGTCGTCCTTCCAAGAATGATTTCTGCTCTTTATAAGGATTGTTCACAATAGGCAATGTGACTCTCCTGGTATGCCATTGTCTGACATAAAATTTGGTGGCATAACCGTTCCATAAATTCTGCCATTCAGTTTTAGAAATACAACACACTCATAACGCTATTAAAATTCACATGCTGGCTGTGCAATGCTGAAATTTGTACTGGGCATGTAGAATAGATGAACAGAGTAACCTGCACAAATAGATCAACACAGGGTGGTGAGATGGTTCGCATTGTTATCAGTCTATGTTCCTTGCACAGCTCATACTTGAAAGCCGTCTGCACACGGAGCGTGTGTTTTGTCGTGTAGACCAACCTGCCTACTTTCTGACGCCAAAAAGTGCAAGGCCTAGTTGGGGAGGCTGTAGGAATGTGATCGTCAGTATGAAGCATGTCAGGTAATCTCAACGGCCGTCTGGAAGTTCACCAATAACATGAGCCAACGACATCTACAACAAACGCAGGAAGAGACGGAGGGCAGCTCTTTTTGGTACAGTGATGAAAACGCCATATTGACTGTCAATAAAAGCAAATAATTCGTAGCTTTTGAATATCTAACTTAGGAATATATGTCAAAGTAATGGGAGGATATCTAGAAAAACAGTAGTACTAGTTTTTAAAATCTCTTATTTATGATAAAAGAATTGTCGTATTATCAAAATTTGTCGGTTCAAGGCCCAGCACACTGAAGAGCCATCAAAGCGCAATGTTCTTTATGACATTTCCTATAATTACATGTCAGTTAACAAAATATGTATGATTAGTTTCTGCAGTAGATAGTAAAGGTGAATACGTCTAAAATAGGCACTTCATTACCTCATCTACGGCAAATAAAATCTAAGAGGCCCCGAAATGAATTCATCTGACGAAATAAACAAAATAAAATACGTAGTGTTATCTTATGAGCAAAATTTTACTCACATATAATACGAAAAAAATCACACATTAATGACCAAACCGACACCACACCTTTATACTTTTCAAAGATAAAAATACAATGCATTCAGAAGCCAGTGCTGAAATACATGTATCAGGTCTATACAATTGAACAAACACCGAATAAACCAGTGGTTTAAAACATTCATAACCTAATTGGTTTCACAGTAAATTACTGAAAACTTTTGAAGGTTTCACGGAGAAAAACCACAGTGCTCGTGTAATTAATTTATACTCCGTGAATGAACGTTGTATATCAACGTATCTGACAGGGGCGTACTTCAGTTTCGGTAAACGTTTTGGACGGGAATGCAGCATTCAGTAGACCTGGATTTTTTGCAAAGGCCGTTCAGGCCGGTGTTTTTCTGGGAAACCTGCTCAAATTTTTCCCGTTCTTTTTCTCTCACGTTACCTACGCTTTTAGGCTGACAGGCGTAGTTGCGGTCTACGAAACGTATCATGGTAGGTTAAAATGGCTCCTGTCTCGATGTGTGAAAATATATCTTTTCAATATTAGCATTTTCTTTTAAGTTGAAAGACTTTCCTACTCATTTGACAGAAGTATACTGTATAATATTCGATGTTATGTAAATGTCAGTGCTCGTCTTCTGTAGAGCGAATTTGTACGTCCGGTTTTACACCTTTTTTTGGAGTAAAACATTTGTTTATATTTTACACGTTCTAAGGATTCTGCTACTGTATAGAAACAGTAAATATTCAAATGTTTGGTAAGATTATGGGTCTTAACTACGTGGTCATCAGTCCCTAAACATACAAACTACTTATGAACTACCTTATACTAGAGCTGTGTGCAGGTAGGAAGGCGGCTGAGCGAAGCGTTCTGCGCTGACTGAGAGGGAGAAGACTGCGCGACGCCGCCAAATCGCCGCTTCCCCCCACTGCCCGCTGTCAGTTGACCGCTGTCAATTGACTGGACCGCTGCGGCCGCGCGCTCCTGGCAGCAGTGTCATTCGATCGAGTTCCACACCATTCGAATCCACGCACTGCGCACGCAGTCAAGAACCTTCTACACACTTCAGATACACATTCTGATATCTTGAGTTAGATATCGTCTACACACCTTCAAAATTAATGCATTTTTCTTGCTATTCGTTTCATCTGGGCGAAACAATGTTAATGGTAAGAAATGCTCTTTTTTTGCTTGCGATAGACAACTGGAAATTTTTACAAGGTGTCAATTAATGACTCGTTTATACTGCCATGAACATGTAGTTGCTGCATAGATTAACGTGCATAGACAGCAAAAATAAAATTGTATCCACATAAATCAATCCTGTACTCGTTTTGTACTGAGTGTAGTTGTCTGTGCCGCTTTACTATGATCACAGACGGCTACAAGAGGAGGGTGTAATTAAATAACTTTGATTCCAAAAGTGAAAATATTGTGTTCAAGCGAACATAACAGCATTGAGCATAAAATTCAATGACAACATTATAAAAATTACTAGTGGCATTCTATCGAAATATAAATGGACTATCCAACCCAGGCTCTCAAGAGGGATTAAGCAACAAAAATCCCATTGAGCAATGTATAAAAATACTGAAATATGTCTGAGTGAAAATATAAAGTGAAATCACTCTGTAGTAGTGAAGAGTGACATTTCCACTCATATTTAGTAATTGCTAAGAATTTCCGAGTTTTCTAATAACAATATAAAATATGAACGACTTTGGGAAACATGATATCTGTGACAGACACACACACACACACACACACACACACACACACACACACACACACAAACTGGCAAGCAAGCGCCTGCGCGGTATAGTTAATGGCGATAAATGTTTGCCGCTACACAAATAAAACGTAAGATTCGTAATCAAATGTTTGAAAGGTAGATTAATAACTACTAACAATAAGTAAGGCACAGCTACACAAACAAGGTGATTCTGTATTGAGCACTTATCAATTCTCAGGCTAATAAATTGACGTTCCTATCTTCGCTGCCCAGTCCAACTTCTCTGTCATTTGCAAAACTAACCTGTCTGCAGTCGGATATTCCGCCCTCGAATACATTTCAAATACTGTTGCACGCAAAACGTTGCTGTCAAAAATCGTCAATATCGCCTACTTCCTTCTTACGACTGCGTCGCTTTCCTGCAGTAATCTCTAGTGATCACTAGACCTGTGTTCCTAGTTGCACGTAAACTTGTACTTACGCGTTTCGTGACTACTTGAAACCGAAAGAGCTAATTTTATAACACCTAAAATAGCCTATTTCGTAGTTAACGCAAATTTTTGCCTATTTCAGCTGAAAATCCAAAAGGAATCTATTTCTTCTATTTTCAAAAGACTTTCTTCGAAAAATCAAAGGTAGGAAATCAATGGTCTGTGCAGGCAGAGTTAACGTTGCGTAAAAATTATATCAACTAAACACACGGACACACTGCAAAGTGTCTTCCATATTGTTTTCTGTAGATGAAACTGATTGTTGGCAATTTAGAGCCGGATGCGCCATCAAGGGTTTATTTGATCTGTTCAAAGCAAAGCCCAAACACTAAAGAGCAAATAATCCCACATTTTGTCAGTACTAGGCAGAAGGTGCTATATTCAAATGGCGTAGATGAAAACTGCGCATCGCCCCACCACCCGCCTTCGTAGCTGCTCACAGCTCTAAAGACGGCTCAGACATCCATGCCCGAGGGGCATTCGAACCTCCGAAGGGGAACGGCCTCGGTCATCGTAGCATAGCGCCTCAATGCGCTCGGCCGCTCCGCCGCGCCTACAAACAGCACTCGAATGAGAATGACCTTTGCGTTTTAGTAAAATGTGAGACTGATATATATGGAGTCTGTTCCTCCGGAATCAGTTTGAAGAAACCGCGACTTTGTATAATTGAAGGCAGGGAAAAGCTGAGAACTAGTATCTGACGGAAGGCGTTCTCGAGTAATGCGTGTACATGCGGTGATCTCTGTGTCCCCAGTGGTCAAGGGAACAGGGCAACCTAGTAGAAAGCAGGAAGCCCGGGTTCTAATCAAAAGTTCAAATGTTTGTAGAGCTTATGGGACTTAACTATGGGGTCATCAGTCCCTAAACTTACAAACTACTTATGAACTAGCTAATCCTAAGAACGGCACAAATATCCATGCCCGAGAGGGGATCCGAACCCCCGACCGTAGTGGCCGTGCAGGCCGTGACTGGAGTGCCTCCACCGCGGCCCTCGGGTTCTAATCCCGGTTGGGTACATATTTCCAACGTTATCCACTTGCAATTAATGTCATAGAGGCAGTTAATAGTAATAATTTTATATAGTCGTTTTTGTCACGGTACATACTTTGGCGGTTATCTACTTGTTTGAAAAAGTAATTGCAAATATACGTCCCTGATTTCACCTCTCAAGCATGACGCTGCCAGAAAATCTGCAGCGTGACACCTATTGTGCATGTTCCACCAGTGCTATAAATGTTATATCTAATGAGATAGTTGAAAAAATACGTGTGACAAAATAGTGTTAACACTTAAAATTATAAGGATGTAACAGGCTAAATCACTTGAGGCACAAAGCTTTTAATAGAGTTATAAAAATTAATTGCCTACAAGATTATTTCGACATTGAGAATGCTCAAATCATTGTAGAATACCCGATGCATCAGAAGACAATAAAAAACTAGTTTTCCTTATTGTAACCATCTATAAAAATTCACAGAACTTCATCTTCAATCAACCCAGTTATTGCGCACAAATTTCAAAAATCGTTACGCATAGAAAGACAAAAATGTTGGTATAATTGTACTGCATGCAAATAATTTAGTGTAAGCTCTGTCAACATGATGCTAAGGAATGTATGACTCTGCCATCTCGCTACTGTCCTTCAAATTTCATAGGCAGAACTTAAAAATGGATTAAAAATGCGCTGACGGCATATGCCGTCACACACGCTTGAGGGGATAGCTGTTGACGAACTGTTAATAGTAGCATGTCACATTCTTTAAGATACACCTGGTAAATAACTAAAGAAATCATGGCAGTTCACGCAAGGTATGTCAGCGACGACAAGGCGAAAAGGGGTTCAGAAGGAAATGTAGCACCTAGTTCCAAGTATGTAAAAACCGTGTCTAGTTTTGAATGTATTACAATGTCCGAAATCCACTCAAAATCTCTTGGAACGTTTTTCGACGATGTGGACTCTGCCAGCGTGAGACCTGTACCGATATTTTCTTATTATAATCACTACCTTAATTCCTGCTGCTTCGCACGCGTAGACTGGATGGACCATTTATGGCAGAATTCAAAACATTCCGAAACACTTTTTTTTACATTCTAACCATGGTCCCAAATTCAAATTTACGCATTTTTAGCATCAAAATAGTCTTAGTAGCACCCTTAATAGTTAAATTTCTAAAAATATCGAAACACGTATTTTTAAAATTCCAATCAAAAATCTAATTCCGAAGTTTACAATTTCTTGCTTCAAAATTGCCTTAACAGCAAATTAAAAAAAAAAAAAAAAAAAAAAAAAGAATCGTTCATCCCCTATATTACCCATTTATGTATGGGAATATCGAAATTTCGCTGTTGCCAACAGTGTTAGATAAACAATGTCTACAAATTTCAAGTTTCTATCGTCTGTAGATTCACTTTTCAGTGCCGTTTTCTGTATTTTATGATCGGACCGAGAACGCGAAATTTCTATCTTACGCTTTGGCAGTTTTCATGGTAGTTTTACTTTTCAAACTGCAATATGAACTTATGTTTCTTTATTCGTAGGCCCACGCTTGTTGCAGAAAAACAACTAAAGAATGTGCCTCACGTTTCGCTGTATATAACCGCGTTGTTATTGTAGTGTCAAAAGTCTTCCCTATTCTGCAGTCCGATTCTATATAAGCTGAGGACCTTCAACCATTTTATCTTCCACCGTGTTATAGCTATCGACACGGAACTGCAATGGTGTACAACGGGAGACTTTGTGCTAAAACAACACAGAGAGTTCCTTCGTCTCCATTCTGTAAATTTTGCTGAAGAACAAAATATTGACACCCACATGTAGAATTTTATATAAGTCGGTAACTTTCAACTCACGTATCTTCCATCTCCTTATCGTTATCAACCCTCTACCACCACAGCGCAGAATGGGAGACTGATAGCTACTACCACATACAAACACTATTCGTTTGGGATGGGTAGTTTTCGCTGCAGTGTGAAATATAGGCAGAAACACCTTAATTTATATATATAAAAGAAAGTCGTGTTAGTTACGCTATTTATAACTAAAGAACGTCTGAACCGATTTGGCTCAAAATTGGTGGGGAGGTAGCTTAGAAGAAGGAGACGGACATAGGATACTTTTTGTCCCGTTCGACCGCGTTCCCGTGTTACGTGACATAAAAAATCTATCTATATTACTAAAAATGAATTGACACACGTATGAAAGCGCATCACTTGAGAATAGCTTCACAGATTTCGCTTATCTTTCCTTTGCTCTCTTCGTAATTCACAGGAAAAGAAAATTTTGGGAAAATCTACTGGAAAATATCAGAATATGAGAAAAACTGAACGTTTCCAGCTCGGACCAGTTTCTAGATTCACCAACAGTCAGCTTATGATTCGTTACTAGCCTAGCAACCAAATACGCTATAACGGAGCGAACAAAGACGCCAAGGAGGTTAGAATACAAGATTAAAACAGCCAGACAGATTTTACATGAAACTTTGTTTCTCTAGAAGTCCCTTCGTATTATTCTTACCGCCATGGTCCTACCGGTGTGACTATATCTTTGGGGCGTTACAAAGATAGAATCGATGTCAGTTCGTGGTATTTTTGAGAGTTAAACAAACAAATGAAGTACAGATCGTGGTTTATTTTTTTAGAACTATGCTTTCATTGCGGCGTCGTAATATCTGTCTACGTACGCGCAATGACATAACGATTAAAAAAGCGCTAGGCCTGTTGTTGGAAGATTGGGGAATAAATCTTGAGAAAGAAAGAAAGAAAAAAAAAAAGTTCATCAACACGCGCTACAATGAACGAAACACAAAGACCTTCGAAACGTCGTATTTCCCTTCCACTTATCGTATTTCAATTAATTGTTTTGTGTCATATGCAATTTCTATCATTAATGTGTGATCATGCTACATTTATTTTGCTTTCAATTCAAATGTCTGTAGGGCTTAATGGACCTAATTGCGGGGTCATCAGTCCCCAAACTTACAAACCACTTATGAACTACCTTACACTAAAAACGACACAAGCATCCATGCTCGAGGGGGGGGGGGGGGGGGCTCGAATCCACGACGGGGAACGGCCTCGCGCATCGTAGCATAGCGCATCAATGCGCTCCGCCGCGGCACTAGGTGTTTGATTCGAAAACTCTGAAGGAGATATAAACACATTTAAAAAGCATTTCTATTCTTATCGCTGCGGAAAAAAAATGCTAAGCTGTATTGTAAATATGTACGGTTTTATTTTCCTTTTCCTAGTGATTTTTAACATGAAACAGATAAGCTGTTTTTTGGAATGAAACGGCATTAGAAAGGGGAGAGGGGTTGATAAAGAAGCAGAAAGGAGGGGGGAGGAGATGGATGTGGTGTGGGGTAAGAGGGAGTGGAGTGAAGGTAGGGAGAGGAGGAGGAGGGAGGAAGGGATAGACTTAGCTACTGCTAGTTAAAATATAAGAAGTAATGATTTTACTGTACTGACGTTTTCCTATTCGTATTAGAAAATTCACCACCACGTTTGGTGACTGGTAGATATGGAAGTAACAGTATGAAAGATGGCAAGTTCTCATTTTGCAAAATGTCATTCTTCTATGATTTTACTGTACTGACGTTTTCCTATTCGTATTAGAAAATTCACTACCACGTTTGGTGACTGGTAAATATGGAAGTAACAGTATGAAAGATGGCAAGTTCTCATTTTGCAAAATGCCATTCTTCTATTACTCCCTAGTGGCCGCTCGGAGCGCTAGCATCGCATCGGCTGTACGTTTTCCCCTCTAGAGTTTCGCGACGGTCAGTGTTGGCCTGTGTCGCGCCGTTTTTGAGCGTTCAGCCGCGTGGTAGACTCGGTTCAGTACAGGCTCAGTGTGCGACTGCTTAAGAAAATACCCCTAACTGCTTGTCAGGGAACACTGGCCCCGGCGGTAGCTTTATTAATGTAACATTCAGCGTTTTGAGACAGCAGCTCCTGCTAAAGTAAACTGGCCGGCGCGGCGTAAAGAGAAACGAGCAGAGAGGGCGAGACGTGTGTTCGTGACGTGGTGAGTGAAGGCCAGAAAAACAACGCCGGCCAAGAAAAACGGCAGCGGCGTCGGTGGCAGCGGTGGTGGCGTGGGCCACGCGTGACGGCATCCGGGCAACGCGTGGCCGCCGCGACGTCGCGACTCCATCAATCTCTGCAAGGGGGGGGGGGGGGGGGCACACGTCGGCAAACAGCGCCCTGCGGCCGCGAGGTTGGCGGCCCTGCAGCGCGGGCACGGCAGCCGGGCATTAGGCCCGCTGCTTATTAATTCTGCCCTTTGTCACAATAGCGGAGCCGGCGCCCCAAGAAACGACGTGCAGGTGACCGGGACTACGTGTTCGAAAACCCCGCTGCGATATGGCGGTTCTTCGAGGGCCCACATCTCCGGTTATATTGATCTCAGATATAAAGAGTGAACCACAGTCTAAAGTAACGCGAGTTTACACGACGACACTACGTTTCATGAATCTGCACTACTGACCAGTGCGCATGCGCGGCAAGCGTTCGCGCAACTTGTTGGCGAAACTAAACAAAATGTTTGTACATCTATCGAACCAAACTGCGTGGTCATCAGTCCGTAGCTTACAAACTACTTAATCCTAGGTAAACTAACCTAAGGACAAACACACACACCCATGCCCCAGGGAGGACTCGAACCTCCACGGCGAGCAACCGCGCGCTCCGCAGCGAGACGCTTCAGACCGCTCGGCTACTCCACCACGGCGAAACTAAACAGTTTCGGCCCCTTCCAACTTTGGCGAAACTGATTGCGCGTGTTTTTAGATTAGGTAATAACCAATACAGAACTAAAAACAACATAAAGGGGGGAAAGGAAGAAATTGTTACGTTCTTGAACATATATACGATGCATAGGTGTTTGTGCCATTTTAACGATGAAAATCTCAGGAATAAGTAGCGGCGTGTTAGTGCTCTTGAAGCAATTATTCGTGAAATAAATATTGATGGGTTGACGATTAGTTCATTGGAGACTAAAGTACATTCAATTCCAAATACCTATACAAACGAACTATGGCAATTGTGGATATGGGAACACGGTACATGTACTGTAGAGACGAATATCTTTTTGACAAGAAAAGTAATGCAATTTGTAATTTCAGTTCTGGTAACAATGTTTCACGCGTAACGGTATCTTGTTTGGTTATTGCATTACTAACTTTGTTTAAAAGGAACGTAAACTGCTCTGGTGACATTTCGAATTCATTAAAATAACTTATAGGGTCTTAGATCACAATTTCTTTCAGCAAGGTCGCTAAACAACCGAGCTGAGGTCTTTTTTTAATCCAGTCACAAACCCAAACACGTTCCTTATTCTGTTTATGTTTAGTATTATGCAGCGACTTCACACAGAGAAGCAATAGCTCCCTCACAACTCTTAAGCTACCAAAACTTTCATCCTACGGCACTCGCAAAACAACGAAACTGAAGTGTATAGTATTGGCGCCGTGTCTACCGACATACACGAAACTAGTTGCGCGCAACTCATTCCATGAAACGAGTGTCGCAACCTAGTGTCGTCGTGTAGACTAGCCTGTATACTCTCACGACAGTCCCACAGATATTTGTTGAACGCCACGACAACAGCACTCCGAGCGGCTGGCAAGGTACATTTCTGAGTACGATATCGTATGAGTGTGAGTAGTAGCGTTTAAATTAATTTTAACACACTTGTTACTAGATGGAAGGTATGTTGTGCCATAAAAATCGCCCGTGGCGGAGTGGCCGAGCGCATTGAGGCTGTAGAGCTATGACTTTTTTCAGACCAGCACAAAGGTGTCATGAACCTCTTCGCCAGCCTTTAGGACAAAGAGAGTGGGCATAATAAAAATAATTCATAAATTTCTGACGACGGATTCCATTTTAATGAAAACAGACGATTTGAAGTATTACAAAGTTAGTTCCAAACAATTTCAAGAAGTTGGTAAAATTAATCACCAATAAAATCATATAAAGCTAGTTTTCCCTGGCAATCTAAAATTACAGTTTTCTTGCCTGACCAGAGGACCATCGTGTCCTTTACTAATTAATATATTAAATTGGCAACATAGCGATCAGCCACAAAGGCTACGTGAGCCGTTAAGTTCAAACCCGGAGAGCCAGCGTCTTCGCGGAAGGACACTTCTATCCCCGCCGTCTTTGACGAGTTGCCGCCATGGCAGGCCGCCACCCTAGGAGTCGTGAAACCGGGCCTTGCGCGCCAGAACGAAATCTTAACTGTCAGATTGGTAACACGTCACTAGTTTTGCCGGCGTAAGAATCAGCTGTGTGAAACTCGCGTTAACAAAACTGGCGTGAGCGACGTGGCCGCTCTCAGTTCGGCAGTTGCTTCAGATGCTTGCAGTTCTTAGGAGGACAGATCCGCGATCGCCTATTGTGCAGAAGCCGCCATGTTCGGTCTTGGTGATATTTCGTTCACCGACAGAAACTTCACAGTTCCACCGAGCAGGTATTCGCTATTAAAATGAAGTAATTGCATTCGGTAGCAAGTTTTATAAATATGCAATGGTCTGAATATCGGGCGATAGGCGGGATGATTACTAAGACGGTTTTTCTTAGTTTTTGTGCCGCCCCTCTGTCGGGATCAGTCTACTGCTCTCTTGGCCAACGGAAATCTTCATGAAACTCGATACGCTCTCTTTCTCTTTCGTTAAAGACTGGTCGAACTATTTGAATGTGCTATTTTAGATGTTTGGTCTCTATTGTATGTCTTGTCCTGCAGCAAGAATCAGAAACCGTTTAATAAGATGTAACAGGCTACCACGTATTTCTATATTTTACTTTCAGAATACTAATATTATTTCAATGAACTGTCCGACTTCTTGTCTGAAGCCGTCCCCTGTTGCTATCATTTTTATTCATTTACAATCTAACAGAAACCCCTGCTAGAAGGGAGGAGGACCGATGCTGGCAACGGCCACAGCAACAGAAGATTAACAGGTAAGTCACCTGTTCATTGGGAAGTGCAAGTTGGGCAGATTGATTTAAGTCATAATCTCGTTTCTTTCGTCCCACAACCAACCATGGGAACAGATAGGCGCTACAAGGCGCTATGCTCCGATGTGCGAGGCCGCACCCCGTCGGAGTTTCTTATACTCCCTCGGACATGGATGTCTGTGTTGTCTTTAGTGTAAATTAGTATATAAGTAGTTTAGGGACTGATGACCCCGCAGTTAAGCTTCATAAACATTTTAACATTTTTTGAAAGTTTCATTCTGAAATGAAGAACCATTGGAAGTTATGAAATGGTACTTTATAGGACGGTTTATTTAAGATTATTTTGAAATCTACAACTATTTAATCGATAATTTCATTTTCTATTAAGTACCAAAAATGCCTAATCAACAAAAGAAGACCCAACGCTCTCCAGAAACGCCTTTTTTCTACTAAGAACCGTCAAGGTGTCTTCACTACAATTCCTGTCAAATCAGTAAATGTTGAACGTAATAATCTGATGTTGAATGCAACATCTGCATTATTTAATGTACCGTATTATCAAGCACAATTGTAAATGAAGGAAAATCCTCATAAACATTTCAATAAAACATCGTAATAAAAAAAGTAAAAAAGGTTTCACAAAAAGCAGAAAGCAATTCCACAATTGTTGGTTCATCTGCTCCCCAAATGGCAAGAATTTCAAAGACTTTCGTTTTGTAAGTAAAAGTATTTACACTCAGTAGTTTATGTGTTTTATGTGTGGGAAAAATTTTCGTTTCATTAGACTCCATATAGAATTTTTACAAGTCAAAGCGTCTATCATATAAGAACAGACCAAAACAGAAATTAATGTATTTCGTCTGTTTAAATTCTGATAGTTTCAGCGAAGTAGGCTGCAAAATATACACATATTCTTAAGTATTTCCTCGCGAATGAGTTACTGTTTATATCTCTGAATCACAGAAATTCGTCTGTTTTTACATTTACTTCACGATTATTTATGTCCCTCGATATTTTACCAATGCTTGGAACGCAAAAATTATAGAAATTATTTGGTTTATTTCCTTGGAAAGTAATTATAAGCAAACATTACTCCTTCGGCGACTTGCTCACCGCATGGAGCGCTAGTGTCGTTGCAGCTGTCAGTTGGTAACAACTTTCACAGCAGCGAGTTTCGCGACTGTGTATGTTAGACTGTGAAGGAACTGTTGTTGATACGGAATCCCTGGACGCTGCCCTACAGTAAATTTTCAACAATGAAATATTACAGAATAATTCTGTACGGGTAGAGTCGGATTTGAACCGCCGTATTTCCGAATGAGACTCCAAACTTGATCTGCAAAGTTTTGATTCCTAATATCTTCAAATGTTTGTAAAGCTATAGACCAGTAGTCTCCAGTCCCTTGACTTACAAACTACTTAAACTAAGTTATGCTAAGGACAAAATACAAACACACACACACACACACCTAAGGGAGGAATCGAACCCCCGACGAGGAGCAGCTAGGCACTCCGCAGCTTGTTAGCACGTCGCCTTACAGCGCACGGCCAATTCCGGACGGTTATGGGTATTTATTTATATATATAATACAGTAATAAGGTCAGTTTACAACTCACCGCAAAGACGTGGCGACGAGCTGCGACAGGCACATACAAAAGACACACATATACAACACTTTCAGCTATCGGCCATGGCACTTCAAAGTGCGGCAGCCGGAAGTGATGGTTGTACGACTGTGTTGTGTGGCTGTGTGATTGAGTGAGTGTTCTGTTTTCAGAAAAAGGCCATGGCCGATAGTTAAAAGTGTTGTATGTGTGTGTCTTTTGTATGTGCCTCTCGCAGCTCGTCACTACGTCTTTGCGGTGAGTTGTAAACTATCCTTATTACCATATTATCAATTCCAACCTGGACTTTCCATTATTATTATTATTATTATTGTTATTATATATGCACTGAACGGAATGGACCGTTTGTAGAAAGGAGCTTATAAGACGAGCATTAACAAGAGTAAAACAAGGGTAATGGAAGGGTGTTTTAGAAAATCAGGCGATGCTGAACGAATTAGAGTAGGTAACGAAACAATCAAGATGGTAGATTAGTTTTATTACTTGGGTAGTAAAATAACATATGACGGTCGCAGTACGGAGGATATAAAATGCAGAATCGTAATGAGAAGAAAAGCGTTCCTGAAAAAAAAGAAATTAGCTAACATCGAATATTAATTTAAGTGTAAGGAAGTATTTTCTGAAGGCATTTGTGTGGAGTGTTGCCTTGTGCGGGAGTGAAACTTGGACGATAAATAGTTTAGACAGGAGGAGGATAGAGGGCAGAACGCGTAAGTAAGGAGAGGCTACTGAAAAGAATTGCGGAGAAAAAGATTTTTTGGCGTACCTTGACTTAGAGAAGGGATCGATTGGTATGACACATTCTTAGACATCAAGAAATCGTAAATTTAACATTGGAGGGAAGTGTGTGGTGGAAGATCACCGAGGGAGGCCAAAAGACGAAAATAGTAAACAGATGCAGGTGTATGTGGGTTGTCGATGTCCATCGCAAAATGTCAGATCTTGAACTACCAATCGAATAGCCTGAAACAATTCAAAATACTTCTGCGGATCAGTATAATCAATAACAGTAGTACGTTCAGCCCACATACAAAGCCGAACATTAAGAGACATAGCACTTTCATTGCAATTAGTAGCAGGTACGTTATCATATTTTGTTATTTATATCAATGCGCTTTTCCCACTTTTACACGACTGTATATCCAAAACCCCATCAATATGACCAAATATAAAGTCTAAACCAGATCGAATGTCACCCAAAAGCTTTTCTCTTTTGTTTTAAGGTAACAATGATGAGTAGGGTGAAGGGCTCCATCAAACCAGTTCCCGGAGTGAAGACCACAACAGCAACAACATATTGTGCTTTACCGACAACAAATTTTCTAAATCGTACCAGGCAAATTCTGTTACGTTTCCTTTCAAACGACAAGTCAATTTTCTTTTCCATACCTATCAAAACAATCCAACTTTTTGATCTACCTCTAATGAGCAAATTGTTAACGAGACATAAATTCAAATCTCTTTTCCTTTTCTCTTTTTATAGGTATACTATCTGAAAACACGGCGTCGCCCGCGTAATTATTTATTCCAGTCTTAAGCCAATCCATCAGTTTTTTCCCTCTTTCTCTCTCTGTCCGTGTCCTCTCTCCCCTTTCTGTCGCTCCCCGTCGGGATTTCGAATCCTTCCTCGGGCATGGTTGTTTGTGTTGTCTTTAGTATACGGTAGTTTGTAAGTATAGGGACTGATGGCCCCGCACTTAAGTCCCATAAGCTTAACAAACATTTGAACATTTGATTTTGTCCGTCTCCTCCTTCACTTTCTCCTCTCCCTCCTATATATGAAAACATCCATACATGCGCCAAGTTTCATAGTGAGTGTCAAATGGTGTCAACATAGCAAGGTACCCTCCACCATACTAAATTCACTGCCTTTCAGATTATAAAAATCTCTTTCATGGAAACATACATTCATGGTCACCACTCCAATAATTTGAAAGTTCGTTTAACGTACGCTCTACCAAATACCTACGAAGGATTACGAAATATAGCCCATGTTTTAATTGGGGGTATAAGCTAACTTCATTGCACATTTCATTAAATTACGTCCAGCCGTTTCAGCGTGCAGAGTAACAAAGATGTTAACCCACTGTAAGGTACCTTTCGCCATGTACCGTACGGTGGCTTCCTGAATGTAACTAAGGCATTAATTCAGGGTACAAGCTCTCTGCATTCCCAATTTAATTCAAATCCGCCCAGCTGTTTAAGCGAGAAGAGGAAGAAACTGTTAATCTATTGTGAGTACCGTCCTCCGCGCAGCGTACAGTGACTTACATTAATCAGGATATAAGCTACTTCTGTACCAAATTTCATTCACATACGCGCAGCCATTTCAGCGTGAAGGTGTAAGAAACGAATTAAATAATTTTAAACCACCCTCCGCCATGCACCATACGAAATTAAATTTAGTATGCCTATAACCTTCGTGCGACTGCAAGTAACGGGTCGACAAAGTATTATCGCAGTCGGATGTACGGTATGGCCGAGCACAAAATACGAACAAAAAGACAAACAAACAAACATTAATTATTATATATTAGATTTATGTATTTATTTTCCAATTCGCATTAAAACTATACGGTGGTAATAATAAATTCCTTCTGCTGGTGGTTTTCATCCCAATGATTCGGTACGCTTGGTATGCATCAAAGCCGAAAGGCAAAGAACCGTCATTTAAAAATATGAATCCATTATGCTTTCGACGGAAGAAGATTGCCGGCCGCGGTGGCCGAGGGGACTGAGGCGCTTCAGTCACGGTCTGCACGGCCACTACGGTCGGGGGTTCGAATCCCCCCTCGGGCATGGATATTTGTGCCGTCCTATTTCGTAATTAGTTCATAAGTAGTTTGTAAGTTTAGGGACTGATGATCCCGTAGTTAAGTCCCATAAGCTTTACAAACATTTGAACATTTTTTTAAGAAGATTTTTTAAAACAATTTTGTTACTTTAAATTCCTTACATAAAATTCACATGGTGTGAACAATATTTATGTTTTAAATGTTTCTTTGATTATTATCACCACGATATATGTAACGTAACTTCCAGAGAGAGTTGCTAGAATTTTCAGAAAGTTTTTTTAATTCGAAACATCACCGAAATCTTCACTGTTTATTCACTTTAATTAATTAACTTGATTGTAGGTAATCTGAATATATTACTACTGCACTGATAAACTGAATTGTTCAATCATAATTAAATATTTCATCAGGATCGGAATACAACTGTAGAATCTGACGAAGTCTATATGTAAAGTATCCTCCGTCATGCACAATCCAAAATTTTATGTGACAGTGATTTTCCTCTTGTTTTGAAGGTCAAGTGTCCACAATGTCATGAAGATTTTAGGATGAATAAAGTGTCCTTATTCGCATGTTGCATGATGCCACAAGTTTTCAATCACATAATTGATTATGACGTCATATATCCTGAGCTATATGTCGTAAGCATTTCTTACCCGTACGTCAACCAAATTTGGTTGAAATCGGTACATGGGTTTAGAAACAGACGTCGCATGATCAGCACTTTTTCGCGCATTTCATTGTTTATTGCGTCATATCTCCTGATCTATTTGTCGTACAGTCATTTAATGATGCCTATGACCATCGCGAAAGTGCAAGTAATATTTTGACAAAGTTTCATCACAAACGGTTGAATGGTACGGCCGCTTGTAAAATACGAACACACAAACATTCATTTTTATATATTAGATAGAAGTTTTATTAGCAGCAAAGTCTGCTCATTGTATTTTAAGTAGTTTCTAAGTCTAGGCCCCGAAGACTATAGCAGTTTGGTCCAATACGTTTACTAACATTTGATTTTTAGGTATCAGCGAATATATGCTCCTCTCTGAGTAAAAAATTATAGATACGTTTCTGTTTATAGGACTCTGACAAGAAATTCTATCAGTGGAATGTCCAAAGCCTAGAACTTCAGCAGGCAAAATTGCAGAGATGAAAAAAATTGCTTAAGGGAATTTTGGAGTTCGATATTGATGCTAAGCTTATGAATTCCACATTTTATTATATGCGGCAACTTACGCTTTTACAATTTGTCTTCACACGACGTAACGCCGATTTTTAGCGTGACTAGTCTTTGCAGTAGCATACTTGCCACGAAGACGACTCCAACCTATTCTACCGAAATGACTATTAAAAAAATTGATGAACGAAATTTCCTCTGAAATTCACGAATTCACAAACTTTCAATTTCGGCATAACGTATTCTACGCATAAAGCAAATGAAGACATCGAGAAGAATCTACAACGAATTAACCGTTGCAACAATTTCCTAATATGCGCCAGTTCGGCAGAAACTGTATAAAACACATTATACGTGAGGAGAATTTAAATGTGTTACAGTTTTCTGTAATTACTCCGATTAACTCAGATAATGATTTTATTTACCTTCACATAGCTTTATTCGTAAACGAGATATTTCATTTGAATTAAATTCATGCCAATGTTGCTTATTTGTTACATTGTTTCTGATATTTGGCATTTTCCTTACGAAAATTTTTGCTTATGTTTAAAATATATTGCTTTTAAATCTGAAATACTGATTTTAGCATTACTGGGAATTTAAATTTTGTTTCTAAAAAGAAACCTAATTATTCATAGCGACTAAAATTGTAATTTCCTTTATAATTTAAACTCATCAGTTAATTAAATAATTATTTGATAATAATTAAACCGTTAGCTGTAACTGTTGCGTTATAATTTATTTATTCCACAGGTCCTCTAAATTGTTTCACTTTTAGATTCGCTGTGCTTTTCTGTAACTGAGTAATCTGCGCCAACTAACACGTAGTTGCCTGGACTTAATTTTGTCCCATCTGGAGCGTGTTTTCGGGTTGTCGTCATCATGACGTAATTATCATCGAGATTTAATAAGATTTTCTCATCAGCCGGCTATCTAAGATACTACCATTACATTGTTTTCGTTTTTTTTTTTTTTTTTTTTTTTTTTTTTTTTTTTTTTTTTTTTTTTTTTTTTTTTTTCATGATTAGTTATTGCGAAATTTCTATAGAGAGACTGAGTTTTCCCTCAGATATCGAGACGCTAAATGTTCTACTGCTCACTTATCAGATCTGAAATAATTGGCAGTGTTAATCCAGTGTAGAAGTATACAATGCTGGTACAGTTGATTTACCGTAACCCATTGCTGCTAGCCATGGAAATATACCACAGACGTCAATTAAAGTAATCAACAGAAAACGCGCGTGACGACTGTGTGATGTGAGACATGGGACTTCTAGACGAGCATGTAAATATACCAGACATGTGTCTAGAAACGACTGAAACACTCGATATTGCAGACTGTGAATCTACAGACGGCGAAGAAACGGAAGAAAGTTGAATACATGAAGACTCTTCGAGTGATAGCGCCACGTACCATCATCAATTATCTCCGAAAGCAACACTAACAAGTACAATTACATTATCAGACAAAGAAAAATTGCTGAGGTATTGGCTGAACGAAAGTGGTAAGAAATGCCAACGTGTCAGTACTGTTCAAAGTATACGAGTTATATATCGCTTTATCACGATCTGAACGTGAATTATATAGTTGGGAAAAGGAAGTCGCTGGACGACGTAGAAACGACTGGAAATTGTGACGGAGATAAATGCGCGACTTTTTGAGCAATTTACCGATGCTAGATGACAGTCATTGAGAGTCAGCGACACAACTTTGCGTGATTGGGCGTTAGAGATTGCCAACGCAATAGGCGCTAAAAAATTTACATGTTCCCAAAGTTGGATTAGTCGCTTCAAAAGATCACATAAAATTGTGGCACGAAAAATAACAAAATTTGTATCGAGAAACAGGTCAGAAAATGAAGTGACTCAAATGGAAATGATAGAAGCTTTTCTTACGACTGCAAAAGATAAGATCGCCAGTTTTAGTGAATCTTACATTTACAATGCAGATCAGTCAGGTTTTCAAAAAGAAACGCGTGCGAAAAGAACACTGTCATTCAAAGGGGAAAAACATATTGAGGCAATTGCGCAGTCCACGACTGCACACCCATTCATACACTATAATGCCCATAATTAGACCGGATGGTTCATTGCTGCCTAAACTATATGCGTGTCTTCGAGAACCAACTGGACGTTTTGGACCACGTGTCAAACAATATTCTACGGAGAAAATCTTGTGGTAGACGCATCTAAGTCTGGAAAAATGGGAAATGATAACGTTACACTTTTCATGCGTCATGCTTTTCTTCCGTCCTGCGGGAATAAATATCTTCTCCTTCTAGATTCGTGGTGAGACCATAAAAGTTCTGATTCATAAAAAGCTGTATTTCGAGCTCACGCTGACAAAGAAGTAGAGATACTTCAGATTCCACCCGGCACGGCGAACGTAATTCAACCGTTAGACAGAGAATTTTCCGCCAGTGAAAGGCATTTTACAGAAAACTAACAGAGGAAATTATTGTGTGCAAATCACTGCAGTTTCCTGCCTTTCACCGTGACAATATTCTCAAGTTGCAATCAGTTTTCCTCCCCACGGATTCAAAATGTGATTCAATATGCATGGCACGCCTCGAAATATACTGATATTAGGCCTGATTCCTTCCTAATACCGGCCGAGTTTTGTCTATGGACGTCTAAAAGTCTGTGATTCGCAGGGCTGTCATATGTCGTCTTAGCTTGTATGTTCTTGGTGCACAAAAAATCTTTGTTTTGAACATTGTATCAATATTTCGCATTTTTGCAGTAATTACAAGAAATAAAAGTTTGACGTGTTCTAAACCGTATAGGTATTTGTGTCTGTTTGCTAGCTATCTGGAAAGAATGTTGTAGATAACATATCAGCTACATTTTTCAACTAATTTATTATTATCGTATTTATTAATTATTGTACGATCGTTTTAACTGGGCTAATCAGCTGTCACTGCTTTGGCAGGAGAGCGGCGCATAGCAAACGCCACCTTGTCCCTAGATGAAGTTGTTATAACGTAGCGAGAGAGGTCAGGGTTGTACAACATACAGTTATAAGCGCGGAAACCATGCGACAATAATGTCATACTTGATAAAATTTTTACAGACTTCCGGGTCATGCCAGCAGCTAACAGCCTGCATACAGACTTCCATCGATGTTAACTCACAGTGGTAAAAATAGCAACACAGGTTTCGTCATCACAAGTCTGACTATTCCCTTGTAAGACGACATATTTTAGGTGTTTTAATGGATCAGCTGTGACCCATTCCGGTTGGTCCGATCGATTTACAAACATTACAAATTCCCGAGACGACTTAGACTAACGAACTATTTATACAATACAGGTGTTGACAACTGGTGGAAATGCGGGGACGAATAAATGAGAGTAATTTCTACATAATAACACAGCTATTGTTCTAGACAATGAACGACTACATAATGAAACCTTTTTGCTATCCATGAAAGAAGTATGTACGGAATACGCTGCAAACGTATTGCTTTTTGAACGCAGCAAGGTCGCGCAGAAACTGAATAACTGCTTATAACAACAAAGAACAAAAACTGGAGCTATGTGCATAAAAATGAAGGAGCGTACACTGTTTCATAAACGCAACATAGATAATTAAATTTCACACTTCGTTTGTGGTAAAAAAGTGAAACAGGGTGACGAAGGAACGTAAATTCACTTTACCGCTCTAAATGAAATGGGAAACGGGGCGACCACTTTTTGCGCTCAATTCTTCGCCATACATTAGCCGCTGACACATGGTGGTGCAGATGTCTGGGTGGCTCAAAGTATTTTGTGGGAGCCCAGCCTTGATTACCGCAAGTACGTCAGCTAGCCAGTGATTGCCAGTAGCCCTGTGGCGGGACATAGCGCAGTTTACTGCGGCAGTATCTCTGCCAGAACCCTTTCAGCGCCATTGCTCCATCGGATGACGTACTGCGCGCCCGTGGGTCCAGTTGTACATCATTTACAAGCTTATCTCTGCCCAATAAAGGACGATGTATGGGACCCATTAAGAAAACTCATAATGTGTCTGCTGACGCTAATGTGAGCGAAGATCATTGTTTCCACAACAATGTTGGCCTCGTACGTGTAAAGACGCGATTTTCCCTCATCAAGCAATAAAAAGTTTTGCCCCTTTTTGAAGCTGGCAGATTATTCCAACACTTTCATTCATAGCCAGGACCGGCGCAAGCCGAACTGCCTCCCCGTGCGAGATGCAAAATTGCCACCACCCCCCATACAAAAAAACCTTGTTAATATTCAGTAAATTTTTTTGTATGGCAGTTCTAATGTCATATATTTTGATAAAACGAAAAATGCGTTTGACACTTGTATGAGAGATATATAAGTATAGCCTATATGTAGACCTAATTACAAACTTGGAAGCACTTTCACCTAAAATTTCGAAAGTTCCTGACCGATTTATTACGAATTTTTAAATCACACAAACATTCGATAGGACATAGACAATATTTTTGAAATATAAACTGTTTGTGGAATTTCTCATCATACATTTCGATTGCTCGTGCGGGAGAGAGAGTACATATTTTGATAAAGAGCTCATGTATCTAAAATCTCATACTACGAGCACTGCGAAACAAATCTCTTCCAATGTAAGCTCTTTGCTTTCCATATTTAGGGATGAGCTGACATCGACTAAAACAAGGAATAAAAGTCTGATGAACATGGAAACTACCGGGTAATCAAAATGTCAGAATAAATTTGAAAACTGAATAAATCACGGAATAATGTAGATAGAGAGGTAAAAATTGACACGCGTGCTTGGAATGACATGAGGTTTTATTAGGGGAAAAAAAGGGTTAAAAAATTTCCGTCAGATGGCGCTCGACAGCAAAACGTCATTCAAAGGCCACAACTAAAGAATTTGGGCTACCGAAAATCATAGAACGGTCTTGGAAACTCCATTTCACGACGAGAAAGTCATGGTATGGGTTGGATTTACCACATCTAACGTCATCGGGCCTTTTTTTCTTCGAGGAAATGCGTTATTCTGCTTTTGTAACTGCTATCGCGACGGGTGAGAGGTACGCCAATATGTTACAGAATCGCATCATCCCTTGTCGGCTGATCACCTGCTGAAACGTACGATATTTATGCAGGATGGTGCTCCACCCCATATTGAAAGATCTCTTGCGCGCTTCGTTTGGTGATGATCGTGTGCTCAGCCACCACTTTCGTCTTGCTTGACCTTGGGGTAACCTGAAGTCGCACGTGTATCGTGATCGACCGACGTCTCTAGGGATGCTGAAAGACAACATCCGACGCCAATGCCTCACCATAACTCCGGAATGCTTTACAGTGCTGTTCACAATATTATTCCTCTACTATAGCTACTGTTGAGGAATGATGATGAACATATTGAGAATTTCCTGTAAAGAAGATCTTCTTTGCTTTGTCTTAATTTGTTATGCTAATTATTGTTTTTCTGATCAGATGAAGCGCCATCTGTCGGACATTTTTTGAACTTTTGTTGTCATGTGTATCAATTTTTACATTTATATCTACATTATTGCGCGATTTATTTAGTTTTCAAATTTATATTGGCTTTTTGATCATCCGGTACATCGAATACCTTAAGAGTTATGATCGCTTGACCGATAGGAAAGGCCTGTAAGCGGAAGACAAGCGAATATGAAACCATTGTCAAAAATCTAAGATATTCATTTTAGAGCCCATGTTTACTTGACATATTGTTCTTGTTTCGGTCTATATTACTTCTTCTCAAATATGGAATGTAATGAGCTTCCAGGAGTATGTATTTGATTCACAGTGTGAAAATGTAAAGAAATGCTCATAGCGTCATAGTATGACTTTCCTGAACATAGGTCACTTATCAAAGTATTTTGTATTCATTACCATGTCTACAAGTGCTAAAAGTTTGTAAGCAAAGTTTGCGAAATCTTGTATATCTGGGAAGATTAGTTACCACAAATCTGAAAAGGTTCTTGATCGATTTAATTCGAATTTTTACATGATATTCTACTGAACATTCAGACAGAAATTTGTACAAATCGGGGTTATGGACAGTCAGGTGAGGGGAGGAGGAGATGAACGGATCAAGAGGAAGGGGGGCTGAGACGATGGGCTGAAACATTGCTGTCGCTTGAGCAAGCTGTATTCCAGGTTTATTGTATATGATGTGAAACTTTAACGCTGAAATCAAAAATATCTACTATATTTTTGTTTAAACCAGCTTAAAGCCTTCTTTCTGGTTGAATTTTTTTGCACATTACACACACATATGAGTTTAATCCTCCCATACAACGAGGAAGAAAGCAATACAGAAACGAGCACATCGATGAGTGGGTCTGACATACGTCAATTAGGATCAACTCCGTAAGTTAGCATCATTTTATTCTGAACTTGCTGTTCCATATGTAGCGCGTAGCAGAATGTATGCAATTAGTAGTAATAGCGACAGCTTTATATAGAAGATTTCTTTTGACTGAAAGAAAATAGGATATATTCTTTTACCATGCTGAAATTAAGAACGTAGTGGCAAATGAACAGAGAAATATTAACTAACTGTACCGTGCTCACTCATTAGAAGGAAGAGACACTTCCACTAACGTCATCCGTATCACTGAAAGCCGACAGTCTTTTTCTTTAACACTCTGTGAGCAAGATTTTCTGTTTTATTCTCATGTTTCCACTGCTACTTACTTTCCTAGGACGTTAACATTTACCTTCCTTGAACTTATTAAACTGTTGTTTCTGTAATTTTCGCACCTGTCTGCACCTGCTTTCTTTGGAATGGGGATTATTACATGAAACTTTCACTCTGCAGCCGAGTGTGCGCTAATATGAAACTTCCTGGCAGATTAAAATTGTGTGCCGGGACCGGGACTCAAACCTGGGACCTTTGCATTTCGCGGACAAGCGCACTACCAACTGTGCTATCCCGACACGACTCACGATGCCGCCTAACAACTTTAATTCCGCCAGTACCTTGCCTTCTACTTTCCAAACTTCACTGAAGCTCTCCTGCGAAACTTGCAAGACTAGCACTAGCACTCCACCATATCCTTTCTTCCAGGAGTGCTAGTCTTGCAAGTTTCGCAGGAGAGCTTCTGTGAAGTTTGGAAAGTAGGAGGCGAGGTACTGGCGGAAGTAAATTTGTGAGGCGGCATAGTGAGTCGTGTCGGGATAGCACAGTCGGTAGTGCGCTTGCCCGCGAAAGGCAAAGGTCCTAGGTTCGGGATTACTACATTTTTCTTAAAGTCTGAGGGTATTTCCATAGTTCAAATGTTTGTAGAGCTTATGGGACGTAAGTACGGGGTCATCAGTCCCTAAACTTACAAACTACATATGAACTACTTACGAACTAGGATATTTCCATTGTGTCATACATCTTACGCACCAGGTAAAATAGTTTTGTCATGGCTGGCTCTCCCAGAGACTTCATTAATTTTCAAATGATTGATAAAGGAGGGGAAGGAAGAGGGATTAGGTGGGAAATGATTGACAGTAGTTGCATTAAGGCATTGAGATTAAGCAATGACGACTTGGCTGCCCGTGCTCGCCTCCCGTCCCTTTCAAACCTCTACAAGTCGCACGCTATGGCTGTAGCGCCCCTACCGTCCATGCCCTCTTACACACTCCGTTACGGATTCCCGTGCGAGGTCGAACGTTTTGTGTCCCAACTTCGTCGCCGCTTTTGTGTCCCAGCCTCGTCGTAGGTGTCGGTGGCCGAGTGGAATGTGACCGACACAGGAACAAAAATAGCACGCTGGTGCAGGTACGGAGGGGAGCAGCCAGAAACTATAAACACTCGAGTAAATTAGAAAGAGATATATATTGCATAGAATGTAACAATACTTAGCTTTTACATAGTACTGCAGAATGTTGATACATAGTTGTTAGAGGCCTGCCTAGTGCCTGTACGATAGCAAAGTCTTCACTGGTGCCTATCTGATTCCGAAGGTCCTAACTGGTCGCTATCTCAGTCCGAAGTGACCGATCTCGTTCAGTGGTGGCCACGAGCGGGGTTGCAGCAGAGGGCGCTCGTGGCTGTCGTCCTAAGATCGCCGCGCCGTGCGTGCATGACGGCGCGCGGCGAAAGTAGGTGGCGCGCACTTTGTACTTGTGCGACACCACACCCCTCCCCCCCCCAAACCGCCGCGCCGTCGTGGCGTAGGGCTGAGGGCCACGGCGACGGCACTGGGAGGAGGGCCTGGGCGGGGGCGTTACAGGTGGGACGGGCGTCGTAGCTGAGGCCGGGATCGAGACGCCGTCCGCGCCCCGGCATCTGCCTTGAGATCCTCCAGGGAACCCGCCGAAACCTGGGGAAGGGCGCCCGCCCCCGCCCAGAGGGAGCAGGTCATCTTCTTCTGAGGTGCGTGGCCCCATATAGTTTTGCCATAGGCGCAGAACTACTTTCTTGCAATTGAGAACCAACTAAAGCACTGTTCAATGCCACAGCCCGTATAACATTTACAGAATGAACTGTTCTCGCACTCTGCGAAGCACTGTTTCTAACGGTACCGTTCTTTGAGTTTTTAATTTGCATACACACAGACTGTACATGTCCTGATTTGCCACATTGATAACAGGTTGCGTTGCGACTAGGGCAATGAGCACGCTTGTGGCGAGACACACACTGGGGGCAAGATTTACGTACATTTTTCTGAAATGAGCGTTGGCGCCCGTTATTCAAATTACTGTGTCTAACACTACGGGGCGACCTTTGCGTCGCACTTTTACTCTGGCTACTGTTCACTGTCTGTTCAGCACGGCCGGTAGAAAAATAAGAATCACTAGTGCTATACTGAGAACTACGGCTAGGAAAGCGTCCGTTGCGGCGCACTGAATTTACACTGTGGCTTTGCATTTCTACATCTGCTAAGTCAAAAGTATCATGCGCTTCTATAAGCTGCAGTACACTGTCTAATGAGGGGTCAGACTGTTTCAGAATTGCTGCTCTAATTCTGGGGTCCTGAATATTCTGCGTAATCGCATCCCTCAACATCACGTCACTATAAGAAAGTCCACAAGAGCAAGTAAATTTACATTGGCGGGTTAAGCCCTTCAATTCCGTAATCCACTCTTGGTGTGACTGCTGCGGTAATTTTTTAAGTCTGAAAAATCGGTATCGTGCAGCGGCTACAAGAACTTTTCTCTCATAATGAGCATTCAGTGCATCTACAATTTGTTCAAAGTCTACATCACGAGGAGATGCGTGAGGGAATAGTTTCTGCAATAGTACGAAGGTCTGGGGGCCCACAATCGATAAGAAAAGGTTCTTCACTCTCTGACCTGTAATTTGATGAGCCGCGACGAGTTCTTGAAACTGTGCTAAGTAGTCGCTCCATTCTTCCTCACGTTCGTTGTACTGGCGGAACGTAGGGAGCGGTACGGCGGCTGGTGTGGGCTGCTGAAGCGGCGGCTGTTGTTGTTGGTTAGCTGCTTGCGCTGTGAGCTGGGCCACAGCCTGGAGAAGTTGTGTTATTTGCGCCGTCTGTAACTGAATAATTTCCATTAAGTTTGGGTTCGGGGTAGTGGCCATGCTGACCGATTAGGCGCCGCGCATACAAGTAAATTATAACAAAACACAAATGCAATATGAAAGAGGACGCTCTGCAACAAAAAAGTCCACAAAACACGTAACTGAAAATGTTCCCCCAAAAATCTTATAATAAGGGTGGGTGGGCGGGAGCAATTTCTGCGTGCTCCGACTGCTGCTGTCTGGCTGCTGCTAGCGGGCTGGTCCAAGGTTCGTCTATCACTCCTCGTCGCCACTTTTGTGTCCCAACTTCGTCGCCGCTTTTGTGTCCCAGCCTCGTCGTAGGTGTCGGTGGCCGAGTGGAATGTGACCGACACAGGAACAAAAATAGCACGCTGGTGCAGGTACGGAGGGGAGCAGCCAGAAACTATAAACACTCGAGTAAATTAGAAAGAGATATATATTGCATAGAATGTAACAATACTTAGCTTTTACATAGTACTGCAGAATGTTGATACATAGTTGTTAGAGGCCTGCCTAGTGCCTGTACGATAGCAAAGTCTTCACTGGTGCCTATCTGATTCCGAAGGTCCTAACTGGTCGCTATCTCAGTCCGAAGTGACCGATCTCGTTCAGTGGTGGCCACGAGCGGGGTTGCAGCAGAGGGCGCTCGTGGCTGTCGTCCTAAGATCGCCGCGCCGTGCGTGCATGACGGCGCGCGGCGAAAGTAGGTGGCGCGCACTTTGTACTTGTGCAACACCACAGAACGTATGGCCGTATGATGGAGAAGTACTGTATTTGCCGGCATATATGACGCACCGGCGTATAAGATGCACCCTACTTTTAAGACTTCTCTTTCAGGAAAAAAAATCACACCCAATACGTCAATTGCAACGTAAATATAATACATTTGTATCACATCTAAGGAAGTGCCTTTAAGTGCTGTTCATAACATTTACGCAGTCGAGTTTCTTGACAGTTTGCGCTTACTCAAACGGATATTTCGCCTATCGCTATTTACAGTGCGCGCCGACTATGACGAGATGGTTGACGAGAGCGTCGTAAAGGCTTCCATCATAGACACCTGGGTGGCTCTTCGTGGCTCTGCTTTGTTCCGATCAGACATCGCACCGAGTATCAGTTCACGAACTTTGCACGGCGCGTAGGGAGTTTTATTGTTCAAAATGACACTGATAGGCAGAGACACGGGATTCTGTGGGAAGTCAAACACTTTATTACAAGGTTTATTAACCTTCAATATCCCAAAAAGGATACAATGTTCTTACATTGGCTGAACAATCAACACCGTGCCCTACCATTTCGTTTTATCGTGCCCTTTAACTGAGCAAAAATGTTCAAATGTTTGCAAATCTATCGGACCAAACTGCGTGGTCATCAGTTCATAGCTTACAAACTACTTAAACCTAGTAAACTAACCTACGGACAAGCACACACACCCATGCCTCAGGGAGGACTCGAACCTCACGGCGAGCATCCGCGCGCTCCGCAGCGAGACGCTTTAGACCGCTCGGCTACTCCACCGCGGCTTAACTGAGCAGAGCTTTAGAATAAAGACAATACAAGAAAATTGTAAATGGTGATTTTTAAACAACACCTTTGCCTGAGCAGAACTTTAAAAAAGACATTACAAGAAAATTGTAAATGGTAATTTTTAAACAACAATATTAACAGATTTTTAATATCTGGAACACGGTACAGTGTACCCAATGCACTTAACAGAAAATTAACTGCTTCTATTCTCATGCAATATTTATTTTAACAGTTTACCACAAGAAATTCAATCAACACCTTATCATGAGAGCTCTCAGTGATATCCGTAATTAGTACTCTGCCAATGCAGCACTACAAACAATAGCACACAGCGAGATCTTACAGTCACAAAAACCTGATTAAAGTACCACATACAAACTAAGCTGACTTAAAATTACTTAACATCTACCCACCCCTTAGACAGGTCATGCTTTCATACTACAGGTACCCCTCGTTATAGGACTGACTTCCAGATCAACAAATGTTCTCCAACGAAGACAGCAGGTAACAGTTCGTGCCTTAGCTCCGGCCAACGAAACGACTCACTCCTTACTGGTGCTGTCCTTATTCTCCGTCCTTAGAAAACTTCACAGCAATTCCAGCAAATGATAATATCACTTGATCGGGGCGAATTCGGGTTTCAAAGGTTGCAAGACGACATACCATCATTCTACACAGGTTGGCTGCCACAGCGTGCCGACGTCTTGCTCAGAACTCCCGAAAGTTTCTGTCGATGCATCACACATGAACGTCCTTTTGCCCTTCGCAGCTGTCCAAGACCACCAACGCTCGTTAGGCGTTCTGGTCACCAACTTCCCGCGAGCGCAGCGCCACCTCCTCGCTCGCCAGAGAGACTCTTTTCCTTCCTCGCCCGCCTTACACGCCTCTTATCGATTGTACCAAAGATCAAATGGCCGCAGTCAGTCCATGGCAAAGGAACACTCGAACCATGTAACATGGTTCAGACACGTTTTGAGGATTTATTGTAAATCTGAAATATTTGTGTAAGTATTTTTGTGATGTCCCATAAACTGTGAGAATGATGGATGGTTTGCATCTGTGTATTGTTGGATGTTATAACCTCAAAAATACAACTGTGATACGCAGAAGCTGTGCAAACATCACGGAAAATACTTGTGTTAATATTTTTCACTTGCGAATACAAATAAATTCTCAAACATCGTCACACAAGACATGGAAAAATACGTGATCAGCGTTTCATTATTCAAATAATGAATGACACCGTTACAGGATTTCTGAAAAAATCGATTACGATGAATGAAATTACGTGGAACGTTTCTACTTTCCATGAAGTTAACCAGTTTCAGTTACGCTTGGCACTAAAAATAGTACGAAATTCAGAAAACCTTTAGTATACAATAAAGCTCCAGACGGGTATTGGTGCATATTATGTACATATATGAAATGAAAACTACGAAAATATAAGAGAGAACCTTGAAGCAAATTTTCCCGCTTGAAACATTATTTCCCGCATTTTTTGAAATTCCTTAAAAGAAATCGAACTTGTGGGTACCTACTTTAACTGGCAACCGGCATATGAGACGCATCCATTTTTGGAACAATTTTTGTAGGAATGAAAGTGCGTCTTATAAGCCAGCAAATACGATAATTGAAGTTAACGCCGTCTTCGCTTATAAATACTTCTTACATTTGTGTGGTGTCTGTTATTTCAGCCATGTCCGAAAGAACAGACACCACACCAATGTGATAAGTAATTATTAAGATGTTCCTATTGTCAGGTATACCCATATCAATACACATGAGCTCTCTACAACAATTTTGCTAAAGAATGGATGGAGATTCATCCGCAAACATTATGACGCGTTATTGAATGTGTCCCAGTGGTATTTATTAGGGACTAGTCGATCCAGCAATGCTTCGCAATTGCTAATATGTATGTACTCTTGTTTTGAACGTGAAATGTGCAAAATTTTATCGTAATCGTACGAATGATATTGATATCTCAAAGAAAAGAGATTTTACAGTTTTTCAAAAATTTTCATATTTTCTGGCCAACTATTCCAAACTTTAACTTCGCTCAAACCTTCCTCTCGCTTTGAATGTCGAATGTGCAAAATTTTATAGCAGTCACATGAATGATATTGATATTTCATAGAAAAATCTCATTTTATTTTTCTGAATCTTTCAGTTTTCTGGGAAACTTTTCCAATTTTTTATTTCACATGTACGTTGCTCTTGCTTTGTACGTCAAATATGCAATATTTTATCGCAATCAGGCGAATGATATTGATATCCCATTGAAGAAAGCTATTTCAGTTTTTCGCGAAATTACAAAATTTCCGGGTAACTCTCCTAAATTTTTAGTTCATAAGAACGTTCATCTTTCGTTGAACGTCAAATGATCAAAATTTTATCGCAATCGGGTGAATGGTTCTCAACTTGTAGTGTTGAGTGCATTTAGAAACAGAGTGAAAACGGAACTTTGTTCGAATTTTTTTTCTTTCCTTTTTAACTGTCCCTATTTTCTTTCTCCGTCGTGCGAACAGTCAAAAAAAAAAAAAAAAAAAAAAAAAAAAATCATAAAAACCTTTTCCTGTCAAGCCGTACTCTAGTATGCTCTTACAGCCATTGTCATGTGTTATAGAAAAAAACCGCTTTCGGTTTTTCCTAAATTTCCCTACTTTCCAGGTGACTTATCCAAATCTTTATTTGATGCGAACGTTCCTCTTCCTTTCAACGTGAAATGTACAAAATTTTATCGCAATTGAACGAACGGTATTGATAGCTCACTGGAGAAAGCTATTTCAGTTTTTCCCGATTTTCCTCTTTTTCGGACAGCTTTCCCACTTTTTGTCGCCGTTTAAACCTTCCCTGGACTTACACGAATATTTCGAGACTAAAATAAGCCAAATCGTTTCTGCCGTTCACGAGTTTTAGCGAGACTAACGAACAGCCATAACACACACACACACACATATATATATATATATATATATATATATATATATATATATATATATACTAGCTGAATACCCGGCGTTGCCCGGGTATTTATTTATTTATTTCTGCCATTTTTCAGGTATATATGCGTTTGTATAAGGGCTGTGGGTCAGTAAAATCTCTTGGAAATACAGTTAGTAGTAAATAAGTAATAGAATATAACTTGATGTGTGATGGGATGGTTTTCCAGGAAAGTTACTGATTATGTGCTTGTATCTCATGAACTATGTGTCGTACTGTGATATAGTTTAGAAGGTACACTCAACAATATTCGTGCATACTGTCTGTAAAATTTCCTGCGGCTACAATTTGTAGTGTAGAAATTATAAATTGCAACGCCATACCGAATGCCGTAGTGTCATTCCATGAACAGCGGAGCATTACTGTTTATGTATTTATATCTCTTGAACTACATGTCGGAATGTGATACAATTTAGAAGGTACATTCGAATATATATGTGTATACTGCCCGTAAAATTTCCTACAGTTGCAATTTGTAGAGTACAAATTATAAATTGTAACGTCATACCGAGAGCCGTAATCAGCCGAAAAGTAGTAAGCGAGAAACATTTTTCCTTTCATCATTTTACGATGGTTGTCAGCGAGAAAAATTTAATAAAGGTTTGAAATTATGTTTAAAGTTTGTTGCAAGTCGCTAAGTACTCTCATTCTCATACAGTGTATTTCGAAACTCTCGCCGCATTATATGGCATTTTTTTGCGACTGGTTATGACGTAATATCTTTTGAACCATGTACCTGATGTGATTCCTAACCATGCAGCAATTGTTACCTCACGGTAAGGAATGTGTGCACCAAATTTGGTTTAAATTGGCCCAGTGGTTTAGGAGAAAATGAACAGCATTGTCGCAAAATGTTACAATTTTTCGCGCATCTCATTGTTTATGACGTCATATCTCGTGGATCGTATGTGATTCTTACGCTTACGGCGACCGTCCTCGTGGATTGGAGCTTACGTATACATAATTTCATAAAGATTGGAACAAAATTGTAGATTTGTATGCAACACGTACAAATATATGGACACTGTGCTTTATATATTAGAAGACTAGCTGAAAACCCGGCGCTGCCTGGGTATTTATTTATTTATTCCTGCCATTTCTCAGGTATATATTCATTTGTATAAGGGCTGTATGTCTGTAAAATCTCTGGGGAATACAATTAATAGTAAAGAAGTAATAGATTAAAACGTGGTGCTTGATGGGGCGGTTTTCCATAAATGTTACTCTTCATGTGCTCATATCTCATGAACTACGTGTCGTTCTGTGATACTATTTAGAACGCACATTCCATTATATGTGTGTATACTGTCTGTAAAATTTCCTACGGCTACAATTTGTAGTGAACAAATTATAATTTGTAACGTCATACCGAATGCCGTAGTTTTAACCCATAAACATGGGAAAAGTAGTAAGCGAAAAACATTTTTCCTTTCATTATTTTGATGTGGTTGTCAGCGAGAAAAAGTTTAATAAAGGTTTGAAATCATATTTAAAGTTTGCTGAAAGTCGCTAAATACTCTCAGTCTCATATAGCATATTTATAAATATCTCGCCGTGTTACGTGGCAGTTTCTTGCAATTCCTATTGTTTATGACGTCATATCTTCTGAACCATGTGTCGTAAGTGATTCTTAACCCTGGAGCAATTGTTATCTCACGTAATGAATGTTTGCACGAAATTTGGTTTAAATCGGCACAGCGGTTTAGTAGAAAATGAGCAGCATTGTCGTTAAATACAGCAGTTTTTGGCACATCTCGTTGTTTATGACGTCATTTCTCGTCAACTATGTATCGTACTTGATTCTTACACTTACGGCGACCGTCCGCATGGATCGAAGCTTACGTGTACAAAATTTCATAAAGATTGGAACTAAACTGTAGATTTGTATGCAACACGTACAAACATACGAACACTCCGCTTTATATATTAGAAGAAGATTGACACAGCCCACAAAATTGTCCTATTATTAGTGTTATGATAGTCGTCAGGAGGCGGTGTATGAGAGAAGATTCACTGAATTTTTTTGAGGACAGGTGATGCTCCGGTAAATGAGTAATGAGATACGACCGGAAAATGGCGTACACGTAGAAACATACGGACACTCTGCTTTATATATTAGAAGAAGATTGACACAGCCCACAAAATTGTCCTATTATTGGTGTCATTATACTCGAGGCGGTGTATGAGAGAAGATTCATTGAATTTTTTTGAGGACAGGTGATGCTCCGGTAAACGGGTAATGTGCTACGACCGGAAAGTGGCGTACACGTAGAAACATACGGACACTCTGCTTTATATATTAGAAGAAGATTGACACAGCCCACAAAATTGTCCTATTATTGGTGTCATGATACTCGAGGCGGTGTATGAGAGAAGATTCATTGAATTTTTTTGAGGACAGGTGATGCTCCGGTAAACGGGTAATGAGCTACGACCGGAAAATGTCGTACACGTAGAAACATACGGACACTCAGCTTTATATATTAGAAGAAGATTGACACAGCCCACAAAATTGTCCTATTATTGGTGTTATGATACTCGAGGCGGTGTATGAGAGAAGATTCATTGAATTTTTTTGAGGACAGGTGATGCTCCGGTACGCGGGTAATGAGCTACGACCGGAAAATGGCGTACACGTAGAAACATACGGACACTCTGCTTTACATATTAGAAGAAGATTGACACAGCCCACAAAATTGTCCTATTATTGGTGTTATGATACTCGTGACGAGGCGGTGTATGAGAGAAGATTCATTGAATTTTTTTGAGGCCAGGTGATGCTCCGGTAAACGGGTAATGAGCTACGACCGGAAAATGGCGTGGGGACGCTTGCTGGTACACGTGTCGTCCGCTGGCTGGGAGACGCGACAGCCGTGGCAGCCAGCAACACGCCGCCTCCAAGCGCCGAGCTGCCGCCAACCCGCGGCTGCTGTTTCGTTCCGCGACTCAGGTGACTGATTTATAGAAAACCCGAGGCCGCGCCGGGCGCGTCAAATCAATTTCAATTAGCGGCGCGCATAATGAACCGGCCCGCAATAATTAATCAGGATCGCGGCCGCTTGCGATGCCGCGGCTGGTGGCGGTCGCACGCTTCGCGCCCGTTCACACGCGTCAGCGCGCTGTTCCCGTCACTCGCAGCTGTAGCGTCGGTCTCCTGTCTCATGCCGAGTTAACGGCAAAAAACTGCAGGGACAGAAGGCGCCTAACGAACGCTGTACAACGGACAACCGTGCACCACTGACATCAGACATTCGATCTCGTTTATACTCGGTGTTTCAGGAGCAATTATAAATATCATAGGAGGAGGTAGTGCGCCTCGCTTCCTGCCGGGCGCCGTGGCTCAGCGCGCCCGGTCGGAGGGCTGAATGTCCGCTGTAATAAAAAAAGCTGAGCCAAAGAACATGTAGAACCAAAACGAACAATCACGAGCAACGTCCGCAAGGACAAGATCTACCCATAGAAAAAAAAAAAAAAAAAAAAAAAAAAAAAAAAAAAAAAGTTGCTCAGTGGTAGAGTACCAGACTACAAATCCAAAGGTAGCGGGTTCGATCCCCGCCAGGTCCTAGGATTTTTATCTGACACTTTCCACTTCTTTCATCTCTGGCAGTGTTGCTCATGTGAAAAATACCGAGTAGCACCGTGGTTCGGAACCCACGTTAAATTGTAGGTCCCCCTATAACTGGCTGGGTAAGTCGGTTCGAAGGTCGGAGGAAGGCAACGGCATACCACCTCCAAACAGGGCCATGCCTAGTGAAGCACTGTGGTGTTCCAACCAATCTTCGGATTGCTGACTGCTTTACCTTTTAGGAGGAGGTGAGTGTATGGACGAATTGCAGTGAACAAATGATTACAGATGGAAGCGGATTCCGGTGCACTTTCGCGTGTTGGTAGACCGGTTGCTATCGACAAGTGTCCGCAAATCGATTCCGTATTTCTTGATTTGCAGAAGGCTTTTGACACCGTACCTCACAAACGGCTTTTAATAAAATTGCGTGGTTATGTTATATCGCCTCAAATATACGATTGGATAGGAGATTTTCTGTCAGAGGGGACACAGTTGCCGCGGTGGAGTAGCCGAGCGGTCTAAAGCGTCTCTCTGCGGAGCACGCGGTTGCTCGCCGTGGAGGTTCGAGTCCTCCCTGGGGCATGGGTGTGTGTGTGTGTGTGTGTGTGTGTAGTCCTTAGGTTAGTTTACCTAGGTTTAAGTAGTTTGTAAGCTACGGACTGATGACCACGCAGTTTCGTCCGATAGATTTACAAACATTTGAACATTTGGACACAGTTCGCAGTAATCGATGGTAAGGCATCGAATAAAACAGCGGTGATATCGGACGTTCCACAGGGTAGTGTTATTGGTCCTCTGCTGTTTCTTATTTACATAAACGATTTTGGGGAAAATCTAAGTAGATCTCTTACGTTCTTTGCAGATGACGCCGTCATTTACGGTCTAGTAAAATCGTATGAAGATCAAAACCAACTGCAGAACGATCTGAAGAAGATATCACTATGGTGTAAAAATTGGCAATTTAAATAATGAGAAGTGTTAAGTCGTCCACATGAGTACGAAAAGAAATCCGTTAAACTTTGTTTACACGATAAATCTATAGAGTGTGAAGGCCGTGAACTCCACAAAATACCTAGGAATTACTATTACTTCAGACTTAAATTGGTAAGAACACGCAGATAATGTCGTGGGAAACGTGAACCAGAGACTATGTTTTATTGGCAGAACCCTTAAAAGATGCAACAGAACTACTAAAGAAACTGCATACACTACGCTAATACGTCCTATTTTGGAGTATTGCTGCCCAGTGTGGGATCCTTGTCACGTAGGTTTGACGGAGGACATCGAAAGAGTCCAACGAAGGGCAGCTCGTTTCGTATTGTCACGATACATGGGAGACAGCTTTATGGAAATGATACAGGACCTGGGATGGGAATCATTACAACAACGGCGGTTATCGGTGCGACGTGCGCTACTTACGAAACTCCAATCGCCAACATTCTCCTTCGAATGCGAAAATATATTGTTGACTCCCCCTTACATAGGTAGAAATGATCATCAGAATAAAATACGAAAATCAGAGCTCGAACGGAGACATTCAGGTGTTCTTTCTTCCCGCGCGCTAGTCGAGAATGGAATGGGAGATAAATAGTATAACGGTGGTTCGATGAACCCTCTGCCAGGCACTTAAATGTGATTTTCAGAGCATCCCCTGTAGATGTAATGGGTCGCTACAGGCGTACTTAGGGAACGTCGGCAGTAGTGATGTGCAAGTTATGAAGTTGTGATTCAATTTACATTGAAGTTCTCGTTGTGGTTTGTTGCCCGAGTCTACTGTTCTGAAGCGTATAAACATATCGCATGTGTTTACGCATGCCGAGTACGCGGATATTCTATTTGTGTACGAGTAATGGAAACGCTGCAGCTGCTTCTAGGCAGTAGCGGATCTAGGAGATGGGTCATGGGGTTCATGACCGCCCCCAATATATATAACCTCAATACACATTGTTCGCTTATGACAACGCCTTTTCTAATGCATCCCCTCCGACATAAATTGCATTTACATGTAACACATCTTACAGAAGACGAAATCCGTATTCGTAAATAGTTTTTCGCAATCGTGTTTACGTGTTATAGGCTGAAGCGGACTCCCTTGCCCACTCAGTATGGCATCTGAAAAACAGCTGTTTCAGTTTCTGATTTAATAAGCACAATCGATGTTTTTGGTTACTTGACTTCACACATTCATGATCAGCCTAATATTTATACTTCTCTTTCACTGCAGGAAATATTTGTCTGTCCATATGAAACTCTTCACAAACTGAAAAGTTCAAACAGTCACGAATATCGATTGTGGAAATGGAAAACCGCTTCACTAAGATAATCCAGGTTCTTCTACTTAATTCAATATCATAGCCACAGTCTGCATACCAAAATCCAGTCGTGGTGGAAATTAAAATATACTTCGATTTCCCACTGTGCAAATTATCTCGTATCAGAGATGCTATTATAGTTCTTACATTAAATGCGTGACAGATGTTTGCAAAGTGTTGTTCATAATTTTCAAAAACAGTATTTTACGGCAATACAATTTATTACTATGCTGAAAAAGTATTGCATTTTTGGCGAAAGGACATAAGACCAAATCCTTCAACGTTTGTGGTATTTATTGGCGTAAGCAAATTATTAGGTTTTACAACTATTATTGTTACATTTCTGTGTCGATATTATGGAAAAAATTGATTTAAATAATCATATAGGCCTAAATATTATTAATTTACAATTATAAAAATCGTACGGGTTGAAAGTGGGCTTTTCACCACGTATATTTTTCGAACCTTCGATCCGCCCATGCTGGGAATAAGAAATGAGATTCCCTGACCGCAGACTACCAGATTCGGTAGTGACACTTGTGTGTTCAGTACACTGCGTGACAGAGGTACATTGCCCAACAGTCTAGCGTTGCTCGTCTGTTTGCGGTTGGGTTTTGGGTTTTTTGGTTGAAAGCGTAACGTACGTAAAGAAATTTGGAAAAAGAAAAAATGTCTAATTTGATATCTAAATAAAAACGCTGATATAAGATTAAGAATAATTTTCAATAATATTTTGAGAGTAGATTTAGAATAAAAATCGGAAAGCAACCTATGATAATTTCTATATATGAACTGCAATATCCCGACTGACTGACTGACTCAGCCAAAACCACTGAAGATAAATACTTGAAATATCTAGAGGGTGTTGACCTTACTCTGTAGGCGTCCTTTAAGAAGCGATTTTTCGATATTCCGTCCGCAAGGAGGTGAAATAGGGGATGAAACGGTTTTTGAAAATACGTTGCTATTTACGCAGTTTTTAAGCTAGAACTACAAAATTTAATTCAGGATTCGAATTTAAAAGACACGTGATTCGACATTTTTTTTTAAATTCAGCCAATAAGGGGGTAAAGTAGGGGACGCAAAAATTGATTTTTAAATTTTAAGCTACAACTATGAAACTTCGGATATGTAATCTTGATCAGGATTAAAAAACACGGGTTTCAGTATTTTTGGATATTCAACCATAAAGGGGATTAAATTGGTGAGGGGATTTTTTCGAAAATCTGTTGCTGTTCAGGCAATTTTGAAGTTAGAACTACAAATTTTCTGATTTGGATTCTGGGTTCGAATATAAAAGAAACGTGTTTCGATATTTTTGGAAATTCGACCAATAAGGGGGTGAAATACAGGATGCCAAAATTGATTTTCAAAAATATGTTGCTGATAACTCCAATTAGAAGCTATAACTACGAAATATAGGATATGGCTCTTGATCAGGATTAAAAAAACACGACTTTCGGTATTTTTGGAAATTCAACAACTAAGGTGGTAAAATATGGGATCAAAAATTATTTTCGGAAACAAATTGTTGTCAAGACAATTGTGAAGCTAGAGCTGCAAAAATTGTTATTTGTGTTGTTCGTTAGAATTTCAAAAACACGTGTTTTGGTATTTTTGGAAATTCAACCATAAAGGTGGTTAAATTGGAGAGGGATGTTTCTCGAAAATCTGTTGCTATTAAGGCAATTTAGAAGCTACAACCACATAAAGCGGTATATGTTTTCTTGGTCATAATTACAAAGATACGTGTTTCTATATTTTCAGAAAATTAATCATTTAGGGTGTGAAATAGGGGATAAAACATTTTTGAATATACTTTGTTACTAGCCAATGTTGAGCCCAGAATCACAAAAATGATATTTGCATACTTGGTTGTAATTTAAAAGACACATGTTGGAGTATTCATCGAAAATGAGGGGTGCCATAGGGGGTTACAAATAAAAAACTGGAATGTTCAAATGTTTGTAAATCTTAAGAGACTTAACTATGGGGTCATGTCCCTAAGGCTTACAAACTAATTAAACTAACTTAAACTAACTTAGACTAACTTATGCTAAGCACAATACAAACACCCAAGGGGGTAATCGAACCCCCGACGGCGAACAGCAGCGCGCACCACAGCACGCCCATTCTGCCGCGGCTACAAGTAGTATCACAAAATTTTATAATGATAGAACTTAAGCTATATCTATGAAAATTTGTATTAAGTGGAAGAAACAACTGGTGCAGACCAACGCATTAATATATAAAGCAGAGTTTGCGTATTTGTGTGTATGTGTTGCATACAAATCTACAGATTTGTTCCAATCTTTATTAAATTTTATACACGTAAGCTTCAATCCATGAGGACGGTCACCGTAAGTTAAAGAATCACTACGATACATTGTTAACGAGATATGACGTCATAGACAACGAGATCACGAAAAACTGCTGCATGTAGCGACAAAGCTGCTCATTTTCTCCTAAACCACTGGATAGATTTCAACCAAATTTGGTTCACACATTCCTTACGTGAGATGACAATTTCTGTAGGAGTACAAACCGCACACGATACATAGTACAGGAGATATGCCATAAACGATAATAGTTGCAAGAAACTGGCACATAATGCAACGGGACTTCATAAATGCACTATATGAGAATGACAGTACTTAGCGACTTTAAATAAACTTTAAATATAATTTCAAATCTTCTTTAAACTTTTTAACGCTGACAACCACATCAAAATAATGAAAGGAAAAACGTTTCTCGCTTACTAGTTTTCCGCTGTTCATGGACTAAAACTAGAGCATTCGGTATGACGTTACAATTTAAAATTTTGTACACTACGAATTGTCACCACATGGAACTTTACAGACAGTATACAAAAATATAGCTGTATGTACGTTCGAAATTGTAACAAAGTACGACACGTAGTTCTTGACATATGAGCACAAACAGTAACGTTCATGAAAACCACCCGATCAAACACCAAGTTTTAATCTATTACTTCTTTACTACTAATTGTATTCGCAACACATTTTACAGACATACAGCACTTACACAGATGAATATACACCTGAAAAATTGTAGAAATGTACAATATATAACTCAATAAATATCAGATCATGCGAATTTATTTTGATTGCTATCTTTCTTTGTGTTGATATTGCAAGTATAATTTTGTACTTTATGCAAGACAGCCTTGTTTCTTATAAATACTCTGACAAATATAACATATTTTTAGATTAAAGGAGATGGACAGAGAGACAAAGGATTGGAGTACTAACTCATGGCAGAAATAAATGAACAAATACCCTGGCAACGTCGGGTTTTTAGCTAATATTTATGTATAAAGCAGTGTCCGTGTGTTTGTGTGTACGTATTGTATACAAATCAACACTTTTCTTCCAATGTTTATGACGTTTTGCACACGTAAGCTTTAATCTACGAGGACGGTCGCCATAAGTGTTAGGATGACGTACAACACATGGTTCAGGAGATACAACGTCATAAATTAAAAAAAAAAAACTGCTACATAATGCGACGAGACTTTATTAACACATTGTATGAGAATGACATTACTTAGCAATTTGCAACCAAGTTTAAACATAATTTCAAACCTATATTGAACTGACAAGCATAGCAAAATTATGCAAGCATAAAATTTTTTAGCTTACTACTTTTCCGTTGTTCATGGACTAAAACGATTGCATTCGCTATGGCGTTACAAATTATAATTTCTACATTACAAATTGTAGTCGCAGGAAATATTACAGACCGTATAGACACCTATAGCAGTATGTAGTTCGAACTTATATCACAGTACGACACGTAGTTCATGAGATATGAGCACATAAACAGTAACGTTCATGGATAACCGCCCTATTACGCACCAAGTTTTAATCTATTAATTTATAACTACTAATTGTATTTCACAAACATATAGCACTTACAAAAATGAATATATACCTGAAAAAGTATACAATTGTACGATATATAACTCAATAAATAAGAGATTGTACGAATTTTATATGTGATACCTATTTTGATTACTATCTTTCTTTGTTTAGATACGTCACTTATAATTATGTACATTATGGAAGAAAGCCTTATTTCTCCGATAAATATAACACTTTTTTCCTTAAAAAAGAAAGAAAAGAGAGAGAGAGAGATGGACAGAGAAAGAAGGGATAGCCGGCCGCGGTGGCCGAGGTGACTGAGGCGCTCCTGTCACGGTCAGCACGGCCACTACGGTCGGGGGTTCGAATCCCCCCTCGGGCATGGATATTTGTGCCGTCCTAGTTTGTAAGTAGTTCATAAGTAGTTTGTAAGTTTAGGGACTGATGACCCCGTAGTTAAGTCCCATAAGATTAACAAACATTTGAACATTTTTTTTTTTTTTTTGAAAGAAGGGATAGGACAAAGTACTAACTCAAGGCAGGAATAAGTAAATACCCAGGCAACGCCAGGCTTTCAGCTAGTTTCGAATGAAAATGAGAGGGTGACCCACACTATTAATGATGAAAATTTGCGTACCTATTTTGTTTATTCATAGGAATGAAACTATAAGATAATGGAGAGTTAAATTCCGCCTACAGTAATAATTTATATATATATATATTTAGAGTTGGTATACAGCCAGAACGCGCATTTGACCAAATTCGTTTACACGAAACCAATCACAATATTCATTACTAGCCTGGAGTAAATCTAAACTATTATTGTTATTATTTGTTAATGTATTGTAACTTTAAAGGTCACTAAATTTAATTAGTTGCGCTGAATGTTTCCTCATCAAGAGCGCTGCCAATGTTCATTAAGAAAGCTAATGGCGCCCAAATCCCAAATAGCATTTCTTATCGATGGAATCGCTGAAAATAAAAGTGTTCATAATAAATGTACATTACAACAAAAGTGAAGTAAATATACTTTTAAGTAATTTATTAAAAAGAGACTCCTGTGGTTGCCGGCCGCGGTGGCCGAGGGGACTGAGGCGCTCCAGTCACGGTCTGCACGGCCACTATGGTCGGGGGTTTGAATCCCCCCTCGGGCATGGATATTTGTGCCGTCCTTAGTCTTAGCTAGTTCATAAGTAGCTTGTAAGCTTAAGGACTGATGACCACGTAGTTAATTCCCATAAGTTCTACAAACATTTGAACATTTGAACTTCTGTGGTTATTATTCCCTGGGCTTACAAACTACTTTAACAAACCTAAGGACAACACACACACACACACACACACACACACACACACACACACACACACATGCCCGACAGCAAGCAAACAGACGCTCCGCAGCTGGGCACCTTAGAGCGCTCGACCACTCCACCGCGACAGCGTTGATCCCCACCACTTCTGCCCATGACAAAGGTGCAAAGAAGAAGATCAAGAAGGCCGCTGATCATTCTCCTTCCTCATAAGGAAATAAATGAAGGTGCTGACAAAAGCAAAGATAAGAAAGGCGAACGCTGACGCAAACCTATAAGTGAACGGCGAAGTAGAATACATAAACCAGTCGGTAGAACTTAGTTCTTAACACGTTGGCTGCCGCGTTGACGTCAGAGGCGCGCCAGAGCCGCCTGCTGTGGCCGCCGGTTGCCACACGGCAGCCAACGTGTTAAACAAGCGCATGTAGAATATCTTGAAATATTACTTTTCCAAATACAAGAGTATAGCGGAATTTACGTATTCGCGGTTGCAGTCCGTATTCCGTATCATTTGCAGCTCATTTAACACAATGAGCAGGAGATATGTTTGTAACTTTACAGTTGGATATTTGAAAATCGCCAACTAATCCCATTTTTATTCTTCGCTTCTGTAGCCAGTTTCTAATCGGCGTAGCGTCAGTAACACTTAATTCTTATCAGTGGTCCAAAGAACACCTAGATGCCCTTGTGAAGACACATTTTGAAGATCGCTACTCTGAAAATGTGTGGTGTCGCTTGAGCTTATTGTTTTACCAGAAAATTGTGTTACAGTTATCTACAGGTCCTTAAAAATGAGCTTCTAGCAATTAGTGGAAAAGATTCCTGAGTGCTTCGATTGATTCCACAAGAAGCGTTTGCTGATGTTTCCCAACACCTGTACAATCTATGTCAGAAGTGGATTGTAGCCAACGGCTATTACTTTTAAGGCCAATTATTTTGTTTGTAACTCCTGTTTTCTATTTTTCCTGAGACAATTTACCGAACTTTTCAGACACACCTGGTAGTCAAAAGGACAAAAGGAGTCCATACAGGGAGGGAGAATCAAATGTTCAAATGTTTGTATAGCTTATGGGACTTAACTACGGGGTCATCAGTCTCTAAACTTAAAAAAACTGTTTATGAACTAACTAATACTAAGGAAGGCACAAATATCCAGCCCGAGGGGGATTCGAACCCCGACCGTAGTGGCCGTGCAGACCGTGAATGGAGCGGCTGTCCCCTCGGCCACCGCGGCTGGCCAGGGAGGGAGACGAAGCTGTTATAACTTGCTGGCGATATTGTGGTGTGGGGACCAAGTCGAACACGCTTAGGCACCTTGCTGTGGGCGCGAGGTTGCTTCCCGTCGGAGTTTCGAGCCCGTCTTTGGGCGCGCGCGTGCGCGCGTAACTTTAAGTAGTTTGTAAGCCTAGAGACTGTTAACCACAGTAGTTATGGTCCATATATTTACAAACATTTGAAGATTTGAAGTAGGAAGGTACAACAACAGTTATCCGAAAAGATACGACCGACAATTATGGAATGAAATGTACTGTGGAGTAACGCAAGGTCATGGCAGTAAGCAGAGGAGACCTCTCAGATACTCTTACTTCACATGCTTACCAACATATGGTTCAGATACTGACTAGAAGAGAGGAGACTAGGATACAAATGAGGCAAACGAAGTACCTGAGAAGTGCTAGGGTTGGAACTTAAGTAGTGGCAACACTGCTGTGGAGACAATATGCAAGGGAATCTACTATTGTGTCTGATAGCACACTTTATGACATACCTCTCTTACCTCCGAGCAAATGATCTCGTCCGTCCCACGTCACCGGCGTGCCCACAATCGAGGGAAACATAGTAACTTGTGAGCGAGCTGTCTAACGTAACTGTGTCACTGTGTTTTCCAAACAGTAACAACGGATTTCGATCAAGACTGCATGTGGCAGAGGTCGTACAGCACGACGTGTCGTCAAGGTCGTCAGGAGGCATGCGGGGAATCGGCATTGCCGTACAGAACAGTGGCAAATTGGGTAAAAGCCTTGAACGACAGTCAGCAAACTGAGGCGGACCGTCAATGCACAGTATTACTGTTAGTTTTTGGAGCATTACCTGCGACCAGCTTTGCGAAAGGAGCGGCAACACTCTGCGAAACACTCCGATAATTTTACACGACAATGTGAGGGCGAATACAGTGCTAGCTGTGGCTGGTCTCGTCGATCGATGAGATTGGAAAGGTGTATTTTTATTTATTTATTTTAATGGAGTGGAAGTTCGTCTCAGTCATGACACAAAGGAATCATCTACGATACTCTCCGCACTCCCCGCACATTGACTTGATTCCGAAGATGAAGGAATCACTTCGTGCCGCGGCGGAGTGGCCAAGTGCATTGCCGTGGCTCAGCGCGCCAGGTCAGGGGGCTACATACTCCCTGTAATAAAAAAAGCTGAGCCAGATGATCAACAAATGACCAAGCACGAACAATAAAAACAACCGCAGATCATAGGTCTACTTGAAGAACAAAAATAAATAAATAAATAAAAGAAAGAAAAAGCGCATTGTGGTTCTATGCTCCAAAGCACGAGGCCATTCACTGACGGGGGTTTGAACCCCGCTCGGGCATGAAAGTATATACTGTCTTTAGTACAAGTTAGTTAAGTCCCTTAAGCTTAAACATTTGAACATTTTTTGAATCACTTCGTAGCATTCGCTTCAGAACTGTTGCAGAGATTCGACAGATTAACACCGTCAAGAGAACAGGCTCTGCTAACGGTATACTACACCTTCCACTTCGCTAGAAACGGGTTCTGTACAACGCTGGTAACTACTTTGAAGAACAGTAACAGGTGCAATCATGTAACGCTTTTGTATCGGTTGTGAATAAATAGTTGCCACCATTTAACTTCCAAACTTCGTATGTTAGGGAAGACGTGGATAGAGATAGAGTGGAGATTCAAGATGTTGGAAAATACACTGGAATGGAGAAGTTGAATGAGAGAAGGAAAAGGAGTAATCTTGTTTGGTGAAGACGGTGGGAGAGGGAAGAATACCTAGAAGAATGATGGAGGGCAAGAGGAAGACTGAGAACAAGATCAAGATTTTACAGGGTGTTACAAAAAGGTACGGCCAAAATTTCAGTAAACATTCCTCGCACACAAAGAAAGAAAGTATGTTATGTGGACATGTGTCCGGAAACGCTTAATTTCCATGTTAGAGCTAATTTTATTACTTCTCTTCAAATCACATTAATCCTGGAATGGAAACACACAGCAACAGCGTGACTTCAAACACTTTGTTACAGGAAATGTTCAAAAGTCCTCGGTTTGCGAGGATACGTGCAGCCACCCTCCGTCGCATAGAATCCCTGATGTGCTGATGCAGCCCTGGAGAAAGGCATATTGTATCATAGCTGTCCACAATACGAGCACGAAGAGCCTCTACATTTGGTACCGGGGTTGCGTAGACAAGAGCTTTGAAATGCGCCCATAAATAAAAGAAGATTGAGGTCGGGAGAGCGTGGAGGCCATGGAATTGGTTCGCCTCTACCAATCCATCGGTCACCGAATCTGTTGTTGAGAAGCGTAGAAACAGGTCGACTGAAATGTGCAGGAGCCCCATCGTGCATGAACCACATATTGAGTCGTACTCGTAAATGCACATGTTCTAGCATCACAGGTAGAGTATCCCGTATGAAATCATGATAACGTGCTCCAGTGAGCGTAGGTGGAAGAACATGAGGCCCAATCAAGACCTCACCAACAATTCCTGCCCGAACGTTCACAGAAAATCTGTGCTGATGACGTGAATCGATGAACTACAGTACATACTAACAAAACAATTGGGTATTTTGACAATTGTCTGCACGAATTATTTCAATTTACATTTAAAGAGAAATACTAAAATTTTTGTGTCCCAGCCTCGTCGCCGCTTTTGTGCCTCGTTTCCGTCGTAGGTGTCGGTGGCCGAGTAGGAAGACCGACACAGGAACAAAGGTAGCACGCTGGTGCAGGTACGGAGGGGAGCAGCCAGTGGGACAGCAGAAACTAGAAACTCTAGAGTAAATTAGAACGATATATATATATTGCACAGAATTTATACAATACTTAACTTTTACATAATTCAGTACTGCAGAATGCTGATACATAGTTGAGCTAGAGGCCTGCGTAGTGCCTATCCGATAGCTAAGTCTTCACTGGTGCCTATCTGATTCCGAAGGTCTTAACTGGTTCCTATCTCAGTCCCAAGTGAACGATGTCGTTCAGTGGTGGCCACGAGCGGAGTTGTAACAGAGGGTGCTCGTGGCTGACGTCGTAAGAACGCCGCGCCGTGCGTGCATGGCGGCGCGCGGCGAAAGTAGGTGGCTCGCACTTTGGACTTGTGCGACACCACAAAAATCAGCTCTAACATGGAAATTAAGCGTTTCCGGACACATGACCACATATTTTCTTTCTCTGTGTGTGAGGAATGTTTCCTGAAAGTTTGGCCGTACCTTTTATGTAACTCCCTGTACAGACGAGTTGAAGGAGGAGAAATCAGGTACGGAACCAAGTAGTGCAAGAAGAATGGTGGAAAGTCCGAGGGAAGAGGGAGAATTACGGTCGATGAACTAGGCCAGATATTGGATGTAGGGGAAACGAAAGAGAAGAAGAAGCTTGATAGAAGGTTATTATGTATTCGTAACGAAGAGTATTTTAGTGGGTTATGCTTTCACCTATGTTGGAAGACACTTTTTTCCCTTGGTGTATAAGTGCCAAATGGCTAGCAAGCGTGACTACAGCAATACTCAGGCAGCCGAAAGTGGCCGCAGCCCTGGCGCCGTGGCGTTCAGCGCTCTGGGCTGCGGTGGCGCAGCACAGCCCCGCCGGCGGATTACGGCATTTGCATATCAGGTGAGGCGGAGTGCGCATGCGCCGGCCGCTGGGGCGTCGCCTCCCGGCGTCGGCGTCTCCGTGGCGTCGCGGCGCCTCGGCCGCTTAATGACTCCAATTTGCAGGAGCGACTTTTTACGGGCCTATTATGCGGGCGCCGCCGTTACGCGGTCGTGACTGGGGTACGCCGCCGCCGCCGCCGCACCGTCTAGCTCCGTTACTTATGTTATCGTCCCCCCACCTCATTCCCGGGACACTGCCGGTTCCGATCGGGCCCTTAACTGTCTGAGGACAGACTACTTGCGCCGAGCAGGGCATGATTTCACACAGAGGCTTTCGTGTCTGAAGTGGCTACTTGGTGGTGGGTGCTAGTTTGAGGATCAAGAAGGGTCGTCCACCAAACGCGCAAAATTGTAGGCCTACTAACGGAAAACATGGCGTTGTGTTTTTTATTCCACACGCTTCTCCCTCCTCTCCACTGTCCATCCCTTCCTTTCCCTTCATCTCTTCTTCCCTATCTCGCCCATCTCCTCGTCCTGTTTATATTCATCTACATACCGGGTGATCAAAACGTCAGTATAAATTTGAAAACAATAAATCACATAATAATGTAGCTAGAGAGGTAAAAATTGACACACATGCTTGGAATGACATGGGGTTTTATTAGAAAATAAATTCAAAAAGTGTCCGATAGATGACGCTTCGTCTGATTAGAAAAGCAATAATTAGCATAAAAAATTAAGACAAAGCAAAGATGATCTTTACAGAAAATGCTCAATACGTTCACCATAATTCCTCAACAATAGCTGTAGTCGAGAAATAATGTTGTGAACAGCAGTGTGAAACATGTCCGGAGTTATGGTGAGGCATTGGCGTCGAATGTTGTCTTTCAGTATCCCTAAAGATGTCGGTTGATCAAGATACGCTTGCGACTTCAGGTACCCCCAAAACCAACAATCGCACGGACTGAGGTCTGGGGACCTGGGAGGCCAAGCATGACGAAAGTGGCGGCTGAGCACACGATCATCACCAAAAGACGCGCGCAAGAGATCTTTCACGCGTCGAGCAATATGGAGTCGTACGTTCCAGCAGGTGTTTGTCAGCCAGGCTGGGGATGATGCGATCCTGTAACATATGGGCGTACCTCTCACTCGTCACGGTAGCAGTTACAAATCCAGAATAATGCAGTTCATCGAAGAAAAAAGGACCGATAACGGCAGATGTGGTTCCAATAAAACTCCATGTCATTACAAGCATGTGTGTCAATTTTTACCTCTTTATCTACATTATTCCGTGATTTATTAAGTTTTAAAATTCTGAATTTTTGATCACTCGGTATATACCCCGCAATCCACCGTAAATTGCGTCGCAGAGGGTACACTGTACCACTACTAGGCATTTCCGTTCCTATTCCACTTCCAAATAGAACAAGCGAAAAACGAATGTTTATGTGCCTCTGTACGAACCCTAATTTCTCTAATCTTATCTTTCTGATCTTTACGCGAAATATAAGTAGGCCGCTGTAAGATCGTTCTACAGTCTGATTCAAATTACGGTCCTCTAAAATTACCCAGCAGAATTTCTCGAAAACGTCGTATTTCCTCCAGCGATCCCCATTTGACTTTCTGGATCATTTCCGTGGCACTCGCGCATTGGTCGAACCTATCAGTAACGAACCTAGCTACTCGCCTCTGTACTGCTTCTCTATCTTCCTTTAAACTGATCTGCTGAGGGTCCCAATCACTTGAGCAATATTCAAGACGTGGTCGTACAAGCGTCTTATATGCGGGCTCCTTTAGAGATGAAGTACAATCAATCAATTAATCCTGCAGACCATGCGCTTCTTCCATAAACTGCCTCCATTCCCTCCTGTTTTGTGCCAGGTTCCTCAGGTGTCTTTAATCTCCAGGGCTGCCAGGTCCTTCGCCAGGTCGGCCATCCAGCGCTGCCTTGATCGTCCGATGAGGCGTCTGGTGTTCGGTTTCCCTGCTAGTGTCATCTTCGCCTGTCTTCCTTCTGGCATACGATCTACGTGACCCATCCACTGTATTCTCTTGCTCTTTATCTTCTGTAACATATTTCGCTGTCGCATCAGAAGGTAGATTTCCTCATTCGTCCTTCTCCTTCATTCTCCGTTATCTAAATTTGGTCCCCATATCTTCCCCATTACTTTTCTTTCAAACATTAATAGTTTTTCCTTGTCCCGTTTAGTCATGCACCATGTTTCTGAACCGTACATTACCGCTGGGTAAATCACCATGTTATAGGTTTTTATCTTAGTGTTCACAGACTCTGATTTAGAGGCGAGTGTCCCTTTCAGGGAATGCGTGCATTTCATTCCCACTACTACTCTTTCCTTGATGTCCATTTATATTTTGTTGTCTGTGGTAAACCAAGATTCCAAGTATTTGAATTGGTGTACTCTCTTAAATCTCATGCCATTTGTCTCCAGAAATTCATCTTGTTCTTGTCTTCTTCCTAATTGCGTAAACTCTGTTTTTTTTCTTGGTTTACTTTGATCCCAACATTCTGTGCACAGCTGTCCATTGGTACAATCCTTTCAACTCGTGCTTTGATTCACTTAGTGGGACTGTCATTTGCGTATGCGAGACAATTGAAGTTCCCGTCCATTTGTACACCAGCCCACTACTGTTGCTACACTCTCTTATTACTTTCTCTAAGATGCCACTGAACAAAGCATATGAGAGCGCGTCCGCTTGTCTGAGTCCTGTTTCAATCACGAATGTTTCTGATGTAACTCCTCGAAAAGTACTGCTGTCTTTGACCCTTCCATACAGGTTTGCACCATTCTCACTAGCGTCTCTGGTATTCTGAGGTCACGAATTGCGTTGTACAGGCTATTCCTGTGGCTGTACATCTTCCCAAAATTCTCTCAATAAACCGAAGTCTGCTATCCGCCTTACACCTGTCCTTACATATTCGTTTCAGTTCAGATCGCATTGCAATGTTACGCCTAGATATTTCAACGACGCGAGTGCATGAAGACGCTCTCTACTAATGCTGTATTCGATCATTTTGTGATTGTTTTTGCTACTCATCACTGGATCACCTATGTTGAACTCCGCCTCTTCCTCCCATTTTCTTGGACCTTTTCGCGTTTGCGCAGTCTCGGCGAGGTTAACTAAGGAATTTGCATGATTAATTTTCATGGGTTGCCAGATGCACTTCCTCCGCCTACGAAGTGTCACAAGATTCTATTAACATTCGTGGTGACCAGTGAAACAGTGTAAAATTTATTGCCATGTACCCTCTTCCAAGCACCGCATGGTAGCTTGCTGGTGGTCAACTGTACAAAATATCATCAAGATCGGAGTAAAAATGTAGATTTTCGAGAATTCAGTGTGTAAAATAGCTTCCGCCATGCTCCATACCAAATTTTATGTATCCGGTGAACTTCCTTTTGTTTGAAGGTCAATTGAGAAAAATTTCATCCAGATCGGAGCAAAATTGTTTATTTGTCGAAGTACCAATCATATGTTCAAATGTTTGTAAACGGATTGGACCAAACTGCTATGGTCATCAGTCCCTGGATTTTTAAACTAATTAATATAACTTACACTATGGTCATATCACACACATCCATGCCCGAAGCAGGACTTGAGCCTCCGACGGGGAGTGACGCTCACACTGCAGCAAGACGCCTTAGCGCGCTCGGCCACTCCCGCGTGGCTGTTAAGTTCTATCCACCGCTAGAGTTTTTGAGCGGTGGGTCTAGTAAAACTGCGACGCGCGCCCGCCTGTCCATGCATCGAAGTCTCCAAGCGCACAGACCATAGATAATATAGACTTCGCGTAACGTTGTTATATTGAAACCAACATCTAAGTCACGTGGCTCGGGGCAGGGAAGCCCTGTTCATCATTACAAGCAATTCTTATTACATATTCAGTAGTACAATGGGAGTTAGTTCTCGGCAATTTGCAATATCAGTGCACCGGTTACAGTTTGTACTTGTGTCTAGATGAAATGTTTTCACAGTTCTTTTTATAAGCAGCAGAACTGCAGTTCTTAAGTGATTGCCTCTTTTTGTTGTACTGTGGGTCTTTTAGTTTGTAGCTTACACAGGAGACGAAATATTTGTTTGACAGTTTTCATTCGATTCCTGAACAATATATGTGAAACGATTTGTCATGCTTTTATATATACCTGAAATCGGTTTTCATCCATAATGTCCGATTTTAATATAATATAAGCGTTTATGTTTGATGACTTTTTCCACATACAGTGAAGCCAAAACGTGAAACAAGAAAAATATAGGCTATTTACATTAAATAATAATGTGATCAAAAACTTATTCAGTTACGTCACAAGAACTGATTTTAAAGGGATAATAAACAGTATGTATTCATTTTCAGCGTTGTGGAACGCTATTAATGGCAGATCTGCACCAGAAATTACTTACTTACTGACATGTACACTCAGACAAGACACGCTGAAATAATCTTCTATTTAAAAATCGCACTGATCAGTTGGGGAAAAAGTAAAAAATTCATAGTGCAACACAAACATTGAGAATCTGTAATTCTTTTGCTTTTGACCGCAACTGACAATAATTTTCGCCTGGTCACACGTAAAAAAATATACATTAATGTCAATAATACGGACAAATCACGTTACTTTTATATATTACATCTGAAATAGGAATACGAGAAGTCGTTTTACTGTTAAAATCAGCGCTTGACTTCACCTGTAAAATAGAAACACTGTGGTTCGTAATGACGAAGCCTCAGTCACGTGACTCGGGGCAATTAGATGTTGGTTTCAAATAACAACACAGCAGAGATAGGGACACGCGCAGTCTATGTTATCTTTGGTCTGTATCCAGCCCACAGACGACACAGTGTTGCGCGTGCGCAAATAATGTGCCACGGTTCTCAGAGATGCTGAATTATTTCTCACGAATTGTTAAAATTTTAGAAATTACGTTTATTTAAATAATGTCTGTATGAAAATATCCTTAAAATGGAGTAGCTCCGCGATTTTAATAAAGAAAAAATGAAACAACCGGATTATATTTTTTAAAGCTATCACTGACGGTGCTATTAACGTTGAACGGGAGAAATACTACAAACTGGTGTCGTGGCATTTATCTGAGTCATGAAAGGTGCCTAAAACTCTCTGTTAAAAAAAAAAAAAAATATAAATAAAAAAATAAAAAAAAATGAAAAATGCGCCACTGTTACGGAAAAGGCACGTTACCCACCAAGTAATAAAGTAAAAACCTCTTTCTTTTATTTGAATCCTGATACAAAACCGCCGTGAACCTAACTGTTGCGGTTATTATTTACTGTCACCGATCTACTAACAAAGTCCACGGCAAACTCAAATTGTTAAAAGTGAAATTTAATAAGCCGGCACCAAATCTCAAATTCGTATTCAGAACAATTATTTAGTAGAGGAATGGAATAAAAACGATTACTATTCTGATCACATCTCCAACAATCGTTGTCCCGAAAAATAAAATTTATCACAATTAATAAAATGTGTGATGGAAAAATAAAGGAATCAGTTTTTCTTCTAAATGAGAACACATTCGAAGTTCGGTTAAACTGCAGAGCTTATATTTGAATTTAAAAGCAGCATATCTACATAAGACTTACATCACTTACATAGTTCATTCACAAACATCTCCAGAAATTTCTGTCTTGCAAGGTTCGTAAAATTGCAGACTTCAATATTCGAACAAGAAAAAGAAATGGAGATGTATCTCCCGTCTTTTTAGATGAGAAAAAAGGAAGTGATAATTATCTTGTATTCTTTGTAGACAGGTTTACGCACATAATCAAACTTCACAGATTACCAAGTCCATATGCCGGCGAGTAATTATTAATATTTTCGAAAACTTTCAACAAATTATGCAAATATGAAACTGAATTAATATTAAAAATATCGGAAAATAAGACATTTTTAGTACTTGGAGTCACATCTAACATTACAATTCCCAGAGGTGCCTCACACAGAGAGATTCTAGAGAGCCCCTGAGAGCTACAACACCAAGAATCGCTTCTCGGCTCATGGCGAGATCAATCTGTATTTTCCTTTTTATTATTATTATTTTTCAGTTCACACTTTATCTATGGTAATAAAATATACTGTCTCCACTAAGGGTGAAATTATGACAAAAACCTGAACCTTTGTCCCCTTATAAAAATCACTCTAAATGTAGTATAAGTAATACAACTACGACCGTTGAAATTTTCAAGACCACCAATTCCATTCAAAGTACCACAGAGAACAATCGCTACAGTCAGCAATCCACATCCTTCTTGAGCTGCATCTTCTTCTCAACAGTAAAATTCAAAGTTGCTCCATTACAGACAATGACCTTCATCTTGCTTTGAATTTTAAGCATGAAAAATTTGATCACTATTGAAATTGTAGACTTTGTCGAGATCCATATGTATAGTACCCTCCTCCACGCACCAGAACTATATGTCAGGAAGATTCTTACCCCTACAGCAATTGTTATACCACAATAAGGAATATGTGCACCAAATTTGTTTAAATCGGTCCTGTGATTTAGTAAGACATGTGCAGCACTTTTTCACAATATCTTTGTCTATGACTTCATATCCAGTGAAGCATATGTTGTCCGTCTTCCATACAATCATCGTCACTTTCCTCTTTGTTTCAAGGTCATGTATGCAAAATTTAATCTAGATTTGTAGCTTAGTATGTAATACCAACACACAAACCAACAAATACACTGCTATAAATGTAAAGAAGAAGATTCCTCTGAAATAGGTGTTGCAGAGTTTTGGAAGACGTTTTATGTTCGAGTATTGTGTCATTTCTGGGTGGAAATTTCCTTGGTAGGAATCAACATAGTTTCCGAAAGCAACGGTCATGTGAAACCCAACTTGCTCTATTCATCCACGAAACTTAGACGGCATTATATACAGGCTCTCAGGTATTTTTTGGCTTACACAAGGTGTTCCATACCTTCCCAACCCGTCGCCTGATGAAAAAAGTGCGAGCATATGGAATATAATACCAGCTGCATGACTGAACTGAGGCTTTTCTAGCTAATATTACAAAGCATAATTACCTCCAAAAGTAAAACGACAAGATCGCTGTATGATTAATTTACAGACGAACCAGATTCAATGGGCTTGTAAGCAGTTGATGACATAACTTAAGTATTTTATATTTTGACTAAGTGCTGTGTTACACGTTCTGTTTAACCAACATTTTTTTTTAAATTAAACATTGAAGAATTTTATACGACCAGTTGATGGTCATAGAGCTATCTTGGTGTTTTGAAGATAGTTAGTCCAGGCTGATCACCTTCATCCTGCGATGTCATGTAATGTCGTAATACAGCGCGTTATTCGAAATGGAGAGAAGTCTTCAGACCTTAAAGTGATTTCAGGCGTGCCCACTGGGAACATTGTACGATAACTGCCTTTCACAATATGCATAATGACTTCATAGATAACAGGGAAGTTTAATGAGGATGTAGTTCGTGAAAAAGGATAGTGAAATTCAGGATGATCTGCAGCGTATAGCGGAAAGAATGGCAACTGGGCCTCAACATAAACAAGTGTAAAGTGCTGCATTTACATAGGAACTAAGATCCATTATTTTATAACCATGCAATATCAGGACAAACACAGGGAGCTATTTCTTCCATAAACATCCGCCAGTAGACGAAGGGGCTATCTGAAATGGGCCGACGGTATAAAATTGATCGTGAGTCAGGCAAATGCGCAACTGAGATTCATTCGAAGAATCCTCGGGAAGTGCAGACCGTCAACAGACGACGTAGGTTACAAAACTCTCATTCGGCCAGCGCTTGAGTATTGCTCATCAGTGTAGGATACGTTCCTAGTAGGATTAATACAATACATAGAGAAGCTGCAACGGAGAGCAGCAAGCTTCGTTTCGGGATCATTTAGTAAGCGCAAAAGCGTCACGGAGATGATTAGGAAATTGCAGTCAGACGCTGGAAGAGAAACGTTCTGTATCGCGGAACGGGATTGTGTCATAGTTCCTAGGAAGAACTGCGCCTATTATTCGAAACTTAACCAATCAAGATAAAACATTTCATTTGCAAATTTGTAATAAAAATATTGAGGTTATTAATCGAGATAAAAACTAGCCACCGGCCGCGGTGGCCGAACGGTCTGCGGCGCGACAGTCACGGTCTGCACGGCCACTACGGTCGGGGCCTCGAATCCCCCCTCGGGTATGGATATTTGTGTCGTCCTTAGTGTTAGCTATTTCATAAGTAGTTAGTAAGTTTAGGGACTGATGATCCCGTAGTTCAGACCCATAAACTCTACAAACATTTGAACATTTAAAAAGTAGACTATCTTTTACGTGGAGCAAATCAAACATACTGTACAAAATTTTATCAATATTAGTTGCAGTTGACTAGTTCCGGACTTGAGCGCGGGCTTATGAAGGTATGTGCAGTGAGACTTACACGTAACCAAATGTTTTTTCAACAGAAACTTATGCTTTTTTAATGAGTACCCATTATTATGTCCTACACAATCAACAGAATGATAAATCAGGAAAGGAATGGAGTTCAGTGCATTGCAATACGTCAGTTACATCTGTGAGTCTTGTATGAGTTTCGGGACGCTCTAGCAGCGATCTTCATGTATTTGAAACGTTAACTTCCCATCGCAGATTCTACGGATGTAAGTGACGAATTTGCGATGCAACCAACGCTATTATGTTTGTGACTTTTCGTGCTCTTGATTACCTGAGAAATAATATGCGATATCCACTTAAATGTTATCGTGTTGGAAATAATATTAATTTACGTTTTAGACTGTCTCATAGTGCCTACTTTCATAAGCCCTGCCACTCGTTAAGAAAGTCGTTTTTCAAAATCTATTGTTGTTCCAGAGATATTATGGATGAAAAAGTTTAGTGGGATATCTTATACACAGGGCGAACCACCAAACACTTGCACCGCAAATATTGCGGAAACGGAAAGTGATGTGTGGTTTTCACAGAAAGGATTGGTAGTCAGGGGCTCGTATTTTTAGCCAACAGACAGATTGTAATATTAACTAGAAAGTGTAATTTTTGTGCAAACATACAGTTTTTTTTAATGGAGCAATGGTTGTTTCTATCAAGCACTGTGTACAAAGAATTGTGAATGACATTTTATCAGGTTTAATTTGGCAGCTACAACCGTTCAAAGTATTGGGGGCGAAAGCTGCGGGAGTGTAGCTGACTGGTCGAGTGGCTAGCCCCTGTGGCACGGCCCACTGTCTCTTGGCCACCAACCAGTAAGCTACGCTGTCATAGCCTTCGCCCATAAAACTTGGAATGGTTGTAGCTGCCAAACTAAACGTGATAAAAATGTCATTAAAATTCTTTGTACGCAGCTGGTGTTCAACATTCCAGAAAATGATAGAAACAACCATTGTTCCATTTAAAAAATTGTATGTTTGCATAAAAAATTACTTTATAGGTATTTTTATAATCTGCTTGTCGGCTAACAATACTGGTCCTTGACTACCGATTCATTCTGTGAAAACCGCACATCAATCGCACTTTTCGTTTCCGCAATATTTGCAGTGCAAGTGATTGGTGAATCACCCTGTATATATACGGTGTACCAAAAAGAAAGGCACAAACTTACACGGTTGAAAGTACACGATAATAGATGGAAAAATGTACCAATAAAAAGGGGTCCGCAAACAAGCCGCTTGCGAGATAGTAACGAATATATGGTTCCAATTCGCCACTGACGCTCTGTTTGTTGCTTCCAGGATTCTTTGAGATGGTCTCCTTCAGCAAAGTGAGAGTACATGGTACATGCAAGTTTGAGCTCCGGCACATTTATCTGCATCTGTGAGACGACATATAACGCGCAGATACGGCCAAAAATGGATAGGTCGAGGCGGACCTCCATGTCGTCGGAACTAAACCATTTGGATTTTTGTGTCTGGGGTAACCTCAAACGCGAACTGTACAGCACACCAATTAACACGGTTGAATAAATGGAGGTGAGAGTTGTGCACGCTTGTCAAGAATTCCGAAAGGATCCAAGGGTTTTCGAAAGAATTCGAAATTCATTGCAAATAAGATCGCAGTATTGCATCCATGTCCAAGAAAGACACTTCGAACACCTCTTTTAACAGGTAATCCATACGTGATGAGTGAACTAAATGTGATGTAAATCTTGATACTATAGTCTAAACATCAAATTAACGTGTACCAACTAGTGCGATGTTTACAATGACGTCAGTGGCGTTTTGGAACCATACATTCGAAATTATATCACAAACGTCTCGTTTGCGCATCCGTATTTACTGGGGCATTTTTGCTTCTATTATCGTGTACTTTCAACCGTCTAAGTTTACGCCATGCATTTTGATACACCATGTATATAAGCCCTCCCGTATAACAATGCAACATTGTGACAAAATTCCAAACCAATCGATCTAGAACTTTCAGAGGTTAACGGTTATGAACAAACCAAGATATATATTTCTATAACGTTCTTCATTTTTATCTATCCATTACATATGTATCAGATGAAGTTTCAATAGATCCTTAAAAATATTTTTTAAAAAAATAAAAGAAATCACACGATTCTAATGCAAGATTGTGTCCACATTTCAAACCAATCGGTAAACATACATTTAGACTATAATAGCATATTATATTCACATAATCAACTGAGATTGGGCAAAGCTAAAAATGTGTACAGAGCCGGGTCTCCTGCTGACCCCTACACCACTGGGGAAATAGTGATCATCGCACTTGCAGGGACTCATGAAACTAATTCCCGTAAGAGTAAGGGCCACAAACTTGCCCTCCCCCCCTTCCCCCCTTGCAGGTGCGATGATCACTGTTTCCCCAGTGGTGTAGTGTCAGCGCAACTGCCTAGAAAGCAGGATACCCGGGTTCGAATCCCGTCTGGGTACACATTTTCAGCTTTGCCCAATCGCAGTTGATGTCATATATTCTGTGAATATGAAAGAATAACAACTGCTGGATCAGAAGTGACGCCTTTTCTTTCGGAACAGACGGCATAGTTTGGGAGAAACAATGTCTTGTAAACTGCTTTGTTTGTTGATGTATCACATCTTATTGATGGATTCTTCTAATTAATTTCAGACTGATATCTCCCTTGCACACGATTAATTTTATGTGGTTCCTCTTCAAATCGCTCATTACGCCCACTCTCGTATATTTCGTGCAAGTAACTGCTTGTTTAGTCATGCAGCGAAGGACTTTTCTTTCTAAGTATTCGCAATGCGTTGGATTTGTTTGTGTTCAGGGATATTTAGCGCTACACGGACCAAGTGCTCAAACGCTGCAGAGCCTCAGACGATTCGCTACAATCTTCTATAGTTGCGTCCTTTTGTACACCACAGCATCTTCCGACGTTATCTACTAGATGAAAAATCTCGTATAACACTCCCTCGGGCTGCGCCAGAAATTACTTTCTCGTCAACCGACCTCAATCCGTTGAGAGAGAGAGAAGCTGTGTTGTGTTTCCTAGAAAATCTTCATTGCAATCACAGATTTGGTGTTATATTCCGTACGCTCGTCTTTTGTTCACCAGGCGACATTGCGGAATCGTATAGACGGCCCTCCAGAAGCCACCAAACATGGCCCAAAGCTTATATCGTTTACAGGTCTCGTTGCCGATTTTTTTTTGGAATCTCGTATACCTTGACACAAAACACGTATGTCGATTGGACAGATGCTAAAAGTTATCCCGTTATCTAGTCTTCACAATGAAATTTTTGTCATAAATGTAAACTCAGATTGTTAAGCTCTTTATCAAAGTTTTTGCTAACTTGTATGATGTAACAACCTACCACACTGTGGGGCATCTTGTTACACTATATGGGGTTAGTTGTTACATAATAATCAAGAAAAAATATATTTTTGGTTCCATAACACAGATTTATTTAATCATTAGTTTTAATGTAAGAGATGGTAACAAATCATAAAAAATGAAACACAGTATTAATATTGACATACGGTCATCATTAATCTGATGAACAAATATCAAGTTCATTATCAGAGCTACAGTTTTTAGAAATAAAGAAACTGTCATGCTTGGCACAACTATCATTTGCCCACCATTTACATTTTGTGCACTGTAGCCATGTGGTTGATGATCTTGACAGAGAGTATAGTTCCATACACTCAATACACACGCAGTCGTCTTCCTCGTCAGATGATTCTACGATCTCACATTTTCGTTTCCCCGTTTTTGCTTTCTTGTTTTTATTTTTCGACACCAACACCAGTCGTCGTCTTGCAGGTTTATTTTGTGTATTTGCCTCATCTGTGAATGCTGCTTTTACTGGTGAATCAGTTAGGATAGCACTCACTCGTTTATTCCTTCTTACTGTTTTCTTGCGCGTAGGAGCTTTCGGGAAATACCTCAGTTCTTCAGGTGGCACATGTGTGTCTATGGATTTTTCAGAACCAACTGTTGAGGTGCAAGGTGTCGGACTTGGTTCCACACTTGTTGATGTGCTGGGAATGCCTTCCCCTACTGAGTTCATAAGAGACACAGAAAGCAGAGTTTCATCTTCGCTGTATGGGAGGTCCATCACGGCAGAGGGCAAAAATTCATCGACTGTAAAAATGTGTCTGTTAATTAATGTGTCTGTTAATTAATTTTACCTGTAGATAAAAATAATTGCTTACATTAAAGCAAACAAAAACTCTTTGGAGCAGGTTGTTACACCGTAACAACTTGCCCCTACGTACTTTGTAACAACTGACCCCATGCTACGCCATTTTCCCTTACTGTCGAAAACAACAATATAACAGTTTTGTTTGGATGTTTAACGTATATCACTACGTACCTGAATGTTGGACGCTGATGTTTTGCAAAATTTAAAATGAATTCAGCAATTTCAAGTGAGCTATGAAAAAATTCACACAGAGTGAAAAAATGTTACTCCAACACACGAAAAACACGTTTTCTGTCACTAGCGCCTTATTACCATCTAACGGCTGATGTAGTTAGAATGAGAGGAGGGAGCCTTTTAGTGCTACCATCTGGCGGAGCAACGAGTAAACAGCTCTTGCGCGGAAATTTGTATTGTCAAGTGACAACTTGCCCCGTGTAACAACTAGCCCCGGTCTCCCCTACTTGTTTCACGTCTCATTCCTTTCCGAACTCATGTCGATTGTTACAAAGCAAATTTTTGGTCAATTGTACGCTGTTGCTAGAAGGGGGAATGTTCCTTCGTAGACTCTGGGCAGAATTTAATTCACATTCCGACAGGTATTGTATCGTTTCCACTGCTCATCATTTTCTGTTGCTATTCTTTGGTCATTCATTTTGATATCTGTCGTCGTACGTGTGAAGATTTACAGTAGTAACTAGTCAAATACCTTTGGGAAAAGCATTGAATATAATGGCCTTTTATATGCCATCGTCTTATTCGACACTGTTATCGTCGCAGAATGTCCTTTAGGCTTCCATCCATTTACTGATTTAACATTAGAGCAAAACTTATTAAAATTGCCCGTTATGTAGTGTATTGAGCTTTACTTCTGAATTAGATGAAAGTATATTTTTTGCTTATCTGCGAACTCTGGCTTCCTATGAATTTGCAGTGAAGTTTTCTTTGCTTTTGTAACAATTTCCTAACTGCCTTGTCCAATAACAGTATACATTTCCAATCCCCCTCAATATTACCTCGCACATACAAGCGTGATGTGCGATGCTTATGAGGTCCGTCAGGACTGCCCCTGTACGGAATGGAAGGTGCGACGACCATTATGCCATGGTTTGATGTGTGACCTTGACGTATCCAATTGTGGGGTTTAATACTTCTGGTCAACTTCAACGCAAAGTAAGGCGTCAATTGTTACGTCCTTAAATGCCATATATTCTTAAAATACGCGCCATTCGCTTTACGTTAGGCATATAATAAGCATAAATCGATTTAGTCATATGGTGCCACTTCATTTCCCTGTTAAACTTAGATTTCGAATCATGTTCTACTTTCTTGCGTTTCCAGATGATATAGACTTACAATACGAAGACAAAAATGGGACCGTAAATCTTCTGAAACGAGAAGCTTAGGAGAATATAATTATTTTAACGTGCCCAAATCATAGTATGAAAGTTATTTTTATAAAGCGAACAGTGCACAATCGGATGGGAATTTTAACAGTGGCCGCAGTGAAGTGCCCGAGCAGTTACTTTAAGTAGTTTGTAAGCCTAGGTACTGATAAATGCAGCAGTAACGTCCCATAGATTTACAAACATTTGAACATTTTTGAACTCACCTGATCAAAGTACCTCGAAACAAATATTCTATTCAACTTTATAGCAACTCCAGTGAAAAATTCGTGTAATGTGTTTATAGTCTTTAGGCTACATTATTACTCTATTACTCACTGCTAAGAGGCAAGTTAAATCAAATTAAAGAAATATATTGAGCGAAACCAACTACAGCTACAAAGAGGAATTATTGAAACAGATTCAAAATTTCTATTTACAAGACATGGCTTTAACGTCGTTTACTAACATGAAAATTTTTCTATTTTCACCAGACGGACATGTCCGAAAGAACAAACGCTGCAATTCTAAGTTACAACTTTCCATGTCCAGTAATACAGAGCCAGCTGGGAGCCATGGAATACAATGCTCGAACTGGGGGGCACATGAAGCTTTGTGTCGAACAGGGTAAGTGCTTGGATTGTTCGTTAAGATGTGTTAGGTCCGTATACCTGGGATGGTGTAGGAATTCAGCGTAACAGCTAAATAAGAAGGATATTGTGCGTTCGAATTCCAGCGTCGTCACAAATTTTCGTACGTTAATGTTGTATGATTACAACACCTACAACTGAGACTAAAACAACGCATTGAAAATCTATAACAGTAGTTTGTTTGCGTCATTACATAGAAACCAAGTCACAGAAGGTACAGTCGTCTAAATTATCTGGTTCTCGTCGACACTGAGCCACAAGGTATCGGATGACACCCATTCACCTTCATCTACACCACTGGCCATTAAAATTGTTACATCAAGAAAACATGCAGATGATAAACGGGTATTCACTGGACAAATATACTAGAACTGCCATGTAATTACATTTTCACGCAATCTGGGTGCATAAATCCTGAGAAAACAGTTCCCAGAAAAACCACCTCAGGCCGTAATATCGGCCTTGATACTCCTGGGCGTTTAGTCAAACAGAGCTTGGATAGCGTGTACAGGTAAAGATGCCTATGCAGCTTCAACATGATACCACAGTTCATCAAGAATAGTGACTGTTGTAACGAGCCAGTTGCTCGGCCACCATTGACCAGACGTTTTTCAATTGGTGAGAGATCTGGAGAATGTGCTGGCCAGGGCAGCAGTCGAACATATTCCATATCCAGAAAGGCCCGTACAAGACCTGCAACAAGCGGTCGTTCATTATACTCTTGAAATGTAGGGTTTCGAAACGATGGAATGCAGGGTAGATGCACGGGTCGTAACACATCTGAAATGTGACGACCACTGGTCAAAGTGCCATCGATGAGAACAAGAGGAGAACGAGACCTGTAACCAATGGAACCCCATACCATCACGCCGGGTGATACGCCAGTATGGCGATGACGAATACACGCTTCCAATGTGCGTTCACCGCGATGTCGCCAAACACGGAAGCGACCATCATGATCCTGGATTAATTCGAAACTGACGTTTTGCCATCCGTGCACGCAGGTTCGTCGTTGCGTACACCATCGCAGGCGCTCCTGTCTGTAATGTAGCGTGAAGGGTAACCGCAGCCATGGTCTCCGGGCTGATAGTCCATGCTGCTACAAACGTCGTGGAACTGTTCGTGCAGATGGTTGTTGTCTTATTGACGTCCCCATCTGTTGACTCGGGGATCGAGACGTGGTTGCACGATGCGTTACAACCATGAAGATAAGATGCCTCTCATCTCGACTGCTAGTGATACGAGCCCGTTGGGATCCAGCACGGCAACCCGTATTGCCCTCCTGAACCCACCGATTCCATATTCTACTAACAGTCATTGGATCGCGCTAAAGCTAGCAGCAATGTCCCGATACGATAAACCGCAATCGCGATAGGCTACAATCCGACCTTTATTAAAGTCGGAAATGTGATGGTACGCATTTCTCCTCCTTACACGAGGAATCACAATAACGTTTAACGTTTCACGAGGCAACGTGTCAGCACGTTGTAGGTGTCGCCGCCGAATTCTCTGAAAAGCTAATCATTTGCATATCACAGAATCTTCTTCCTGTTGGTTAAATATCGCGTGTGTAGCACGTCATCTTCGTTCTGTAGCAGTTTTAATTGTCAGGAGTGTATTTTAGCATTTAACGCTTAGGTATGCTCTTGCTCGTTGCTGTGTTTATACCAAAATTTGACAGGCTGGAGAATGCTTCAGCCACCTATTCGTGTCGATGTCATAATGCCTATCTGCAGAACTAAAGCACAGCAATGAAACTAATGAAATTATTTACTACATTTATCATCAAAGCGTGTTTATTTCTGTATTTTAAATACGCAACCAAAATTTTCGTGGGAGCATTTGACATCATCAGAGCACAACCCCAAAAATCCACCTAGTACTCAATAAGGCGCCAAAATATCAAGAAACATAGTATTCGAAGCATATATACAGAGAGGAACACAGAGATGATATTAGCACAGAAATGAAATTCCTGAGACACTGTAGGACAGCGTGCAAGTTAGGGCGTTTTTTTAGGAGTCGTGGAATGAGACTGTGCCCAAGTGTTCCCCCAAGGTACGAGGTGAGTTGTGCGATTTTCAACTGTAAATGGCATTCCTTGCGGCTGCTTTAGCCTCACGTCTATGTTGACCAAACAAATCTCGCGGTTGCGATGTGATGTGCTGAGCACAAGCGTCATATTACACAAAGTGAGCTGGACAAGTGTACCATAGCTGTGCATTGCGTGGAAACACTAAAAAGAATTTGATAAGACGACAGACATGGCTGCTGCGTCAATTTACTAAGATTCCGTTGTGAACGAGACTTCCGAGATCAGAATAAAGAACGATAATTTCTATAGACTCCACGGATATATACTTACCAGGGTCCAGGAGTGATCTTTGGATTGTCGAAAATAAATCAAGCACGGATGCGAATTGTGAGGCGGGAGCGGCTGTTTCAAATGTAACGCCGAACCTATAGATCCATATGACGTCTTTGGTTCCGACGCGAGTCATCGTTGCTTCACTTCCGGCATTCTCTCGCACGCCTCTTTGGCCCCTGTTCGATTAGTTCCAGGCGTTTCCATTATGCTCGTACAATCTGTTCGAAAGAAAGTGTTGAATACCTTGGGAGGTGGTGTTCAATAAATATTGATCGGGAAGCGCTTACTTTCCGATATAAACACGTGTTTATAAGAAGGGCTGCGCGCCGCTTGATTGCAGACGTTACAAGCAAGATATTATTTACCAATTAAGCACGGCTCACTAAGAATGGTACTGTCAATTTCCATAACAAGCATGTAAGGACAGATGTGAACCCCCAAGCAATTCAGCAAAGAGGACATAAACGGCCATTCTCAATTAACATAAGGGCAGTCCTACATGGCGAGAGATTAACAGGGCCATACAATCTCCTACAATATCCTAACTCATTAATAAATGCCTACACCAACTATAACAGACCTATCCATGACACGCCACCTCTTATTCCTCCAAATGTGTTCGGACATCTGACAAAGACATTTCAGGATCGCTGAAATTGCCTGAAGGCCCTCCACACCTTGTGCTCATTTCCAAGGACGCATTGACCTTGAAGTTTGATTATGGAGACACTTGGAGGATATGCTCTGTGCCAAATCTAGTCAACAATGTGTAGACAATACAGTATCACGTCCTTAATGCGTGCCAGCAAGTACCACCACAGCAATAGGATATATAATCCAATCATTATGTTGAAGTGCAGAGGGATGAATTGCCATTAATGACCGTCACGTGCAACAGCTTCTATAAACACATGGTAATCTCAGCAAGTATTCGTTTTCTTTTTCCATACTACCACCTTCCATTGAAGACTCTTGAACTCCTTGTATAAGATGAAAACCGTACCGACCTCGTACGTCCGTGACTCCTAAGCTGCGATGCCGGAGACATCCGTGGAAAGCTGGTGAGCCTTATCTCAACTGACGCGGCTTGTTAACCGAGAATATTTTATTCATGCGTGACAACGTGTAAGACACTGAGTACACGTTTCCAATTTCTATTTTCCTAAGAATAGTTATTACGAACACGTCTGGAAGAATTAGCCAAATCGGTCCATCCATTCTCGGTATCTGATTCGGTTAACAACGAACACCAATTGTGTAAATTTATTGTGGTCTTCTGTATGTTGTCTACATCATAATAAATTTTATATATAGTGAGACTTGCCGCTTCTCGCATTCTAAGTAGTATCGGTCCTTATCTATTCAATCTCCCTTCCAATTTTCGTTTCCGCGCCTCCTCTTGAGTACTGTTTATCCACGTTTTACTGGCCTCCTTCGCTTATTTCTTTGTGGTTGAATCCAACTTTATGCTTGTAATAATATCCTTCCCTGTTCCATACGTCTCAAATGTACTTACCATTTCTATTTTTTATCATTAATTTTATCTGTGGTTGTGGATGTAGCTGATCAGTCCTCTATTTCATTTCTAATAAATGATGTTAAGCTGCAGCATTTCTCCTGTACCACATCTCTGTAGCTAGTATTCTCCGTTTTCTATTTCTATGACCCAAACTTCTGACCCATATGTCATAACTGGGTCTAATATTCTCTTCAACATATTCTTCTTTGTTTTTTCGGTCAAGTTATTATTCCACACTATCGAATGTAGAGTCATAACCATTCTTTCCCTTTCCCCATCTTCTTCCTTGTCTTCTCATCTCATCTTCATTAAATATAGCTCCTAGATATTCATATTCATTCACATATTTTATCTTCTCTCTCTACAATCTGTCCTTTACTTCCCATTACCAAATACTTTGTTTTCTCAGTATTAACTTCCAAACTCCAATTACCAAATTCTTCAATTAACTTCTCAATCACATAAATCTCATCCTGCTGATATTCTGCTATTGCTAAATGGTCACATTAAAGGGAATAGTATACAAATAACTTTTAATTGTCTATTTACGGGGCATTTATCGAAGTAGATTCCACATTAGGCTACAATGTGATAATATGCAGCGGACAAATATCTCACGAGTAACAGAAGTATGAGTTTTGATGAAAGAAAAGTCAGCAATATGTACGGTAGCAGGAAATGTAGAATAATGAATACCGTAACACCGCTGATAATTTCTAACAGCAAGAGCAGCCTTCTTTATCTTCCACTGGCTTGAATATCTATAATACTGTGGCTAACACGTTCCTGATCGAGTAAACTTACGTCACAGGACGAAACAAAAATCTTCACGTATCATTTACTTTTTTGACAAGCTGAATGAATGGTAGCTATTCTCACAAGTATCACGCATCGGAGAGCAGAAATATCGGAGCGCTAGAAATGAATGGGGGGCTATCAAGGCGTCACTTTTTGTAGATCCAACACGACGCGGGAAATCGCTGCTGTATGCAAAGTTGTGTTGCGTTCCATTGAGGTGAAGCTATTCTTTACTTTTAGGGGCGGTGCTTATGTTTGGAGGCGATACAAGGATCGCACGAATGGCTATCGTAACTGTAAATTTATCGTGTTACTGTTATACGTTGGAAATTCCTGGCACACGACTTTTACGGCGGGAAGAATTCATGGTTCTGCATGGCGATCCAATTCTAAAACCACAGGAGCTCAATCTCGTTGTCTGGCGCAATATTATAGTCTTACTGCACTGTCCTTCGTAATTAGACTACCGTGTGCAAACAGACCCCTTACAAGTGTTCGAAATCAAGTGTTTGTAAAGCTATAGTAGTAAACTACAGTAGCTTCAGTCACTAGACTTACATACTTAAATTAACTCATTCTAAGAATAACACACACACACACACACACACACACACACACACACACACACACACATGCCAGAGGGAGGACTCTAATCTCCAACGGGGAGCAGCCGCGCACTCCTGAGAGCGCACTGGCATTCCCACGCGGCCATTACAAATGTAATCTGCCTTTGTGAAATTCACGTTCAAGAACCTATAGCAAATTAAGAATACTACTCAGCTATTATTTTCCACACTAAGCAAGATTTGTTACTCAACCAATTTCCTTAACTGGTATGATCTTTTACTATTGTTACACATGGTGAACACCATTGGTAAAAATTACGTGCTGTGGTTATTAAGGTGGAAGCATTTTTGTTTCCAAAGCCAATAACCATGACTGTAAACGATAAAGAAACAGTAACGGACTTATGGAAGCGATCATGGATAATTTTTTTAATGTTTCATTTATTTATTTACATTTAACACATACACTTTTTGATCTAATCGATAGTCCTGCGTAAAGTGACCAAAGGATGACACAATTAAAGAGTAAACGAAAATGTATGACTGTAAGAGTTATGAGTTATATCGTATGTGAATGATGATTACTTCATACAAAACTGGGAGCATTTAAGCTGACGGCCAGCATATGGCAGAAGCAAAGGAGAAGAAATGTAGTGCAACTCCACCTGTGAAAAGGAAGTGTTTTCGAAACTGCATGAGAAAAACCACAGTAAGTAATTCGTGAAAGGAAGGTGTGGAATATTGAGTTCTATGAGAAAGATCCAGTGGCACAAATGATCAGATGTATGAAAGGCAAAATGTGGATTCATGAAATGGTGCAGGAGGTGAGGAAAGTAGTGAAATAAATCTATCGTCTACACTGTGTATTTTTTGCTGAAGAGCAGAACATTGATACCTACACGTAGAATTTTCTATATGTCGTTAAGTTTCAACTCCCATATCTTCCATCCCCCTTATCGTTATCAATCGTTGTCTTTCATAGTGCACAATGAGAGACTGATACCTACTACCGCATAGAAACACTATTAGTTTGAAGTGTATAGTTTTGGCTGCAGAGTGAAATATAGGTACAGACACCTCAGTTTATATACAGGGTGAATCACCTTACACTTGCACCGCAAATATTGTGGAAATGGAAAGTGCGATTGATGTACGGTTTTCACAGAATGGATTAGTATTCAGGGGCTCGTATTGTTTTCCAGTAAACAGATTGAAAAAATACATAGAAGTTGTATTTTTTATGTAAAGATACAGTTTTTTAAATGGAACAATGGTTGTTTCTATCACGCACTGGAACTTTTGACACCAGCTGCGTACAAAGAATTTTGAATGCTATTTTTATCACGTTTAGTTTGGCAGCTAGAACCGTTCAAAGTTTCGGGGGCAGAAGCTGCGATAACGTAGCTTACTGGCCCAGTTGCTAGCCCTTGGGACACGGCCCTTTGTCTCATGACCACCAGCTAATTATCTGCGCTGTCGTGCCCTCCGCATCCAAAATTTTGAATGGTTGAAGCTGCCAAACTAAACGTGACAAAATAATATAGCAATGAGGACAGTTTACAGCTCACCGCAAAGACGTGGCGACGAGCTGCGACAGGCACATACAAAAGACACAAACATACAACACTTTCAGCTATCGGCCATGGCCTTCTCAGAAAATAGATCACGGACGCAATAACACAGGCACACAAAATAGTCATATAACCATCACCTCCGGCTGCCGCACTTCCAATCACGCTCTGTGGCGTGTACATCGGGACGGGAGAAGAGGGGAGCTGGCCGCGGTGGCCGAGGAGACTGAGGCGCTTCAGTCACGGTCTGCACGGCCACTACGGTCGGGGGTTCGAATCCCCCCTCGGGCATGGATATTTATGCCGTCCTTAGTTGTAGGTAGTTCATAAGTAGTTTGTGAGTTTAAGGACTGATGACCCCGTAGTTAAGTCCCTGAAGCTTAACAAACATTTGAACATTTTTTGAGAAGAGGGGATAGGAAGGTTACGTCAGGCGTACTTGTGCGTGCGTGCGTGTGTGTGTGTGTGTGTGTGTGTGTGTGTGTGTTTGTGTGTGTGTGTACGCGGTCGTATGTACGTGCAGTGTTAACGCATTTTATTTTTATTTATTATTTTCTTATATATTTATTTAAATGTATGTTTATTTTGTTTATTTTATTTTTGTCCCCTCACCCGCCTTCCCACTCCATTAGTCCCATCTAACCCATCCCCACCACCGTGACGTAACCTTCCTATCCCCTCTCTCCTCCCATCCCGTCCCCGATTCGCCGCACAGCGTGATTCGAAGTGCGGCAGCCGGAGGTGATGGTTGTATGACTGTGTAGTGTACCTGTGTGATTGCGTGAGTGTTCTATTTTCTGAAGAAGGCCATGGCCGATAGCTCGTCGCCACATTTTTGCGGTGAGTTGTAAACTGTACTTATTACTGCATTATTAATTCCAACCTGGACTTTCCATAAATGTCATCGGAAATTCTTTGTACACAGCTGGTGTCAAAAATTCCAGTGCATTATAGAAACAACCATTTTTCCATTTAAAAAAACTGTGTATTTGCATAAAGAATACAATTTCTGGGTATTTTTACAATCTGTTTATTGGCTAACAATACGAGCCCCTGACTACCAATCCATTCTGTGAAAACCGCACATCAATCGCATTTTTCGTTTTCGAAATATTTGCGGTGCAAAGTGTTAGGTGATTCACCCTATATATATATATAAAAGGAGAAATAGTGTTTTAAAATCGGAACATCTTTCTTTTTTTTAAACACAAGCTGTAAATAAAACACGTAACATTTCCTGCGAGGGCGCGTAGCCGCTTCTGCGTCGCTTAATGGTCAATTCCCTGTTCGTCGCGTCCACGGGCGAGAAACGTTCGCACACCGCACAGCGCCCGGCGTCTGGCAAGTGCCTGGAGCGAACGCCGGCCGAGCGAGGCCGCGCTAACTTCGATACCGATAAACCAATAACGCCGCCGTTTCCTCGAGGAAGCCTCCGTGTCAATACATCACGGCCGCCCGGATCCCAAGATTCGGAGGAGTTCTCCGTGCGGAAAAGCCGTCAGCCCGGGCAACGTGCCCCGCGGGCCGTGGGAGCTACCAGCCAACAGCGCGTGTTTTGTTCCCTCCCGCGTCACGAGTGGCCGCCGATCACCTAACGAAATCACGCGGACGGGATTCGACAGAATCGAATTTGAGCCCGTGGAGTAACGTTAATCGCATTTTCTTTTTTTGACACTTGCCGCTCTTAACAGATCGGAATTCGGCAACTGGAATAATTGTGTTATTATCACCGCCAGTATCCCTACTTGTATTATACTTGAATATTTTATTTGCAGACAACAACACAGTTGTGCCCGTTTTTCTTTTTCTCCCTTGCTATTCTGCAGAACAATGCTTGACTTATTTCGCGCAAAATTCCTACAATTTTAGTCCGAGATGAAATACCATTATACTATTAAATACCTTACCAATTCCAGAGATATTATTCTTCAATTAACTCTAATCGTGAAATACATACTGCTTTATACAAGTGGGAAAATAAACTAGTGCCGAAAATACGAATATATAATGAAAGACTGTAAGAATTGTTTTACGTAGCTTGCCGAGAGAACACTGTGTGTGTGTGTGTGTGTGTTTACGATCGCATTGGAGATCGAACTGTATTCAATTGACGATAATGTTAGGTGTGTTTTATTTTTTATTTTTTTTTTTTTTTTTTTTTTAACGGAACTCTCTTGATTGTTCCTTGCTTTTCATTACCGTTTCGTGGTGTCTATCGAGAGAAATTCTTTAAAGTAGTTGTGCTACACTTCTTGACATCGAAATATTGTTTTTTTAATATGGACACATATAAATTTGTAGCGATCGTTACCATTACATTCCGCGTATTATCTAACGTGTGCTATTTTTTAAAAACACATACTGACTTATATCATTGTCTCCAAGGTTTGGTGATGTATCTTGACTAATCTTATGATGCGTCAACTACTGTCCGTGTCGGTTGTACTTCGCGTACCCTGTATGGAACCAAATAATAGGGTGTGTCAGTAAATGAGTCCCAAACGTAGGTAGACATTATAATCAAACTGCCTTGGTGGTTAAGGTTTATGAAAACGTTTAACTTTCAGTTTAGAATTAACTTCGTAAACAGTTCGTAAGCCAGGAATGGGTTCAAAATGGTCAAAATTTCGCAAGTAATACTAAAAGAGGTCGGAGGTTGTCAAATAATATAGAAAATGGAATGGTAGATGTTGGAGGCAGTTACACTATAAAAGAGACGGAGCTTACCTTTTTAAACATAAATCAGTTCATTCTGTTCGTTGCTGTAATAAAAATGCATGTTCATTCAGGTAAAACACCGCCGTGATATGGGGTTGGACTAGTTACGTGGTTTGTACGTGCAGCAAACCGTGCATTAAATTTTACTTGAGTGTACAGTCGGAGTTGCTGGGAAAATATTACACCGAAAATTATCGAACTTCGAAATTCAACATTTAAAAAATGAAACATGGTTGCAGTTTCTAAATGGCGGTTAATTTTTAAGGGGAATGATAGGTTTGAAAATTAATAAAACTTGCAACAATCACTGCACGAAATCTCGTCAGCCGTAATGTAGTCCAAACCCACCACGTAATTTCACTGAGCGGATTTTTTTACGCCAGGATGAAATTGCGGGATGTTAAATGAATGAAAATCGGTCACGTTAAATTTTTAAGACATTTCACGGTATATTTCACAAATAAGAGCAGTATACTCATTTTTAAATTAAAACTATCACAGGAGACGCTACAGATACGCCTTAACTAATCAGATGCCAGGCAGAGACAGATGGTGCGGAACGCTGTTCTTTCTCTCGTGTCAGGAAAACAAGGGAAAGTTGCTTAACGTTCAGAAACAGAAAAACTCTCCTTGATTAAATTATATCTTCGGCTAAATTATAATTTTATTTGTATCGTTTCAACACGCCTTTATTGCGCGTTGTGCACCCGTCTTCTGGGTTGCAGCAGTTTCAGGAACCAAACATTCCAAGCTCCAGGCTCTTAAAGCCTTCTAGAAGGATTGGACGAGTGTTTAAATTGAGAGGTGCAGTCAGCTGTAAAGTAAAGCAATTTTCAGGCTTGTAAACGCAGAACTAGTGTGTCTAACTCAGTTTGCGAATTATTTATTGACTCACCCTCGTAAAAACGTGGTTTGAAAATTTTTATAAATTTATGGAAAACGTATCTTTTTGACGGGTTTAAAACTAGAGAAAAATTAAATTGTCAGTCTTCACTTCATATTGTTGTAGTTATTGCTATGGTTATTCGTGGACTTTACACTATTCATTTTCCAAAGCAATTTTCAGGTATTTAAAAAAGTTTATAGTATTTGAACATAACAATTCATTTGTTACCTAGTATTTCTTATTGTTTTTATTATTGCTACTCTCAACTAAAATCACAGGGCTAATTTTTCACTTCAATACCTTGAGATAATCCAAACAAATAGAGGAAAAACATTAAGTGTGATTTTTATACTGAAAATAATTTTCCAAATACTTATTTAATAATGTTCTTCCCGTCTTCTTCACTCCTGTAGTTCTGCCAGTTACGAACCGCTTGATAGAAAATCTCTCCTCCTCCTTGGTGAATATATGGCGGTACTTTCTGCAAATCCACTGTTTTTCAGTTCTTAGGCGGAAACTGCCTTCTCGATATGCTGTGGTGTTAGTGAAAACTACGTCACTCATATAATAAGACAACCTTAAATGTTTGACGTATGCAGCAGCGTTTGTAAGGTTAAGTCACACCCTTTTATATTTTAAGAGTAATTAAATTCCATAGTCACAAGGCTTAAAGACTGATATAGCTTGCTTGTACACAAACCGAATTCAGTGGTAAGTGAAATTAAGCCCTTGATGTAAGTCTTACTAACACTACATGAAAAGATTGAAGTTTAGGTGTTAGATTAGTGATCGCTACTGGGAAAGTTCTTTCAACGATAAACTGACAATATATATTACTATAATAAATAAGACTGGATCTAAGCCCCTTAACAAGTCATGATCGATTTGTACGTAACGCTGTATTATCAGTGTGAAGGAATCTTGTCTTACGTATGTAACGGATCCATCTCATCATTTATAGTTGATTCAGCATCTTCGAGCAGGGGAGAAAAATAGAATTATGTCGTTCGGTGCATGAAAATCGACAAGTATTTGCGTTTTTACTCTTTACTAATGAAATCATTTTTATTCGTGAGAGCATCAATAACACTTGTAATTCACATCAGTGGACTGAAGAAATGGCATTGTGGGGATACCTTTTGATGAATGGTTCTCTGTTAATGTGTCGTTTTATATACGATCAGTTGATTGGGCGTGTTATGTTACTCATACAGGGCCCCGTTACCTGCACTTTTTTGAAAATGAGATTCCACCATTATTGGAAGAGTTCCTTTGGCTACGACACTGCGTATGCTCTTCCAGCATTAAGTGGATCCTGGCACCTAGACGTCAGGTGGCACATCGTCTGACCCTAACGGAAATTGCATTGGTAGATATGACCACGGTTTTTTGGCCAGCAAAGTGCAACTGACTTTACCCCGCATTTTCGTGTGGTATTGGTTAACGGACGAAGTCTATAATGAAAAAGTAAATACAAGAGCCGATTTGATCGTTCGAACACATTTGATTTTCCTTAAGTTTATTTGCGTTGGTCAATAAATTTTTTTAACGTATTTTACGGTATTTTATTCTAATTCGTCTATACTATCACCCCGTAAAATATCTTCAATTGCTGCTGAAACACTATTTATATTATTGTTTATCAACACGTTTTCGGCTAATTAGAATTCTTTCACATCAGAATCCGTCAACATCTACGTTAAAAAAAATAGACTCCGTGCCATAGCCAGGCAGCGTCAAATTACTTAAAACAACATCGGCTTACTCCTGGATCTTCGAGCTGTAGTACGAAGACTGTGGAATAACGTCAACACTAACCTGTTTTGTTCTTGTCCATATTTCCCGAGAAATTCGCAATTGTGTCCTTCCTATAACTGTAGCTGTTGACAAGGCTGTTATAGTCTTAGGAAATGTTCTTTTGGACCTAAGCCTTTGGGCTGCTGGAACGCCAGGTAATGGACTGTTTCCTTGATTTGTCTTCTTTGCTTCCTCCGCGTTGGAAACTATTTCAACGACGCGTATCTGGTGACGCTTTGTTTTCGAGGAGGTATATCTCCGCAAGTGGCTTGCGGTTCAGGTAATGCAGACTGTAAGTTTGGTCCAGCCACTTATCAGTTATGTTACATAACTTATATATACGTATGTGGATTTGTACCCTGCTGGGCATTCATAGTTTTCAGCACTGTTAAACAATGAAAACCAACGTGCAGATAACGATTATACTGTAGTTCCATACATAACACATATACGACCGTTCGCTCAAAGAATGGTCGCCGCGATAGAGTGGCCGAGCGCATTGAGGCGCTATGCTCCCGTGCGCGTGGCCCTTCCCCGCCGAGGGTTCCATTCCCCTCCTCGGGCATGTATGTTTGTGTTGTCTTTAGTATAAGTTACTTACTTAGTAATTTGCAAGTTTAGGGACTGATGACCCCGCAGTGAAGTCCCATAAGCTTAACAATTTTGAACGAAGGATCGGCACGTAAAGATTAAAATGTAGCACTGATCACAGGAATATCCAAGAAAGGAAATAGAACTAGTTCGCTAAATTATAGAACTAAAGCACGGCAGTCTTTTTACAGCAGGCTTATGGAACAAATACTGCGTTGAAATGTAAATTTCCTCGAAGAGAAGTATCAATTGATACAGTCACCACGGATTTAGAAAATATTAATAAAGTGTAACACCAGTAGTTCTTTTAACACACGAAAGGAAGACTGCTGTCGACAAGGACTCACTAAATTTATTACAGAATTTCAGATTTCCAGAAAGCTCTGGACACCGCTCCTCGCGACGACGTGCAATCAAATTCCGTGCTTGAGTAATATGGCTGCAGTTTGAGCCCACGAATAGTCTTTCACGTGTAGACGTTGGTAAGGGCGCCAAAGTCAATTAGGAGTCGCGTTCGCTTTACTCGGGTTTGTAAAAGAATCGACGTAGTGGAAGTAAAGTTCTTTAGATTAACATATTGTAGTTAAATCAATGTGAAATTTATATTTACGTTCTGTGATGGAGATTGAGCGTAAGATAATGACAAAAATCGTCTCTTGAATATTGTTTCAGAGTCTCTTTCCTATGAAAACTGTATACAAGCCGTACTATGCAGTCAAAATTTTTTTCACCTGTGAAATTAATTGTAGTTTAATTGCAGCCTTTTTATATGGACATCGTATGGAATGTTAAAATGTGTTTTTTTTTTCCTTCGGGAACACTAATTTTAATGAGATTAATTATTCATGTATTGCAAGGAACTGGAAAAAATATAGTCAGTTGTATTACTTGAGAGAGAGACAAAAGTATTTCAATTCATGTTGCAAGAAAGCATTAACCTGTACGGAAAAATAGTGAACAAACGTGATAGAGGATGTGTAATGTGCCCCATACAAATCGCGTGATTCATTTTAAAATTAAGCCATTAAAACGGAAAGTTAACACGTTTGTCACATCTTGTGAACATTGTATGCGAATGTTGAATTCCACATGCTATAAACAACAGGGAATGGTTAAAATTTACTTAATGTAAATAGCACTTCTAGGTACTTTACCTCAACATGTCTCAAACATGTCTTGACAGAACAAGCTTGTTAACCTTAGAGCAGGAAGAGCATTAATTAATTTCTGAAAATTTGTAGGGAATTCCGAGGACAGTGTTTCACGGGAATAACTGATTTATTGACCGGAGAAGGGTACATTGATAACCTGTGAACCATAGAGCAGGAACAACATGAATTAATTTCCGGAAATTTGCCGTGAATTCCAAATCAACAAAATACATTCAGTTTCAAAACATTTAAAATAGCACAACACATTGACATACACCAAAAACTACACCGATATTTAACAAATATTATAATGACGAGATCAGTGAAACCCATTCCAAAATCACTAGCAAAACAACTGCACACAAATGCCAGACAAAAATTGTAAAACCTTCGCTAAATTCACTGCACATGACACGCGGAATGTTATTGGCCACAAGACGCAACTCCTGAATGGCCGCTTTCATCTCCGTCATTCACCGCACCGTTGCCAACGTCTACACATACAGCACCTCTCAAGGACTCGTAAACTGCACTTTTACCAAGTAATATCGTCCCAGTTATATGTCAGGATTCGTAATTTGTATACAGAGAGGACATAGGTCGTAGTAAATGATGGGGAGGCATAGACTAAATATGATATTTGGCGCTTCCCAGGGTAATGTTATATAAACAATTTAGGATTAAATCTGAGCAGACATCTTACGTTGTTAGAAGATGATACTGTAAATTATCGTCTAACAAAGTCGTTGGCCTTCTCATATTATCGCAATGCCATTCTTTTGGAAATTCAAGTACTGAACTGAACTGCAGTTCTCCAGAACCCGCGACACGGAAATATTCGAGCCATCTGGAGCACTACTTTACGGATTGCGCGGCCTCCTGCGGCAAAGGTTCAAGTCCTCCCTTCTGCAAGGATGTGTGTGTGTGTGTGTGTGTGTGTGTGTGTGTTGTCATTAGGTTAGTTTAACTTAGTAATTTTGTCCCATTGAATTACAGATATTTGGACATTTCTCCGGCAACCATTTCCATGTGGTACTCGTGTATAATCGTAATTTTACCAGCCAACTCAAATCTTTGTCGAAATTTGAAAAAAAAAGTATGTTGTACATCCAAACTTTCTATGATGCATGACATTCTGTAAGTAATGCGAAAAAAAGTGAAAGGAAGTTTTCACACAAATAGTCATCGTGAAAACCACACTGGTTGATAAGAAGTAAACGTCCTTATTCGAGGTACCTCACTACTGATATTACCTGACATCGCAGGTTTTGGAGGCGATCTGATAGATTAATATTCTTCAAATATAAAACGCCAAACTCGCGATATGTTTATTGAAAGACGACCGGTTTCCGAAGACTATGTCACCATCATCTGGTCATATCACAGTTTATAAATTGGTTATATATGGAGATAAAATTATACTTAGTCTACATATAAAAATACATATATTAAAACATGATAATATCGTGAAAACTGTGATGTTTTAATTGATTATAAGAGGTAATCCGTCTTATGGCGTCTGCAATAGAGAGATTTCTTTTACACCATATGCTTTTTATTTTAAAAGCATCATCTGTGCTCTGTAAATGATGCAAAATGTTTGTACAGTTCGTTTTCGATACATAGATTAAAAACAGTTCATAAAATAAACACTCTGAGAGTCAACCCCCTCCCCCTTTCACAAAAACGCAAATCGGGATACCCTCGCCTCCCCCCCCCCCCGACCCACCAAAACCAAAGTAAACCTACTTTTACTCATCTGAAAAAACATCTGAACATCCTGTTCGCCGAAATTATATATATCCCACTGACTCTCTCTCTCTCTCACACACACACTCACACACGTGTTGAATTAAATTGTATTTATGTACATAAATACAAATATATAATGTTGGCAACATTCACAGACCAAACGAAAAACAAATGAACAGACAAAAACAACATAGCCACACTGTAGTGAAGTGATAAACAAATAGAAAGTCATTCCATTTAAAACAAAGTGACATGCAATCTGTATGCACTCCATATAAGTGAAGTGTGTAATGTGCTGTGATGAAACGGAAGAAACGACACAAAAACAGACGAAAAGTTCTGTACACAGTCGAAAAACAAACGCCATAAACAAACTCCAGCCAACATGACGGAGAAACAGCAGTGAGATGTAAAGAAAACAACACCGTGAGTAGCCCAAATATGAAGTTAAAAATACATAGGTCTAACGTGCACATTTTTAATAACTGCTTTTTAATAACTGTTTTAATCCATGTATCGAAAACAAACTGTACAAACATTTTGTATCGTTTACAGACCACAGAAGATGCTTTTAAAATAGAAAGCGAAACGCGTCTGATGTAAAATAAATCTCTTTGTTGCAATCATCATAAGACGGATTCCCTCTTATAATCAATTTTAACAGCACAACCAAACATATTGTGATGTTTTAATTCATGTATTTTCATAGTTAGACTAAGTGCTACGTTGCACGCATTATTTTATCTCCATTTTTCTTAAATAAGATGACCAATTTATAAAATGTGATATGACAAGATAATGGTGGCATAGTCCTCGGAAACCGGTCGTCTTTAAATAAATAAGTCTATCGCGATCTTGACGTTTCATTTTTGAAGAATGTTCGTTACTAAGATTGTACTCTGAATATAAGAGGCGCGTCCAGAAAGTTAGTTCCGTTTTAATTTATCTCCGCTGCAGCGCTGCGATTGCAGTTCCGCACATGCGCTGTAGACGATGTGTATCAAGCAGAAGATCGTGCGCCATTTGGAGATCGCTGTCAGTTACGTACGTTTTGTTGTGCTTGTTTGAAATGTCGCCGTTGATTGAAAATCCCGCCGCCTGTGATATCAGGTCGGTGATTCGGTTTCTGAATGCGAGGAAAGTGAAACCAAGTGAAATTTATCAGCAAATTTGCGATTTTTACGGACCAAATGCGATGAGTGACTCGATGGTGAGAAGATGGGTCTTACAGTTCAATGGCGGGCGTACTGACGTGTACGATTAAGAACGAAGTGGGCGCCCACCATTGGTTACAGAAGAACTGGTTTACGCGATTGATGACAAGATCCAGGAAAACCGTAGGTTTACAATAAGTGCTCTCGCTGTCAAAAGGTGTTGTTTTGCTTCACGACAACGCACGACCACACACTGCAAACGTGACGAAAAACCTCCTACGGTGATTTGGCTGGGACGTGTTTGACCATCCTCCATACAGCCCTGACCTCCCTCCTACCGACTTTCATCTGTTCTTACATATCAACTTCTACAGCTACATACAAACTCCGCAATTCACTCCCAAATTGAACGAGGAAAAGAAGAATGGCTATATGCCTCCGTACGAGCCCTAATTTCTCTTATCTTGTCTTTGTGATCTTTACGCGAAATGTAAGTAGGCGGCTGCAAGATAGTACTACACTCAGCTTCAAATACAGGCCCTCTAAATTTATCCAACAGAAATTCACGAAAAGAACGTCGTCTTTCTTCCAGCGATCCCCAATTGAGTTGCCGGAGCATTTCCGTGACACTCGCGCGTTGGTCGAACCTACCGGTAACATATCTAGCTGCTCGCCTCTGAACCGTCTCCATGTCTTCCTTTAAACTGACTTGCTCAAGTGTTTGGGACCCGCAGCAATACTCAAGACGTGGTCGTACAAGCGTTTTATACTCGGTCTCCCTTACAGGTGAAGCACATCTTCCCAAAATTCTCCCAATAAACCGAAGTCGGCTGTCCGCCTTACTCACAACTGTCCTTACACGCTCGTTCCATTTCATATCGCTCTGTAATGTTACGCCTAGATATTTGAACGACGCGACAGCATGAAGATGCTCACTACTAATGCTGTAATCGAACATTATGGGATTGCTGTTTCTACTCATGCGCATAACCTTACAATTTTCTACATTGAGAGCTAGCTGCCATTCTTCGCACCAACTAGAAATTTTGTCTAAGTCATCCTGTATGATATTACAGTCAGTTACAGACCACACCCTTCCATACACCACAGCATCATCAGCAAACAGCCGCAAATTACAAGTTAGTCTGTCCATCAGATCATTTATATAGATAGAAAATAATAGCGGTCCTATCACACTCGCCTGGGGCACGCCTGACGATACACTCGTCTCTGATGAACACTCGCCGTCGAGAACAACGTACTGCGTCCTTGGCGGTCATCACTTCACCAATGACGACGAGCTGAAAGAAACTGTTTCCAACTGGTTGAAGACACAGGCCGCAGATTTCTATGAAGAAGGTATTCAAAACCTGGTACCACGCTATGACAAATGCCTGCAAAATTTCGGCAGTTATGTGGAAAAGTAGTTTAAGAGTTGTAGAATTTGGTGCAATAAAAATTTCTTCTGTATCTGTGTACAATTTCATTTTACTACCAAACGGAACTTACTTTCTGGACGCGCCTTGTATTCTAGGTATTAGTTTCAACATAGGCTATAACCAGGGCCGGCGCAAACCAAAGTGCCGCCCCGTGCAAGCTGCTAAATTGCCACCCTCCTCCCCCGAAAACTGTAGGTTTCGGCCACTGAGCGGCCACCGTCTCGAAGCTTTTAATATGTGCTTACATCTAAACTGTCATGTTGACAGTTACGTTCAGAATGACGGAATAGATGTCAACATAAACGTTGAGAATAGCCACACTGTGCTCGAAATCTATGTAGATATGGAAAATAAAAACAAAAACATTCTCTACAGATTTGTACAAACAATCGCTGGGCACCAGCTCAAAAAAGGAGTCAAACCTGATTGAAGAAATCTAGTTAATTTTAATAAGCCTTGTGAATTTACAGAAATGTTCAAGTGTGTGTGAAATCTTATGGAGTTTAACTGCTAAAGTCATCAGGCCCTAAGCTTACACACTACTCACCCTACATTATCCTAAGGACATACATACACACCCATGTCCGACAGAGGACTCGAACCTCCTCCGGGACCAGCCACACAGTCCATGACTGCAGCGCCTTTAGAAGACCGCTCGGCCAATCCCGCGCGGCATGAACTTACAGTTAACGTAAATAAACATTTTTCAATGGTTGTGAACAGATAATGTATTCATCGGAAAACAGTATACAGTAAGTAAATGTTTGCAAAGTGATAGTGTGCGAGTAGTATTGTCAAACAAAAGTGCCGGTCAGTTTTAATTGTTGTTCATGTAGGAGGTGACAGGTGTTTCACGGCTCAAAATCAAAACATCCGACTACCATTCAGAAACGAATAGCAAAAATTTTGAAAAATACGTTGAAACCCAACTTAGGCCAGGCTTACTACCAATGTCATTATCCCTTGTAATTACTCGCAGCGTATTTACCAATTCGGAATACTTCTAGCCATTGTGGGTTTTGTTTGACTGTAGTAATGTTCAAATGTTTGTAAATCTATCGGACCAAACTGCGTGGTCATCAGTCCGTAGCTTACAAACTACTTAAACCTAAGTAAACTAATCTAAGGACAAACACACACACCCATGCCCCAGGGAGAACTCGAACCTCCACGACGAGCAACCGCAGGCTCCGCAGCGAGACACCTTAGACCGCTCGGCTACTCCACCGCTGCCTGTAGTAATGTTCAACGATTTTTTTCCATAGTGCAGGAAGAATAAATCTCTCAGAAACTGTTATTGAAGGGCTTAGAAAAATTGTTTAAGGCTTAACACATAATCTCAGTATCGAACATTGCTTTCGAATTTCCAAATTAGATTTCGTCTTCTGCAAAATTAGTTGTGAGTAAACGCACTGCGCGTAACAGGCTGGCAGCGCTCTACTCATAAGAATACTGGCGTGTGAGGCCAGACTGCTTCTCTCTCTCTGTTCCTCGGGCGTAAACACGACGGTGCTGTCACAGTGGCGAGTAAAAGGAATTAGTCCTCCTCCCTCCCCTTGTTCAACAGAGGCAGGTAGTCGAGGTGCCATGCCACAGTTCCCGAAGCCGCTCCCTCCGAGGTTTGGTTTGGAATCCCCACCTGGGTATGAACGCCGAGTATAAATAAATTTAAAAAAAAGAGGGGAGACAGATTTGCCGCCCCTCGGAAAGTGCCGCCCTGTGCGGCCGCACGTTTCGCACGTGCCTTGCCCCGGCCCTGGCTATAACGCATAGAAGACTGTAGAGTTAGTAAGTGTCACAACAATTCTTAATAGACATTGAAGAAGATGACTCCTACTCATCAAGTATACTCGCGCAGCGATGAGGAACGTGAAGTACCACGAGCCATTCTTCGCGTGTTGCCAGTTACCACGTTCACGCGAAGTCGTCGAGGATTCTCGTGGAGACAACAGACGAGTGCTGGTGCGCTTATCCGCCGTCGCTGACACGCGACACTGGCAGACAGACGTTTCTCCGGCGCTCTTAAGCCCGCGTCCCGGCGGGGCTTAACAGCTTAGCGCCCTCGGAGGACAGAAGTAGGCGCACCGGAAGGACGAAAATTTACGGCCCTCTGCCCAATCCCAGTTTACAACCATCCAAAAGGGCCACTAATGGTCAGAAAAGTCTGCGACATTATTCGCAAGTACGGCAATATGTTAAGCTGCGTGATCCACGATTCGCGGAAAGTCCTTCAGCCAAAGTTCTGGCAAAAGGTAGCATAAAATATTACGATAGTGCCATACTGCTTTTAAGTGTTTTAGTAAATGAAGTTGTTGTTTTGAAACGCGTGTAAATTCATACAAGGATCCTGAGTAGTATTATATGGGAAACATTGAACTTTATTTCAGTCTGTCGATCGCTGTTCAGTACGGCAAGATGAATTCATTTTTGAGGATTACCATTCGCGATTATTTCCTACAGAGACGTCCAGGGGGTCGAAAAATAATATGAACATCTAACACAGGCATAATATTTATTTATTACGATGGAGTAGCCGAGTGGTCTAAAGCGTCTCGCTGCGGAGCGCGCGGTTGCTCGCCGTGGAGATTCGAGTCCTCCCTGGGGCATGGGTGTGTGTGTTGTCCTTAGGTTAGCTTACCTTAGATTAAGTAGTTTGTAAGCTACGGACTGATGACCACGCAGTTTGGTCCGATAGATATACAAACAAACGTTTTTATTACGAAGGGAATGCCCTATCATTGGCTTTGACGAAAGCTAAACGTCTTCGAGAAACGGATTCGTAAAGCGTTTCCCTAGTTTGCAAAGAAATTTTATCCTTTACTAGCTGAACCCCCTCTGCTTCGCATGCGTAGGCTGGTTGGTCTGCACCAGTTGTTTCTTTTTAATGCTGATGAATCAGTGCAGAGATTATGCAGTTCCACGATTGCATAATCTCTTGCCGCGGTGGAGTAGCCGAGCGGTCTAAAGCGTCTCGCTGCGTAGCGCGCGGTTGTTCGCCCTGGAGGTTCGAGTCCTCCCTGGGGCATGGGTGTGTGTTTGTCCGTAGGTTAGTTTACCTAGGTAAGCTGCAGACTGATGACCATGCAGTTTGGTCCGATAGATCTACAAAAAATGGAACATAATCTCTTTGCACTTAGTGTTGATTCTTCTAATAGCGTGTACATTCATTAAGCAACAATACTAAAATAGACCAGAAGAAGGGCACTCAAGCGCCCGAAACCGGTCTTCTAAAAGAAATAATCACAAGCAACTGGTTGCTGAATTTTATTAATTTATTAATTTTATTCATTTATAACCTGAACCTTTCTTCACAAAAATGTTTCTGAAGATGATGACACAGTTCATAGAAACCGACCTTTTATATTATGTAATGTATTCACGATGAATGGAACGAGTACTAATATAATGTAAAGGGATCTGTCAGTACCTGGAAGGTCCTATACGCTTCTTTGGGTTTATTTCCATGACCAGCAAGACTTTCGTCGCACACTGGTTTGTAACAAGCAGCTCCGGGTCTGCCCGTTACGGTAACTAAGGTGGTAGAGAGTGTTCCAAAATGCCGCCAGGCTGTTCCTCCCGCTGCCTTCGGGTCGCAGGTTGCAGTGTGGTCAGGGGCCAGGCGAGATGAGTCTCGGCGTCGCTACTCGCGCCAGCCGGCCGACCAGCGACGCCTGGCGACGCCCGCCGACGCCCGGCGACGCCTGGCGGGCCACATGTTTATCCCATAACGAGCGCCGCGGCGGACGTGCGCGGCTTCCAGACGCCGCCGCTACGTGGCGCGCATGTCGAGCACCTCCGGCCGCTATCAGAGGCGCGACCAGACGACCGGGGTTCACGGCATGCACTGCTGGGGAGGAGGGGGAGAGGGAAGGGAAGGTGTCACACTGGGCGTGCCGGGGTTCCTCGCCGTGGGGGCGACGCCCGCCAGCCGGCTGAATGGCCTTAACTCTGCAGCCTGACAGTCGCCGAGAACGATCAGAGGCACAATTCAGCGACATTACTTACGGATTACAGTGGATTCACGGTTTTCGTAACGTGTAACGTGTACAAAAACACAAATAACAACATACTGTCTCAAGTTTATCACGGTGTTTTTTTTAATCATAAATGGAATTATACAAGGAGGATTTCTTTTCCATTTACAGTCACTGAGTGACCCACCACCTTGAAACTCTAAGGTGGGTCGTATACTACCTACATTACAAGATTTGGTAACTGTTGCTGGTTTCTTAGCCGTCGTCGCACCTGGAAATATTAGCTTCGTGTGTTCTACGCCGTTGCTTGTCCCTAGCCACGTGGAGGCGAACCAGTTCTTCGAAACCGTACCTAGCTTACTCTTTCTACCAAATACGTTTTTATATTGTTATTTTTTAGATAAACATTTGAAATACAGATGAAATTGAAAATATATAAAGTAATGATTACAAAGCTGTATTACAAAAAAATTACTCTTAATTTCTAATTAAATGAAATTTGCTAAGTATACAATTAATTAAAGAGAATTTTAAAAATGACTTTACATTTAAGTTATTCCAAGAGATCGTACAGAGCAGTACAATAACAAAGATGTATAAAAAATCCTGAAAAAAGAGACAATGTCTTTGACTTGTAATCAGGTACAGTAGTCATTAACAAAGAATGATTACATAGGAAAGGGATTGATTTAAATTGTACCAAGATAATTTATAAGGAAATGGTATAGTAAAATTGAAGTCAATTCTTGTTATTTGAAATAGGTATAATCAATATAGAGTTAGTCTCAATAGGATTAACATCTTTTAGTTGTTTTTAAGTCATATTATGTTTACATGATTTTCAATTTTTGAAACCGTATATACAGATAAAGGTTTCTTTCTTAGACAATAAGATCATAATCATTCAATAAAAGGTTATATGGTAAGATGGGTTCTTAGAAAATTTTAAAAATACATTAACGATATAAAACATGTGGAGTAGAGATTTACTTATCAGTCAATTGTATGTAAAAATGGTGCTTAAAAGTTTAAATCGGTTAATAATCTAAAACAGTCATACAATTTAAAATGAGTGAAATTTGATATCATTTAAGATGAAAAACTCATCAGATAAATACGTACACTTTAAAATTAGCAACGTCTTTGAGTTGCCTTCTACAATATAATAGTTACAGGTGTGATTCACAAAGAATTATTACATAGAAAACAGATTTTCTATCATATATTTACATGATTTTTTGTTCTAAGTTGTATATATAACTATAGATATAGGATTCTCTCTTAAACAACAAAGTCATAACCATGAAATAAAAATTATATGATATGAAGGGTGCTTTAAAAATTTTAAAGACACATATAAAACTTGCAGAGGGGACTTGTCAGTCAATTGTATATCAATCCTATAAATAACATAGGAAATACAGAAGACATTAAGATGCGGTCATATCCTGCACGATCGTTATAAAGACACGTTAAAATCTTAAATAGATTTATTGATTTTAGTCGTTGAAAATAAAAAAAATAAAAAGCGGAGCACGAAGCAGTGAAAACCGATAAAGGCGCAACAAAATGAATTTACCTTAAGTGAGAGTTGCAGCGGCGGCCACGATAGGGGCAAATTCACATACCTGGTCAACATATTATGTTAACACTGCCGTCAGGCAGGCTTGCTGTTGAATCATACTGTGAGATTATTATGAAGTTAATACGGCGAAGACCCGATAGTGGCACTCATCTACAAGTAGAAAAACTGCTAAGTCATACGACAAGAAAAGGTGATACACACCATTGATGCCGTATTTGCGCCAGGATAAATTAACAGTACTTTTCACCAGGTTTTTTTATTTAATAAAAGCTTTATCCATAGTCACGATGAGCTTTCATTCCATTCAATTCAATAAAAAATCTCAGAAAATTAAAAAGTCTCCTGTGTAATACGCCTTAGGATTAAACTACTAAACTTTCGTTGGCCTTGTGGATCTGGAGCTCAACAGACAAACCACTAGCAAAAATACCCACGTTAAAATCGACTACCACACAGATTCCCCAATGGAATTCAAAATATAAGCAGTCATATTGAAACTTCAGAATTAAGTGAACATTTTTAGAACTGACATATAGGTTCAAAATGCCACTGGTTACAGCTAGTGAGCTGATCATTAAGTACCATCATCATATCGGCAGGTATATTTAACAACTTCAAGCTCATCCAATAAAGATTGGAATAAGGATTGGGCAATTGTTTCATGCCCACACACTTCATTTGGTTACCAAACTTTCCGAGGATGCTCGACACGAGTGAAATGCATTAAAAATAAATAAAAATTTGCACCCATGACTGTCTTTTATTCCTAAAGAATCAAACTGGTTGCTGTACAAGCTGGCCCTAATGAAGTGGAGAGTATTTTATAAAAACATTAAACTAAATATATCCTTTTATACCTACAACTTTGGTGTTGCCTCCTTCATGACGCATTTTGATACCCAGTAATAATACGTGCACTTCAGTAGTTGAAATAGTATCAACTTCTGAACTGTGTATTGATAAGATGTTACGGCAGTAATGTCACACAGAAGCAACGCATCGTTTATTCAAATCCTATTGTAGGTATGTACGTGTTTAAGTGATTCATATTTAGTAATACAACCTCTGACAATAAATTTCGGTGAACAATCCTGTGACATTAACGTAGATGAACTATGAACTACAGTCAGCTTACCTCCAATAACTTTGCACCTCTGGTACTGCGATACATGTCCTGGAAACTTTGAGCAAGGTCTTCCTTTGCGATGGTGTTCAAAAGACTCGTCACGTTTCGTAGAATGTCAGGAATAACGTCAAATCTCTTTTGTTTCAAATCGAGTTTGATTTGAGAGAATAGGAAGAAGTCTGGAGGATTGACATTCCGGGAGTTTGGTTGAGCTTCAAGTTGCACTACTGCCTTTTTTACCAGGAATTGCTGGGCGATATTTGCAGTGTGAGGGCGAGCGTTGTCGTACAATTTGAGTGTGGACCGTTCTCACCGAAAATCAATCCTCCAGACTTCTTCCTATTTCCTCGATTCAAACGCGTGTTGGAAGGAAAGAGATTTGGAGATATTCCTGACATCCAACATAACATGACAAGGATTTTGAAACCTCTCCCGAATAAACATAGTGTAAATGTTCCAAGACATGTATCGTAGAGGAGAGCCCTGCATCGTAATGTGAGGTGACCATTTCCAAGGACAGTAATGTGACTCTAGTTTGTAGTTCGTCTGCTTTGATGTTACAGGATTATTCATCGAACTTATTACTTGTCTTGGAAATTACTAGTCGAATCCCGTCTTCCAACTATTCGAGTGTATGGGGATTGCTTGCATACATGTTGTCTTTCACCATTCCCCAAAGATAAAAGTCACAGGGATTTAGATCTGGAGAATGAGAAGGCCAGTCAACTATCCTATCATCAAAAACACTCCGTACTGCTGTCACAGATTGTGCACGCGTACCGAGGAAATAAAACTCCACATCGACTGTGTTAATTATGCTGCGATAAGGGGAAATGGAAAAATTGCAGTAACGACGTGTGTAAATGATGTTTCTTGTTAATTCCATTATTTCACTTATTTTTATGTAATAGTAACTTCGACACCGTTAGCATAAAATTATAAGAATGTTCACAATTTCTTATTTCGTTATTGTGAAAAGATGCAACGAGGTAAAGATGAAACGAACAGTGTGAGAGGGGGGAAGAAGCTTAGAGGGCAAGAGGGAGGAGGAGATGGGAAGCAAAAGAAAGGGAAGGACAGCCGCTGATGGATGAAGGGATGAGGAGGGGCAGAGGGGGAGGGGAGCAGATGGACTGATAGAGTATACGGGGAGTTGACGGAGAGAGTATTAAGAACTACTGCAATCGTATGTCTCATGCTCCAGAGTCACTAAGCGATCTTTATGATCGTGCAGGAAAAGAACAAACAAAAGTTTCAGTAAATCCACTAGCTTTTAGAAGTGATTTCCTTAAAAAACATTTTTTAAATTTGTATTTATTACACATAACCAAAATAACGCATAGCAGGACTGAACTGATTGCTGTATTTCTCTCGGTCCGTCTATATATTATTTACTATCCGTTTCATATCATTCTGATCCATACAGAAAAGAGGAAAGAGGCTTATTAGTGAGATTTAGTGTTTAAGCAGTAAAATAGGTAACTATAAGTTAACTCATGAAGATATAAAAGGTACGGCTCCCGGCCGCCACCACCGCACCTGCTAGACACGGCAGCGACTCTACTGTGTCGCGGGCGCATACACTTAGTTAAAGACTAAAAAATTGCCATCTGAGTAACCTAAGCTTACCTTTATATACAGTAGATGTTCAAAATGATTTCCCTCTATTGAAAGAGCGGCCTGACATCTCTTGAACACATTTTCGAACACTCGACGAATTTAGGCTGCCGAAATCTTGGAAATGACTAGTCGAATCCCGTCTTCCAACTATTCGAATGTATGGGGATTGCTTGCATACACGTTGTCTTTTACCATTCCCCAAAGATAAAAGTCACAGGGATTTAGATCTGGAGAATGAGAAGGCCATACAACTATCCTATCATCAAGAACACTCCTTATTGCTGCCATAGAAGCATTGGCAATGTGTGGTCTTGCATTGTCCTGCATGAAATAACCATACAGCTTTTCGTTGGGTGAAAGTTCTTAAAAAATGGATGCAGAATATTAGTCACATACCTGCCAGAATTCACTGTTTCGTGAAAAAAAAATTGGCCCAATAATTCGCCTCACACTAATTGCACACCACACTCCAGTTTTCACGTCATGAAGAGGTTGTTGATGTAACTCATGTGGATTTTCTGAGCTCCAACGTCGATTGTTCTGCGAATGTACGTAGCCTGACAAATGCAGCCAAGCTTCATCAAAAAGTAAAGCATCTCAGGATCATCGTGCACAGACTGTAACAGCCAGTTACAGTAACGACGTCGATCAACAGTTCGTGAAATGAAATCCGTCGAGTGTTCGCAAATGTGTTCAAGAGATGTCAGGCCATTATTTCCATAAAAGGGACATCATTTTAAACATCTACTGCAAGTAAAGGTAAGTTTAGGTTATTCAGATGGCAATGTTGTTTGGACTTTAACTCAGTGTATGCGTCCGTTACACAACAGAGTCCGAGAATCGGGCGCTGCCGTGGCCGGCGGATGCGGTGGCGGCGGCAGGGAGCCATACTGCGCGATCCGCGGACTCCTGGCAGGCGTCTTTCATGAGACACCCTGTATATTATATCGTTCGAATCACTAGAATAATAGTACGGTGAAAATTTGTGTGCGGTAGACTAACAAGGAGACCACATGGGTACCAGAATTTAGAATGTTTCGATATTTATGGTCGTGGAGTTCATAACACAAATAGCAATGAGCCGAAGAAATTCGACGTAACTCTCAAAAATTCTCGAGAAAATCGACATGAAGTTTAGCAAGTAAACGTAATTACAACTGATTAAAAGAGTTGCAGCATCTGTAGACGTAGCTTAGTTGGTAGCGTTTTCGCTTGACAACCATATGGTCGATGGTTCGTATCATGGAGTGACCGAATTTTTTTCCGTTGCGTTCGAATACCTACACTATTTTAATAATGGTAATTTGAACGGAAATTTCATGTATTTTTGTTTATACGTATGTTATCAAAAGTTGTTAACAATGATGGTTTCAATCAAAAACACACGTTACATTTTTTACAGTTTTAGCGTCACTATTAGTTAACGAAGGTAGTCGTTGATTGTTCAGTTTGTGGGAAGCTGTGACACTGTTTTTGAAAGTCATATCCATAGCTACTAATGGCTTCCCAAGCAACTAACCTACTCAACTTTCATGTGACGACAAGGTGTTCAGCTCGTCTACATACACATAAAAGCTAACACTACACGTGGATTAGAGATCCCAAAATCTTTTAAATAACTGAATTCGGAAACAAAGAAAAAATATTTGTCACAGCAGGATTCGAGCCAACGACTATGGTTGTAAGGCCACTTGTTTTTCGATGTGTTCCTGGCTCAGCTTTTTTATAAGACTGGGTGTTCAGCCCTTCGACCGGGTGCGCTGAGCCATGGTGTCCGGTACATCTGAGCTTCACCGACAGATGCTGCAACTGTTTTAATTATTGGTTCTTATGTGTACTTGCAAAACTTCAAAGTCGATTCTCTCAAGAGTTTTTGAGAGTTACTTCCAATGGCTTTGGCTGACAGTTATATAAGTTCTGAACTTCACTTACCAGAAATATAAAGAAATGCTAAAATCCGATACCTATGTGGTCTCCTTGTTAGTCTAAAACAAAGATTAGGCTGATAGAAGACTACCTTATGGGTAAAGGGGTAAAGGTTTAGTTTACTTCTTAATGGAGTGGCCTCCAAAAGTTTTAGATACCGACCGACACTTGACTAGTTTAAATGGATGTGGCTTGAAGTAGTTGTAAAGAAACGAAGAAGCCCAGGTTGCCCATAAATTAATGAACCGATTTCTTCTCAGCAGAAAGCATTATTTCAAAATTGTGATGTTATGAAAGAAACAAATTTAGGCTTTTCCGACAGATACTTACTTACTTTACGTTCCGTGTCCTGGTGAAAACATCTAAACTATCTTCTTTCAAAACTCTGCAGCTTTAATGGCCTTGTCATTGCATAAAAGCAGATCTTTCCTTCTGCAAACAACTTCCATCCTTGGGCACAGTACGATATAGAAAATTTTCTCGTTAGTTTTCAATTTACTGCACTGCGCTGTTTGTCACATGGAAATTGTTTTCGAATCTCCACACAACTTGTTCAGGAAAATCATCTGCATCATCAAGGACAGGCATCGCTCCTATTCGAATGAGCGATTCGTTGATTAGTACAACCGACTTATTTGAACTCAGCTGCACGATATCTCTAAATGTTTACCTGTATCTGGTTCACGCACCTGTCTGCGAGGCGTAGTTTCTCTACGACAGGGCACAAGGAATGAAATTTAACAGATCCACATGTAATGAGAGGAAGGGAGAAGCAAAGGAGCTAAGGAATTACTACAGCTGCACGTGGTAATTCAAGTAATTCAGTGGCGACAGCGAAAATATGAGTCCAGGCAGGATTCGAACCCCGGTATCCCGCATCGGGAAAGCGGTCTCTTTAATGTGTTAGCTACCCACGCTTGCCTCCTGTCGATCTTGTCACTAGTCACACACTAGTGCCCCTATCGTTCATGCAATGTCATGCTCAACATTACGGATTCCCGCACGAGTTGAACGTTAATACAGCATCTACAGTGACGTACTATACGTGCATTTCTATGCGACGACAGCGCATATCTCACTTCTTCACCGCAGACATGAAAGAAAAGTCTGTTTGGGAATCCGAAATGAAGAGCATAAGACAATATGAACCGCAGAGGTGCTATAGCCTTAGTGTCTGACTCGTGGAAATCTTTTATGACGGGTGACAAATATTCTCGTTCCCGCGTTTTCTCTTTACTTTGTACTCTGTTTTCGACTGCTTCAAATAAAGTGAATGAGAAGACATATTTTCGTGAATATTCTGGCGAACTATTAAGAAGACAAGCGTATTCGACACGGTACCTAGTTTTCAATATTGTTTCTTGTCCCCTTCATGTGTACTAGACTAAAGCAGTTATGCTTTGCAAAACATATTCCGAAATTTGGTCAAAGTATTTCAGTGAATATAATCGGTGCGCAAAAGCTCTCGCCTCGAACACTGAAATCGAATGTCGTACGTGTGTCAGTGAGTGTTAACGCGTCGACTGCGAATAGCTCGGCAGGCCGCGGGCGAAAGAATCGCGTAAGCAAAGGAAAATCTAGCGCGAGAAGGCGGCGAGCTGCGAGGCAGAAACGCTAACACCCTGCCGTTTCGACACTTCTAAATTGAATTCCCCAAGTTTCCAAGCATTTGCAAAACCTATTCCGCCCGCATTGTAAAAAATAAATCAGCTTGAAAGTTGTCGCGTCAATCGAATACACGAGAAGTTCAAGCGAAACTGTGGCCTCGGGCGACACGGTTCTGCGAAATAAATGCGAATTTGCGCCCCGCTTTTTACGCGAGTCGCGAAAACAAATGGATTGTTCTGAATAAGCCTCCGTCTGTGTCACATCAGTAACTTTTCACTGTCGCTATTTCCATTGGCCTCTCAAGGTAAAATCGTAACAACAGCAATTTTTCTATAAATTGCCAGTGGTTCAATGAATGTATACGTTCATTAGCAATTTTTCATCCATGATGCCCTCGTGAGTCACCTCAATTGAGAATCTTCCTCTGTAATTACGAATTTTCACCGAAAATAGTGACCAAAGTGACTCTTGAGCGGTAATTATACCATTTTTGTAAAAAGATATAAAAAAAGCCAAGGTCGCTGATCATCAATTTTTTTTTTTCCGACGACCGGTTTCGCTGAACTATGTGTACTATGTCATTATAATAAAACATAGAATTATGTTTTATTATAATGACGTAGTGCACCTATGCACTGTAAATTGTTATATAACAACTGATTGACATTACAAGATTATGGCCTTGTAAAATATTTTATTTGACCTGATGATGCTGACATAGTTCAGCGAAACCGGTCGTCGTAAATAAAAATTGATGATCAGCGATCTTGGCTTTTTTACATCTTTTTACAATATTGTAAGTGGATCGCCTCCTAGAACGTAAACCAACTATACCATTTTTGTTAAGCGGAAAAACCAAGAAAAGAATAAAAGTTATGAAGCTCGAACGATGTACCATATAGAGGAGAATTATTATCCTGGTACCTCATCCACAGACGAAGAACTGAGAACTGATTACCATTGATGAAACATAACAAATTTGTAGGCTTGGGCGACATCACATCACAATAGATAAATAACCTGTATCACTACTGCCATGTAACTTACTGTAGACAATTATTTAGAATTGATCTGATAGAAATATCGCTGAAGACGAGTGGAATTAAAACTAGGAAAGTCACGTACAAGTCACAATATTTTAACCAAGCACATGAAGGAATGGAATGAAAAATTACAGGAGTTGTCTTCGTAGACTTTATACCTGGTTATGCTATTGAAAGAAGTAACAGTACACAACAGCTTGTGGCCAACATCTGGAGCAGTTCATTCGGTGTAATTTTATTGTGACTCAAAATAAATAAACAAAATAAAAATAATAAAACGTCTATTACAAGGGAATTGTGCTGGCTCCAGATTTACTTACTACTACCACACAAAATAAAGTTGTTTAAAGTTACAAGACTATTGAAATGATTAAAAATTAATCTCAATATCATAATCGTACACTAACGTCTCGTCACCATTATGATTTCGTCAAGGAACATCACCTTCTTATTCCTACGATTAAAAACCTCTTCACAGAGTGCTAGGTGACGGCCTTTCCGGACTAGACTCATTAGCCGTGGTACTAACATGGCGACAACAAGATGCATTCTAAGATGCCTTATCAGGATTTCAAGGAATTATCCAATTGAAACGTTACATTCTTCTGCAATGTATCGGACAGTGAGTCTTCGATCCGAACGTACAATTTCGTTCAAATATTTAGATGTTTGTAAAGCTATGGGACCAAACTGCAGCAGTCATCAGTCCCTAGACTTACAAACTATTTAAACTAATGATAAATCTGAAGCATTGAATTAAAATTTGTGATGCGATCGGTAATACCTCTAGACCGCCGCATCACTAGCGATTAAGGCGCCTCGGAATAGTCTAAGCAAGATTTCCTTCACCTCACAAACTTTAATTCAGCTTCTGTGTTCCATAGAACATTGCCACTACTGCCAAGGTGTCTATGCAGCGGAGTAGCACCTCGGCTATGGATATATTGGAACATTCCTGTTTAAGGTGATATAAATATCAATGTAAATACAAATAAACAATCCCTGAGATTGATTTTAGTCTCGAATATGTAAAAGACATTAATGATAATTCTGAAGCATGGAAAGCCTTGGCAGTAGTGGCAATGTTCTATGGAACACAGAAGCTGAATTAAAGTTTGCGACGTGAAGGAAATCGTGGTTAGACTACTCCGAGGCGTCCTAATCGCTAGTGATGCGGTGATCTAGAACTACGATGTCTGCCAAGTAAGTATGGAGGTTCGGGTTCGATTCCCGGTCGCATCACAAATTTAATTCAATGCTTCAGATTTATGTGTTTGACATATTAGAGACGAAATTCCGTTTCAGGGATTGTTTACTTGTATTTAGATTGATACTTATATACTTAAACTGACTTATGCTAAGGACAACACACACCCATGTACGAGGTAGAAAAGGCTCGCAGTTGGCAGCTAGGCGCCTTAGAGCGGTCAGCCACTCCAGCGCGGTACACGATTTCGTTAATCTTTCCGATTGACACATCGGAGGGCTTCCTATCGATGGTGATCCTCAACCTGCGAACGGCCACTCTTAGCCAGCGTGTACTACCTTTAGTATCGAGTATGGCCTAACCACTGAGCCTTCAGTATGATTTTATGTGACTCTGTAAAGTTTTTCATGAATTTCACACAAAATTTCATGCAGACGCACTACTCCTATAACTCAGACATCCCGCAATTCGGAACCTCTGCGACACAATGTTTTAGTCAATGCAGCACTGGACAATAACTGACAATAAATAACAGTCATAAAATAATGAAACTTTCGTCAGTTTCACATTCAACACAGGCATGCACAAGAATGCCAAACTATTTCGCTCCAATAATCCATTGGCGCGAAATTACGAATGTTAGGCAATTTTTTTAACCGACCTCGTATAAGATAAACCATCGTACTGCATAACATTTCGTACCTTTCTGTAGGTATCATCGGATAAGCATAAGGTGTTGTAGTTTTGTATCAAGGGAAAAAAATCATTATCCAGCGTAAACATTATCATGTTAATGCCCAGCTCTGTTTAACTGTTTGTACACTCGTTACTGATTTCAATGAAACTCCATGTCATTTAAAGCATATCTGTATATTATTCCCCGACATACCGAATATTTAAATGTCAATGGACTACTGCGCCACCATTACAGCTTTATATATGAAACGTTAAGGATTAATTTTTAGCTAATCTATGAGATGGTAATAACTTACAGAATTAATTTTAGGTCCATCAAAGCAGTGGTACTTTTCCGGTTTCCGGTTCTCCTCATACTACATAATGGTTTAACTGGAATTTGTTTTACATTTGTTGCTTCTAAAGTCATTGGTGTGTGTCCATACCTTCGAACTATCCCCGAGTGAAGGTGGAAGTATTGCATGCGAAATGTAAATGGAATTCAGTCAGTAAGTCGTAGTGAATTCTTCTAACACCGCAGTGTAGTTGGTAAAGTCACGTCCAGCGCTACATCACCATAGCTACTCTGCAATCAACATCTAAAAGCGTGGTAGTGGGTTCATGGGACATCTTTTACACTCTTTCTCTACCGTTACATTCTGAGACCGACGAGTATAAAGAACACTTAAGTGTTTCCGTTTTTAACGTAAAGCTTGTTTCCGTATGTAAGCAGATGGTAGCGAAATACGTTCACTATCAGAGGAGAAAGTCGGTGACAGAAATTTCGTAAATAGTACTCGCCGCAATAAATAACGCCATTCTTTCGATGATTTACGGTCCGACACGCGCATCATCTCTGTAGTACACTCCGAATCGGCAGCGTGCCATAAGCTGGCACCCGAAACACAGTATCCGGAGCTATCAACCGAAGCGTGGATCCTCAAACAAGCGGTCAGGGGAGTCTTTTTTTTTTTTTTTTTTTTTTTTTTTTTCACTTGGTGCCGCAAGACTGACTCTCTTTGGGAGTTTTTTCTTGGTGTGTGAAAGGTACGCATAGGAATGGCCCTTTATTTATTATTTATTTGCACTTCGAGAGGAAACTGGGGCGCACTTTGGCTCATTAGTTCCTCAATGGGGATGATTTATTGCATTTCTCAGGTGGCGGCTTGTAGGCTTTATGTGACATATTGTTCGTTCATTGTTTTTGGAGATCGATGGTGTATTGTTTAAAGCGTATATTGTCAAGGTGGGTGCCAGCGTTCTAGTGAGCGGGGTAGGGTACCTTATATTTATGCCAACTTTGCGGGCGTATTGTCCCCACCAGGCGGAGTTGCTGTACTTCATCCCAAAGTAAGTCGACCTCAGCAAATAGTTTGGTGGCATGGTCTTCGATCTTATCCTTCAGATAGCGCTCTTGTAATGTACCATTAATTTCTCTTGTTCTCGTCCATCTGGGCGCTCCTAATGTCCATCGGAGGCATCTATTTTGTATCGGTTGGAGAGACTTGATATTTGTATCATAAGTGACACCCAATGCGGCACAGCGCAGAGGAGCTTTGGTTGTAGCGTCGACCGATAAAGCTAGTATTTCGTCTTCGCGTTGAGGTTATTACTCGTATGTAACGGGATTAGAGCGTTCAGTGTGTCCTTTTTGTGTTGTTGGGCGTGCAAGGTGAAGGTCTAGGACTTGTGTAACGTTATTCCCAATATTTTGTAGATGTCGACCACGGGATCGGCTGCCCCATGACCCTCAATGGGAAGCGGAGAATCGGCAGTCCCTGTTTGGTGAAGAACAGGTCAGGCGTGTTTACAAACGCCCTGGCCAGCGATGTATCAGCCGACTCGACTGTACGACTCGCCGGCCAGTCAGTTCCTGGTCGATCCTCCAAGCCCTTTTAAGACGGCCACCCAGCCTCCAGCGGATTGTCCTCTGTGTCGCCCATCCCGCCTGCCGCTCCCCCATCCTTCTACAAATCTCTGGAGATACTGGAGCGCCATGTCCTCCGCCTCGCCTTCCGTATCCCCATCCCCCTCCCCCACGCGGATCCTCTGTGATCTCATTCCTTTCCCCCGACTCGTTCCTTTATTGAACATCTCCGCCTCCGTTACATATCCCGCAAATCAGATCCGCCTCATCCTCTAGTCCATCCCCTCTTCTCTGTACCTGGTCCATTGGCGCGCCTCCACCACGGTATTCCCCCTGCTCTCCACTTGTCCACCCTCCGGATCCTTTCCCGTGGCAACTTCGGTACCCTTCCCCTCCCGGATGATGCCCTCTGACCTGACATCTATCCTTCATACCAGCTGTGATCCTTCTCCTTGCTCCCTCTCCCCCTTCTCTCCCTGAGGGCCCCGACTTTCCCACCCCGTCCCTTCTCCCCTCCTCCGTCCCCCGTCCCTCCGGATCCTCCTCTTACCGCCTTCCCCTATACTTCTTCCCCATGGCTTCCTGGGACATCATCCCCCCGTCCCTTCTCCTGCGGCTCTGTGGCTCCTCCCCACCCTCTCCTTTCATCCCCTTTCCCCCCTCACCACATCTTCCATGCTATCAGTGCCCCACCATATACGTATCCTCCTTTGTGCTTCGACAAGTGTGGTGTGCTTTAGCTACATTGTTTTATTATACAACAGTGGACGTCCAACCCGCAGCCGACACCGTCAGTTTTAATTTGTGTATTTCTCCGAGTGTGTGTTGGGTTTTTGGTTTTAACTCCACAATAGCGGACCCTCTCACCATAGCCGCCGCCCAATGCTCATTTTAATTGTGTGTGTGCGCCACTGACTTCGAGCAACTGTTTTTATTCACCACTTTCGCCGTTCCAAATGTTTTATGTCACCATCGTTTTCCTCCATTTTATGTACGTTGTTTTATCTCCATTTTAAATCCCCGTTTTATGTCTGTGTTATCTCCAAAATTTTATCTCCTTTGTGTTTTTATGTTTCTCCTGTGTCAAATTTTATTTCTGTAGGCTGAAGAGCGCCAGTGAGCGGTGCCAGCCCGCCCCTTTTTTTAGGGGAATTGAAATTACAAAACCTCCAGCGGCAGTCTTCGCCGATGATACCGGATGCATTGAATAGTCGTCCAGAAGCCACGACCGATCAACAGCTTTCTCGACGGAACGCTATCAGCCTACCTATACTATTGTTGGATTAACTACTGGTTGTAAAAAACTTCTTAATATTGCAGATTGGTTGCGTATTGATTATAACAATCTCCGTCACACTGTCTCCTCGAGTTGCTCTTCTATGAACTTTTCTACGTTCTCTGTCAGTCCCACTGGATGCTCTAAGTGCTCTTCCTTTGTTTGTCTTCGCCACAAAAGTGTTCATTCTAATTTGTTTGTAATTCCTAAGTCAGCGGTTCCCAAACCGTTCTCACTATGTAACCCTTGAGGCGACTTTCTCTCCCCACGGAACACTAACGCAATGATTGATTTTCACTAATCATTGTTCTTCCATCGTTCACCTGTTGTTTGACTGTTCTCTCCATGATGTAGTTGATTTATAAGCAAAGGTAAAACATTATTTAAATATACAAACTATTGGATATGAGTGCAAACATTTATTTTGGTAGAACAAGATTTTACCTTGTTGCAAAAACATGTTTTGTATAATCACAAACTCTTGTTTAGGTAGGTGGCCTAAAAGAATTTATCAACACAAAGATTTATTTTGACTGTAGAAAATTTTTGATATAATCCCAAACTTCTATGTTGGTTCAACAAGTTGTTGGATTTACTCTTATTGTAATGAATCAAGATGTCTCATTGTTGTACGTAAAACAGTTTTGGTACCGATCTTCATGTCCAACAGCTGAATACGTTAATCCGGGGGTGGAATCATGTCCTAAATTAATTTTTTGTCTAATCATAAAATGAGGAACTCGATTCCCATCGATAGATGAAAACAAATTGGTGCAGTGCTCGAATAGCCTCTTCTGCTACTGACTGGTATTTGCCTGACACTCCTACCCAAAAGTTATTCAGTGGTATAGATAATTTTTTTAAGCAGAGATACAATAATTTCTATGATATCTTCAGGCTCTGGCACAGACTCTCATGGAGTATAACTGAGGTGTTTCTTTCTTTCTTTTTTTTTTTTTTTTTTTTCGTGGAATCTGTGCGAGTCTTTTGCTGTACCCCAGCGATCCGCAGAAGACATTTTAGGTAGCGCTGATTTCCTCGAATTTTCGCCCCTTAGATTTAAAAGAATTATTGTGTAAATTAAACTGAACGGATTACCTTAAGGGGTCATATGGACACCCCTAAACTTTTTGTTCTTTAGTGTCAGAGACATTTTATACAATACTGATGTGTCATCCAACGCGTTTTGCAGTAGATTTTGATCCTCTGGTGATACCACTAAACGATAAACGACATCATCTTACTCAAGGAGCCTAAGAGAGCTTCTCAGATTGTCTCCTAAATCGTTAATGAACGAAGAGTATGCATCGTACGATACTTCCTTGAGCAACACCACATATCACCAGCTTTTCTCGAATTGTGTCGTTTCTGACAGACATTTTTCTCTGCCTGAAATGGAAAACGAGTGTCAGCATGTTTGTGTGTTTTGGAAAAAAAATGTGATGTAACAAAACAGGCGTTCTTCTGGATGGGCATTTTGTATGTTTGTGTTGTAATCTGCGGTTATAAAGAGCGTGTGTCTTGAAAAAGTGCCAGATGTCTACGCGATGTAACGCGACGCTCGCTTTTCCCCAGCTGATTCATCGTGCTGCCTCATGCCTATTGTCCGGTGTCACCGGGCCAGGGGCAGAAGTGAATAAGCGCTTGTGGTTTCCTGGTGGCTGAGCTCCGTCAGCAAAATTAGTTTCCACGGGCCAGCGATTAACGAGAGCGTACAATTTACTTTGTACGCGGCGGCTCCCATTAATTCTGGCATGTGTTGTTACGGTCGCGCTGTGAAAGCTCCGCTCGGATTTGCCACGCTTTGACGGGAGTTAAAAGCCGACACAATAGGAGCGCCGCCTAGCCCAGTAATTCACCGATGTTCCTTTATCACGTGACTCGCGCTAATTATTTCGGTTTATATCGCACCTCCCCAGAGCTTAAACACATGTTTCTAAACATGTCGTAACACAATACCGGGCCAGGTCGAACCGTTTCTTTGCGTATCTGTACAGCAATGGCATCTGTTGGCAACAGGATGGGCATCCATTCCAACTCCGAAATAACGTCAACCCAACACATGGTGAACCCATAGAAAGGGAAGAGAAAAAGTCAAAACGTGTGGAATTAGGGGAGACCGCGGTTCGTTGGCCATAGCGGCAGGATGGTCCAGTCGATTTATTTCATACAATAGACGCTAGATCGTCCTAGGAATCAATCAGGAAGTGGGCAGCATTGTCCCTCTCCTCATACAGGGCAGGCGGCGAAGTTTTGATCAAGCTGTAGTCCTTAATTGTTTTTGTGCGTAATTCAGTCAAATTATACTCGTCGGTTAATGTGTTATTCAACTTTTGCTTGTTTTAGGTGCAACGGGTTGAGTAGTACAGTAAAACGTGGTACTTTAAGGATTACCTGTGTATGACATATAGACCAGTGAGTTTTCTAAAGAACAGATGGCTATGATGTAGGCTGGCAGAGAGAGGAAGGGACACGATGGCTAGCCGAGACAACCTGGCACGTACTATAGGAGCTGTACTTTTAATTATAACAACATTTATAATTCTTCGACTTCATTTCAAAATATTATTCTCAATCAAATATCCAGTTACTATCAATCAACTTCGTTTCTCAACTCAAGAATGGGGGTGGTATTGATTATAAAATCAATGGCATAATGTCTCATTTTGTATTTTGCTAACCGAAGTCAGAGAAAACTTTTACAATATACACGTGTTAGAAAAATTGATGAACTAGTAAAGTTACTACTTATCTGGAGATCCGGCGATGTCCGTTAGCTTTAAATAGATTTTACAACAATAGTTACAAAACATTTTCACCAATAAGTTTTCAAGAATCCAATACCTCCATACTCGTAACATAAATATGCTCTGACTTCACTTTCCACATTTCATAAACAGTATCGTATATGGCAACGGGAATCGCCTACTCGTTTCGTGTGACCATTTCACAACGCTATCCCGTTATGCACGATACGAGGGAAACGTTATTTACGTACTAAACTCGGCCACGAACAGACCAAATACTGCATTAATTTATAAAAATGACACTTTGTTTCACCTTCATAATTTGTTATAAGATTAGTAATTTTGAAATGAACATTAGCACTCTGCGAGCCGCGAAACGTGCGTGCGATAGTCGTCACAGCGCGCTTCTCAATCCTTTCGCTGCGCGCGCAACTACTGATACACCAAAGTCACTTGTTATATACAACATTGTCCTTGGTCTGACTTAAGTAGTTTCAAGCAATTCTAAATTTCACATTTCTTCTTACTAATAAATATTAAACACTTTGCATAATAAAAAGAAAATAAAAAAACCAGATATGACAAGGAGAAAATACACAGATCATACGAAAAAAAAAGGTTCTTGCATAGACAATATACACGTTAACGAGATACATGATCTGAGAAAGTAAGTTTAGAGCAATACAGATGATACATTGACATTTCATATGAACAGGGTGAATCACCTAACACTTGCATCGCAAATATTGCGGAAACAGAATGGATTGGTAGTCAAGAGCTAGTATTTTTAGCCAACAAACAGATTGTAATATTACTTAGCGTATTTTTATGGAAACATACAGTTTTTTAAATGGAACAATGGTTGTTTCTATCATGCATTGGACTTTTTGACACCAGTTGTGTACAGAAAATTATAAATGACATTTTTATAACGTTTAGTTTGGCAGCTACAACCATTCAAAGTTTCGGGGGTGGAGGCTGCGATAGCGTACCTAACTAGCCGAGTGTCTCCTAAACTAAATGTGATAAAAATGTCATTCAAAATTCTTTGTACACAGCTGGTGTCAAAAATTCCAGTGCGTGATAGAAAGATCCATTGTACCATTCAAAAAATTATTTGTTTGCATAAAAAATACACTTTCTAAGTAATATTACAATCTGTTTGTTAGCTAAAAATACGAGCCCCAGACTACCAATCCATTCTGTCGAAACTGCACATCAATCGCACTTTCCGTTTCCGCAATATTTCTAGAGCAAGTGTTAGGTGATTCACCCTGAAAATACCGGGTGATCAAAAAGCCAGTATAAATTTGAAAACTTAATAAATCACTGAATAATGTAGATAGAGAGGTAAAATTGACACACATGCTTGGAATGACATCGGGTTTTATTAGAACATAAAAAGAAAAAAAAAAAAAAAAATGATCGTGTGCTCAGCCGCCGTTTTCATCATGCTTGGCCTCGCAGGTCCTTAGACCTCAGTCCGTGCGATTATCGGCTTTGGGTTTACCTGAAGTCGCAAGTGTATCGTGATTGACCGACATCTCTAGGGATGATGAAAGACACCATCCGACGCCAATTCCTCACCATAACTCCGGACACGCTTTACAGTGCTGTTCAAAATATTATTCCTCGACTACAGCTATTGTTGAACAATGTTAGTGAACATATTGATCATTTCCTGTAAAGAACATCATCTTCCATTTGTCTTAATTTGTTATGCTAATTATTGCTTTTCTGATCAAATGAAGCGCCATCTGTCGGATATTTCTTTAAACTTTTTTAAAACTTTTTCTTAATAATGAAACCTCATGTCATTACAAGCATGTGTGTCAATTTTTACCTTTCTATCTACATTATTCCGTGATTTATTAAGTTTTCAAATTTATACTCACTTTTTGTTCACCTGGTGTAAATAAATAACCTCAAAATATTCGTTTGGTGGGTGTTCAATATAAGTCACACCTTGCAAGGGAAACACTGGCATATTGCAAGTCCTTTTTATTGACAGCTGTAAATGTTTGTGCTCAGTTATAGACGACATCAAATCAGCCTTCTAACAATGCCTTTGAGTCGATGTGTGAAATGCCAGCCAGCCTCTGTGGCGCGCAGTTGGCCGAACAAGCCCGCCTGCAGGTGGTAACGCGAGCCTCCCTCACAACCACTTGGACTTCTGTTTTCCGGCTCCGCGACGGCCCTCTGCGTGCAATTCTGGGGGCAGTGGAGCGGGCGGACCGCGGCGGTCAGCCTAAGCCAGCGCTGGCGCGCACTCTCTGGAATCCGGCGCTTTGTTTACGTGCCGGCTGGCCGGATAGCGATCTGCGCGGGGCCGCGTAGCGGCGAGGCGGCGAGTCCTCACCTCATTTCCCTGGGAATGGCGCCGTCCCAGATAAACCGCAACGACGCCGGGGGCGGCGGGGGCGGCGGGGGCGGCGGGGGCGGCGGGGGCGGCGGGGGCGGGCGTCGTTTGTCGGGCACCGCCCCCTCCGCACCTACTGCCGGGCGACAACCAACCACCGTGTCGCCGCCCGGCAGGCGGAATACAGAATCAGGCGACCGCGCCGTCCGCGCTAACAGTGGAGCCGAGGCCCTACCTGTCTCTTCCTCAATACGTATTGATACTTTACTAAAAGCACTACCTGTTTCGTAAAATTTCGCTGAATAAAAAAAGATTGAATATCATAGTAATATTGTATGAAAAATTGTCAATAATATTTCTAAAAGAAACCGCCTGTAATGACCACGATGTCCACGGAGCGTTAAACCCTAATCTCTCACCCTTCCTTAAAATTCATAACATTTGAAACAATTTACCCCATGAATCACAGACATTGTCGAGGTGGGGTGGCTTGCGTGCCTCGACGATGCAGATAGCCGTACAATAGGTGCAACCACGGAGAAGGGGTATCTGTGGAGAGACTAAACAAACGTATGGTTAATATTACCTGACAGTCTGGTCTGGAGACGATCAATTCGTTCTATAGTTTTCAAAATGACAAGCCAAGATCGCACACTAACAATTTATTAAATGACGACCGGTTTCGCTGCCACGTGTCACCATCGTATGATCACATATATATTATAATCTGGTCATCTTGTTAAAAAAATTGGGTATAAAATAACAATACTCAGTATATTGTAAGCTGTCGTGTTTTTCACTTATGTATAGTGACTAAGTGCAATGTTGCACTTGTTATTTTATACCCAATTTTTTTTTAACAAGATGACTAGATTATAACATATATGTGACCAGATGATGGTGACACAGTGCACCGAAACCTGTCGTCACTTAATAAATTGTTAGTGTGCGATCTTGGCTTGTCATTTTAAAAACTATAAAACCTATGGGTCCTGAAGAGGGGCAGCAGCCTTTTCAGTAGTTACAGGGGCAACAGTCGGAATGATTGGCTGAGCTGGCCTTGTAACATCAGCTAACATGGCTTTGCCATGCAGTTATTGTGAACGGCTGAAAGCAAGGGGAAACTACAGTCGTTACGTCTCCCGAGGACATGCAGCTCTACTGTATTTGCGTGGGGAGCTGCATCAAACCAGTCTGCAGACTGAATACCACAACAAAAACAACAACATTTAAAATTTATAAAAATAGCCTGGACCGCTAAGTGAAATCTCTTGTTATTTACAAAGTGGTGACTAGTTTCGATTTTTTAGCCATTTACGAACCACTGTTTTTGTTTGAAAATATAAGTCAGTAGTGAATCTGAACAGTCAAAACATGTCATATCCTACAATTAAAAATTTTGTATAATGGGAGTGAAATTTTGTGACTACTCAGATTGAATATGGTACACATATTCAATAAAAAACAGTGGATCGTAACTGACTGAAAATTCAAAACTAGTCACCACTTGCTAAATAAAAAAAGATATCACTTTGCGGTCTAAACTGTTTTTCTCAATTTGAAATATATTGTTTAAAGTTTTATCAATTTCAACTACTGGCGAGACCGCCAAATCTCCATGCTGACAATATCAATGGATGTGTGTGTTGTCCTTAGGTTAGTTTACCTTAGTTTAAGTACTTTGTAAGCTACGGATTGATGACCACGCAGTTTGGTCCGATAGATTTACAAACATTTGAATATTTTGATAATTTCAGATTTCAACTAAATGTGAGATCGCCAAAACTCCATGCTGACAATGTCAGTCTTTAAAATTCCTTTATCTACGAGTAATGAGGGCATTTGACCAGGGGCTACTTATTTCAGTGCCACATACTACGCTAGTGTTGTGGGGTTGGCAACGTGACTTACGTACACTTTAAAAAATAATTTCCCAATTTTACTCTCCTAAAATGAATGCTATGGACAAGGGGTTTCAAATAGATTCCTCATTTGTAGACTTCCGGAAGGGTTTCTACACTGTCCTCGCCAGTGGCTTCTAATTATGGAATGATTAGTTTCGCGCTTTCAGAACAAGCACACCATTTTTGAATTGAAAGAAAGTCATCGAGTAAAACAGAAGTGATACCTGGCGTTCCCCAAGGAAGTACGTTACGGACCCCACTGTTCCTTAGTTTTCGATTTAGGTGAGCAGCTCTCTTAGACTGTTCGCGGATGAAGCTGTGATTTGCAGTTAGTAAAGCCACGAGACAAAAGCAATTGCAAAACGATTTGGATAAATCTTTTTTGTGCAAGAACTGGAAATGGAAAGTAAATATTAATGTGAATTCATCCAATGACCACTAAAAGAAATCTATCAAACTTCATTTACACGATAAATCAGTCAAATTTACATTAATACCTAAGAATTACAACAGTTGTACCAAAAAATTGCCTACAGTACATTTGTGCGTTCCTATTTTGGAGCATTGCTGCGCATTGTGGGATCCCCACAAGTTGGACTGACGGAGGATACAGAGAAATTTCAGAGAAGAGCAGGTTGCATTGTATTGAGAGATTTCAGTACAGCCACGTTGCTTCCCAACAGTAAAAGAACAACATAACCTTTTAATTTTATTAGATTATTCGTAGGTTATCGATTTGATAACTTGTGGCAAAAGGGAACTATTCTGTTACTTGGTTGTGTGAGGCCTATACCAGGGGGGAAAACACACATTCATAGCTAACGGCAACTGGAGGCGAGCACGAGTGTGGCACTTTCATTTGGAGGGTCAGCGGTTCCCAGAAGACACCAGGTAGGACTGAGGCGTGAGCCTTCCAAGTATCTTGCTGGCGCCACCGGTGCTGGTGTCGTCTGGCCGAGAGCGTCTGGAGCAATACAATATGCTTCTACGGCCAGTGTATGGTGCTTTGCGAGGGGAGAGCTGAGACGTCTGGCGCCGAGTTGTCGAATGCCAGGGTGGAACCCGCTAGGACATTGGCACGAAGCTGGCAGGCGCTGCAATTATACAATTGCAAGGGAGTTTAGCCTTTTGCTGGGAACAACCTGTTGGCCGAGTTTTCGAGGTGCCTGAAAGCCATCTGCAGGCCTTTTGCTGGGAACAACTTGCAGGCTGTGTTTTCGAAGGTGCCTGAAGGCCATCCGCAGCTGCCGTGAGAACGCAGGATGTAAGGGCAGGCCGGCCCGGTGGAAACGCGAGAGAGCTGGCGATTGGCTGCTGATATACAGTAAGGGAGTTCGGCTGTCTGACTTGCGAACGCAAGCTGTGATTGGCCGTACTTTGGCGCCTCGCTGGGGATTGGCGTTTCAATGGACATAGGCGGAGCCTGGAGGCTTTGCAGAGAGGAAACAGAGATTTTTAAGAGATGTGTTTTGAGCAGCCAAGGAGAGCAGACGCTTCTCTTCTGCTCCCAGTTTATGCTTGTCTTCGAGTAGATGTTTGTGGTACAACGTTTGGAGTTGCTCCAAAGTTTGTCCTAATAGCGCTGAGTATTGGTAAGCAGAGAGCAAGGTCAGCCTGCCTGATATTAGACGCACCGTCGCACTACTTGCGATTGTCACAGTTCTGGTGTCTGCCTACAGTAAATTCGTGTATCACAAGTAAATTTTCTGCACAGACATGACATAGCCGAACGAGTGAGATCGTAGATCCAGCCGTAGTGTTCCTGACATCGCCAGGTAGCACAGTATCACGTGTATTTGCTAGTGTTTCAACGGGTGTTCACGTTTCTGGACTAATATCGGAATATTCATCTCGATTATGCCACAGTTTCCTGTTAAATGTGGGTTGTCATAAGTGTTTAGAATACAATTATCCTAAATTTACCAATCGCTTGCTGTACGAGTGTATATTCTGTTTTCGTACAAATAGGTTCGTTAAATTTGATCTGTGTTTAATTGTATGTGAACTTTTGCTCTGACGTTCCTTTCACTTCAAAGATTAAAACGAGTCAAAACGAATTTCTTTACTCAAATCATCCAAATTAGTTACCCCCCCCCCTTTTACACAATTTTGGATGGGTTTTATAACTTGGAAATTAGATGGTGGGTCAGCCACGCCTATCCTTTAATATCAAGTAAACAAACCATTTGCATACTCCATTCGCATACCGTCCTTCCCCCCCCCCCCCTACCTTACCTTTTATTTTGCAATACACCCATTACAACTATACTTTTAGGTATTATCGTGATATAGGGGAGAGAGAGTCACGTTTTCGTTGTGGCGATATTTATTTCACCAAAGTTTTTCTCCGAATGCGAACAAATTTTTGAAGTAAGCGGCTACACAGAGAGACATGATCATTAAATTAAAATAAAATAAATCAAATCGAAAACGCAAAGATTTTGCTGTTCCTTTTTTCCGCGCGTAATTAGCGAATGGAACGGTAGAGGAATATAAAAAAAGCTGTTCGGTGTAGCCAATGACTTGCACTTAACATATGATTTACAGTCTATTTCTGCAGATGTTGACTACACGGCAACAGCTTTGTATGCGATTGCCAGATATCGGTGCACTCCATCGCCGATTAGAAAACTTTTTCGCTATCTAAACGGCCTACCCAGTCGGCAGCTGGAAAAACCGCAAAGCCACAGTCGGGTAGGAGGCCTGCTGCAGCGGAAGTGGAGGCGCCGTGTGGGAAGTTTGCGCCTGTTTTGGCAATTACTGGCCGGCTCAATACGGACGCCGATACAGGCGCGGCGGAGGCCGAGGCGAGGGAGGGAGGGCTGGCGAGCAGCCAACAAACACCTCGCGACACAGTGGCCAGGCACAACAGCCGGACACCGCAAAGGCTCAGGCCGCGCCAGCACTGTGCCACAGCTGGCCGCTCACAAACTAATGCAACTGATGTGTTGATTGTATACGCTCGTACCTCACAAACGGCTTTTAACACTTTGAGTGCCAGCCATATATGCCAACCGACTTCCCCCAGCGCCAGCCTATTTTCTTAGTCTCCTTCCGCCAGTGCCGGCCATTTTTACAGTATTTCGTCCTGTTGGTACAGATTCAGGAATAATCATTAATATATTATTCTTGGTCAGGAATAAACCTTATTTTTTCCTCTTCAAATACTTGCCCCGTACATTTCCCTGCTTTGTAAACCTTCATTACAAAAATCAAAACAAGAAACGCTGTTTTCGGGTAGGTAAAAAATGGTTTTTTCGTATTATAAACTATTTATTAATAAACATGGCAATGTTTATGTGATTACATGCAAATATCATGAATATTAAACATCAACAAACGGCATTTAGTGCAAAAAGTTCTTTTTTGAGTGGTATAGCTGGAAGCAGGGCTGGACACAAAACCCCACTTTGCATACTGCACACTGAAATGAAGTATCCTTCCTTCAGGTGACTCCTGCTTCTTTCTTGCCACTCTCTGAGCACACTCTACAAGTCTTTTTTGCCTTCTTCTTCCCTGGTGGAATGGGTATTTTTTCCAGGAAATGTGTTCCATCCAGTCGCGAAAGCGCAGCACCACTTGTACCAGGCTGAAAATCGGCAGCACACGATGATGACAAGTCTTTGCATACCGCAATAATAACCTGGCTGGTAGAAATGTTTTTCTTTGTCACCTGAGTATCTCGGCGTCACTCAAAGGCCTACTGCTTGACATGTTGCGTCACAGTCAACTGACACAAACCCTTGTTTCGTAAAGTGAACAGTTTTGTGGCGCCTCCTAGTGGCAGAGATGTCTACTACAAGGGTTTGCCTCCCTCCTGATAACTGCCGTACGGATAATGACGCGCGCGAAACCTAGAATTCATTTGATAACAGCCGTCCGTAATATCACGGGCGCGGCAGTTCTCGCAGAGACACAGAGGACGTAATATTACGGGAAATGATAGCAACGTAATATTACGGGCATGGCACTCTAAGTGTTAATCAAAGTGCGTGGTTATGGTATATCGCCCCAAATTTGCGACTGCATAGGGGATTTCCTGTCAGAGAGTACACAGTTTGTAGTAATCGATGGTAAAGCATCGACTACAACAGAGGTAATATCAGGTGTTCCACAGGGTCGTGTTCTTGGTCCTCTGCTCTTCCTTATTTACATAAAAGATCTGGGGGAAAATCTAAGTAGCTCTCTTAGGTTGTTTGCAGATGACGCCACCATTTACCGTCTAGTAAAATCATCTGAAGATCAAAACCATCTGCAGAACTATCTGAATAAGATATCACTATACTGTAAAAATTGGCAATTGACTCTAAATAATGAGAAGTGTGAAGTCGTGCACATGAGTACGAAAATAAATCTGCTATACAAGATAAATCAATCAAAAGTAAAGGCCGTAAACACAAAATAAAAGATAATGGCGTGAGAAACGCGAACCAGGGACTGTGTTTTATTGGCAGAACCCTTAGAAGATGAAACAGAACTACTAAAGAAACTGCATACACATACGGTTGTCCGTCCTCTTTTGGAGTATTGCTGTGCAGTGTGGAATCCTTATCAGGTGATGTTGACGGAGGACATCGCAATAGTCCAAAGAAGGGCAGCTCGTTTTCTATTGTGACGATACAGGGGAGACAGCGTTACGGAAATGATACAGTATCTGGGATAGAAATCATTACAACAACGGCACATATCGCTGAGGCGTGGATTACTTACGAAACTCCAACCGCCAGCATTCTACTCCGAATGCGAAAATATGTTGTTGACTCCCACGTACATAGGTGGAAATGATCTTCAGAATAAGATAAGAGAAATGAGAGCTCGAACGGAGAGATTCAGGTGTTCTTTCTTCTCGCGCGATATTCGAGAATGGAATGGGAGATAAATAGTACGAAGGTAATAATTCTCTCCATAGTGGATGGTTTGGGACGCAGCTGATGCGATCATATAGATGGATGAAAATACGAGCAGCTGTATTCAAAATCATTACTAAATTCTGTGCGACCGACTTCGGTGTTACGTGACACCATCTTCAGGCTCCCATTGTGCGATTATTATTAAAAGCACATTTAGATTGGGTAGCCATTAAAACCAGTAGCCGTAAATGTCTTGCTTTGTTCATGCCAGACCCTCAACGACGACTGTTGAACTGTTTAAATTGAACTTTGATACTCCTCTACCGTTCCATTCTCTAATAACGTCAGCGAAAAAGGAACAGCAAAATCTTTGCGTTTTCGATCTGATTTCTTTTACTTTATTATGATGATCATGTCTCTCTGTGTAGGCGGTTGCTAACAAAATATGTTCGCATTCGGAGATAATAGTTGGTGAAATAAGCATTCCATTTGATTAGAAGTCGCTTTGAGGTACTGTTTCAAAAGCTTTCCGGAAAACTAGTAACACGGAATCTATTTGACATCCCTTGTCGATTGCACTCATGACATCATGTAAGTAAAGAGCTACCAGTGGTGCACAAGAACGATACTTTCTCTACCCGTGTTGAGCGTGGGTGAATAGGTGGATCTTTTGAGGTATTTTACAATATTCTAGAAACATCTAGAATGTATATGTTCCAAAATCCTGCTGCAAACCAACGTTAATGTAATTTTGCGAATAACTGCTTTTGCTTCTTTGGAATATTTGAGTGAACTGTGCAACTGCCCTGTTTTGGGGTACGGATCCTTCGCTGAGTGAGTGGTTGTATATGACAGGTATGGAGGTACTGCATCAGTAGACTCTGAAATGATCAATCTGAACCGCGATACCCACATAAGTGATTTCAGTTGCTTTAATACTGCCGGGGTATGTACTTCAAAATTACGCAAGCTGGTAGCTATTATTGATTAGAATTCTGAAACTGTAGACTTGTGGGAGAGAAGAAGAGTTCAATTCAAGCCCAGAAAACAGGAAACAGAGAGACATCAACCAGTGATAAATCTGCAGAATAAATAAGTATGTTGCCAGCGCTGCGTATACCGTAGCAGGCTACATACTGGAGGTTTGATAATTGACTTTTGTCACTCACAATAAAAAAACTTTGTCTGCCATCATATAGCGATCCAGGTTTAGGTTTAACCGTGGTTTCCTAAATCACTGCAGACATATGTCTGGATGGTTCCTTTCACAGTGCACGGCCGATTGATTTCCTTCACTATCGTTACTCAAACAATCCTAATATTAGTTCCATATCTAATGACTTTGCTGTCGATGGGACGTTAACCCTAAACTTCCTTCCTTTCTTTATTTTCTGTTGTGAGGAAGTTAGCTAAAGATACTTCTTCATAGGTCATATTCATTCACTATACGTACATTTTAAGTATGTAAGATTTTGTATTTTTACTGTGACTACTCCCCATTACTACATACGTATACAACATATTCTAAAGGCGACAAGCTTCAATTTGTCAATATTAAACACTACAAACGATCACGGCAGTGTAATACAGTATCGGTTGCATTTATGATTATGATTTTCCTGTCATTCACCGCGAGTTATTCGTACAGGGTGCTCATGAATGACGTCATAAAAATTTGGACGATTGGAGAGTGGACGAAGTTGGAGAGTGTACTAAGTTTTGATGAAGAACCCAGTAGGCAAGATGTGTTTCACAGAATGGGAGAAGAGTCAACATGAGTTCCTAAGGAATTTAGTGATGCAGTTTAGAGCCCATGATTACTCGCCTTTTATTTATTTATTTTATTTTAATTTTTTGTTTAATTGGTTCAAAATACCTAATCCCAAAATACGTAAAACAAAGAGCTTGACTAGAATATATTTTTCTCTTTCGCTGTATTGAAGAAGTGCTCGAACGTCGTTGGATCACTTCTTCGCAAACGATTTTCCTGTCAAAGCCTTATGCACAAATTCCCCTAGACAATCCTCCAAAGTTGTATGACACCAGTCTGAAACACCCAATATATATTTTTAAAAACAGCAGTGATCCTCTATCAATGAACTACACCCGGTCGTACTATTACGCGTGAAAGTGCATATCCGCTAAGAATAACTTGTGTTTCTTTTATTATGAACCCTTCAGTCTAATCACAAAATATTTTTTGTATTTATTCAATCACTATAAGCACGGTAAATGCAATGGGTGCAGTGTTGTGTTACATTTCAAAAAGAATCTTATAGGTGTCCCAAGAGACAGTTACCTTTCCAGGGGGATATTCTTTAGCAAATCGTTAATGTACTGAATGCAGTTTTTGAAAGTGATCTGCTCCATGAGTTTTTACGGCGAAAACGTCCACAAAAATCGCAACCAACAGAGTGGATATAGCCGTTCGAAACTCTACGAAGAGCTCAGCTACTTAAAATGAGAAGTATAAGACCGTTACCACATTAATCGCGAGATGAGATCATCTCCTTCAATGGGTTGCAAGTTAATAGTTAATTTTCAAGTTAGCATACTCCCCGCGGCAAGTTAAAGGAATATTAATGAGGAAAATGCATATCTGACAGGGTGAAGCGAAACCTGTAATTATGACTCTGTGTGTCTCAGACGGCGCGAACACTTGCTGTTCATTAGTGCGTTAGATTTTTAAAGTATGTTTGTAATTCCCATTGACACTAATCATAAGTATACAATTGGTATATCATAGACTTGTAGAATCAAGAGGTCCGGTTATGTCTCTTGTTTATGTTACAACCAAATCTGTTTACATTACACGATATGAAAAAGTTTACTACCAGTTTCACCAGTCGCAGTTACCTTCCTTTTTTTCTATATGGGACTATCGTAGGGGAGGGCCGAGTGGTGAAAACGCGAAAATATAAAAAGTAGAATATCGCGTTACGTTCAGACGTAGATCCCTTCAAAAATATATAAAATTGTGTGGCTTGTTTTGTAAAAAATTAACCTGATTATTATGATGTTTAGACCAGTAATTTTTAAGATTCCATGTAGTCGTCGCTGAAATGTTGATTTTTATCCAAGCAGATGTACATTAAGGTCAGCAACTAGCCATTATCAATGCTAGGACATACAATGAGCACAGCGTCATTTACAAGAACATAAGTTATGAGACTATAGATAACACCACAAATAGAAATACAATCATATACGTGCCAGTATTTCAAAATAAGTTGTTAAATGGTTTCTTGCACACTTGTCTACATACCTAGTTAGAGTGCAGATATTATTTTCAAAGAAAATAGACGTCATTACGTTTTATTTTTTCCAGTTTAAAAGCGACGTAGGTGCCATTGATTCACTATTTCGTAAAATTCATTTTCTTATCTTTGCCGACAAGTAGTTTCCTGTTAAACCAGCAGCGCAAAACAAAATCCTAAGTCTAATTTGGTTTATTTCTGTGGTCTTACCTCTTAAGATTACACTCTTTGCATATGAGACACTCACCTTGGAATTTACATCTTAAGAAGGACTTGCACTCTGACATGTGTTGCTTGGAACTGACCCCGTAATGCTCCGTTTACCTAATCCCGATACAGTCATATCTTTTGTCAATGACGTTAACGACGTGTCAGCAATAACACGATTATATTTCTAAAATGTTCAAATGTTTGTCAAGCGTAAGGGGCTTAGCTGGGAGCTCATCAGTCCTTGAACTTACAAACTAATTATGAACTGCCTTATACTAAAGACGACCCAAACATCCATGACGGAGGGGGGATTAGAACCCCCGACGGGGATTGTATTTCCGCTTGTGGTTTGTAGTCTTATAACTTACGTCCGTGTAATTGACGTTGTACTTATTGTATATCCTAGCATTTATAAAGGGCAGTTGCTGGTCGATATGTAGATCTGCTTAGATAATGATCGCTATTTAATCGACGAATGATGGCTGATTTCTACAAAACAAATCACATTTTAAAAATACTGGTCTAAACATAACAATGCTGTTAATGTTTTCACAAAAGACAAAATATAAGTCACGCAATTTTCTTTATCTTTAAAGCGATCTACTTGTAGACATAAAATGACTTACAAAAAAAAAATTGTCGCCTGTCATTACTACTCGACCTCTACGGAGTGAGTTCAGTCTTGTAGTCACCGCTGTTAATTAGGTACATATTTCGGGTTTGATATCAGTCGCAATTCACCCACTTGAGATGTTCACGTTGTTTTTTCTGAGGATAGGTTGTTAACAAAGATAACTGATCGAAATATGTGATCTTAACTAACCGGACACTCCAAAAAATGTAGTTTCTTCTATTAGGTGCATTGTTCTGCCACGTTTTGCCAGATAGTCGATATCAGCGACCTCAGTAGTCATTAGACATCGTGAGAGAGCACAATTGGGTGATCCGAGGAACTCACAAACGAGGTCAGGTGATTGGGTATCACCTCTGTCAGAAGTCTGTACGCGAGTTTTCCACGCTCCTATACATCCATAGGTCCACTGTTTCGGATTTATAGTGAAACAGAAACGTGAATTGACACGTACAGGCCGACCTCGTCTATTGGTTTACCGGGTAATCACGAAGTCAGTATAAATTTGAAAACTTAATAAATCACGGAAGAATGTAGATAGAGAGGTAAAGAATGGCACACATGCTTGGAACGAGATGGTGTTTCATTAGAAAAAAAAGTTCAAAAAATGTCCGACAGATGGCGGGTGATTCTGGTTTTGGTACTGCTATCGTGACGGGTGAGAGGTACGCCGATATGTTACAGAATCGCATCGTCCCAAGCCAAGGTGATAAACATCTGCTGGAACGTACGATTTTTTATGCAGGAAGGCGCTCCACCCCATATTGCTAAACGCATGAAAGATCTCTTGCGCACGTCGTTTGGTGATGACCCTGTGCTCAGCCGCCATTTTCGTCATGCTTGGTCTCCCAGGTCCCTAGACTTCAGTCCGTGCGATTATTGGCTTTGAGGTTACCTGAAGTCGCAAGTGTATCGTGATCGACCGACATGTCTAGAGATGCTGAAAGACAACATCCTACGCCAATGCCTCACCATAACTCCGGACATGCTTTACAGTGCTCTTCATACATTATTCCTCGACTACAGCTATTGTTGAAGAATGATGGTGAACATATTGAATATTTCCTGTAAAGAACATCATCTTTGCTTTCTCTTAATTCGATACGCTAATTATTACTTTTCTCATTAGATGAAGCGCTATCTGTCGGACATTTTTTTTGTTCTAATAAAGCCCCACGTCATTGCAAGCATGTGGTCAATTTTTACCTCTCTATCTACATTTTCTAATTTATACTGACTTTTTGATCACCCGGTACATTTAAAGCAGAGAGTTGAAGAGGTTCGTACAGTGTAATAGGCAGGTCGAGAGCTGCCTATAATCCACAAATCATCGGTGTAATGAGGGTAAACATTTAGGTGTGAGCAATGAAAAAAGTTTTGTGGAGTGACGAATAAACGTCATCTATTAGCATGTGTAGTGCCAACAGAAAACTTTCCGAGTCTGTGGTGATATTGTGGGTCCTGTTTTTCATTGAGAGACTGTTGTTTTGCTTGGCACTATCACAGTGAAGTCCGACATTGATATTTTAAGCACTTTATTGTTTCCAACTGTTGAAATCGAGGATGTCGATTGCATCTTCAAAACGATCGAGCACCTGTTCATAATGCACGGCCTGTATAGCGAAGAGGTTACACGTCAGTCACATCCCTGTAATAGATTGGTCTTTAATCCTGTAGAACACCATTGCGATGTATTGGAACGCCGCCATCATGTCAGGTCAGGCCGACATGCATCGATACCTCTCCTCAGTGTAGTACTCCGTGAAGAATGGACTGTCATTCCCCAAGAAACCTTCCGACACCTGATTGAACGTATAAGTTGAAGAGTGGAAGCTTTCATCAAGGTTAAGGATTGCGCATCACCGTATTGAAATCCAACGTTATCAATAGTGGGCTTCAGGAACATGCACTCATTTTCAGACAGGTGTCCGGAAGATAGCCCATGTTTTAATTAGGGTAGAAACTACCCCTGTTCCAAATTTCATTTATTTCCGTCCAGCCATTTCAGCGTGAAAGCATAAGAAATGAATTAACTAACTATAAAGCACCCTCCGCCATGCACCTTACTAAGTTAATTTTAGTATGCCTATAATCTTCGCGCGAGTGCAGCCAATGAGTTGACAACGTTTTATCGCAATCGGATGTACGGTATGGCTGTGCATAAAATACGAAAAAAAATTACATAGTGTATCAACGAACAATAATTAAGAAGTGTTTCGTTATTGATAATGTCGTTCTTACAGAGCACAGTTCAAAATTAGGATTTTGAAATGTTACTAAGTGAAAAATATTAGAAACACTGATTTTTCCCAGAGGTGTCCAGTTTTCATTTAACATAATTCGTGAGACAAATCAATGTCCTGATTTTCGTAGTAAAAATTGTTGCTGCCGAAAGCTTCGAAATGTTCACAAATTAGAATCAAAGAACCCACTTAATTCTGTGAAGCACTACGAAATATGATAGATTACATCGAGTTGCAAGAAATGAGAGAAACAAGGGATTAATTACAAGGGTTTTAACACAACCACAGTTCGCAGGAAATAGTGAAGGAATGAAGCCAGTTGCACGAAACACATGAGTTTGCCATCATACTACTTAGTTAATTCTCTTTCCTCGGCTGCAGTCTGCTAAATGAAACATCGGCGTACTCGTTCGTTGCTGCTCTTCCTTTCCTCAAGGGTAACAATACAGTCCTCTGCCGTGGTATATTGGTCAAACCGATAGCTGGCCGAAACTAATCAAACGAATTCGCCGTACTTCTGCATCCCCCGAATTACACTGCGCTAAATCCAGTCTGCGGTCTTCACAGTTTGCTCTAAAAACACACACAGTTGGGAACGAATCAACTCCAGGAAGCAGAGCGGTCGATGACAGACGGAAATTTCGCAGGAAAGTGAACAATGGGAGCAGTTCACACAACTGATACAATAGTCATACGAGCAGCATCGACCCACGAACGTTTTCTTGTCGATGAAGGACATAGCTGTATGTGAAATTCCACTGGTACCAATCAAACGACTTAATTTTCTGAAAGAAATAGTAAAACTTATTATCTACCACAGTTTATTTGTTCCCTTCATGAATCCTTTGCAGTGATCTAGAACTGTCCTCAGATTTAAATAACGTCGTAATTATAAACCTGAAGTTCCACAGGTAATCGTGTTAAAACTATCAACATCTACCTAACAGAGACACAATGTATATTAAAAAGGAGTTCGCAAATAATTCAGAACAGCAGAAACTTTTCGAGGTACAGATTCGTGAAGTCTCTTTACAATTTTCTTGTGCCTAAACATCCTTGAATCAATGAAATGGCGAATACAGGCATGAAAAACTAATCACCTCAAGGCCAATAAAAAGTGAATGTGCTATGTAGTATTCAGAGAAACCTATTCACCCAGAACATGACATTTATTTGGCAAAAACGATTCTCATCTCACTGTTGTTAGTAACTTTGGCTTTACCTTTACATGTGTAACAGAAATATGGGACTAGATTCCATTTTGTGCCAGCCCACCACAGAATTATAATGAAATAAAAGGTTTTCGCTTGGTAGGCGATGTGAGATGTTTCTTTTATTAAACTTCAAAACAAATCGATTTCGTCCCTATCATGGGACATCATCAGTGCAGAATTGCAAGTCATGATGACCTATGTGCTCTGCTTAAAACATTTTTATCAGTCATGTCATAAAAAACATTTGAAAGGTCTTGCCGGTACAAGTCACAAGAATAGAATCAGCTACTTTATTCTTGTGACTTGTACCGGCAAGACCTTTTAAATGTTTTTTATGACATGACTCTTAAAAAAAAAATAGGAACGAAATCGATATGTTTTGAAGTTTAATAAAAGAAACATCTCACATCGCCTACCAAGCGAAAACCTTTTATTTCTGAAATATGGGAACTCGTACATTACTAAACGCAGTGATGATTTGAGCTATAAATGTGAAAACTGATGCTAATAATGTCGATAATTCAGTCACATGACATGGGTCAAAGACCGCAGAGGTAGGAACACGCGCGGTATACATGATCTGTCGTTGTGTCGCGCACCATTCCACGTCATTTAGAGCGCTGGGGGTTGTCCCCAAGACACACATTTCTGCGTTTACCACAGAGTCAACTCAACAGGTGTCCGGAAATCGTACGATAAAGGACGGGCATGGACAAATCGAATGGAACGCCACTTCTTTCACATGCAAATCCAGAATCGGCCTGCACCACTCTAGCGTTCGGATCAGAGTATGGCGTCATCACAATGACAACCAGCTGAATTGTTTCTTTCGGTCATTATGCTCGCCAAACCCCTAGTACACCCTGCCAGTCTATTAACCAGTCAACTTTATGTAACTTCTTAGACATGTCAATACACCGTAAGAACGTTGGGACACTGCGTATAGAAAACCTACGCACACAGAACTACAGGTATATTTACAGGCATACAGCTGCCATCACTCAGCACAAACTGCTGGTGTTCAAAGTTCAAATGTTTGTAAAGCAATTGTAAATTAGTGGTCATCAGTCCCTATACTTGCGACTTTTTAAACTAATTAATGCTAAGTACAACTCTATCCCTCTCACACAGCCTGGCCCTAGGGAGGAATCCAACCTCTGACGGGGAGCAGATGCAAACTCCGCAGCAAGGCGTCTTAGAGCGCTCGGCCAGTCCCGCACGGCTGCTGCTGGTGTTTTCAGTATCTGAAGACATCGCGGCGCACTTAATATAAGACGGTGAAAACCTCCACGCATAATAGCTGGAGAAGGTTTTCAAAGAGACTGGCTACACTTCCCGCCAGGTAAAGTAGGCCAAGAAGCGACACACAAAGAACACTGATGACGACTATAAATCAACATTCCTTCCTGATGCCGCAAAAGTGTCCTCTAAAATAGAAAGATTACTTATATAATACATAAAATGTTTGTTTGTTCATATTTATAATTTCGTATTTTATACACAGCCATACCGTACACAGTTTACGATAAAACTTTGTCAACTCATTGGTTGCACTAGCGCGGAGGTTATAGGCATACTAAAATTAACTTCGTAAGGTGCATGGCGAAGGGTGCTTTACAATTAGTTAATTGTTTCTTAGGCCTTCACGAATTGGCTGAACGGATATAAATGAAATTTGGAACAGAGGTATCTTCTACCCTGGTTAACACATGGGCTACCTTGGGTAATCCACTAATGGTTCATGGCGGAGGATACCTTAAAATGGCTTAATACGTTTGCTACTCCTTCATGCTGAAAAGGGATGTAAAGATTCGATTGAAATTAGGAATGGAGATATCTTACACTGTGCATTAATACATGTAATACATGGGCTACCTTTCGTAAGCCACCGTACGGCGCGTGCCGCTTGGTACCTTACTGTGGGTTAACATGTTTGTTACATTTCACGATGAAAGGGCTGAACGGAATGGAATCAAATTGGAATGAAAGGGCCTTATACACAGAATTAATACATGGGTATGTTACAACAAACATCCAGCTTGTTTGACTCGTCACCATGAAAAGCACATAAATGTATGTTTTTAGGCCTATACGGGAGATTTTTATAATATGCAAGTCAGTGAATTTTGCATAGCGGAGAGTACCTTGCAACTTTGATACCGCTTGACCATTCACCATGAAACTCGGTTCCGATTTGTATGTTTTCATATATGGGAGGGATGGAGTAGGTGGAGGAAGAAACAGACAGAGAGACGCTAAAGGAGGAGACGGAAGAGAGAGGAGAGACGAGTAGAATGAGAGAGGAAATGGTGACACACAGATGAAAGGAGATGAACAGAGGGAGAGGGGGAGGAAACGTGCTGAGAAAGGGACAGGAGGAGAAAGGGGAGGAGTAGGTGAACAAAGGGAGAGGAAATGGACTAGTGGAAGATTGGAAACCTCATACATATTTGTTCGTATTTTATGCGATGCCATACCGTTCATATTATTACTATAAAACTTCGTCAAATTACTTCTTGCTCTTACGCGAAGGTTATGGACATAGTACACATAACTTGCAGCAGGTAGCGTGCGTGTCGTACCGGCAAACGTATTTTTAGGGCAGCTGAATATTTATTTGTATCATTCGTAAATAAACAAGCTTACAGTTTTAAACTGGAAACGAATTTTTTACAATTATTTCTTCTGCGGCAGCAACGCGTCGTTTAGGAGCTAGTTTAATATGTATAAAATAATGTTTGTTTGTTTGTGTTTCTGTTCGTATTTAATGAATTTAATGCATCTGATTTCGAAAAAAACTTTGTCAACGTATTTCTTGCACTTTCGTGAAGGTTACAGACATAATTATGTCACTGTACGACATATAATTTAAGAGACATTACTTCATGTAAAATCAAATGCGTGGTAAACTTCCGCGTTATGGATGACGTATGAATTTATTACTCTTTTGTTACTTAGAGCATTCGAAACATCTTTTGTAGATAGTAGTCTTGTATGCCAATGAGTGTTACAACCAAATTATTTATTTGTACTATAGTTTATTATATATGACGTCCTAATCACTGAGACGCGTGGGAAACTGTCTCACCATGTTTGTTCGTATTTTATACGCTGCGTACCATTAATGTGATTCCGATTAAATTTTGCACACTAAATTTTATATGGTTTGTATGTTCCCTATGGCCTTCGACAGTATATACGGTTTTCTTCACATCTTGAAGAAATTTCGTGGTAATTAACCTTCAAAATAGTAAAACGAAAAATTCTACGTTTCATATGGTGCATGGCGGAGGGTAACATGCAACATACCTAGGAAGCACTTCACTGATACCGTGAAAGTTAAGGTGAACAGGTGGAGGAGGCGTCCGACAGAGAAGAGGAGGTGATTGCCAGAGAAATGGGCGGAGAGAGATGCGTAGGAGGAGAGGAATAGAGAGAGAGGAAGGGAGAGGAGGAAACAGGACAGAGAGGCAAAGGGAAATGATAGATGGAATAACTTAAGACTGGAATAAATAGATACCCGGGAGACGCCGCGTTTTCAACTATTGAAATAAAAAAATGAACGTTATCTTTCGCCCACCAGCGAAATGTCTTAATAGAGACAGTTAAAGATGACTTACAACTGAAAACAGCGGGTATTTATAAAATTCCCTCTGTATGTGATTCTATGTTTATACGCTAGACAATAGGAACTGAACATAACGGTGTACAGAACACGAAAGACAGACCCATCATCCGCAACCATCAAAATCAGCAGTGGCAGAATATTGCATTTCCATGAGACACTGAATGGAATATAACAAAACAAAGATTTTAGCTGCAGTTTCCAGTTATTGGGGTTTAGTAATTAAAGGATCGGCGAAAATACGTCTTGCCGATAATCTTATAAATCTGGACAACGGCTTTGAATAAACATTTTTAATACCATGATTAATAATACCCAGTCAAAGTGGAATCGACGTTGTGAATCGATACTCAATTATTAGAAGAGTGTTTCTCTTCCAGTACTGAGAACAGCACATACAACTCCGCTGTATAGCGCATTCCACCACCTAAAACACGTGCAAAACGACGACTGCACATTTCCCATGTGCAAGAACTAGTATAAATACCGTAACTGCAGCTCAGCTCTTCAGTATTTGTCTTCTCACCTGAAGATAGCCGGACGTCTCTGGGCCGAAATATCGTGGCAGAATGTCCACGGGTTCCGGCTGCACACCCGAAAATTACTGGAAGCAGTAAGCTTTACATATGACATGAAGTGTTGCACGACGTTTGTTTTACACGTTGCTATATGAACTATATCACCATGCAACTTGGGACTGTTGCTAAAATTTAAAAAACATCATAAATCATGTTATTGTCGTAATTTTTTTTATTTCAGTAAAGTGGTATTTCACAACAAAATTTTAAAAATCTATACATAAAATTTGTTCATAATCATTTTTCGTGAAACGTTTCGAAGCAGGTTTACAGTTTTCTGATGGACAATCGCACTTTGCACTCAGCACACATCAAAAACGTGCCCAACTGTTTCTTTAGTTATTGCACTTCGCTCAACAACTAACTGTAGTGCGTCCTTGTTTATGTGATGAATTCTCATGACGCAGCGGTGAGGGAACATATTTTTGTGTCCCAGCCTCGTCGCCACTTTTGTGTCCCTGCATCGGCGGTCGGTTGTCGTAGGTGTCGGTGGCCGAATAGAAAGAGACCGACAGAGGAATAAAGGATGCACTACGGAGGTGACCAACCAGTGGGACAGCAGAAACTAGAGCACTAGGCTAAATTAGAACAAGATATATATTTCTTGGAGTCTTGGTAATACTTAACTTTTGTATAGTTCTTGACTGCAGAATGCTGATAGATTAGATAGAGGCCTGCCTACTGACGATTCATAGTGCCTATCCGATAGCCAAGTCTTAACTGGTGCCTATCTGATTCCCAAGTGGCCGATGCAGCAGTCGTGGCCACGAGTGGAGTTGCAGCAGAGGGCGCTCGTGGCCGACGTAAGAACGCCGCGCCGTGCGTGCTTGGCGGTGCGCGGCGAAAGTACGTGGCGCGCACTTCATACTTGTGCGACACCACACATATGGCTTGTTTTTCCATCACTTGTACGGGACTATCGGTATGTCTCGATGGCCTCAATGCGGTTTTCTTCATCTCCAGAGTTTGCAGGATGCCAAAGCAGCAGTTGCAGGTGGAATTCATTCTCTTCTTGGTTCACAACGGATGGCATGCACCATCTCTCCATTATGTAGGGAACTGCGTGAGCATGTGGGTGCAGAGCTAGTAAAATTCAATAACCATGCAAAATGGGCAGATATTATTCAAAAGGTGGTAAACTATGTATACCACATTGCTCCAGAGTTAAACAGTACAATGCGCCATCACACGCGGTTCCCAATGTTCAGGACTCATTCGCCCAACAGTCCTGATTGCTGCTTTGGCATTGCTGTCCTCCCAGTCAGTAGTCTAGCGAAAACGACTGGTCGACTACTGCGGAACGATTGGCTCGCGATACACCAGATCAACTTCGGCAATACGAGGAAGTAGCATCGACTGGTATACACAACACATCGAAACGCTCTATGCGGAATGGCTGCTGCACCGGGAAGACAATTCAACAACTCGTTCGTTCGACGAAATGCCAGTTTCAGATGTACCGTTTCAGGCTTCAGGATCCGAACGTCGTCCAAGCGTCAACGAAAAATTAAAAAATAAATAATTTCTTATACTGGCTGTTGCACTATTATTCTAATTTCAGTGTCAGGTTCTTGCGCAGAGAGAAAATGCGTTCGATTTGACTTTCACCTTTTTATAAAAACTGTAGTGACCACCACGGTTCAAGTTTTCACAACACAAATTATTTAAGTCGAAGAAAGTAAACTCTGGGTTCGTTAACCAGTGAAACGAAACTAAATTCTTCTATAGAGACAGAGGTCCCAAAACCAAACACAGATTATAGTCTGGTGTATCAAAGGCACAGTCACTAGCGTATTTTAGTTCGTCAATCGCAATACACCAGGTAACGTTCCAGCCGCTTCCGTCCGGGAGGCCGTCGGCGAAGTCGATACGAGTCGGCGATCTTGCGTAGAGGAGATGTTCCTAGGTGGCGAGAGCGAACACACCAACACTGGCTCATCGGCTGGCGAGCCGGGCTTAAGTAGATATCTAGAGCCAATCAGGAGGCAGGCGGAAGGATACTCAGTCGGTTCACAGAGCCACCTGTAAGAAATAGTCCCTATTACTTCTGTTTGTTTGAAGTTACTGTTTGTGTATGTTCTGGTCTTGTGTTGACGTCTGGCAGGCGCTGGTTGGTCTCTCGCCGCCTGTCCAGTTGCGTTGCCCGCTTGACAGCCCTGTTGTGAGGTATGCAGGCTGGCAGGCGTTTGACCGGCGGTATCAGAGCAAAAACTGTCACTTTAGATAAAATATTTCAAAGTTCTCTTGCCAACAGAAGTGATCTGTCAAAATTAAAATTCCGTAGCTATATATGTTGATGTCAACACATAGAAGTTACTTTCATTCATAATCGATCTATTTAAAGAATCGATATTCTGAAACTCAGTAAATTCTCGTCTTCTTCCCTTGTCGGAAAGTTAACTTTCACTAATATAAATATCTCCTCTCAAAATTGTAAAGAAAACCAGGACGATGTATAATATTTCAAGTAATATCACTGTGCATACATCCTGCAAATTATATAAAAGGTTGAAAGAATAGTCTACAACACACTATTAAAGTTCAAGACGTTATAACATATTCATTGCTCTCACAATATACAGGTCATCACTCAGCAAGCGCTATACAAATACTAATTTTTTATTCATTTCAATTTTACAAATCTTAGCGGTTAACAATGTCAATAACAATAAACAGTTTCGTCGTCAACCGCAAAGATCAATATCTTCTTGACTCGTGGCCGTCGACCCGCTACTTGGCCTGATGTTTACTCCTTAGCTCGGCGGTGAAGTTGTTGCTCTCATACGTTGAATCGTCGTCACATAAGAAAAACAAAAACTTTCTTAAGAATCACATACCAGTATTAACACTTGAAATCACATGTTTCAAATGTTTGTACAGCTTATGGGACATAACTACGGGATCATCAGTCCCTAAATTTACAAACTACTTATGAACTAGCTAATCCTAAGGACGGCACAAATATCCATGCCCGAGGAAGGATTCGAACCCCCGACCGTAGTGGCCGTGCAGACAGTGACTGAAGTGCCTCAGTCCCCTCGGCCACCGCGGCCGGCCACTTGAATTCATTAACCAACATAAACATAAGTATAATAACCTGCGAAACTGAGCTAACATAAAGTAGTAGCGGAGACAATAATCCGTTGCACTACTCCGCGCGGTCTAAGGCGACATGCTGCGGATTGGGTGGAGATTCGAGTCATCCCTCGAGCTTGAGTGTGTCTGTTGTCCTTAATTTAGTTTTAGTAGTGTGTAAGTCTAGAGACTTATGACCATACCAATTTCGTCCAGTTTACAGACATTTGAATATTTGAAAGATTCTACGATCACTTCCGAAGCGTGTAGCAACGGCTATAACCGGAAATGACGGCAACACTAAATGCTGCTTACATCATCCTCACTTGGTGCTGTATTTTCAATCGTACGACATTTTTAAATAATGTGATGTCTTTCCGATAAATATGCTGTTTCCTGCGGTGTTGCACTTCGGTTGGCCAGCAATGTAGTTAACACAAATGGAAAACGGATACGTAGATAAATTTAAAGGATCGATGTTTTACGAACGCGTGAGTTCAAAACAGTTTGTAAGATGATCTTACTGGAAATTTTTTCTCTTTCTTATGTGTCCGATCTTCTGACAAATTGACCCCTATTAGGGCCACAAACGCATTTACACAGTATTTGAATAATAACTAGAAAATTTCGCAAGTTAAGTGCTTTAAAAGCCAAAGGATCATGAAAAGAAAATGACAACGTCATTCCGGATTCGAACGTCGAAATAAGCAGTTCACAATTAATTCCTCTAACTGGAGAGTTATCAAAAATGGAGTCCAACAAGGTTCGGTCTTGGGTTTTTTGCTGTTCTTAATATATATTAATGACTTCCCATTCTACATTCACGAAGATGCTAAGCTAGTTCTTTTTGATGATGATACAAGTATAGCTATCACGCCTGACAAACAGGAATTAACTGATGAGATTGTAAATGGTATCTTTCAGAAAATTATTAAGTTGTTCTCTACAAACGGACTGTCATTAAACTTTGATAAAATCCAATATATTCCGTTTCTTACAGAAAATTACATGACACCATTAATAAATTTCGACTTTGAACATAACTCCGTAGCTAAGGTAGAATATTCACTAAATTTTAGGTGTTTGCTTTGACGAGGGATTGAATTGGAAGAAACACATTGAAGAACTGCTGAAACGTTTCAGTTCAGCTGCTTATGCTATCAGGGTCATTGCAAAATTTGGTGATATAATCTCAGTAAATTAGCTTACTATGCCTGTTTTCATTCACTGCTTTAATATGGGATTGTATTCTGGGGCAATTCAACAGTGAGTAAAATAGTATTCATTGCACAAAAGCCTGTAATCAGAATAACTGGTGGAGCCCATCGAAGATCATCCTCCAGACATTTATTTAGGTATGTAGAAATCTTCACTGTATCTTCACAATATATATATATATATATATATATATATATATATATATATATATATATATATATATATATATATATTCACACATGAAATTTGTTATTAACAATTCGACAAAATTCAAAAGTAATTGCAGTGTGCATAGCTACAATACTAGGAGAAAGGGTGATATTCACTAGTCAAGGTTAAATCTAACTTTGGCACAGAAAGGGGTGAATTATGCTGCCACAAAAGTCTTCGGTCACTTACCAAGTAGCATAAAAAATTCTGACAGATAGCCAACTAGTATTTAAAATAAATTTAAGGAATTTCTGAATGGCAACTCCTTCTACACTATATATGAATTTTTAGATAAAACTTAATAATAATAATAAAATTAAAAAATGTAAATAAAAAATCCTTAAAATATTGCCATGTATAGACAACATTTACTGAACTGACACACTCCACATCATTACGAAATGTCGTATATACGATATGTGACAGAAGTACTAATCAAATCTGATATAATTTAATACTCACACACAAGACCTATCTGCAAACACTTGGTCTGTTCCCACTAACTATGCAGTACAATTTGTGTAGATTACAGTTAAGAAAACAAAGTATCAAACTCCGATATGACTGTGGATGTACGTCTATTCTAGTCTGTTGCTAATACGAGCACGGTTCTAGCTGTGTAGCTTGACTTAGCGCTGGCAGTGGCAGCTGAATGATCCCATACAAGTTTCTGAAATATCTCGTACATCACGGTCGGTACCTTTTGAAAGGACAAACTTCAATAGCCATAAAATTACTCAGACATTGGTTTAAAGTTCATCTAATATATTTGTATTTCTAGTCCAAACTGTAAAAAAAAAAAAAAAAAAAAAAAAAAAAATCTGAACACAGTTATGTGATAAAGCAAGTCTCACAAGGCTAATCTAAAAATTCACATAAATACAAATTAATCGTTTCCAGATCATCATAGTGCCATGTCGCTAATCTGTAAACGTCAGGAGCAGCCCGCTTCCAAGAGTACTGGACTGCAGTGCTTCTTTTTCGGCTCTGCTAGGAAGACGTGATGCAGGGCTGCTCGTAGGAATCAGACGTCTTCGAACCGCCAGTGATACTCGAGTCATCACTCCAGTGGATATATGGAAGGTCAGCCACAAATCTGTATCAACTGTTGCTTTCTTGCTACAAGGAAAAGCCATTTCTAGCAAACGAGAGCCACTTTAGCGTTATGAGAGGAAGGAAGAAAGCTTTCTTTACTGCCGTTTCATCCACATATACGCTATATCTGGTGTCTTCTCTTACGGACATGTCCGACATAAAAGTGGTCCTTCGCAGCTAATACGAATTACAATGAAGAATGTCTCAGAGGTTTCACTTGCTTCTTATGGGCATTGAATTAACACTTAAATGAATTATTCTCTTAATTTAAAAAAATTAATTTAATTAAAAAATAGATTAAATTTAAAGAAAGATAAAATAAAAATAAAACATAGATATAGAAAAAATAAAAATAAAATATTTTCATGTTCTATGAGTTGTACAAACCAAGGGAAAAATAGTTAAAAAATATCTGTCCCTAAATGAAAATAAAATCACTTGAGCAACATACAGAAATTTCTTATTTAAATTTCAAAATTGGGTAGTTAAATAAATTTTTGTATTTATTATAGTTCTCCATGCCTGTCTTAGTTGGTGTGATTTTTTTCTCCTTCCAAAACTTGCTCTTTGAGTTGAACACAAAACGTCAAAATCTAGACACAGTAAACATCAGAGACACTTTCTAGAAATGATTGGGTAGTACTGCTGTGAAGCCGGTTAGCTCGCAAATTCTTTATTATAGGTCACACTTCATGTACAGCGTGCCCTCAAAAATGACGCGTTTCGGATTTACCATAATCAGATTAGCATCTACAAACATAAAATAATAATAAAATTTCTCACATGACAGAAAATAGTAAGTTACATTTAATATTGAACAGATGGAAGATGTTGTTTGTTACACATACAAAAGTAGACTACAAGCTTTGACATATTCGATACTGTCCAGGTAGACATTTCTTGCTACCACGTGGCATTACAAGGCGTATAGTGGCGTCGTATCATATAAGGTATGCGTATTAATCACATAGGGCAGCTGTGCATTTATTGTACAAAGTATAAAATATAAAAAGTTTTAAAAGAACTTTACGTCGCATTTACTTCCTACAAACACTGCTGCATCTGTTACACACATATTAGTTCACAAAATATTAGAATCAATGTTGTAGATATGCAACACCATGCATTTAAGAGTCAAATTCACTGCTTATCCATACTTACGCTAAGGACGACCCCAACCTCCACCGGTAGCGACCGCGCAACCCGTGATTCTACATCTACATAGATACTCTGCAAATCACATTTTCAGAGTGGGTGGGTACATTAACCACTTTCTTTTCTCTACCGTTCCATTCTCTATTATCGCGCAGTAAGAAAGAACACCGTTCTGTTTCTGATCCGATTTATTTTACTGGGATAGTTATGTCTCCCTATGTATGTGAGTGGTAGCAAAATATTTTCACATTCAGAAGTAAAAGTCGGTGATTGAAATATTGCATATAGAACTCGCCGCAACGAATAACGTCGTTCTTTTAATGATTTCCACCTCAAATCGTGCAAAATTTCCGTGACGCTTCCCCCCCCCCCTCCCGTAATGTTATGTAAGAAAATGAGCTGCCCTTCTCTGAACCGTCTCAGTGTCTGACGGAAGACACTGAGACGGTTCAGAGAAGGGCAGCTCATTTTCTTACATAACATTACGGGAGGGGGGGGGGGAAGCGTCACGGAAATTTTGCACTGGACTGGACAACTCCGGGAGAGGACGCAGTCTCTTTGGTGGAGCTGTTGTATGTTCGAAGCATTCCGCCAATGAAATGTAACCTTTGGTTCGCCTTCCCCACAATATTTTCTGTGCGTTCACTACAGTCTAAGTTGTTCGTAATTGTAACTCCTAGGTATTTGGTAGACAACAAAACACCAACATATAAAAAGTGTAAGGCCCGTGTTAAGATGCGGAAAAGGCGAACGAAAGCAATGCTTCACGTGAAGTAGAAGAACGAAAAGAATATAGCGCAAAGATTCGCATACGGAATACGAAATAGGCAATTTGGAAGACAATATTTTGCGTTTGTACATAATGAGCTGTATTATAGCCTATCAGTAGTGTGTGAAAGGCTTTACAGACCCTGCAAGCCGGTCTGCACGGCCACTACGGTCGGGGGTTCGAATCCCCCCTCGGGCATGGATATTTGTGCCGACTTTAGGATAAGCTAGTTGATAAGTAGTTTCTAAGTTTAGGGACTGATGACCCCGTAGTTAAGTCCCATATATAAAAAAAAAAAGCTAAAAAAAAAAAAAAAAGACCCTTCAAGCCGCGGTGGAGTGGCCGAGCGTTCACTTCCGAAATATTGCCGGGATCAGCGCGCCCGTGAAGACGATTGATGACCTTCTGTAATAAAAAAGAAAAAGAAAAAACAAACGGCAGGCCAGAATCACATCGAACAAAGACGAACATACATGATCAGCGACCGCAATGAACAAAAAAACCCATAAAGCAGAAAAAAACAACAGTTCCAAGTCGCCTAGTTGCGGAGCGCGCCGGTGCTCGCCGTCGGAGGTTCGAGTCCTACCTCGAGCATGGGTGTATTTGTTGTCGTTAGCATAAGATAGTTTAAGTAGTTTTTAAGCCTAGGGACTGATGACCACGGCAGTTAATTCCCATAGATTTATAAACATTTGAATTTGAAGAACCTGCTAAGTAACATATTACAGAAATCTCAATTAAATACGTAACATTAACTTTTCGTAGCTTCTGAATGCAAAATTATTTATTAGTAGCCTTCTTTAAGTGGACTTGTTTGTGACTTAGAATATGTGAAAACCTCAAACCACCTGGCATGACATGACACAGAAACTGGTTTCATACCATTATGATACAAAGGATTTTTATCATTGAACAAATAACATAATTTTTTAGTTATAGAAAACAGGAGCTGGTTTTCTTATACAGCGTGAATCTAAATTCGCGCACTCAGGCTTCGCAGCGCGATTCCTCACATGCTAGGAATAAAACAATGGTATGTCTCAAAATTTCGTCCTGTACATATTTCCGGCAGTAAATGGACGTCGAAGAACGAGATGGGTGTGTGTCCCATACGTCAGCGTGTTTCATAATTACACTACTACATCAACAATCTTCTATGGGATGTGGGAGGTGTCTTGAGGAACAAAGTGAGCATAGAAACCCATGCCCGGAAACGTCATCCAACGACGCTACAGAGCGTCGAAGTTGCTGGAGGGGATGTCTAGCTGCAGGAGCTGGTGCTTGTAATTTGGACTCTCCCTAGCGTCGTTGAATGGCGTTTACGGGCATGGGTTTCCATGCTCATTTTGTTCCTCAAGACGCCTAACACATCCCTTACAAGTTTGTTGATATAATTATGAAACACACTGACGTATGGAACACACAACAATATTTATGCGCAGGGAGACATTTTTCAATGTTGGCAGGTGAGGAATCGCTCTGCGAAGCCCGAGTGCGCGAATTTAGATTTACCATGAATAATGTTTTGTGGTCTGATGTATATTTGACCCTGCATATGAATCTGTGTAAACTGCTTAATTAAAATTCGTTGCTATACTATCGTGCGTGTTCTATCTTTTTTATAGTTAGCATCCGTTTTCCGTGCTTCCTCGCATTAAATGAGTACATCACGTTAACGACTTCTAATTGAATTGGTGTACTACTTTATTGCATCTTGTCATAGATTGATTATAAAAGTTTGCTCGGAAGGTTGTAGCTAATTGTCACTGAATATGCTTTGTAGAGTAAGTAACTAACGCATTCGGAATTGCAAATGCAAAAAATGTTTACACGTTATTATCAGGTATATACTACAAACAAAACATTTCAGGAGAAATAAATTTACATACTAAATCATCCTTCCACTTTAGTGAAACGTACACATCACTTATAGCATAAGTACTCATTTCGTGACAAGGTGTGAGTAATAAACTCGTTTAATAATCGTGTTACCAGGTGCTAACATGGAATTCTTCATTAAATGCGAGAAATTCTTAAAAATGGATGCGAATTAAAATGAAGCAGAATACGAACGATGTAAATATAACTCATTTAAATTTAGGCAATAACAGACGTGCCTAGAATACTATGCGACGAAAGTAACTTCTGTTTTAAATGAAATAGAAAGAAGTATGGAGGCTAATAAGTTAGAACATTTAAATGTCTTGTAAGTACTAAGATCTGAGATGTCATCAGGAAGTCAAAACCCGCATTGCTATAGCGAAGGAGACATTCAACAGAAAGAGAAGATTATTATGTGGCAAACTTGATAAAGACCCGAGGAAAACGCTTGGTAGGTGCTTTGTTTGGATTGTGGCACTCAATGGGAGAGAGAGATAGACACTGAGGCAAGACGATAAAAACAACTAGAAGCGTTTCAGATGTGGATGTGGAGGAAGCTAGGAAGGGTAAGCTGGATAGAAAAAATGAGCCACGAAAGAGTGTTTGTGAGAGGAGAATATTGCAGGTTAAAAGAGAAAAAAATGAAGAACTCGGTTTTGACACTTGTTGAGACATGAAGAATAACAGATGCTTCATAAGGACTAATTTTCGGAAGGAAAATGAGAGGAAGGGGTAGGTACAAGTTGACAGATAACATAAAGGGAAGTGAAAAATATGTAAAGAGGATGGCATAAGACAGGACAACAAGGAGACTTACCATGTGTAACCTGCTTCTGATAATGATGATGACACCTAACATCTTGCCTAAAAAAAAAAAAAAAAAAAAAAAAAAAAAAAAAAAAAAAAAAAAAAAAAAAAAAAAAAATGAACAAACTGAAACAGATATTTTGTGATTCATCCAATATTAAACCGACATGCAGGCCGATCCTACTGAGGGTGAGGCGAACCAGACTCGTGTTATAGGAAATCCCAGTACGAATTTCACCCGCGTGCCTCAAATCGCGCGGCCATTTCCACCTTCCAGTGGCTTTAGTTACAAAACAATCACGACGACTCTGGAACACCAGAATCTAACGTAAAGCGTTAAGAAGGGCACAGATAATTTCCGCAACATCGTAACTGTAGTGTCAACGAAAGACTGGATCGTATAAATTTAAGTGTATTGAATGAGTATTTAGAGTGAGCAGCACATTAGAAATGCAGAGCTTTTGTGGCGCTGTAAGTTGTACTAGCTCTTAGAAATGTAAATCAAAAATCTCTCATTTCGATTTACAAAGGCTGTTGTTAAGTAAGAGAATAATGTTACGAATAACTTCATTTACGGTGGTTATTCATCTTTAACAATTCATTCACTTTAAAATTTCCGCTGTTAATGAGAATCGCAAAAGCTTAACCACTACATAATATTACTGCTTTAGAGAAGCATTGTTTGAATGTTCGGTTTCAATTAATCAGCTTATTCCATTACAGTCTGCTTAGTGTCGAACTTCAGTTTTACACAAAGTACAGGCCTATATAGAATGAGTTAGGAGGGAAGGAACATCCTTACGCTGCGGCTGATTGGCCAAGCGCATTGAGGTGCAATGCTCTGATGCGCGAGGCCGTTCCCCGTCGGGGGTTCGAATCCCCCCTCGGGCATGGATGTTTGTGTCGTCTTTAGTATAACGTAGTTCATAAGCAGTTTGTTAGTTTAGGGACTGATGGACCCGAGTTAAGTCCCTTAAGCTTAACAAACTTTTGCACATCCTTTGCGGGGAGATGATACTGATTGCCCTTTTGTCAACCATTTTCGGATAAGCCAAAGAAAACAAACTAGGAACGGGAAACGTACAGGCGACTGCATTAACTTACTATTATATAGTTTGTTTAACGGTGTATGTTTCCTCACAGAAGATGTTCACCGTCAACTTCAATGCATTTTGCTGGTCTTGTAGATAGGTGAACTCGTATCTACAAGACCAGCAAAATGCATTCTAGTTGACGGTGGATAATTTGAACATCTTCTTTCAGGAAACGTACACTATTAAACAAACCATAACACTTTCTTAATTTATCCGCCTGCACTTTTCCCGTTCCTAGCTTTTTTCTTTGATTTGCCTGTAAACGATTACGAAAAGGGCATATGTTTATTAGAAGTATTTCGTTCAGAATCATAAGTAATATCACCCCTCAAAACCTAGGCTCCTGATTCACGCTGTATACCGACATATTTTGGCGACTACCTGCTGGTTTGAAAAAAGTGAACGCGTAGCTATAACTAAGTAATATGTGTGACTGTAAGCTATTGAGCGACTTCCAATATCACCAAGTCACATTTTTTAACATATACCTCACAAGTAGCTCAATGAATCATAATAGATGTACGCAAGGCATAGAAACAGTGTCAAAGCAAAAAGGGCTTTTTACAAGAAGCGTCTATTCTCCGAGAATGTAAAATTTTTGAAAGGTGAAAATAACAGTCTAGTTCGCGAAATTTGACAATTTATTACATCAGGTAATTATTTTCATCTTTAAAAAATTGTAAGGTCGCTGTGTTTCCAAATGAGGAAACTATGTTTTCCAAACTGATTAATGTAAAATTTGTCTAATTTTGGATATGTTGCAATGTTCTAAATCCGCTGGTAAAGTCATGCAACGTAAAAATACCCACCGAGCAGGCGAATGTAATCATGAGTTCATTTTGAACTTAAGCAAAGAAGAATTAATTTCTTCTTTTAAACCGTTTTTTTTTTTTTTTACAATACGATTGTGGGCCGTATTTATTCCACCGCACTGACATTGACAGACTGTCATTAACAGAAGTAATTACTTCAATGACATTAACATATTTGTATTAGAAAATTCACCACCACGTTCTAATACTAGGAAACGTGAACATACAGTATTAAAGGTAGCAACTTGTCAGTTGGTATCATGTCATTCTTCTGTTACTACCTTCTCGCCGCTTGGAGCGCTGGCATCGCTTTTTCCTGTATATAGTTTCACGACTGCCAGTGTTAGAGTGAGGGGACACTGTGAACCAGTGTCTGACACCTGACGCGGCGCATTCGCAAACACAGCTTTTGGATGTGGCCCGCTTGCCCCAGGAAAGCACTTTGATTCTCTGCACAGCCGCTGTTTGCGATCGTACGGGTTGCAGCACTGCGCCGATGACTCTTACTCGCCCGTAAAGTGGGAGTGGTGCCTGCCTGGGCAACTGACTGTTTTTAGTGCCGAGTTTCGTTCGTTGCTCTCTTGCTGATCGAGGGGAGGAATGAGCAAATTGTGTACTTTTAACATTAACATATGCACCTACTAAGTTTCTTTGATTTAGAATCAAATGTTTTTTCGCTATAATCGATATATAAAATTTTAGGTATCAATCTTGAATCATTCTTTGAAATGTGGTGTGTATGTTATATTTTATCTGATTTGGAGTATTTATTGAGTTCATTTTTTGTATTTTGATTGTACAGTGTTTTGACTATAATGTTTATTGTTATAAATGTAGAAACATTGTAGTCTGATCCAAACGCTGGGAATGTAAAAAAAAAAGTGTTATGTAAAACCATTGGTACTTCCGCGCTTTTGACCTGGAAGGCACCAAGATTCGCCGCGTAGGAAAGAGGCAGATATTCGTACACTGTGGCTTAACGAGAGAGTAGACGTGTAGACAATCAGCGAGTGATCACGTATGTGAACAAGGTAGCAAAGCTGGTTTTTGGAATTGTATCAAGAGTTACAAAAATTGGCCTCGGATACTGGTAGAATTTCTATTCTATCGTGGCATTCAATAATGGGCACAATGTAAATTTATTCATCGCCAAGATGAGAAAACAGTGCCACACAACAAGACAGCAAGAGTGACGATTGACGACGATTCGCCTCTAGTTGTGCATTCACGCAACTGCTCGTCCGGAGCACGGGATACTTGACCTTTAGGATTGTAACGCTAATGGATCAAAGTAGTGACTTGTTCTAATAATCAGTGAATTGAACTAAAAATTTGTGATAACCATTTGTTTATTCCTATCACTTACCTTGTCAGGGACCTATACCAGTGAGTCATTGTCCGAGTGTCCTAGATGAGAACAGTTGAAAAATGATTTTCTTAATGAGCTAATTAATAATTTGAAGCGATTAGTTCCATTTTTTGTAGAAGATAATTGAAAAGTAGTGAGGGACTGTTACATTTTTGTTTCCTTACTGGTAAAAGATTTAACTTGATATTTCAAATTGAATTTAGTGAGAAACAATTAAAATAAAATAATTGAAATAGCAGTAAATAATTTAAAGTGTCAGTATTGATTAGATGATAATAGTAACCTTTGATTGATTGTTTCAAATCAGTAGTACAGTATATATGTTCTCTCCATTTTTATTAAAGCCAAATTAATATCAATTGTATTAATTATAAATGATAAATATAGCTTAAACTAACTGCAAATGTAATTCATTTGTGTAAAAATTAAGGGAAATCCTGAATGTACTATACTGGTTCCAATTTCACAACAACCATTATATCTTTAGAAAATCTATCAGTAAAATTACCGTAAAATTATTTATACAATGCTTCATCGAAAGATAGTTCAACATGGGGCTGTAGTTGCTAATTTTGTGCAGTTTATGTGTGCAATCCAGAACTGACTGCAATAGGGGGTAACTATGACCAAAAAGTCCTACTTGTTACTACCTAGTTGTTTTAAAGTAGTATAGTAATATCTACAACAAATTTGTATCAGAATATCATTTTGAACACTTTATTGCCTAACCAGGCTGGCGACTGTATAAATAACAAACTGAAAATAGTCTGTCCAAAGTCCGATACAAATCAAAAGTGTCTTAGGCACACACACGGTCAAATCAAAAAACTCGTACCAGAGTTTGTGCCCTTACATTCGCTTTAGACGCGGCTTTTTCGTGTTTGGAATGATTGGTAGCTATACCCAGAGGTAAGAGGTTACATACTGTGAACTACAGAGAAGTCGGGAGTCTCTAAATCCACCTCAGCTGTACTTTTCTGAAGTTCAGTAGTGGCCTGGATACGGCATCTTGAAAATACGAGCGCCGTTCAATAAGTAATGTCCCAATATTTTTTTCCATCAAGCCATTAATGTACATAGACAAACGTCCTTATCATTACTACACATTTAATGTTTGTTCTGTGGGCCGCTACAGTTTTGAAGCGTTCCGACAGATGGAAGAGGCGTAGTGCAGCGTGAAAATGGCGTCTACATACGGCTCACGTTACAAGCATCGCGCTGTTATTCATTTCTCGTGCGTAGAAAAAGAAACCGTGGTGAACATCCATAAATGTTTCTGTACAGTGTATGGTGATGTTGCAGTTGATAAGAGTACGATTGAACAATGGGTAAAGAAAGCTCCAGCCTCAGGGAATGGAGAAACAGGACTCCATGATAATCCACGCTCGTGACGTCGTGTCACACCCACTGTTCTTGGCATGCTGTATCGTGCGTATGCCGTTATTCGTTCAAACACATTCGAAATCTTGCTCCAACACGATAATGCATGCAAATATACAGGTTTGAGAACACGGGAACACAACTCCTAATTGGGTTGGTCATCATCGCCTCATCCACCCTACAGTGCAGACCTAGCACCATCAGGAAACACGCTTTGAAGATGACAAAAGTGTCAGCCAGTGACAACATGGCAGGTATGTCCGTAGAGTCTGACGGAGACTACATTAAATGAGTAAATAAATAAATAAATAAAAATAAAAATGGAAAGGCATGTTGACGGATGTTGTTACCAAATTCCAACAGCATGTTCTGATGGAAAAAAATGTGCGGCATTACTAATTGAAGTACCCTTGTTGTCACGCGTTTGTGGACATCTTGTATGAGATGGGGTGGAATTTATTGGAATGGAATTGAAGGGCTGGTATCAGAGATAATTATTACGCGTGATTACAAAATCTTTATTACAAACAACAAGTCTCACTTGAATAACTTGCACAGAGTTGACCATGTAGTTCCCTTGAAAATAATCTTTTAGTTAGTATAATTAGAAAAGGCAATTGGAATAAATCATGGATTAAAATCCACCACGTAAAGCATAATATTATATATGGAACTCATTGTTCTTTACGGCGATCTAAATCAATTTATACAAGTTTCTAGCTAAGATCGAGTTTTTTAATTTATGGATGACCGATTTCGACGATCACAGACGTCATATTCCGATATTCTATTTTGTACGATGTCATATCTTATATGGTTCTGCCTATATCCTTTCATTACATTTGTCATGGATGCACAAGAGTCATAAGATATGACATTGTAAAATATAGATCAGTAGATGACCTGTGTATGTCGAAACCGTACACCCTTAAAAAAAACGCGATTTTGGCTGGAAACTTGTATACATAAGGTTATAATTAAGCAGGTAACAAATTGGGGCTAGCAGTAAATTCAGCTACAATTAAATTTAATTTCGATAATGCAAGATTCACACTGATTGGGTGGTGTCACAAAGTTATTAACAATAACGTGCACTTAGTTAATGCTCCATAAATATGACAGTTAAAATCACAATAAATATGAGTAAGGGCAAGCTAACTAAGAAACAGTTCACAACAAATCGGATGCCAAACCCTTTAAGTGACAATAAAAATCAACAGTTAAAAAAACACTATTTGAAACTTGAGAGACTAAAGCTCCAATTAATCAAGTGACATAAACAGATTAACTCAAACAAGAAACAAGCTTGTCTGATATTGCTCAAACAGACTTACACTTAACAAATCATTGGAACAGGAATGGCAGCAGTAGATTAACTTACGTCTGGTAGTGCCCACAGCTACGAACGGAAGGGAAATGAAGGAGGAACAATCTGAGACCAGAAGATATACTGCACAAATACATCCATGGGCTGCAGTAACTCTGCGTGGTAAGGCATAGGCTCTACCAACATAGAACACTTGCCACCCGGGCAAGCCAATGGAGTAACAAACGGCCACTCAGCAAATAAGTACCCCAAACGCACTTAGCAATGTAAGCAATATTGAATTTAAATATATTAATTCAAAGTTGTTTGTGCAGACTCGTCGGGAACGGGAATGTGAATTTAATGATCAATAACACATGACACACGGACAGTAGATCAAAGCAACCGCTGGGTTTTCATCACAAGGACTAGTCAAACCGACGAAAACACATATATGAAATCAAATCAAGTGAAAGATGGAACAAAGAACACTCGACACCACAACAGAATGGTATGATTAACCGGCAGCGGGGAAACAGTTCCTGCACATCACAATACGTGGAACTGGTGCCAACACAAGCAAATCGAGCCGGCAGGGTTCTGTATGATTTGGGTAGTTGAATCATGGAACATCACGGCACGAGCGTTTCTGAGAAGAGACACCTTAGTTCTGCGACACGCTGTCTCACTGTCTGTAACAGTAGTTTCTTCAACATAAAAAGCATAAAGCATAAAGCATAAAGCTGCTACATGAACCTACACGTCGCAGTGTTCGTCTAATCTATCAAACGGCTTTTAATCAAATTGCATGGTTATGGTACATCACCCCAAATTTGTGACTAGATAGGGGATTTCCTGTCAGAGAGGACACAGTTTTTAGTAATCGATGGTAAGGCATCGACTAAAACAGAGGTGATAGGGTTGTGTTATTGGTCCTCTGCTGTTCCTTATTTACATAAGTGATTTGGGGGAAAATCTAAGCCGCTCTCTTAGGTTGTTTGCAGTTGACGCCGTCATTTACCGTCTAGTAAAGTCATCAGAAGATAAAAAATAACAACTGCAGAACGATCTAAATAAGATATTAGTTTGGTGTAAAACTTGACAAGGCCATAAACTCTACTAAATAACTAGGAATTACTATTACATCAGACTTAAACTGCAAAGAACAAGTAGATAATGTCGTAGGAAAGGAGAACCTGAGACTGTGTTTTATTGGCAGAACACTTAAACGATGCAACAGAACTACTAAAGAAACTGCATATACTACGCTTGTCCGTCCTTTTCTAGAGTATTGCTACGAAGTGTGGGATCCTTATCAGGTGTGTTTGACAGAGAACATCGAAAGAGTGCAAAGAAGGGCAGCTGGTTTTGTATAGTCACGATACAGGGGAGACAGCGTTACGGAAATGATACAGGAAGGGAATCATTACAACGGCGCTTATCGCTGCGGCGTGGGCTACTTACGAAACTCCAATTTGCCAACATTCTCCTCCGAATGCGAAAATATATTGTTGTTTGCCACTTACATAGGTAGAAGAAAATACGAGAAATCAGAGCTCAAACGGAGTGATTCAGGTGTTCTTTCTTCCCGCGCGCTATTCTAGAATGGAATGGGAGATAAATAGTGTAAAGGTGGTTCCATGAACCAGTCACTTAAATGTGATTTGCAAAGTATCCCATGTAGACGTAGCAACACGAATCTGCGACATCTGGCTGAGAGTGGGAAACGTTTGCCACAGAACGTAAACAGTTCGGCGCCCACATTAGCAAGGAAATAAGCTATGTGCTTCAAACCTATAATTTTATATCTAGCCGTTAATATTTCTAGCTGAAAAATAAATTGTCTTCGGTATCTTGGATGATACGATTCGTGAAAAGATGAAACATAAAACAACGTATGTCGTTGTATCTGTACTGACATCTACCGAAAACCTTGTATCAATATCTTGAACTAATTACGAAATAAAAGGGATGTTACCTCTATAGTGACTCACCCTAGGTACTGACTGCTTGCTCGTCCATTCAATAGCATTTATTTAATTCGTGTGAAAAATGCAAATAATCTCCTTCATAATGTAGAGAAAAATAGAAGTAAATCTCTTTATAATTCTATTAATATCGAACGTCGGTTCGTTCACAGGTACGCCATTAGCATGCTTTAATGAATTGTTTGTTTGCAACCGCTGGATTTAGAGAGACCATTAATGGACTCGCAAACGGATGATTAACTTCATTTTATGCTGTGCCTACAAAACCGTGATAAAATATTAAAACTTACTTTTTCTGTAGAAATGATCACTCAATTAGTATATAAATTTTAGCCTGTATTCTTTTACATTTAGCGGATTTATTATTATAAAGTGAAAAACGTTTCGCATCAAATGTAATAAATTCTAAAACGCTTTAATAATCAGTTAAATTATTAGTATGAATATTGAAATTAAAACTAACGTCGTTAGTTACGAACTTTCTCGCCGGAGACTGATATTTACGCCGCTGTGCTCGGGGTTCGATATGTTGCAACTTATCACAGTGATTTTGATAATGTCGCTTATAAATGAAAGTGCTGACATGTCAGTGTATTAAACTAAGAAAATTATGTTATTCACCTAAAATTAGCACTGTGGGTTTTGAATTTCATAAAGATGTTCTTCATCTCAATCTACAAGTGTGAACATTAGTGCTTAAAAGCGTATATACAAATGAATGTTTGTCTGTGTGTCTTCTACGTGTTCATAACTCATTCATTCGATTGCAATGAAACTTTGATGAACTGTTCACCGTACGACCACGAAGGTTCCTGACCGAAAAACAAAAGAGCACAACACATAGCTCAGGAGATATGACGTCATAAATAATGAGATGCCACCGCGTGATAATACCAAGATTTTCGCCCAATTATTGTAAAATCGGAGTAGCTGGGGACCTGCAACAACGTTTGCATGTAATTTCAGAAAGTTTATGAAGAGTTTCGTAACTGATCTCTCAAACCCCCAACACCGCCCCCCCCCCCCTCACACACACACACACACAAAATGATGAAACGAAACGAAGTCTAACTCTCGCAACAGTTTCGCTGTGGATGCCGTAAAACTGTCGAATCAGGCATGACCTTGTAGCAAATAAAGTTAGCATTACAGATTTGCATGTTACTATTTACTTTGATCTGCAAGTCACCCTTAATTTTCTTGCATAAAAATTCAGCAACCTCTTTTCTTAATCTCTATCTATATACAGGCGAAAGGACACTCACTCACTGAATAAACAGGAAATCTGGAAAACTACTTCACCTATGAAGCTGAAATTTGGCAGGAATATACTTTATAGGTAGATAGAGACAGCTAAGAAAGTATTTTGTGATAGGTGGATGGTGGATCATCCTTCACCTACAGACTCACGAAAGATACAGTTTCATTCCGATCTTCACGAAATTTCGCACGATTGACCATCAGAACAAGAGGAAGGTAACCGCCTTCTTTAAGTTTCATACGGTGCATGGGAGAGGGTACTTTGAAACATAAAAATGGTTCCCTAAATACCTTGGTCGCGCCATAACTTGAGAACGGCTCGACCGATTTGACAGATTCATTTTTTTTTCTTTTGTTATTCTCAGAACAAGGAAATAATTGAGAACAGCAAAGTGCGTTTTGAATGTGACCCTGCTTTTTTGTTGCATGGAAATCTATAGTTTTGTTCTGATATTGATTAAATTTTGCAAAAATGCGTAGTTTTGCTCCAATCTTTATGACTTTTTGCACACATGACCTTGAAACCAAGAGGTAGATCACTGGGTACATAAATGTTTGTATGGTACATGGAAGAGAGTACCTTGCAGAAAACTTTGCCGAGAGAGGGAAAGGTGAAAAAGAACAGAGAGCAGGAGAGAAAGAGGTGGATGCAGAGAGTGAGAGAGAGAGAGACAAGGTGGGGGGAGGGGATGTGGACTACGAGTCTGTAGGATAAATAAACACCAGGGCAACGCCGGATTTACAGCTAGTGATATAAGTATATATTAATCCGAAAAAGAGCGCAATGGATCGTAATTCTGAACTTACGTTGTTTGTTCGAACGAAAATACTATTCTATCCCTTGAAAAATCAGTGTGTGAAACATTACGAATGTATCTTTTGGCAAGAGCGAAGGATATGGCGTTTAGAAGCTGTGCAGTCAGGAGGTGCTTTGTTAACAGCACGACATCGTCTGCAGTGGATCTCCTAGTGCGTGGCCACATCGGTTGGGTCTTAGACTGGTCGGTTTGCAGATGTGTGTAGATTTTAGTTGCTGACAGCTGTGGCGTAGACTCTAAGAGGATCCAAGTTTTCATCGAGTTGGGGGTACCTCCATAACGGTGTCGGCTGTTTGTACACGAGAAGTTCACGGTTCTGTGGTCCAACAGAAAGTGATCATTGGTGTGGAGTTGGTATTTTCGGGTACGTGGAGTCCATTTTCAACCACACATACTCTTCATAGTTGCTAAAATTATTTTATGAAGACAAATGCATAATGTCACCAGCCCAGATTTATTAGTGATTCGTTCCAGGAATATTCTGGAAAAGTTAAGCGAATGCTTTGTCCATGTAGATCACCCGACATGAATCCCATCGACAATTTATAATTTATAGTAACGAAGAGACCGCAGCATCCTGTACCAGCGACACATTCATAATTCTGGACGGCACTCTTGGTCTAGAAGTAGCCTGGTCGATTCAGAAGAAGACGTTCTCGGTCCAGGGTACGAACCATGTCACTGTTAAAATTTTGAATCTTAAACTCCAGTAATGGCGGAATAATAGCGTCATTCTGCCAACGGACTCGTAAGAAAGGAGCGGACGAAGGTTCAGGGCACATCGTTCCTTTGGGTTGTGAAACTGCCCCAAATAAGACGGAAGAATCAGCAATGATTAACGGAATGAGAATACCGAATGATAGTAACGATAATGAAGACAGGATACGTCATTTGTAATTTAAAAGATTGTCATGATGATTTCTCCAATGGAAAAAAAAATTCCGGAACAATCTCCCCTTCGGATCTGCGGAAGGGAACTGCCAAGAGAAAAGAGACGGAAATTCCTACTTAGTGAAAACATTCTACAAGTCGGAGTATGGAATGTCACTTGTATGAACATAGGAGCGCTAGTACGAGTACAAAAAATTAAAATAGAAATGCAATGGGGGAGTTAGTGGAATCAAATGGGAAGAAGATGAGGATTTCTGATCAGTCATATGTAGGGCAATATTAATGTCAGCATAAGATGGCATCGCATGAGCAAGCGTAGTTGTAAAAAGAGAAGTAGGTCAGAAAAAGAGCTACTGTGAACATTTATATGGTATATGTTGCTCCATATTTTAATGAGCATTAGGACTGTCGTTATCACAGTAATACCATCGTCAGGTCATTCTATGTCACCCATCCATTCAAGTGAACACATGAACAGTCAAAATCACTATATATACAGCTTTTTTATATATTTCCCATAGCTCCTGAATCAACTTCGGTAAGGTGACATATGTGGAACATGCGAACACGGGGTCACTGACATATTTTATGACAGCAGGAAACCTCAAAAAGGTGCCAGACCGCCTGGTGATGCGGCGATCAGTTGTATGTGTTAGTATGTTTGGGCGTCTCTTTTACTTTCAATGCTACCCGCGCCATAACTAGAAGGATTTGTTCTCTTTCCCTCTGTTTTAATTCCGTTCCGTGTACCTGATGGGAATTGTATTTCGCTTTCACATCAACGTAATTATCAATGAATTGTTGTACCGACGGCAAGGATTTGCGTTATGTAACAATGGTTCGCACTTGCAAATGTAAAAATATTGTCGTTTTGTAGCACCTACTGTTCTGTTGTTTGGATGGGAGAAGAAACGAAGCCGCGGTGGAGTAGCCGAGCGGTCTAAGGCGTCTCGCTCCGGAGCGCGCGGTTGTTCGCCGTCGGAGGTTCGAGTTTTCCTTGAGGCATGTGTGTGTGTGTGTGTGTGTGTGTGTGTGTGTGTGTGTGTTAGGTTAGTTTACCTTAGTTTAAGTTTTTTTTTTTTTTTTTTTTTTTTTTTTGTTAAGAGACGAGATTGTGGAATTCATTAACCTGCCTCATTTCTCCTCCCCAGTTAACAGGTATTTTACCTGTGAATCATCTGTTTCTGAGACAGCTGACAGCATCGAACCTCTTGTCTTATAGCTACTTACTAAGTGAATAAAAATAGTAACATCAGGGAAATGTTGCAGACCACAAGTTGGAGCGTCCAATGAAATAATGTATTCTTAAAGTATGACACAGAATTACGCGGTAGCCTATTACATCAAATAAAACAGTTACTAATTCTTGCTGCAGGACAAAACAAACAAAAAGCCGCGGTTGAGTAGCCGTGCGGTCTAAGGCGCCTCGCTGTGGAGCGTGCGGTTGCTCGCCGTCGTAGGTTCGAATCCACCCTGGGGCATGGGTGTGTGTGTTTGTCCTTATGTTACTTTAACTTGGTTTAAGTAGTTTGTAAGCTACGGACTGATGACCACGTAGTTCAAACATTTGAACAATTTTTGAAGAAACAAAAAGAGATAAGGCATCGCCGGCCGCGGTGGCCGAGGGGACTCAGGCGCTCCAGTCAAGGTCTGCACGGCCACTACGGTCGGGGGTTCGAATCCCCCCTCGGGCATGGATATTTGTGCCGTCCTAGTTCGTAAGTAGTTTGTAAGTTTAGGGACTGACGACCCCGTAGTTAAGTCCCATAGACTATACAACCATTTGAACATTTGAGAAGGCATCGAATAAACGAACATGTAAATAATTCGACCAGCCTTCAGGAGAGAGTGTGAATTGAGAGAGTTTCATGAAAATATCAGTTAGACAGGAGTACAGTAGACCGAGCCCAAAGCAGGGGCGGTACCGACAATAGAGCCAGATAACTGTAACGTTCGACGCACCTGTCGCCCACAAACTCGCAATCGAATGCGATTGCATTGCCTGAATAGCCAAATCTTGCTCGGCGGAACTGCGAAGTTCACGTCGGTTAACGCGAATAGATTGAACGTGGCTACTTCTGTACAATAGACGACCACGGACCTGTCCTCCGAAGAAGTGGAAGCAACTGAGTAGCAACTGAGATTGACCCCATCTCCACACGCCAGCTTTGTTAGCGCGAGTTTCACACCTTTGATTCTTCCGCCTACATAACTACTGACATGCTACCAACCTGATACATAGTACTATTAGTATTCGTTCGGACCAGCAACGTCCGGTCTTACGGTTTGTAGGATGGCGGCCTGTCTTAGCGGCAACCCTACAGAGAGGGCTGGAACAAGTGTCCTTCCGAAAACGACACGTTGGCTCTCCGGATGTGGATTTAACAGCTCCGGTAGCCTTTGTGGCTGATCGCCATCTTTTCAATTTATTAATTATTTCGCCCCCATGAGACGATGATCCTCTGGTCATAAAAGGAGACGGCGATTAATTATATCAACTTCCTGAATATTAATCGGACCCATATTTGTAATATCTCAAACTAATCGTCATTTTCACATGATTTTAATCTGTCGTCATAAATTCTGGTATTGTAGTTCATGACACCTTCGTGCTGGTCTGAGAAAGGTCTTAGCTCTACAGTATCATGCGTGTGGCGTGGAACGTTTGACGTAGAACGAACTTGCAGACATGCACTTGGCCTTTAGTACTGCACGAACAATGGAATGATCTTTGTATGAAGAACGTCATCCAAACAGATAAACATCAATTTGCGGACATTTGCTGCTACGGATCGTCGTCTCCGTGACTTTTTATGGAATACTTTATTACGAATTACGGTGACGTGGAGTAGAAGTACACAAACAACAGCTCGTGTCACGTACGTAGCACCGAATGACAAAGAAAAGGGCAGATTTTTCTCGTCATGGCACGCATACCAAAGGAAATAAACGTTACATCCAAGCTTAAAGGTACGTAGCACCGATTATAACACCACTAGGAGGGCAAATGACATTGTAACATCACTCCATGACTGCCTGTATTCACATTATCATACCACAAAAATTCTGTACCTATTTCTGTATCACCCGGTGTAGTATGGCAACCAAAGCCATAAAGTGATAGCTCAAATTTCTTTCTAGAGCACTAACACCTTTCTTCTTATGTTTGGTACTGTAGATATATCGCTATGATAAAGCAGAATAAATAAGCGTAAAAATAATGTACGAAGTTGATAATGTAGAGGAGAATTTACCAGAAAGAAACTGAATGGCAGAATTTAAGGAAATAATCGAATTAGAAAATACGTTGGTTATGCTATGATGAGAAATTATGATGGCTGATAATATGATGAGAACTTGAGGAGAAGCTACGACCAGCAAGTTGAAAATAGTACGCTGCAAAGAGAAAGAAACGAGAGAGATGTAAGGAAATATGGATTGAGGGATTGCTATGGGTATCTAGAACCATATTGGAGGAAGTCATAATCCTGTAACCTCGATCGTTTGTATTTCGTGACGTACTTTACTAACCACGTCTTCTGGCTACACTGGCCATGATATTCTCACTTTCAGTATAATTGCTTAAGGGCATAAAATGATCTTTGCTATTGATAATGTTTGGGGTATTACGATGATTGATGGTACGCATGAGTCGATATCAGTGGCAGCAAATAAGCAGCCGTAACCGGAGAGTATTGTAACATTAGTACATAGTTGTGTGTATTTAATGTATATTTTGTTTCGAATAGGCTATTCAGCATAAGGCAAACAAAGGGAACTGAATTTACATAACGTGGCCATTACGATGGGTGTGTTTCAAGTAAGTGTGTACGTTGCGGCGTTCAGGGAAAGACAAATGGCATTTGATGTTTCGAATACGCTTCGATCGTAAGTGGATGGGTGAAAGTTAAGTATTTAATTAATTAATTAATTTTTATTTATAAATTTATTTTTGCTTCAGATTTGGAAATAACGGTGGTAAATGATTTTCTAATATCGAAGCCACGATTAACGGGTGAAACTGTATTAAGCCGGACCTGTGGACTTCACAATATGAATCTGAAAAAAAAGAAGATAAAACGTCGTACGGTAGTATTTGATTGTGCAGAGACATAACTATGCTGAAGTTCTAACACGTAAAATGCGAGTACTCACAGTTGTAAAAGGAAACATAGAGTTACAACCGAAAGAAATATTATCATCGGCGTAATTGTTAGTACTCAGATTGCAATACGTATAGTATAAAGCGAAATATAAACCTAGTACGTGCTTCACACACACACAATACAAAGTCGTAGATTATGAACCGAGAAGGTCGCTTACACATCGACTTATAATACGTGCTCGTCAGACATTTATTGAAACAGGAATACAGAGTAGTTTTATTGCTTCTATATGGCCGATAAAAACAAACATTCCCTGACTTTTGTAGAATCTCGTCATGTCTGTTGATACAAAGCACGTAATAAGATTCATGTTGCCTCAATATTGATCACATACATTTTGCAACGCGGTGAAATATCACATCTCATCTTTGTTCCTGATATTCTGCCGTTGGCCGACGTTGATCGAAAGCAGACCTATTCATACATATTGCTGTTCACTTATTCACGTCAAATGCTGCACGCGCGCCTTTGCAGGCAGACTGCGAAATATCGGCAACATTAGCAGGCAAAAGAACACCTATTCAAAGAACAGGAGTGGAAAACCTATTTATAGCATCAGCCTGCCATTCTTCCAAAAATGTTGGTCTAGATTTTAAGACTTCGATTAATGTACGTAGAAAATCTTCCTGTTGCACGATTTATGTTTAAAACAGTCTGTGTGTCGCAGAGGGTTATATTATTCAACCGGTTTCGACGTCAGCTTCAGAAACTTATACGGAGACCATGTGGTTGGAGCTGACTTATCGGGGGCTGCACACTGTGGCTGCATGTTGATAACTGCTATACCGCACTACTATAGCGTCTGCTGCGGTTTTGTCAGTTATCGGTAACGTCATGATATTTACTGCAGAACTAAGATAACAGGGGCATTCCTGAATGAATCTTTCACTCTGCAGCGGAGTGTGCGCTGATATGAAACTTCATGGCAGATTGAAATTGTGTGCCGGAACCGGGACTGGAACCTGGGACCTTTGCCTTTCGTGGGCAAGCGCACTACCGACTGTGCTATCCCGACACGACTCACGATGTCGCCTCACAACTTTACTTCCGCCAGTACCTCGCCTCCTACTTTCCAAACTTCACAGAAGCTCTCCTGCGAACCATGCAAGACTAGCACTCCTGGAAGAAAGGATATGGTGGAGGCATGGCTTAGCCACACCCTAAGGGATGTTTCCAGAATGAAACTTTCACTCTGCAGCGGAGTGTGCGCTGATATGAAACTTCCTGGCAGAATTAAATTGTGTGCCGGAACCGGGACTCGAACCTGGGACCTTTGCCTTTCGTGGGCAAGCGCACTACCGACTGTGCTATCCCGACACGACTCACGATGTCGCCTCACAACTTTACTTCCGCCAGTACCTCGCCTCCTACTTTCCAAACTTCACAGAAGCTCTCCTGCGAACCATGCAAGACTAGCACTCCTGGAAGAAAGGATATGGTGGAGGCATGGCTTAGCCACACCCTAAGGGATGTTTCCAGAATGAAACTTTCACTCTGCAGCGGAGTGTGCGCTGATATGAAACTTCCTGGCAGAATTAAATTGTGTGCCGGAACCGGGACTCGAACCTGGGACCTTTGCCTTTCGTGGGCAAGCGCACTACCGACTGTGCTATCCCGACACGACTCACGATGTCGCCTCACAACTTTACTTCCGCCAGTACCTCGCCTCCTACTTTCCAAACTTCACAGAAGCTCTCCTGCGAAACTTGGAAGACTAGCACTAGCACTCCACCATATCCTTTCTTCCAGGAGTCCTACTCTTGCAAGTTTCGCAGGAGAGCCTCTGTGAAGGCGAGGTACTGGCGGAAGTAAAGTTGTGAGTCGGCATCGTGAGTCATGTCGGGATAGCACAGTCGGTAGTGCGCTTGCCCGCGCAAGGCAAAGGTCCCAGGTTCGGGATTATTACATTTTTCTTAAAGTCTGAGGGTATTTCCATTGTGTCATACATCTTACGCACCAGGTGGAATAGTTTTGTCATGGCTAGCTCTTCCAGAGACTTCATTAATTTTCAAATGATTGATAAAGGAGGGGAAGGAAGAGGGATTAGGTGGGAAATGATTGACAGTAGCTTAGCCACAGCCTAATGGATGTTTCCAGAATGCGTCTTTCACTCTGCAGCGGAGTGTGCTGTGGCTAAGTCATGTCTCCACCGTATCCTTTTTTTCCAGGAGTGCTAGTCTTGTATGGTTCGCAGGAGAGCTTCTGTGAAGTTTGGAAAGTAGGAGGCGAGGTACTGGCGGAAGTAAAGTTGTGAGGCGGCATCGTGAGTCGTGTCGGGATAGCACAGTCGGTAGTGGGGTTGCCCGCGAAAGGCAAACGTCCCAGGTTCGAGTACCAGTTCCGGCACACAATTTTAATCTGCCAGGAAGTTTCAGGGGCATTCCTTTTTGCTGCGTTGGACATACACGTGACGTTCTCTTGCTCTGAGATTAGATACATTTTGAAAGTACGCATAAAGAAGACCGAAACGTTTCTAGCAATACACAGGAGTGCTACGTCTGAATGTGTTGCACCTTGGACATACTGTACTGTGTTTCATACTCACACACCATTAAACAATTTTCGACATGCAGTAGTTTAATATTCAATATCTCGTTTACTTTGCTCAGATTGAGACGGCCCTAAAATGTGTTCTTAAGTTTGATTCTGAGACGGCATGAAATTGTTTAATGCTCTAAATAGCGTTCAATTTGAACAGATAACGGAAATCTCTTAATATTTTTCCCAGTTTTGATTCTGAGAACTTTAGGATAAATATTTACGTATGTCTCTCGCCTCTCCGTGTTCAAAAAAATTATTACTGTGCCACCCGTATTCGTTTTGTCGTATTGTTTACATTTTATTGCGTCAATTTCTCGAGTTTAATTTGCAGCTTTACCAGCAGCTTTTAAATCTGAAATTCTTTCATTTTAGTTGAGCTCGCAGATTTCAGAAAGTCGTTTGATCATTCAACTAAAATGAGAATTTTAAAAAATTATTTGTGACCTTGATGGACCTTAATCATACATCATTACACATTTCGCTATTGTGGAAAAACCATTAGAGCCATTAAGTAAAATACTCTTTGCTTTACTAGAATCGTAGTTACACGTCGCTAAACAAGGGAAGTGTCCCAACTGTAAACCCACGTCACTTTATTTGACAACAAGCAATAACAATAAAAATAATAATAATAGTAATAGAATTTCGCAACACAAGCTAGCTAAGACTCATGATCAGAGTAAACCACCTTGAAAAACTATCGATACGAAGTTCATAATCAGAGGACATATATATATATATATATATATATATATATATATATATATATATATATATATATATATATATATTATTTATTTATTTATTTTTTTTGCTCATATTCAAAGGATAGATCGTACTGAAGCCCCCTTCACGTCACCGAGCTCAAGCTGTTTTACTGTTGACAATAAATCATAAAAAATTAGCTTTTTTAAAAAGGTGGCATGAACTTCACAAACCAACCTCCCAGTCCCCTCACCACTACAGGGAAATATGACTGTCTGCGACGGCGATATCTTCACGAGCTATTCATTACATTAAGTCACATACCGTACTTCTTTTGTTTTCAATTTTTTAAAGGGAGGTAGGCCCCTTGGGACTCCTCCTTATATAATATGAACAGTATTCGGACAACGCCAAAAACATAATTTTTTCATATAAGGAGCATTGTGCTGACACCTACTCTTATTCATTAGACTTCGTGGGGGAGCAAAAGGGGCGCTCCGAGGAACTCACGGTCTTCGAACGTGGTGTGGTGTTTGGCTGTCACTTGTGTTAGAAGTCTGTATGCGAGATTTCCACACATCCCTAGGTCCACTGCTTCTGATGTGATAGTGAAGCGTGCAGGCCGACGTGTGTCGACTGAAAGAGACCGCCGACATTTGAAGAGCTTCGTACAGGGTGATAGGCATCTATCCAGACCATCAACAGGAATTACAAACTGCATCAGGATCCACTCCGAGTACTATGACAGTCGGGAGGTGAGAAAATTCACAATCGAGCGGATGTCCATAAGCATACATCACACAGGTCAATGCCAAATGACGCCTCGCTTGATGTAAGGAAGGTAAACATTGGACAATTGAACAGCGGAGAAACGTTGTATGGAGTAACGAATCACGGTACACAATGTGGAGATTCGTTGGCAGGTTGTGGGTGTGAAGAATGCCCGAAGAACCTCATCTGCCAGCGTGTGTCGTGCCAACAGTAAAATTCGGAGGCGGTGGTTTTATGGTGTGGTCCTGTTTGCCATGGAGGGACCTAGCATTCCTTGTTTTTTGGCGTGGAAAATACAGCATAGGCCTACGTTGATATTTCAAGCATCTTCTTGCTTCCCACTGTAGAAAGGCAATTTGGGAATAGCGAGCGCACTTTTCAACAAGATCGAGCACCTGTTCATAACGGACAGCTTGTGGCTGAGTGGTTACACGACAATAACGTGTCTGTAGTGGACTCGCCTGCACTTAGCCCTGACTTGAATCCTGTAGAAAACCTTTGCGATGTTTTGGAACGCCGACTTCGTGCGAGGCCTCACCGACACACGTCGATACCTCTCCTCAGAGCAACACTCCGGGATGAATAACCTGTCATTCCATAAAACCCTCCAGCATTACCGATGGAGGGCGCCAAGAACTTGTAGGTCATTTTCAGCCTGAAGTCCCGATACTTTCTATCACATAATGTACGTCTCTGGGACGTCTACTTATGTCTAAATTTGAGAAATAGTTACTATTTGAAAAAATGTAGGCCGGTGGGTTCAGGCTAAACACGTTATCGCAGTACAACACGCCCAATTGGCAAAATTTGCCTGCGGCTCTCGTTGTCGCTTTAAAGCGTTCCCTCAATACCAAAACATTGGAAAGTTGCACAGGTCACATCTATATTCAAGAAAAGCAGTAAACTACGGGTCTATTTCACTGACATTAATTTGCAGAAGGCTTTTGCAATTCTGTATTCAAATATTATGAATTATCTCGAACAAAATGATCTATTGATCCAAGGTCAACACGGATTTAGAAAACATTGTTCATCCGAAACACAACTAGCTCTTTACTCACACGAAGTGATCAGTGCTTCTCTAATTTATGCCGTATTTCTTGATTTCCAGAATGCTTTTGACAACGTACCTCGCAAACAGCTTTTAATCAAATTATGTGGTTATGGTATATCGCCCCAAATTTGCGACTGGATAGGGGATTTCCTGTCAGACACGATACAGTTGGTAGTAATCGATGGTAAGGCATCGACTAGGTGATATAAGGCGTTCCACATGGTCTGTTACTGGTTCTCTGCTGTTCCGCCGCGGTGGAGTAGCCGAGCGGTCTAAAGCGTCTCGCTGTGGAGCGCGCGGTTGCTCGCCGTGGAGGTTCGAGTCCTCCCTGGGGCATGGGTGTGTGTGTTTGTTCTTAGTTTAGTTTACCTAGGACTAAGTAGTTTGTAAGCTACAGACTAATGACCAGGCAGTTTGGTCCGATAGATTTACAAACATTTGATTTGATTGATCTGCTGTTCCTTATTAACATGAACGATTTGGGAGAGAAATCTAAGTTGCTCTCTTAGATTGTTTGTAGATGGCACCGTCATTTACCGTCTAGTAAAATCATCTAGGATCAAACCCAATTGCAGAACGATCGAAATAAGATAGCATTATGGTGTAAAAATTGGCAACCGACTCCAAATAATGAGAAGTGTGAAGTAAACCACACGAGTACGAAAAGAAATCCGTCGAACTTTGTGTACAAGATAAATCAAAGTGAAGGCAGTAAATCCACTAAATACCTAGAAATTACTATTACTATTACTTCAGACTTAAACTGGAAAGAATACGTAGATAATGTCGTGGGAAAGGCGAACCAGAGACTGCGTTTTAGTGGCAGAGCCCTTAAAAGATGCAACAGAACTACTAACGAAACTGCATAAATTACGTTTGTTCGTCCTTTTTTGGAGTATTGCTACCCAGTGTGGGATCCTTATCAGGTTAATTTGACGGAGGACATCGAAAGAGGCCAATGAAGGACAACACGTTTTGTATTGATACAGAGGAGACAGCGTCACTGAAATGATATAGGATCTGGGATGTGAATCATTACAAGGGCGTTTATCGCTGCGGCGTGGCTACTTACGATACTCCAATCGCCAACATTCTCTTCCGAATGCGAAAATATATTGTTGACTCCCACTTATCATCAGAATAAAATACGAGAAATCAGAGCACGGAGAGATTCAGGTGTTCTTTCTTCCCGCGCGCTATTTGATAATGGATTGGGAGTTAGTTTAACGGTGTCCGATGAACCCTCCGCCAGGCACTAAAACGTGATTTGCAGAGTATCCCATGTAAATGTAGGTGTAGAAATCGAAAGTGGGCATTTGTATGACCTCAGCAGATGCGAACTGCAAAATGCCTCGCAGTCGTATGCAAGAACTGTACGATGAAAATAGTGAGGCTGGAACAGGGAGCATAATTGGCATGACAAAATGTGGTGCATCCATCCGCGAAACTGTTGGCAGTGCTGCAGTGTTGGCAGTGCAACGGCCGTGTGAAGAATGTTTGACAGTAGGCATTATTACCTCTACCCCAATTACCCCAACCCTTCCCCCCTCCCCCACCTTGACCAGGTGTTGTAAGACATGATTGGCGTCCTGCTAGTCTTTGGCGCAACAGTGAAAGAGCGAAACACATCGTACACTTTCAATGGTGACAGTCCTTCGTCGTTTATTATGGCATGAAGTACATGCGCGTCGCCTACTTCTTTCTACCTTTGACTAATGTGATGGTACATGCTAGAAGACAATGACTACAGATGGTGTTTCGGGCGAATGCAGGTTCATTTGAAAATGATGATCTTATTTTGATTCACCACAGAGAGGAGGTTGTGGGGGGCAGAGCTGACCATATAGAGTGGGATACGCATGGATTCAACCATAGATCATAGTTGCTGCTTGTGTTCACCAAGTGAAACGTAGTCTTTGTGCTCGACAACTCTAAACACCACTTTTTCAGCAAGACAATGCTTGACCGCGTGCGGGAAATCCGTTTTATCCTGGACCGGCAGATTACCACATTGGTCGCCAATCGAAAGTCTATGGGGTACGTTGAAACGATGGTTGCAGCGCTATGACCCAATACCTGCCAACATAGATGAACATTTTAACGAGCTGAATTAAACGTGGATTTTTATACCATAGGAAGTGGATGTAGACGTAATAGGATATATTACACAGAGAGAAAAATTTGACAGAGCACTTAAATACTTAAGTCGAAACAAGGCCCCTGGTGTAGATGATATTCCGTCGTTACTACTGAAGTCTTCGACAAGCTATGACAAAACTGTTTCAACTGTTCTGTAAGAGGTATGAGACAGCCGAAATACCACCACCATCATCATCATCATCATCGTAATCATTAGAGACTGATTGTGCCTTTCAGCGTTCAGTCTGGAGCATTGTACCTCTAATAAAATTCCTCCATGAACCCCTATTCAATTCTAACATTGATGTCTCGTCTGATGTTATGCCTTTTCCTAGAAAATCATTCTGCACCGAATCTAAGTACTTTCTTCTAGGTCTATCTCGACTTCTCTTACCCTCCGCTGCCGAGCTCATGAGTCTCTTAGGTAACCTTGCTTCTCCCATGCGTGTAACATGACCCCCCATCTGAGTCTGTACGCTCTAACTGCTTCATCTATGATGTTCATTCCCAGTTTTTCTTTGATTTCCTCATTATGGACACCCTCCTGCCATTGTTCCCATCTATTAGTACCTGGAATCATTCTTGCTACTTTCATGTCTGTAACCTCTACCTTATGAATAAGGTAACCTGTATCCACCCAACTTTCACTCCCATACAACAAAGTTGGTCGAAAGATAGAGCGGTGCACTACTAACTTGGTACTGACTTCCTTCTTGCAGAAGAGGGTAGATCTTAGCTTTGCTTTGCTGCACCTCGATTTCAGTTCTTTCGCTATGTTGTCATCCTGTGAGAAAATACATCCCGGGTACTTGAAACTCTGTACCTGTTCTAACTTTTTTCCTCCTATTTGGCACTCAATCTGTTTGAATCTCTTTTCCACAGACATTACTTTAGTTTTGGAGATGCTGATCTTCATATCATAATCCTTGCACCTCTGATCGAGCTCTGAAATATTGGTTTGCAACCTCAATAGAATCGGCCATTACAACTAAGTCATCCGCATATGCGAGACTGCTTATTTTGTTTTCACCTAATTTAATCCCACCCTGCCAGTCTACTGTTTTCAACATATGATCCATGAATAGTATGAACAACAGTGGTGACAGGTTACAGCTTTGTCTTACCCCCGAAACTACCTTTAACCATGACCTTAATTTGCCATCTACTCTGCTGCCTGACAGTCTACGTAAAACCCTTTGATTGCCTGTAGAAGTTTGCCTCCCATACCATAATCTTGAAGAACTAACAGTAGCTTCCTCCTAGCAACACAGTCATAAGCCTTTTCCAGATCTATGAAACATAGATACAATTCCCTGTTCCACTCATAGCACTTTTCCATTACCTGTCGTAGGCTAAAGATCTGGTCCTGACAGCCTCTAAGAGGCCTAAACCCACACTGATTTTCATCTAACTTGTCCTCAATTAATACTCGCACTCTCCTTTCAACAATACCTGAGAATATTTTTGCAGTCTTTTCTGTTTCCATATTTGAAAATTGGCGTGATTACCGCTTTCGTCCAGTCAGACGGAACATGTCCCGATTCCCATGCCTTTTCAATTATCCTTTGTAACCATTTGAGACCTGATATTCCACTGTATTTGACGAGTTCCGGCTTAATTTCATCCACCCCAGCACTGTAATCTACTGACCACTTTCTGAACTTCCTCATATGCGATCCTGTTTCCATCGTCGTTCCTATCCCTTTCTACCTAGAAATCTGACACATCATTGAAAGTTTCACCTACATTGAGCAATTCTTCAAAATATTCCCTCCATCTGCTCAAGGCGAAATACCTTAAAAAAATGTGGTAATTCCCATTCCAAATAAAGCAAGCTAAGTCAATTGTGAAAATTAGAAAACTATCATTTCAATTAATTATGGCTGTAAAATTTTAACACGAATTACTTACAGAGGGATGGAAAAGCTGGCAGAAGCCGACCTTCGGGAAAATCGGGAAATGTAGGAACAAGGGACGCAATACTCATTTTACAACTTATCTTAGAAGAAAGATTATGGAAAAGTAAAACTACATATCTAGATTTTGTAGATCTGGAGAAATCTTCTGGCAGTGTGGATTGGAATACACTTTTTAAATTCTGAGGTCAGCAGGAAACAGGTAGTTATTGACAACCAGTACAAAAACCAGTCACAGTTATGAGAATTGAAGGGCATGAAAGGGGCGCAGTGTTTGGGAAGGGAGTAAGACACGGCTGTAGTCTTTCTCCAATGTTGTTCAATTTGTTCATTGGGCACGCTGCGAAGAAAAGCAAGGAGATATTTGAAGAAGTACAAATATTACGTTTTGCCGATGACATTGTAATTCTGTCAGAACAGCAAAAGACCTGGAAGACCAGTTGAACGGACTGGACAGTGTGTTGAAAGTGCACATAAAATGAACATTAACAAAGGCAAAACAAGGTTAATGGAGTGCAGTTTAAAAAAATCTGGCGATGCTGAAGGAATTAGATTAGGAAACGAAACAATAAAGGTCGTAGATGAATTTTGTTACTTGGGGAAAAAAATTAATAAAAAACATGCGATGGTCGCAGTACAGAGGATATAAAATGCAGAGTGGCAATGGGAAGAAAAGGTAAAAAGGGAAAAAGAGAAGTTTAACATCGGATATTAATTTAAATGCATTCTGAAGGCATTTGTGTGGGGTGTTGTCTCGTATGGGAGTGAAACATGGACGATAAAGAGTGCGGACAGAAAGAGGACAGAGGCTTTCGAAATGTGGTGCTACAGAAGAATGCTGAAGACTGGGTGGTTGGATCGCGTAACTAATGAAGAGTTACTGAACAGAATTGGGGAGTAAATAATTTCTGGCATACCTTGACTAAAAGAAGGAATCGACTGATGGGAAACATTCTTAGACATCAAGCAATAGGAAGTTTGTGGGGTAAAAATCGCAGAGGGAGACCGAGTGATAAATACATTAAGCAGATTCAAATGGATGTATGGAGGTCGTTCTTATGAGGAGATGAACAGGCTTGCTCAGGATAGGGCAGGGCGGAGAGCTGCATCAAACCAGTCTCCTGACTGAAGATCACTACAACAGGATGCTATTCGCTTCTCATACGCATCGACACCATCAGACATGGAATAAGTTGCCAGGGCTATGAAGGAATCTATACCTAGAAGGCAACAGAACGCATCATGAACCGCTTATCATTACTTGATCACACTCTTATGAACATGTTCTGTTAATGAGAAATTGTTGCCTTTAGTCTTCCAGCGCGCTCTGTTTTTTCTAAGCATGAGTGCAATAATAGTGTTGTAAATTCTTATTTGCTTAGTGTTAGTAACAGTAGGGACATCATAGTGTAAACGAAAACAGAGTTTCTTAGAAATGTATGTTATCGGGATGTACGTCATTAGATAATGAATGAAGATGTTAATCAGCTACTTCAAAAAATAAAAGAGTAAAATAAAAACAAACACGAAAAGAGAATTACTTTAGAAAAAAAACCTTATGTTCGTCTGATTCATATTAAGAGAGAGAAAAAAAAGACAATTGAAAGCAGCAATAGAAGCTAGGCCCCAAAACTTTGTTATTGGCTCTTTAGGACTAATCTAATAGTAAATCAAAACATATTATGAAAAAAACATACAGAATTCGGAATAGCGTCTGAATCGTGAACTATAAGCACTAGAGCTTCTTCGTTTTGCGAGCGATCGCAGTACGTCAAGCGCAACTATGTCTTGATGAGGAAAACGCAACGATAACAAGATCACGAACGTAACAAACTTGCAGCCGAGTCATTGGAAAGAGCAAAGTACCTTGTATCACGCTCTGGTATTGCAAACGATCGTCGTTAAACGATTCCGTGAGACATGAAACGTAGTTGGCAGTAGGAGGTTTCCACGAGCAAAAAAAAAGTTCAAGGTAATGTTACGTCGGCTGTAACGCTGAAAGAGGAAAATAAACCAAGATTACGTTCCCTGTCCGAAATTGCCGACTATCGTTTGTCGGTTCTCCTTGTGCCGTTTGCTTTCGAAACACGCTCGAATCGCACGAAACGCATAATAATACGAGATACTTTTCCCTCGTCGGTGTTTAAATCTCTGGCATTCGGCTACAATTGTTCGATGAATCGTTGTTTGATTTCGCCCAAGGTATTACGCTTTTACAAGTACAGTTTGGATTAAAATTTATCGTAATTTATACTGATATTAAGTGCAGATGTTTTGTTATAAAGAAGTGGTGCAGCTCAAAGAGGTAGCGAACTTTTGTAACTCCAGAGAAGAGCAATAATTTTTGTATCGTGTTAGACTACAAGGTTATTATTTTGATCAAATAATATTTTAGTAAAACTGATTGCATTATAATTTTTTGATATCATCAGATTAAAAGTGAGGAAATATCAATAAAATATCAATAAGTTCACTAAACGAAAAAGGTCGTAACATTTGAGAGTAGCATGAAAAAGTTATCTAAATATGTTATCATCAAACAATAACAGGGAGAGCCTACTTATACCGTAAGTCACGTTTGGGGTGAGATTAAAACCAAATGAAACTGTATTTATATAAAATTATAGTAACTCAAGATGTAGTAAAAATTGCGAAAAAAGTTCGCAAATATGAACTGATAGCTTCTACTGACACGTATAAAGTCCCTTTCTAAATACGCTGATGTTCTTCCTACTTTCATACTTTATTACACATAGTGTTTAAGCTCATAAATACTTATGTTTGTAAAGCATATGGGACTTAACTCTGGGGTCATCAGTCCCTAAACTTACAAACTACTTATGAACTAACTTATACTAAAGACAACACAAACATCCAAGCCCGAGTGAGGATTATATCATCATAAATTGTTATTCTTGGGGCCTTCACTTCAAAAACTGGCTTGATGCAGCTCTTCACGCTACCTTGCCCTAAACAAGCTTCTTCATCTCTGAAAAAGAACGGCTACCTACAACTTTCTCAATCTGCTCACTATTTGTCTCTCTGCGATTTTTAAAACACACTCTTTCCTGTAAATCTAAATTGACGATTCCCTTGATGTCTCAGGGTATGTCCCACAGATAGATCACTTCCCTTGGTCCAGGTGTGCCTGCCATTTCTTCTCAGTTCTGTTCAGCACCTACTCATTAGTTGAAAGATCTAACCATGTAATTTTTAGCATTCGTTTGTAGCGCCTTATTTCAATCTGCCGGCCGCAGTAGCCGAGCGGTCTGTGGCGCTCCAGTCACGTTCTGCATGGCCACTACGGTCGGGGGTTCGAATCCCCCCACGGGCAGTTTTGATTATTGGGTAGCAAAATAACTTTTGATTCCGAAGTAAGAAGATATAAAATTCGGAATGGCTATGGAAAGAAGCGAAATTAGTTATCATCCAAAATTACTTTAAAAGTTAAGAAGTCTCTTGTAAATGCATTTTCTGGAGTGCAGCATTTTACGGGAGTGAAACGTGGACGATGAGGTGTTGAGACAAAGAGATTGAAATGTTCAAATTTGTAGAGCTTATGGGACTTAACTACGGGGTCATCAGTCCCTAAACTTATATGAACTAGCTAATACTAAAGACGGCACAAAGGTGCATGCCCGAGGGGGGATTTGAACCCCCGACGGGGAACGGCCTCGCGCATCGTAGCATTGCACCTCAATGCGCTCCGCCACTCCGACGCGGCCAGAGACTGTATACTTCGAGCATATGTTGGAAGAGCAGATTTCTTGCTGGCAATCCCAGGAGCTGTGCGTTGGATTGAAGGACTGGGCAGCTTGTTATAAAACTTAGGTTACCTTGCAAAGTTCATTGTTTCCTTTCTGTATATATGTATATATTTGTATTGTGTATCAGCCATTCGCTGAATAAAAATATTAATTTCCCATTTATGAACATTAAGCTCGTTGCATATGCACTGACGAATTAAATAAAACCAAAATCACTCACAGATTATGATCCAGCACATTTCACATTTCACTGCGCTAATTGACGTTGGGGTTTTAATCGAGAAGGGGAGCGGGCGGGGTTACAATTTAGTCGTGTCATAATGTGTCCTACCCAGTCTAACATTTACAAACATGGTTGTCCTTAATCGTTACAAGAAATGGACATCACATCACATAATAAACACAAAAATTACTATGAACATCGTTTCAACGTTGGAAATGTGAATAATACACGTGCAAAATAAGCACAAAAACACACATTTTTAAATGGACAAGATTCGTGTGTGTCTTTGAGATCTAAATTACAAATGGAATTTGGTACACATGGAAGACATTTGAAATTTGATTGTCTGAGGCAAACATAAGTCTTACAGTAAGCAACAAAATACTATTCCACAGGAAAATGCCCATAACATACACAACTGATAGATATGAATTCGCTGATAATAACAAAATGAAACCATGAAAATAAAGACACACTTCAGTTAAACATGGGAAATAAATGTCCCTTGCACTTTTCTTAATAAAATATATGTCAGCCAAAATTCATATCAGTCCAGACACACACAAAAATAATTTTCAGTTTAGATATTGTTTGACCATAACAGCCTCAGGACGAGATGGAGAGTGTAAGATTACCGCCCATTAGAAATATTGGTAATTAATAGCATTTGTAATTAAACAGTATGAAGTTCACTGCAAACATTGACCATGCCAATGTTCCAAATGTTACACAATTTTAATCTTAATAATTATGGTAGCGATGTATGTACGCAGTTGGGTGACAACATATATAGTTAGGCCATAGGCAGAAATTCTCCACATTGAGATTTGCTGTGTCCTTGTAGCTGAGGGGAGGTGGCGAGCAGGCTGACGTCGTTGGCTTATTCCAGCTTAGGATTTTCCAGGCTCGTTTCCGGTGAGGGGAGAGAGGGACAATGACGATTGCCAGGCGCAGTGCGGTGCACAGCCTGAAATAAAATATTCTAATACTACTTGCATTTGAAGTAATACGATGCAGTTAGGAACCTTTAAGGCCCTCACTACAAAATAGCCTGCTGACAAATAAACAATACATTAGCTGATATAGTCACATCTGGCGTAATATGTTTGACACTGAAAACGTAATTTCATTAAATGAATAGTAATAAATTACCAAACTAGCATGGCAATGTTCGCTTATAAAAATAATATATTAACTATTTCTCATTTTATTTTCAATTAATCTTGTGTATTTTATCTAGAAATATTCAGTTAAATCACTTATCTGTGATATAAGTAATTGCACGATTATATTAAATAGTACAAAGGATGTTTATCCCAATATAAAAACCTAAGAAGACATTTGTTGAATGTGCAGTGTAATTATTTTGATTTTAAATAAAGTTTTAGAAATGTATTGGCTGAGCGCTGTACGTTGGCAAGTCCGTTAGAACAGCTCACATGGGGAAGTTGATGACGTAGGGGAAAAAACCGGCAGTTGGGCTATTGGCGCGCGCGCGGCCGCGGAAGTGACGAGTCGGGAGCGAGTGGTGTAGCTGGCCGGGCGGCGTCGCTCTGCACAGACGGCATGTGGATCTCCAGGTGGAGACTATAGATTTTTGTGTGGCAATTGCCATGTGTGGTTGCTCATCGTAGACTGCACCAAGTTGAATCGAGTGCTACTGTGTGTTGTGAATATTTAGCCGGTGGAACAAGGTGTGCATCACACTGAATTAAAGTGACTGTGTTTAGTTAATGTAACACGTGTCGTCGCATAGGCATGAACATAGATGGTGTTAGAGACAGGCACATGGTGTGAAAACAATTTGCGACAAATATTCATTTTTTCTGGGGGCTCACGAGCTATAACTTTATTTGATAAATGTGTCGACATACAGACGTATCAGCCACAGGGTTTTAATATGGTGTAATAAACAACATAAAGTGAACTTTCATGTGTTTTCAAAAATAGTAGTTAGTACACCCTTTTCTCACATGAACTTACTTTATTATTATTATTTTTTTTTTATTTGTTAATCATATGCAGGGAAGGAAAGCTGCGAACGTGTGATATCATCCCCTAGAAAACGAGTCAAACAGTAGCAATCACAGTTCCAGTGTTTTTGCATGTTTAGGAATTTGGTTTGGAGTTGGTGGTTGTGAGTTTTAAAAATTAATCTTTCCCTAATTTAAACTCACCCCGATCTTTCACCCTCGGAAGAGGGCAGGATAGGACAGGATTGAATAACAACGTTTATTTTGTGTATAACAGCGATTTTAATTCTAACATGCAAACTAATCTAAAGCTACATGGGTCGAAGAACTACTTCACGCAAACAGAACAGCTTCTCGTCAGACTGCAGAATACCTCTGTCACTTGTGTAGACTGCAACATAAATCGTATTAAATGTTACGGCGTGAGTGGTAGTCACCACCCACGCTAGCGAAAGGTACGTCAGTACCATAATTCAATTATAGAGCGCTTAAATTGCGCATTTCATATTCCAAATTGTACACAGAAAGTATATACGTGAAAACGGACATGTAACATCGCGCGCTGCTTCACAAACCCGCAAAACGGCTGCTTCTTGCCTTACTCTGCGCGGTGTGTGGGCGCATGGACGTCATTCTCACACACACACTGAATCCTCACATTACCTCTCCACATTCACACCTAGTGTCCACAGTTCACATGTTTACTAAATGACTACATGCCATCAATTTGTACAAAAAACTAGGAGGAAATTACCAAACACAAAGTATTCTTATAATTTATTTACAATGATGTTTCCAATTAGTGTATTGTACACTATCAAGACAAATGTGGTTTCAGACTTCGGGCGTTGAATATCCCGACCTCGTTTTCATCATATGTCACGTCCCTTGTTTCTGATTGAATGAGACGTGATAGATTTTTCTCGCCATTTTGATGCGTGGAAGCATCTGCGGTACTCAGAAAACCGTTCAACGTTTGTGATTTTTTCTACCGTGGAACGAACAACATTGTATTGACGAACTGGCGAGTGGACGTACACGTGGCGCATGTTACAATGCTACAAAGCCAATTGACGATGTATTTCGCCTTCACTATTCCCCATGAGTTTCGCAGTCCCTGTGGGTGCTGCGTTTTCAACATCTTTTGTGGTATTGGTGAGCTCATTGCCATCGCATTTAACGGTGGTCTCTCGCGGCATATTGCTCTGTTCGCCTTTACATTTTTCTACAGTATTTGCATGGGCGGCTTGTGGTGACACGGGAAAATACTCAACAATTGCCTCTGGACCTTTAAATCCTAACGGGACATTTGCGAGGATCTTTAACCCCTGAACAGTTGCATCCCATCCGTTAGAGTCTGTTTCGTCGGCTAAGTGCGTGGAATTTTCATCACGCCTTGCGGACGGCAAACTGACATCAACCACAACATTTACAATCTCTCTATTGTCCAAGTCTAACTTTTTTGCTCCCGTAGCACACCTATGAAAATTTTCTTGACCTCTTCCCACTTCAGTAAATAAACAGTATCCTTTTTTACCATGTGCACACTATGCGACCGGATCTCTGAATAAAATGGCTACAATTTTAGTGGTCCAGTCCATCTTAACCGCTTTGCTCGAAAGAACACCATTACCAATTATGAAATCAAGCGACAAACAACCGATGACAAGAGCACTGACTTGCAAACTAATTCCTCCGTCGCTGAGCGTGACCAAGACCTGCTTTTCTATCTTCTTCCTTTCTGCCCCCAAATGCTGGAATTAGCGAGATTCCTGTTACGGGTATCTCTGACGATTTACTACTACTCTCCACCAGTTTCGTGTAAAAAGATGTCGAAAGTGCGGCCAGTTCCGAACCAGAATGAAGACACACTTTCGTCTTTATTCCATCCACGGTTACTTCAGTTAGGGGACACCGATTATCCTCCCTTTCCGGCATCTCAGGGTCATCACAGTTCTGGTCACTGTCATCTTGCACTTGCGACTGCCAGTACCGCACATTGCATATGTGATATCCCTGATCTACAGAGTTGCCACCTGCGGTTTCTCAATGGGCATCCTCATGGACCTCTGTTCGAAGTATGCTCTGTGGGTTACCTCTATTATTATCTGGAGCTTTCTTGTCAGTGATAGGGCGCTTCATTCATACGTTGTTTCTCCCAATTTTGACCATGTTTTTCATTTCCCTCCGCCTGTTCCTTTCATTTTTCTTTCGTCCGTCGTTATACCAATTTGGCTTTTCATGGCTCCGGACAAAATCTTGTGGTGGTCTGTTTTCTGCTATTGCTCTAGCTTTTACTGTCCTAAGTTTCTCCTGCTCTTCGATATCGTGTAATGATCTCAACATATCGCAGAACTGCTGCTTCTCAAGTGCTCCCCGATATATACTCAACTTTGCACTTGCTTGTGTAACAGCGATCAGTACGATGCCAAAAACTTCGTGCAAAACTCTTTGTAATTACTGTTCTCGTCAAACGTTACGTCAAACCACGCGGCTTCTTCGTGGTCTAGTGTCTGCGGTACAACAACTAAAGCATGGCACTCTGCGACTCCTTTAAGACGCAGATACATGTCTAAATTCATTAGGTAAGCTTTTGGATTAATACCACGCGCTCTGCCGTATCTAGGCAATGACATATAATGGGAATGCAGCTTGAAAGTGTAATGGATTAACCTGACATACATTCGCTTGTCGCGTTGCCGACACCTCTTGTTCTAGAGCTGACTCACTTGAGTCTCTTTGGACGATTCACGTTCATTACCGAAAAACGCGGAAATGTCTTCCATCTTTGCATTCACCCGCGTTTCTAAGTCCTCAACCTTCTTTTCACATGCTTCGGTTACCTCTGCCAAGGTTTTCGTGATCTGAACACGCAAGTTTCTGGTTTCGGTTCCTAATTCGCGTCCAAATTCCGCAATCTGGTCATTAATTTTTTTTCGAATTACCGTTATTGTCTTCCCTCAAACCAGTCAACTGAGTAGTGAGAATTTCTAAAATCGCGAGAATACGATCCAGTGTTTTCTGAGTTTGCGTACCGCTTACTGATTTGCCTTGAGCTCCCTCAAGCAAAACTGAACTTTACTTAAATGACTTGCCAAATTAACTCATCTCTCAGACCTTAAATACACGAAAAACCTGAACGCAAATTACCACAACACACTACAGACAGAACTGATCAAACAAAACAACGCTGATTACAAGGCTGATGAGAACAAACAAGAAACGGAATCAAAACGACGCTGATGTCAACGCTAGTATGAACAATTCACATAAACACAATAATGCAAAGTTGACAAGAACATGCCGCAGGTTCTACAATTACTTTAAACTACAAGGATGCTGAGGCAACCAAAAACTACATATAGTAACTACAGGTACAAGCAATTCATATTGATTATACACAACACATACACAGCACACACAAACACACCATCCGTGCCATAAACGATTCTCGGTTTAATAGCCGCTTCAAGTCGGATAAAATCCTCGAGCTTTCGATGGCAAGCTCCGCCGTCGTCATCAGGTGTAAAATCACTGACTGCCGTTGTTGGCAAGGCGTCCTGCGTATATAGCTTCAGCACTGCGTCTAGAAGCCGAGAGCGCCTGCGCGGGCCAATGGGCCGCGGTACCGCGTGACGTCACGTGGAGCGTACCGCCGGCGCCACACAGGAACCTGGCGCTCTCGTTTCGCTATTAGCGCGAGACCTCTGTTTCCGCTCTACTCCGAGGACACACCATCCGTGCGCCTGTCGTCACATATGAAATGGTTAACATAATTTTACAGTAGGTATTGGCTAATATTACTGAGTAATCTCCAAAATTTTCTATAGATCTCGGTAGCAATACATGAAAATCAAGTAAAATCATGCTCCACGTTGGGCGTCAAAAATGTGGTTCATCGAAACTTCTCCCTATATAACTCCAACACTACAGCAGAATTAAAGAAAAATATAATGATGAATTATGGAACTAGGTTGGTAGGGACATTTGATTCGAGGGACTGATTTGAAAACATAACACACAGAGGTGTGTGTGTTGTCCTTAGATTAGTTTACCTTAGTTTAAGTAGTTTGTAAGCTACGGAGTGATGTTGTTGTCGTTGTTTAGAGGTGACTAGACTGCACGGTCATCAGTCCACGGAGTGGTCCGATAGATTTACAAACATATTGATTACCACACGAAATTTAGTATTGTTTACTAAAAGATTTGTTAACAATTATGTCTCAGGGCCGATTTGACTGGGCATGGACACGACTCACAAGGAAAGTACATGGGCTCGAACAAATATGTATGTCTGAACGTTTGCTTACAGGCTCTCTACGTACACCCCAATGTGTTGGTGAGTGTCGTTTTTCTGCAAATCTCTGCAACCATGCTCTAGATAGCACTGTAAATGTGATTGTAGACGCCATACGTAATGTATGTAACTGTAACTTATGTAATAATCATCGTACATGTTCTCTAGCGTATTGTCATTAAAAGCCGTGATGATAATTGCAACTTTAACCTTCTTCTCGGAAGACTGTTGGTATTCATTGCCACTGCTTCCATCGCCTCTTCCCGCACTTACCGTAGCACTACCGCTTGCAATGAGTTGTTCGTCATTATCATCCCTATTATCATCATTATGTGTTAGTGTTACAACAGTATCTAATTTAAGCTCATATTTCTGTACCGTAACAGATGCGAGAAAGCATGCGAATGATTCATCTTCTACACTAATACCATCTTCACGAAGAGTGGTTCTTCGTAACTTCATTTCAACTAATCGCAGTACATTACCATGATTGATTAGCAATCGCCGCCCCATCTGACGCTTCACCACACAAATAACATCACAAAACGCAACTTCGGAGGTACACTGCACCGTCCCTTCTGGCGAACCGACAGGTCAAAGTGCAATGCGGCATGGCACACACAGAGGCCTCTAACGGACGACTGCAGAGTTTTGCAGATGCGGGAGTATCACTAGTGCAATAAGGGATCTTTACATTCTCTCTCATACGATTCTGGTGTATATGTGTTTGTTCGAGCTGCTTTCCTTGTACTAGGGATCTCTCACACGATTCTGTTGTATGTTCGAGCCCAAGTACTTTCCATGTCAGATATGATCGTGGGAGTAATTTCCTGTCTCACCAACATTAACTTGGCGTGGGCGTCAGGCGATGGCTCGGAGCGGTGCGGTGTGTCGGCGCGGCGGTGGCGGCAGCGGTGGCTCTGCACTCTGTGTCTGTTTGCCACGGCGCAACCCCCGATCGAAGGTGTCAAAGTCCCGCGACTGTCCAGGCGGTAGCTGTCAGCATGTCTTCTCACTTCTCCGGCGACGCACCAAGTCTCTCTTCGGTGGTTTCTCACCAAGTCCCTTCGCTCTCCAACTACAGCTTCTCCTCGAATTTTTCGTCTCTTTGGCTCTGTTATTGGTGGGTTGGTTTTGCAATGTCATCCAATAGCTGATCGCCGTTTTCACTACCACGCCTCTCAGTCGCCTGTGGAAATTTTCTGTGGGCCGAGATGTGACTCGCGAACTGGCGTCTTCCCCACATTCCAAGCCTGTTGTCTTTATCTTCTGCATTCCTTCTTGGTTCTAAAAAACAGTTCTTTGTGGCAGTTGTGTTAGGCCTGCCTGGTATGCAATTATCAGTTTTTTTTTCCATGGCCAGAAACATTGTTTTGGTGAAACCACTTTATCTACAATTTACGCCATACCATCTCCCTCTCATGCACTTGTGCACTGCAGGGATTTGCTTCTCTTCTTCCCATCAGCAGGGGTCCAGGTTTTATCTGCGATGCCATCACTGATTTTGGAAATGACTCCTCTGGTATCTCCAGATAAGGGCTTTCTCTGCCCTGCTTACATTGTCGCCATTTATCTGCACGCCCTAAAGTTACGCTCGTTTCGCCGTGTACATCCTTACGATAAATCACGGCAATTCTCCCCCTACAGCGGGAGAATGCTGGGCGGCGGCCGCTGGCGAAGGAAGCTGAAAATTGGGGCGCTTCCTGCTGGCTCCCTCAGGCCGGTCCCTCTCCACCCACCGGGCCGGCGGGCCAGCGGAATGTTGGCGTGGCGTGCGTGAATGCTTTCATCGGCAAAGTCCCCGAACAAAACCGTCCCTGGCCAAATTATTACAGTATACATATCCGTTGTTTTCAAATGTCTACATCATGTTAATCTGAAATTCATCAAATAGATATGGCCTTTTTTTTTTTACCGAACACTTACGCCTCTTAATTATTCCTAATTTTCAATATTTTTTCGGAGTTGTTACTGTCATAAAATTATATTATTTATAGAATGCACATGACTATTAACTGCCTTTGCTTGTTGACTTTGTGAAATTTTTCCAGCAATAAAATAAAAATTTAATTTGCTATACAGTATTTATTTTAACGAAACCATTATTATTAACCGACTTTTAGAAATATTGAAAGTTTACTTTAAACAATAGAACTTTATTTTAAAATTACCAGTGTTTTATGAATTTCATGTGAAGATTAGAAATGAAGCTATAGAAGTATTTGAAACATTGACCCGGCGATTTCTTAATGATGAGGTTGCAACGGTACAGATGATCAACGACGACTGAAAACTCGGAGTTTCCCTTGATGTATTTATGACATTCTTACCATAGTTCATCTCTTTCTAACCACACTGTCCACCGCCTGCTGTCCGTTTTTAGCATGTTGTTTCGCTTAAACGTAGCTCAATTCTTATGACATCATTTCTCCTGAACAATGTGACACACATTAATGTAATTTTCCACGGGCATAGACTTGCTTATCAGCAAACTGCATGTAAAATTTATAGAATTGGTAGTTAAAGCGTCGCAAATTAAAACCTTTTACGTGAGTGAGCGGTTTAGCGAGATTCTCGTTGTATATGACCTCATATCTTCTGATAAATGCATTGTAGGTGATTCTTACGTGTACAGCAGAACTCATGATAAGGATTATGTTCAACAAATATGATTGAAATCGTTCCCATAGTGAACGAGGAGATCTGCAACATTGTTGCGTGATGCAGTTGTTTATCGCGCACTCCATTGTTGTGACGTGATATCTCCTGAATTATCCTCACACCAAAACTGACCTTCCTCTTGGTTCAAAGGACAAATCTGCAGAATTTTATGAAAATCTGAGGAAAACTATGACTTGTTTCGTCATTATAAAAATTAAATGAAACAAGATCTATTCCATATCAGCCAAAGGTGTAGAAAATACTAAATGACAGCACAGTTCAGATCCCCTGTCATGCGCAACTTACCAAAAAAACAACTGCACTAATGAATCTCTACTCACAGAGTAAGCCAGATTTAGATATTATCCACCTGAAGGGTTATCACTGGTCCAGTCAGTCTCGTAATAAAAAGTTGGTTCGGTCGCCGCATAGCAGATGCTTTACAGTTACTACTATTACAAAAACAAAAAAATAATAATACATTGCTTACAATAAATCTTCCGCGTCGACATCGATGTTTCTCTTGCATTTTATCATCTGCCTCCTCGTTATTCGCGTATTAGAATTCAGATGTCTTTCAGAAATGATCGTCACATTAAAGTGCTTGAAATCAAGCTCGCATTCCCTTTTACGCCTTCTATATTATCAGCTTCCTTCCTTTAATTATTGTATTGAGATTTCTCTTATAGCATTGCCTGGATGTACTGAAAGCCTTTTATTCGCACTGAAACACATGGCGTTTTAACGTGCAGGTACCGTGAACTGAAATTAATAATCGCTTTTAGTTTCCTGGATATTCCCATCCGGTTTCGACCGTCTACTGCAACTATTTTTACTGATTCCATTTTGGCGATTTTCGTGCCGTTGATGGTGAAAGTGATGATGAGACGAAATACACAACACCCTGTACCGTGCAGGGAATCGAACGCGAGCATCCTGCGCGCCAGTAAGCGACGCCGTCACTGATCTACGGAGACGAACTACGGCTACATATTCCGCATTCCACCGCAAGACGTTTCCTTTTCTGTTCCACTCCCAGCTCGAGAGAGGGATAAACTAAATCCCTTCATGCATCTGTACGAGCATTAGTTTCTTTTATCTGAACGTTGTTGTCTTCAGGCGAAAAGTAAATTGCCGGCAGTAGCATTGCTCCGCAGTGAACTTCAAGTTCCGACCCTCTAAATTTCCTCAGCAGTGGACCTCGGGAAAAACGTCGCCTTCCGTCCAGCGAATCCCATTTTAGTTTCCGAAGCATCTCTGTAATATTCTCACATTGATCGAACTTTGCAGTAAAATATTTCACTACCGTGAACTAATCTCATATGAGTGCATCGCTTAAACCATTTTAGTCGGTAATTGAAAAGCATTCTGAAATACTTTTAAATATAGAAGTTCGAAATAGGTAGTTGACGCAAATACTAGCATCTATAAATAACTGAGCAGTTTTCAAGGCAGTTCAACATTCATGATATAAGATTAGTATAGTTTTGTTTATTTTTAATTGTTGAGTTATGTTGAGTGCACTTCTTATTCACGTACATTTGATACAGAAGAACTTCGAATTAATATTTATTTGTTGCTATAGGATTAGCATCACAAGCCACCATAATAAAGTATCCTGGTTTAGCTCATAGTGGACAGTTGTGCAGAATTTTACAATGTGATTAGTTAGTTATGCCACATAGGAGAAAAACTCAGTATTCGTAAATATTTTCGTGGTTACATCTCATTAAATTAGGAAGAAAGGAAGGTAAGTGCCTATAGTTCCGCCGGCCGCGGTGGCCGAGGGGACTGAGGCGATTCAGTCATGGTCTGCAAGGCCACTGCGGTCGGGGGTTCGAATCCCCCCTCGGGCATGGATATTTGTGTCGTCCTTAGTATTAGTTAGAACATAAGTAGCCTGTAAGTTTAGGGACTGATGACCCCGTAGTTAAGTCCCATAAGCTATACAAACATTTGAACATTTATAGTTCCGTCTCCATTGTGGTCATTAAAGATGGCTAACACGCTTGAAGTGATTTTTACTGAGGAAGGAAATCTACCGTGTCATTTGGAAGGAATCATCACTGTAGTAGTGGAATTAAGGGGAAACGTAAATCAAAGTGGTCGGAGGTGGGCTTCAACCGCTGTTCACGTTCGAGTAGAGCAAAATTGTGCTGAACGATAATAAACATTAGGGAGAAATCTCGTTTGATTTTCAACCATTTTACACGATATCTAATAGACGCGTGATAATACCCGTGCCGTTACAGGCGCCATATCAGGGACAGCGCGGCCGCTCCCGCCTGACGTTCGAGTCCCCCGTCGGGCATGGGTATGTGTTGTCGCCAACCTAGGTTAGTTTTAGTAGTTTGTATATCTAGGCACTGATAACATCAGTAGTTTGCTTCCTTAGGGAAAGGGGGGGGGGGGAAGGAGGCGCAAAGTCTTACTCTTGGGGTCGCCGTCACAGGGAGAACCACTTGCACCAAAAACAAGTAGGGGTTCAGTTACACAAAAACGCATACGTAAGTGAAATTTATTTAATAGTAAAATTAGGAGTTCCATGTGTTACATTTATTATTATTGATTAAATAAATCAATTGTTTTATAATACAGTGAGTAAATTATGAATTAGGGCAAAGCCTGAAAAAAAATTCAGGAACCAATCGTTATGCAAAACAACATGATGCACCAAGTAATTCTGAAGAATTCGAAAAACTCTACTGCTTCACAAATTGTCTGTACAGTAGGATCTTTCGTAATGTGCATAATTTGAGTCTGAGTCTTGGTTGAATTGTGAAAAACCGGTTAAGCAAACCATATGTTTCCGTCGGAAATCTTGTAAAAATAGGATAATGTTCCCCATTCGTAGAAATAGACAAAACTAAGTTCGTCAAAAAGTTTAAAAGAAAGCTGTAGCAAAATATTACAATTGCTTACTTTGAGATAACATCGTTTTGATACGATTCTTGAGAAAGGAGGTCGCCTGATATATATATATATATATATATATATATATATATATATATATATATATATAGTTGCCTCTGTAACTTATAAAATAATAGGTGACGGGAAATTTTAATGCGGTAGGTCAACAGAAGAAATGTTACACTTTCTGCGGAGCTATGAACATAGTTTATTGTATAATTTTCCAAAGAGTTACACCACAAACATGTAATTTTTTAATGGAACAATAATTTTTTCTATCGTGTATTGGATTCGTTTAAACCAGCTGCGTCCAAATCAATTTAAATTACCTTCCTATCACTGTTCTCTATTCCGGGGGCGGAGGCTGCGATAGCGTAGCTGACTGGTCGAGTGCCTATCCCCTGGGGCACGGCCCACTGTCTCATGACCAACAGCCAGTCAGGTACGCTGTTGTAGCCTCCGCCCCCTATACTTTGAAGGGTTGTAGCTCTCAAACTAACAGTGATAGGAATGTAGTTTAAATTGATTTGGACGCAGCTACTTTCAACGAATCAACGATAGAAAAAACTAATGGTCCATTAAAAAAATTATATCTTTGTGCTGTAAATCTTTGGAAAATGATACAATAAACTATGTTCATAACTCCGCAGAAAGTGTAACATTTCTTGTGTTGACTTACCGCATTAAAATTTCCCGTCACCTATTATGTTATAAGTTACAGAGGCAAACACACTTAGTGAATCACCCTGTATATATTAAATTTATTTATTTACTTTGTGTGTGTGTGTGTGTGTGTGTGTGTGTGTGTGTGTGTGAGGGGTCCCCAGTATATTTTCACTTGGATGGGAGTCGCATATTCGAAAAGGTTGAAAAACACTGCCTTAGATTAAAAAACATTTGAACATTTTAGATATCTATAACTACATCTACACAAATACTCTACGCATCACATCCACGACTACCTCAAGCCGAAGGCCTGCAGAGTTCTACAAATCAACGAGCAGAAGATGAGTGTATCTTGGGGAGTTGTTTGTTAAGGGGTCTATGGGGCACTTTTAGAAAATAACAATAAAAACACGAAGAGAATACTCAGCTTGTTATTTAGAGTTCGAAAAGTGGAATACAAACGACCGGTTTGTATTTTTCTCCTTAAGAATATTTGCACGAAGCCATATCTTGTTCGTAGCAAGTGGATAGGATAAATTCCCGACTCTTCTTCCCTCAACTTACCGCGCTCTCGTTTCTTGAAATGAGAGAGAGATGCCTTCTATTTACCTGCAAGCGAAGCCCCGGCAAGCGGGCAAACAAGAGTCTGCAAGGAACTGCCGTTCCAGCACCGTTGTTTACTTTCTTCGCAGCCAACTTGCCTCGGGCGGGGCGGCAGACGGGCTACGAGACGCGTATCCACTTTGTTCCGTCTGTTGCGGTCGGAGACCACCTTACAGACTCCCGGATGGGGGTTCAGCAACTGTCGTCCCGGCGTTTTAAGTGGCCGGCAATCATCGTAACATCATTAGGGCCACGGAGAGAGATGATTCATGCCGGGAAGGGGATCCCGGTCTCCTTTAATTAAATCGCGCCCGTCGAATGCCGCCTCCCTGCCGGCGCTGAAAAGTTCCGCCTTGTGCTAATTAGTTCACTGCCGGTGCCGCCGCGCTGCCGAGGAATTTATACTAATTACGCAGGTTTATCTGCAGCTCTAAACGAGTCCTTTTCGCCAGGTGGCGCTTGTTCAAGGCGGCCTACTTGCTGCTACTTGCTCTTCGCGACTCCCGCGCCGGCTCCGCTCGGATGAGATTACTTCCTCTCGCCGCACTGGCTGCGGCGTCCGCCACAATCTCCCGGAGTTGTTCGGCGGACGGTATTTCAGGCAAGCCGCTCAGCGGGAGAGGACAGCAGCGATGGAAAATTCAGATTCCCGAATCTGGCGACAGATCGCCCACCGTTAAAGTTTACCCGACTGCAGTACCATCGCGTCATTCGCAAAGTTTCAGGTAAGATCTGCTCCGAGCGTTGAATAGCGCTGCGGAATTTCTACTTTTGTCACGTCGCGTTTGTACAGCAACTACACTTTGTAATAAAAACTATCGGGACACCTGGTGTTAAGGCAGAACGCGTGGGCCAGGATAAAAGGGGGAAACGGTTGATTATGTTACCGTTTAGCGTGTGGAAATTTAACATCATTTATTAACTAAGATTTGCAGAGATATTGACATTTCTGATAGCCTCAAATCATGAAAGAATAATTTACGTACTTCACTTGGTATATCAACAAATCAGTAAGCGTCATTTATGAACATATTTCTTTGCTTACGTTAAGCAATGACCATAATCATTATAGACTTCTGGCTGTACACAGAACATAACATATACCAATATGAAACATACATGTAAATAATATCCCGTCAGCTTCCTTCTGACCCAAAAATACGTTACAAGGTTCGTAAAATTCAGTAATAACCAGAAATTTAGTATATACAGACCAATCATCCAATAGAACAAAAACAATAAATTAAGAATGTGTGCTTCCCTTGGTAATTCTTCTCACGATCAATCAGAGTCTTTAGAAACAGGTACTTTCTATAGGATTCGTCCTTTACTTGAAGTACAAGATGTATGTACTTGGCTCTGAATTGTGTCCAATATAGCCAATATAGTGTACCAAAATATACAGAAGACGCACCTGCAACAAACACAATACATAACTACAGCTTCACTGGCACCGCACACCTAACACGGCGATTGACGGTACAGTGCATGAACTATAGAACACAAGAAATCCCTGACAACACCGTCACGCAGCTTATACAGCTTAGGGGTCGTTAACCCTTTAGACGACTTGGCGTAGCCAAAGAACTGTTCACAACCCACACACTGAAACGCACTAAGTTTTGTGTCGTGGATAACCAATAACCCAAACAGTGACATTACCGCAACTGCTGTCCGTCCTGTCCTGTCACCAGTGCCAAACGTGTATCATCCATCCTCGACGTGTACCTTGGCATTTACTTACCCACGCCGATCACATACACAGAATAGTTTAGCCAAATTGTATTTCCACATGCCACTTCTCCAGACAACGGCAAACATCTGACCTCCAACACACTAGCAAGCGTGTCTCCTTGTGTTTCGCCGTGACGACTCTGTCGGTACTCCAGGCCGCAGTAAACAACCACAACTCATTAAACTCCCGCAGCCCTGCAAGACGCGTGCTCTAGCTCGTCCGGTCACCGACTGGTCGCTTCCTCATCCAGTCAGTAGATATTTTCCTCAGGGTAGCCAACCTCGTCATGTGTCTACCGGCAGATTGGCTGAAAATGACTTACACGTTCGTGACGCCCTCTATCGGTAATTCTACAATCTGCATGGTGTTGGCTCACCCATAGTCCTTGATGACAGCTTCAACTCTCGCAGTCATACGTTGTCAGGGCTGGTAGGTATCTTGGAGACTGTCACCCCACTATTCACGAGTGCTGCACTGAGGAGTGGTATCGACGTATGTCGGTGAGGCCTGGCACGAAGTCGTCGTTCCAAAACAAAGTAGAGGTTTAATTTCTTACGCTTCCGCGGCCAAAGTAAATTAAGGTAAATGTTTTCTCGGTGTTATACCGCGTCATAATCTAAGATGGCTATTACTTTAATAACCATCGGTGCGGCCAATGTTACAGTGGCCTTCTGCTAAGTATATTGACGTGAGCTGGTTGTTATGCGTCACCATATTTTGTCACTACTGTTCACTGTGACATTATGTCATAATTTTAGAATCATCGATGTTTCTGGTGATTTTTTCGGTGCAAAAGTGGAAATTTTATTAGGATACTGAAGTGGAAGGAGTGGGGATCAGCCGTTGTCTAATGCGTTTTGCATAGCGAGACATGAATGATGGTCGTGGGCTTCAGAGAATTTGTCAGGACTTTGTGCAAACCAGACTATTAAGGGAATCTTATAGATGTTTAACCACACCGCCACATGCCGTGCATTACGAACAGGTGCTCGATCGTGTTAAAAGATGCAACCCCGTCCACGACTTCAACAGTGCGAAGCAAAAAGCTGCGGCAGAGTTACCGAGCACATTGAGGCGCTATGCTCCCATGTGAAATGCCGTTAGAATCCCTCCTCTGACATGGATGTAAATGCTACCTTCAGTATAAGATAATTTATAATTAGTTTGTAAGTTTATGGACTGTTGACCTCACAGTTAAATCCCATAAGCTTAACAAACATTCGAACATTCAGGAAGCAAAATGGTGCTTTTAAAAGAAAAGTAGGCCTGTTCCACGCAAAAAAACAAGGGATACAAGCGCTTCCATGAGAAACACGACCACACAATAACTCTACAGCCTATGAATTTAACTATTGGCACTACACATACTGGCAGATGACGTTTACCGGGATTCCGTCATACCACACTCTGCCATCAGATCGAGACATTGCGTACCATGATTCGTCACTGTTAAATGATGCAGTGTTTATGCTCCTTAGGCCACTACGGTCGGGGGTTCGAATCCCCCCTCGGGCATGGATATTTGTACCGTCCTAGTTCGTAAGTAGTTTGTAAGTTTAGGGACTGATGACCCCGTAGTTAAGTCCCATAAACTATACAAACATTTGAACATTTATGCTCCTTACACTAAGCATGGCGACGTTTGACATTAACCTGTGTGATTTGTGGTGTATGGGCAGTTACTTTGCCATGAGTTCCAAAGTGTTTCAGTTCCCACTCTCCTGTTAAAAGTAGGCCACTGAACGAAATAAAAGCTTAATTGTGATAAATACTCCGAAAAATGAATCTAAGTTCAAGAGTCTAAGTTAAACATGCTAGACAACGAATAGCTACCATCTCCGCAGGCTTAAGAGCAGAACCAACCTTACCTCACCATGGTTCGAGCACAAAAGTGCTGATCGAGCAGCCAAGAGACGGAGAAGCTACCGGAAACTGGGTGAAACCCATGATAACAGCAGTGCTGGGGAGAGAAGATCGTGAGACTCGTCCTGGAACAGGCTCGTCGACTAGCTTGTAACCAAAGGGTGTAGAAACCTCTTTGGTCGCGTCAGCAGCAGGGGTTGGTAACGACTAACTATCGACTCTGAGTCAGAGAAATCCATGCAAAGCGAGCTATTACTACCTACACTCAGACAGCCATCAGATCCTCGTACATCCACTTAAAAGAAAAACAAGAACACATTCTCACAGGGACAGTTGCATAGCGGAGAAGCTGTACTTATTTATTTATTTATTTTTTTTTTTTAGATTAAGCTTAAGGGACTTAACTACGGGTCCACCAGTCCCTAAACTTACAAACTACTTACGAACTAGGACGGCACAAATATCCATACCCGAGGGGGGATTAGAACCCCCGACCGTATTGGCCGTGCAGACCGTGACTAGAGCGCCTCAGTCCCCTCGGCCACCGCGGCCGGCGCTATACTTATTGCCACTTTCATAACCACAATAATAAATTATTAAAATAACAAAATCCTAGCAATAGTAACTAACATTTCAGAAACTAATATTTTAAAACATGAAATATAATGCTATTCCTCATGACTTGAAAATAGGGGTTCTAGTTTTAACAGAATGCTAATCTAGCGACATCAAATAACTTACAGCCACATAAAAAATAAGACGACAGACGGCCGTCTTTCACTGTCGTAGTACTTTGAATAGTATTTCCGTGGAATTTCTGTGTGATGCTCTGGATAGATGCCTTCCAATTATACTGTAAAAGCCTTTCCAACTAGCAGCAGCCTCTGTCAGTGAACAGAAGTCGGCCTGCACGCTTTCGTTGCATGTGTCTCTTCACGTTTCCGTGTCACTATCACATCAGAAACAGTAGAGCTAGTGATGTTTACAAGTATGGAAATCTCACGCACAAGTGACACAGTCCAAGACTTTGAGTTCCGCGGAGCACCCCACTCTGCTCTCTCACGATGTCTAACGAGTACTGACGTTGCTGATATGGAGTACCTGGCCGTAGCTGACAGCACAATAAAATTAATGTGAAAAACGTATGTTTTTGCGGGTGTCCGGATACTTTTGATAACGTAATATAACTGAAAACCCGGCTTTGTCAGCGTATCTATACGAGGGTTGGAACTTATTTACAGCTGGTACAAAAGCGTTACGTGTTTGCACCTCTTACTGTCCTTCAAAGTAGTCCTCAGTGTTGTGTAGAATCCGTTGCAGTGATGTGGAAGGCGTAGTATACCGTTAGAAGACCCTGTTCTGTTGATGGTGCAAATGGAGGGGGTTTCCTGCTTGTCGAATTTCTTGAAAAGTTCTGAAGCAGCTTCGACGAAGTAGTTCCTTCATCTTCGGAATCAAATCAAAGTCACAAGGACTTACGTCCGGGTAGTATTTTGGATCGTATAGTACTTTCCAGTCCCATCTAAATAACAGAGCAGCTACAGGTTGCACTGTATGTGCTCACGTATTGCCATGCAAAATGATGGGTTGCGCGCAGTTTCCGCTTCTTTCACAAAGCTGGTCACATGTGATGCTCCAAACCGAACAGTAATACGGTGCATTGACGGTCTGTTGTAGAGGAACAATGCGTTAGGATAACATCATAATGCTCGTACACGAGAATAACCACAACTTTCACCATTTTGGGGCTCTGACGCACTTTAGACTTTCGCGACGACCCATTATGACGCCATTCTTCGTATTGGCGTTTCCGTTTTGGCTGGTACGATTTGGCCCACGTTTCATCCAGTGTTACGATACTGCGTAAGAAGGTCTCTCCTTCTGAGCAGCGTCGTAACGTATCCATTTCTGAATTTCCGACAAATCATGCGGAACCCACCATGATGCATTTTTTCGCACGCCCAGGCGTTCCTTCAGGATGCGAAGCACTGTCGTATGCGCTAATCTGGTTTCATGGGTGAGCTCACGAATCATCTGAAGTCGATCACTGTACACTATCGCGGCAATAGTAGCACTTCAGAGACGCTAGGACGACCTGCCCGATGACTGCCAGTGTTCTGTACGGCAATTGCTATTCCCTGCATGCCCCATGAAGACCTTTATGACGCTGTCGTGCTGTACGACCCGTGGCACAACTCCTTGTTTAGAAAACATAGTACACCGCTAAGTTCGAGCGCTCGCTCACAAGTGCGCAGTCCACGTCTGTGTGGCTCCCCGTGTTCATCGCCAACACCTGCCACCGTGGTGCTAGTCACCTGATAATGGTCTATGCTTGACTGAAACTGGTCATGAAATAAAAAAATAACAATTCTGCGATCTGGACTGTTTTAATTTTAATTATGTGTTTTGTTTAAATATTTTCGTTTAATTCTAGTGGAGCAGCCTCAAGATCCTTCACATGCTGTATTAATTCATAGTTGAGTAAAACGATAATTCTAAATTTTGTAAGTCTGCATTGATGAATATAGTTTTTAATTTATTTAATTGACGTAATTGAAGTATGGGGACCCTGAACCCGAAAATGTACAGTTCTTCAGTTTTGCTCACTGGTTTTGAAAGCTTTTAGTCAGGTCTAAAATATGCTTAATGTTTTTAGAAATTAGTAAGGTGACAAAGTGAATGAGGGAACTGCAAATAATGGTACAATAAATAAAGGAGAAAATTTTTGAGTGTCAAGAAAATTATAAACAACTAGCTGCTCCCCGCGGTGTTACCCGCGGTTCAATAGTCAGACATTAAAGTGCCAAGAAAAGATATAAATAACTACATGACTGTTTGCGACAATGTTAGCACGGAATATATAATTGTCTTGGAGCGGATGGAGAGCCAAAAATCTATTGCAATACGTCCCTGTAAACGACGTTTCGAGACTTCTTGTTCTCCGAGTATACGTAGAGATTTCTAGCTCTTGATACACGGGAGCAGCCTACGTAGAGCTGTCCGTGAGAGAAACATGGGGTGGCCAAAGAAACTATTATTCATTGAAATACAAAGGGAATACAATTTTAAAGAATTACGATAACATCACAATGTTCAAACATCTATAGTTGAAGGTGACAATCCAATACACGTCATCGAAAAGCAAGGAGAAAATATATTTAAGAACCTGGATAATATTACAATTGAATACACATTATATGTCCTGAGAAATATTTTCATGAGTGTTATACTGCCTGCCATCTGTTGAGTGTATTTGCTACTACTTTCGTTGCAGTTTACGTACGCTTTGTACACAAAATAGGGCTTAGTATCTGGCTCCCATTCTACACAAAACGTCAATGTTTCTTCTTGACATGGTACTTAGAGCATATTTAAAGTCTTCAAATTATATACATACTTCCTTCATTTGTTACAACAAATGAAAATGAATGCGACATAAACGCCAATATTCAGATTTATTGTGTATGTAACTATATGTCATTAAGCCGTTTTGGCAGTATCCCAGAATCCTTTTGTATATTCGAAAGTAAAAAAAGGTAACAATAACAAAGAAAAAAAAGTTCACTATAGCAGGACACGAACCATTACCCAAAAAAATGGAAGTATATGCATTGACTCTTTAACCCTCGCGGCCAATCATTTATATTATTATATTATTATTCAATCGCGGATAATCTTCCAGTCCGATATATTTCCTCCTATCTTGGATGAGAATGTCAATGACATACACTACAAAGTAATCTCTGCTGTTGTATTAGAAGCTTCTTACAACCGTTACGTATTTCTATGGATATATTTCAAATAAATAACTTGTAATAAACATTATGAAAAGTAGCCTATGTCCTAATGCAAGACATAAGAAATTTCTATATGAAACTTCATCTAAATCAGTGCTGCAGTTTTAGCGTGATGCGGTAACAAACATACAAACTTTCGCATTTATAATATGTATAGGATTAAAGTAACTTTACAACTTAGAAAATTTTAGTGCTCTCCCCCCCCCCCTCCCCTCCACCCATTCCTCTGGCGGCATACCAGCGGCGACAGCTGAAGGAATCCTCAAGAGAAATGTCTGTTACTTAGGCTGTCTGAAGAAATTCTTGCTGCTATTCAACCGTAGTGCTTCAGAAGTAACGCACTGTGTGCTCCACTTCTTTTAATTGCTCTTGTCACTTTTTTTTCTCGTTAAACCTGGGCCGAAATTAAAGTCTCAAGCAGCTTGTTACGTGACCTTGGTGTAAACTGCCGCCGGGAAACTTCAGCGGCCGTATAGGCGGCATGAGAAGCGACTGCGTCAGGCTGGAGAGCTTATAAGCCGGAGTGTCGGCTGCGTTTCGACTGCGTTTCGCCGCGGCCGCCTCAGGTGCGCCCGCCGGGATTTCATTTCCTGCGTCGGCGGTGACATCTGTTGTCTGCGCGGCCCAATAACAGCGCCGGGGCCGTGTCCATGTCGCGTGGCCCGCATTACACATCGACTCGGGCGAGAATTATTAAACCCGCGCCCACGCCGACACCGCCTAGTAAATTAAGCGTCTGCCTGACACAGCCGAGAAACGCCTGTTACGGCTCACAGCCACTGTGATTGGATGCTCTCGTGCTTACGACCCGCGGCAGTTCACAGCCGATGGCAACACGTTTCGGGTCTGCGATAGGGATGGGAAAAACGGACCGGTTAAAACCGATAGCGGTATTTTAGTTTTGAATAACCGGTCTTTTCGGTATTTATTTGGCGTAGGTTGTAACCGGTTTTTTAGTTATTGCCAAGAACCGAGTAAAAAACCGGTACGACTACTTCCTGTAGTAGTGGGTCAAAATGTGTTTTTTGTAAATAATTTAAAAAAATTAAAACTAGTAGACCCTAAGGTTTAGGGCTATTCCTAAAATTTCCACTGCTGTGAAATATTAGGGCATCGTAGTAACTAAGAAAAGCGATCAGTGATAATTTAAGAACAATCCCGGCAGTCAGAAACGCGCAACAAACGCGTGGCATAAGAATTTAAGAACTGGCGCAGCTACGGAGGCATCGATGCACCTGTTGCCGTGTGGCGTGGCCTATTAGACGACGCGCGTGCACCGGCAGTGTACGAGACTTGCCTCCGTCTGGTCATGCAGCAGTCCAAACAGCTGAAAACGGGTGGAGGTACTACAAACATGCTGTGTCATTTAAGGAGAAAGCATCCAAAATGTTTCTTGGAAGAGAAGGTAAATTCGATTCGTATGTATTATCATGTTTCGTATGCGCTGGCTCACAAGTCCAACTTACGGAGTGGTTGGCTCAATATTCGCAACTGCCGGATGGAAATACTAGGCCAGTAAATCTGTATGCTTCGTATATCGTCTTCTACGGACTCCTGGCTGGGGTTACACACACACTCAAGAAGGTGTAGTATTCGGAGGGGATCTTGCAAAATATGGAAAGACTAGTGATTTGTCGTATAACGTTAATTTACCTAAATTTTAACTAAATTTCGCAAGTTTCGATTTCGGCCGAAACTAGAAGAACCGAAAATTGGATTACGGTTTCTGTTTCGGCCGCAAAATATGTTTCGGTCGAACTCTAGTGGAAATAATAGCAATAAAAAAACGAAAACCGGTTATTTAAAAAATCCGGTTATCTTGAGCAATTTTTACGGTGCGGTTAAACTGGAGATGAAAACAACCGGTATAACCGAAAACCGATTGTTTCAGCGATAACCGCCATCCCTAGTCTGCGATACTTAGCACCCCGTAAATTATATTACTTCCACATCTACATAGATACTCTGCAAATCACATTCAAGTGCCTGGCAGAGGGTTCATTAACCACTTTCATAACTTTTCTCTACCGTTACATTCTCTAATAGCGCGCGGGAAGAAAGAACACCTAAATCGTTCCGTTTTCGATCTGATTTCTCTTATTTTATTGGGATGGTCATGTCTCCCTAAGTAGGTGGGTGCTAGCAAATATTTTCACATTCAGAACTAAAAGTCGGTGATTGAAACTTCGTAAACAGATCACGCCGCAATGAATAACGTCTTTCTTTCAACGATTTCCACCACAATTCGTGCAACATTTCCGTTACGTCCCCCCCCCCCCCCCCCCCGTAACGAGCTGCCCTTCTCTGAACCTTCTCAATGTCTTCCGTCAGTCCCACCTGGTGAGGGTCCCACAAGGGGCAACAGTACTCAGGAGAGGACGCACAAGTGTGATTTAGGCAGTCTCTTTGGTGGAGCTGGTGCATCTTCGAAGCGTTCTGCCGATGAAACGTAACCATTCGTTCGCCTTCCCACCAATATTTTCTATGTGTTCTCTCCAGTCTAAGTTGTTCGTAATTGTAAGTCCAAGGTATTTGGTAGAATCTACGACCTTAAGGTTTGACTGATTTATCGCGTAATTAAAGTTCAGCGGATTTCTTTTAGTAGTCATGTGTATTACTTCACACTTTTCTTTATTTAGTGTCAATTGTCTATTTTCGCACCATGGAGAAATTTTGTCTAAATCGCTTTGCAGTTGCTTTTGATCCTCTGTTGACTTCACTAACCGATAAAAGACAGCATCATCCGCGAACAATCTAAGGGAGCAGCGAATCCCCGATTACTGTCTTCCAATGCAGAAAAGATCCGTTCGAACTGTCTCACCTTAAGAATGTCATCGAAATAATTTTGTTAGAAGGTTTTTACAAGAAACTAAGTGATTTCCTTACCAAACAGATATTATTCCATTATGTCTCTTGTGCTCGACGACTGTTTTCCGATTTGTAGAAAATTGACAGCAATCAGTCGTAAATATTTTGTTTATTCACCAGATCTACATTTCGGTCACTGTGTGACCATTATCAATGCTAACACAAATAAAAAAGAACCAGTTAGTATTATATAATATGCATGTCAAGTTATAAACCGGTTGTACAAGGTTTCAATAGCAGTCAGTAATAAAATACATACCTCAAAACAGTTAAAAATGCGTTCCAACTGATGCAGCTGTTGCAGCTTTTACACAGGTGACGTCAGCAATCGTTATTGGAGAATGTGTCTCTCTCTTTAAAGGTTCGTAAATCAAAAACTGTATTTGTGCTATACATATTATGTAACAGCAATGGTTATATTTTATTTTAATAGGCACGTTTTACATTTAGGTATTAATAAATATTATTTATCAGTTTTATAGGATTTGGGGTAATAATATACAGGGTGAATCTAAATTTGTGCACTCGGTCTTCGCAGCGAGATTCCATACAAGAAAGCAATAAAAAAAATCTCTCACAAAATTTCGACTTGGGCATATTTCCGGCAGTAAGTGGACGTCGAAGATGGGTGTGTGTCCCATACGTCAGTGTGTTTCAGAATTCCACTACTACACCAACAAATCTCTAGGGGATGTGGGAGGTGTCTTGAGGAATAAAGTGACCATAGAAAACAATGCCCGGAAACGTCATCCAATGACGCTACAGAGCTACGACGTTGCTGGAGGGGATGTCTAGCGGCAGGAGCTGGTGCCTGTAACTTAAACTCTCCGTAGCGTCGTTGAATGGCTTTTCCGGGCATGGGTTTCTATGGTCACTTTATTCCTCAAGACACATCCCACATCCCAGTGTAATTCTGAAACACAGTGACGTATGGGACACACACCCATCTCAATCTTCGACGTCCATTTACTGCCGGAAATATGCGCAGGACGAAATTTTGTGAGAGACATTTTTTATTGCTAGCACATGAGGAATTGCGCTGCGAAGCCCGAGTGCGCGAATTTAGATTGACCCTTTACAGGAGCAAGTGCAGTAAAAGGTTGTTGATAATACTGTATACTACAGTGACAGTTTGAAAATTTAATTTAAAAAACTACCTTTTTAATTAGAAATTAATGAAATGCAGTAACCAGTTGCTTGTGTAGCTGCATTTCATTAAATTTATAATCTGAACAGTTGCTGAAATGGATAAAATACTCCTTTTTAATTAGATAACTTGTTAATAATATTTTGTCAGTCTACGTCATAAAATAAAAGAGAGTCAATTTTACGAATTATAGTAACGAGTACAGTCAATAGATGGTGTTGTAAGTTGTTATACCAACGTCTCTTGTAAAAATTGTCTTAGATCTTTCAAATGTTCAAATGTTTGTAAATCTATCGGACCAAACTGCGTGGTCATCAGTCCGTAGCTTACAAACTACTTAAACCTAGGTAAACTAACCGAAGGACAACACACACACCCATGCCCCACGGCGAGCAACCGCGCGCTCCGCAGCGAGGCGCTTTAGACCGCTCGGCTACTCCACCGCGGCTTAGATCTTACATACAAGATAAGAGTCCATTAATTTTAGCATCAAACTACAATATTTTTACGTATTTTAAACCAAACCTTAAGAGGAAGCTGTATTTGATATTTTTACCGTCTGATGTAGCCCCTTATACTTTTTCGTGTTCACACCATTACTTTCAGAATGGCATTTGCGGTACATCATTAGATATAGTATTTGCAGTATTGGTGACTCATGCGCAGTGGGTGTCACGCTCCAGGTGCTGTTAGACACACTCCTGGAGAATAAAAAAAAAAAAGAAGACCATTAATCGTCTATCCAGAAGAGAGAAATTTTATTGCCATATTCTTGAGGATGTATAGAACACGCGATGACACAGACATAGCCATACGCATGTGAGTACAGTCACCAGAGCGTGCACAATGTCGACGCTAGCAAGCCATGCAAGCTGCAATTCTCCACGGAGATGATGGTGGAGATGTCAAATGTCGTCTTGTGGAAAGGCCTGCCATGCACTTTCCGCTTGGTTTCTCAGTTGGGTCCGATGTCGACCCGCGCAGACCGCTCACGATGACGTTTCATCTGGTCTCGAACATGCTCAATGGGGGACCGATCTGAGGATCGTGGTGGCCATAGTAATTGACGTACACCTTGAAGGGCACGTTGATGGTAAATGAGACATTGGAAAGTACATTATTATGTTAGAAAAGCATGCCGCGGCGGAATAGCCGTGCCCACTGAGTCGCCGAGATGCGGTGCGAGCGGCCGTTGGCTGTCAAGTGTTCGAGTCCGCCGCACCGCCCCCCCTCCACCCCCGGGTATGGTGTTGTCCTTAGGTTAGTTTGACTTAGTTTAAGTAGCTTGTAAGCTAGGGACTAATAATCAAGCAGTTAAGTCCCACAGATTTACAAACATTTGAACATCTATCACAAAAGTTAATCTCAGTTGCAATTTTTATTCTGATTACTGAGGCGTTTCACCCTTTTGAGGCATCATCAGATTATATAAATATGAGATTTTTATGATGACAAATAGCTCACCTCATATTTATATAATCTGATGATGACTAAAAAGGACGAAACGCGCCAGGAATCAGAAAAAAAATTTGCAACTGAGACTGACCTTTGTGATATATTCATGACCAGTTGCTGTACCAGCCACCAGTGTGGAGTGGAACCAGTTTTATTTCAACATTTTTTTACAAAAGAATGTGGCCTTGTTGTTACATGAACGTTAGCAAGACGGGTTTAATGATGGATACCATAATGCCGGATTTCGATCCCATGTGCCTTTGTCGTACATACTCTAGATATTCGCGCTCCCCTGCACGACGCCATAAACGCTTACAGCCATCACTGAAGACGACACGTCTCCATTTGTCATTCCATAAGCGTCTGTCGCGACACCACTGGAGGTGGCTGAGCGATGCTGGGGCGTGAGAGGAAAATACCCTAATGGCACGCATGATAGTACTTTTCTAACATGGCAGTGCGCTTTCCAATGTATCCTTTAGCACCCAAAGTGCTCTTCAAGGTGTACGTCAACTACCCTTTCCATCACGTTCCTCAGATCTGTCCACAATTGAGCATGTTTGGGACCAGATGAAACGTCATCTTGCCCGGTCTGCACGACCAACACGTAATCTGGCCTAACTGAGGCACCAGCTGGTAACTGCACGGCTGGTCTCTCTGTAAGACCACATTCGGCACCTACACTATCATCTCCGTGGGAGAATTGCAGCTTGCATTACTGCGAAAGAGGGAATACACGGTACTAGCGTCGACATTGCTCACGCTGTGGTGATTGTACCCAAGTGTATAAGGGATTGCCTGTGTGATCGTATGTTGTATACATGGTCAAGAATCTTTATATATAAAGCAGAGTGCTCGTATATTTGTGTGTTTCTTTGTGTGTACGTATTGTATACAAACCTTTAATCTTTATGAAATTTTGCACACGTAATATTCAATTCATGAGGACGGTCGCCGTAAGTGTAAAGATCACGTGCAACATATAGTTAACGAGATATGACTTCATAAATAATGAGATGAGAGACAACCTGTTGCATTACGCGACAATGTTGCACATTTCCTCCTAAACCACTGGACCCATTTCAACGAAATTTGGTACACATCTTCCTTACCGTGATGTACCAATTTTGCAATACGACACATGGTTCAGGAGATATATACAATAGGAATCGCAAGAAACTGCCAGAGAATGCGACGAGACTTTATGAATGCATTATACGAGAAAGAGAACACTTAGAAACTTGCAACATACTTTAAACATAATTTTTAAACTTTTATTGATTTCTCGCTGACATGCATATCAAAATTATGAAAGAAACAAAGTTTCTCACTTACTACTTTTCCACTGTTCATGGACTAGAACTACGGCACTCGTTATTACGTTACAATTTATAACATCAATACTACAAATTTTAGCTACAGCAAATTTTACCGACAGTAAAATATAATTCAATAAATATGAGATAGTACGAATTTTATATGTTATTTGTATTTTGTAACGTCTATCTTTCCTTGTTTGAAAACTGAACTTATAATTTTGTATATTATAGAAGACAGTTATTTCTTATATATGCTCCGATAAATAAGCTGGACAGAGAGAGATGGGTATGAGAAGTACCAAGTACGAGCATTTGGAATAGGTTCACAAATTTGTGACTGGCTGGAAGACTTCCTAAGTAATAGAACTCAGTACGTTCTTCTTGACTGCGAGTGTTAATCAGAGATGAGTGTATCGTCAGGCCGGCCCCAGGGGATTGTCATAGGACTGCTATTATTGTTATCTATGTAAATGATCTGCTGGACAGAGTAACTTGTAATTTGTGGCTGTTTGCTGATGATGCTGTGGTGTATGGGAGGTTGTAGCCTCTGACTGTGATAGCATACGGGATGACTTAGATAAAATTTCTAGTTGGTGTGAAGAATGGCAGCTAGCTCTAAATGTAGAAAAACGTAAGGTGTTGCGTCGAGTAGGAAAACCAATCCCATAATGTTCGAATACAGCATTAGTAGTGAGCTTCTTGATGCAGTGGCATCATTCAGGTAACTAGGCACAACATTGCAGAGCAATATGAAATCGAACAAACATGTAAGAACAGTTGTAAGGTGGATAACTGACTTCGGTTCTTGGGAGAATTTTGCGAAGATGTACTTCATCTGTAAAGGAGACCGCATATAAACGGCTTTTACGACCACGTCTTCAGTATTGCTCAAGTGTTTGGAACCCGTAGCACATCAGTTTAAAGGAAAACATAGAATCTGTTGAGGGGCGAGCAGCTAGGTTTGTTAATGGTACTTTCGACGAATGCGCGAGTGTCACAGAAATGCTACGGGAACTCAAATGGGAATCGCTGGAGTACAGACTTTTTTTTTCGACAAAATTCTGTTGAGGAAATTTAGAGGGCCGGAATTTGAAGCTGAGTGTAGAAAGATCTTCCTGCCGCCTACTTACGTTTCGCGTAATGATTACAAAGACAAGAGAAATTAGGGAATATAGACATCTTTTCCTCGTTCTATATGGGAGTGGAATACGAAATGCCTAGTAAAGGTACCCTCCGCCACGCCCCTTACGGTGGATTGCGGAGCATATATGTAGGTCTAGATATAGGTAAAGGCAGGAATAAGTAAATACCGGAGCAAGGCCGGGTTTTCAGCTAGTTTGTCAATAACATGTCCCTCTGACAGGTCGACGAATTCATGGTGTTCTTTTTTTTCTAATTTTCCATGAGTGTTATAATGTAGCGCCTGTCAGTTGTTTGCTGTTTGAGAAGTTAACTAAAATATTACGTGAAAGCTTTGAATCGGCCAGAAATGGAGGATAAATGGAGGGTATGATTTCAAATATTCTTTAATTTTGGATAACGTCAGGAATAAGGGGAATGTTGGCGGCATCTACGCTATAAAAAATTTGACAGGCTTTATCTTCATGGATACGATACATCGTTTTGATGGTATCACCCAGAAATCTGTAAATTTAAAATAAGAATAATCGAAGGTAAAGCACCATCGTGATCAAGAATTAGACGGGTTGAATTTTGATGTGCAGTGGACCGTGCGATAAATTTTAGTTGCGGGCTCAGCGTTTGGTAAGACATCACATGGATAGCAAATTCAGACTTCGTCATATACTATAGCTTAATATAAATGACTGCAGGGTCTAAAGGAAAAAAAAACTGAATACTATTGTGAAGGGGGAAGATTGAATTCCAATGTTAATAAAATGTTTAACAATCACTCCACTGTTATCCATCAGCCGTAATTGCGTCCAATTCTGCAACACGCAAATGGTAAATTATCTACGCCACTATGAGGCGGGAAATCACATAAGAACACCTCCGCCATTAAATTAATGAACGTATATATTTCCATGTATATTTTCTTTCAATTTATCACTATACTTACAGCAATTTTAATGGTGAACAGGGAGACTGCTAGTAATGCGTTTAACTCGATGGCGGCAAAAGACAGACAAATGAAGCGGTTCGCTGTTTTTTTCTCTCCGTCGGTAAAACCAGGGAATGTAGGATTTTCAGAGATTATTTTTCATTAGAGAGAAACAAAAACGATCCTTGTTGATATCTAAATCTTCGACTCGCGAAGTTAATTATTGTATATTTATTTATATTTTTATTGGTTGCATTTAAGTGTGCAAGGCAGAGTCAAGCTTGAGGCCTTGATAAAAATTACCATTTACTTAAATTGGATTCCATAATCTGGAGGGGTGTGCTCAACGGCCACAAAATCACTTTTATCGATAATGGAAGGAGCAGCATTAGCCGTAAAATATTTTGGTTTCTTGGGAAACCATCTTCAGTGCCGGCCGCGGTGGCCGAGTAGACTGAGGCGCTCCAGTCACGGTCTGCACGGCCACTACGTTCGGGGGTTCGAATCCCCTCTCGGGCATGGATATTTGAGCCGTCCTTAGGATTAGCTAGTTCATAAGTAGTTTGTAAGTTTAGGGACTGATGACCCCGTAGTTAAGTCCCTTAAGCTATACAAACATTTAAACATCTTCAGTGCTGTCAGGAAGTTCAAAACAGCATTTTTGTGACATGTAAAATGACATTTACGTCTAACATATCCGTTGACAACATAGCCAGATAACATCACATGTATCTAGCTGTAATGCTGCTTTCGTATGAAAATGGGTGTTGCGTATTAAAGTTATGGTTGGTGACCGCAAATGAAATTTTATTAGGTAGTGAAGTATTTTTAAATGAGATTACTAAGCAATTTTGACAAGGAACGGACAATTTAAACAAAATTATTGGATTCCGCCATTAAATGGTAGCGATCGTAATTTCGGTAGCAAATACAACACCAGAAAGCAACATTACAGAAGAAGTCGGCGGAATCTAAATTTTACCTTATTGAGAGCTGGTACAAACATTTCGGCCATATTCTGTAGTGATTCTAGCTGAGATGACTGGAATATTACTTCGATAAATTGATGCTGGGATTGTGCATTTCGTTTACTATTGTTCTATGACCGTGTTGAAAATTAATCATGATAGTCGCCAAAAACTGCAAAATTATCGGACTTCATAAACATCGCAAAATTTTTTCTGCAGGCATTAAAATGTAACAAACCATTCATAGACACGAAATAAATAAAAATTACACAGAGAATGTTCTAGTACAATAGCGAAACAAATCGCAACAATACCCGAGCATCACTTTATGAGGTACTGGATCTGCTGAAAATAAATAACTTTAAAATTAGTGAGAATGGAGAAGGGATTGTAAGTAAGTAAGATATTTCAAATTATCTGTGGGGGTTTATTGAAATTAATAAAAAGACTAAGCTCACACTTACATTAATTACACCAAATCCTGGGACATGTCCTAGCACATGAAGGAGAAGAAAGTAAGTGACGAACAGTTCCGCTCTCTCCCTTCAGCTTGTTGCAAAAAAAATTGAACGTGACAATTGTCATATGTTTATCGATCCGCTGGCAGAGAGAGGGCAGAAGTAAGCGACAAGCATCGCACAAGTTATAAAAAAAAAAAATCATTAATGTATTACTACATAGCTATGTTATCAACGGATATGTTAGACGTAAATGTCATTGTACATTTCATAAAAATGCTGTTTCGAACTTGCTGACAGCACTGAAGATGGTTTCTTGGAAAACCGAAATGGATTTTCCTGAATAAAGCAAAAGATTTTACGGCTAATGCTGCTTCTTTCATTATTGATACCATTTATTTAATTTGGAGACGCGGTGTGGGTAATAAAGCGTTTCAGTGGTAGCACTTGTAGGAAATTGCTGAGTGGCGATGCGGAAGTCGGCCAGTCGTGCTGCGTGCTGATGCGATTGTCGCGGTGTAATTAAGGCTGCAGGCAAGCGGCGCGTGGTGTGTCAGGATTGCATTCAGCGAGGAGGCGGCCGCAGCCGATGCCATCGGCGCGGCGCACGCATCGGGCTGCGCGCGCACAACAGGTGACCCGCGCCGCGGTTAACACTGCGGCCACGGCTTATAGCGGCTCTGCCTGCCGCAGGCTTAGCGGCGTCAGCGGCTGCGAGGCTTGGCGCGAGCCGCAGCCGCCGTGACACCACGGACACTGTAGCAGAGCGCGCGCATAGCGGTGGCTAGCGGGGCACGTGCAAGAGCAGAGGCGTATAGAAGGAGGGGAGCTTGCAGCACCCCCCCCCCCCCATCCGAAACAAATGAATAACCAGAAAAAATTACCCTGTCTACATCTAATATATAAATCAGAGTGCCCGTATATTTGTAAGTGTTGCATACAAATCTACAGTTTTGTTCCAATCTTTATGAAATTTTGTACACATAAGCTTCAATCCATGAGGACGGTCACCGTAAGTGTAAGAATCGTATACGATATATAGTTCACGAGATATGAAGTCATCAACAATGAGATGCGTGAAAAACAGCTGCATTTTGCGACATTGCTGCTCATTTTCTTCTAAACCACAGGACAGATTTCAAGCAAATTTGGTACACATATTCCTTACGTGAGATAATATCTTCTGTAGGAGTACGAACCACATACGACACATGGTTCAAGAGATATAACTCCATAAACGATAGGAGTTGCAAGAAACTGCCATAATGCGATAAGAGTTTTCTAATACACTATACGAGAATGACAGTACTTAGCGACTTGCAACAAACTTTTAACATAATTTCAAACCTTTATTAAACTTTCTCTCGCTGGCAACCATAGGAAAATAATAAAAGGAAAAAAGTTTCTCGGTTACTACTTTTCCGCTGTTAATGGAGTAAAACTACGGCATTCGGTATGACGTTACAATTTATAATTTCTACTCTCCAATTTGTAGCCACAGAAAATTTTATGGGAAATGTACACACATATCATTGAATGTGCCTCCGAAATTGTAGCACAGTGCGACCTGTAGTTCATGAGGTATGAGCACATAAAACAGTAACGTTCATAGAAAACGTTCTATCACGCACCAGGTAGTAATCTATTACTTCTTTAACACCAATTGTATTCCCAAGAAATTTTACAGACATGCAGCACTTATACAAATGAATACATACATGAAAAATTATACAATTGTACCAGATATAACTGAATAAATATGAGATCGTGCGAATTTTATATGTCATTTGTGTTTTGACTTCTATCTTTCTTTGTATGAATAATGCGCTTATAATTTCGTACATTATCCAAGACAGCGTAATTTATTATATGTTCTCCGATAAAGATAAAAAAAATTTATAGAAAAGAAGATGGACAAAGAGAGAAGGGTAGGAGAAGTACAAACTCCAGGCAGGAATAAATAAATAAATAGTTTTCAACTAGTTATCTTAATAAATGACGTGTGAAGGTATCGATCTCATACATAGTCCTACAACAGTTTTTACACCTGACCTTCAAAATAAGAAAAATCACCACTGTCTACAGGTAAAAGTGCAGTTTATGAGTTCGCGAATAGCGTTTCTCGACGTTGGTAACGGAGCGATGAATATTGCAGGTGAAAGGCGGCCAATCAGGAGTGGCTTTCGGGTTGGCCATAAAACTCCGCGTTTCACGTGTAGTTTCTGCACATGCACTACTTTTCTGTTCAGATTTAACACTGTCTTGAAATACGTGTCTCTCTCTCAAGTAATACGACTGACTATAATTTTTCCGGTGCTTTGCAATACGTGAATAATGAATAACATTAAAATTAATATTCACTTCCCTAAGAAAAAGACAAATATTGGGTAATTTGGAAGACTCCGTGTAACTCGAAGTTTCGCGACTTCACGTACTAGAAAAAAAACTTGTTTAACCTATACCTAACCTTCTTATGGCTACGCTACAGATCTCTTTTCTAAGTGAAAGTTTCGGACTATTCTTTAACACACTATCAATAATTTAAAAATCAACAACAGACCAGCGTAATCTTGAGGTTAGGCACAGGTAAAACAATAAGTTTCTTTAGTACGTTATGGTGCATAGCGTCCGAATCTCCGTTGCGAAACCGATCAGTAAAAGTAATCTCACACGTAAATCACCGTTTTTGACTACTGTACATAGTACGGCCATAACGCAGCTATCACAGGTAAAATGCTCTGAAACGATATCAAACATACGCTCAATCTCCATTACCGAACGTAAATATAAATTTCCCATTGATTGCAATGCAATTTGTTTACAAACCATAAAGAGTAAAGCTATTTCCTATTGGCCTCGCGGACTCCTGACTGGCTGCAGCGCCGTTGCCACCGTCTGTCACTCGCGGGCTCATAAACTGCACTTTAGTCCTGTCTACATACGATTTCGTACGGTGTATGACGGAGGCTATTTTACGAGAAATTTTGGGGTCAAGCTACATTCTTATTCTGATCCTGATAAAATGTCAAAGATTTAACTGGTTCATTTGGGCATGTTTGAGTCATCGCAACAGCAGCAAGAGCAAATGAAATCAACGTATGTGCAGTTTCCAACTAGTGTAACAGGGTAAAGTAAATCCAAAATCAATTACATTAATGAGAAATATCAATAAGAAATGTGAAATTACACTTGAAATTTTCTATAAATCAAACCGCTCCCTTTTTTAATTATTTATTTATTATTCATTCTATGGTGCCAAACTACGTTGATCATCAGTCCCTAGTCTTATAAACTACTTAAACTAACCTATGGACAACACACACATCCATGCCAGAGGGAAGATTCCAACCTCCGACACGGGAGGCCGCACGATACGTAAAGTGGCGCTACAGACCGCTTTTTTTTTTCTTCTTCTTTATCTTCTTGGTTCTGCAGGTACATCTATTCTTTGCGGTCGTGGGTTCAGTTTGTTGTTGGTTGTTCGCCGAATACTTGGCTCAGCTTTTTTTATTACAGAGTGCGTCTAGCCTCCTGACCGGGAGCGCTGAACCACGGCGCCCGGCACTTAAAATCTGATCTCTTACTGCTTTTTTTTCGTTCGTTTAGTTCGCCCTTGGTTGTTGTTGAATATTTGGTTCAGCTTTTTTATTACCGAGAGCGTTTAGCCCGTGACCAGGCGCGCTGAGCCACGGCGCCTGGAAACGGCTCGGCTACTCCCATTCGGCTCAAACATTCTCTAATGCCTTCGAATTGTCTGGACCGAAATGTTATCAATTGATACCAGACAACAACCATAGACGTTCTCGGATCTCGTGATGAATGCGCTATATAAACATTTAAGATCGATCATTCGGAAGCCTTGGTGCACGAATCCTGAAATTGACTCGTGATAGCATCGATGCGGCTAACCGGGAACTTCTCTCCTGCGCCAACAGCTTCATGTCATGGGAGCATCTGAACTCCAAAGTTGTAAACTTCTACAGCTTCTCCGAGTACCGGAATACTGTGTGGAAAGCTGCCGCCAACGAGTTCTCGGGCTGTTTCAGGCACAAAATCAAAGATGAAATATTAGTTTTTATATTTTTGTTGTTCGCCATGTACCTTAGCAAGCAAGTAATTTTCTTTAGTTACACTTCTTAGATATTTCACTACATCAAAATGAACTAAACTATTAATGTGACAGTTAAGCGCCCTTGCTTATTATAATCTCCTCTTGTTTCAGGTGAGTGATGACATTAACTACCAAGCGTGCTACTGAAAGACAGAGTGGTAAGTACTCGTAGAGACATTAAATTGATCTATGTCGCCGTGTTATCTTGTCCGCTAGAACACACAAGAAAACATCTTTCTGAACTTTAGAACAGGATTTTCACGTGTAAAAACTACTTCAACGTTAAATTATGTTTCAAATGCATTAATGTTAATAATTCACGTCAGCCATGTAAGTGATAATAAGCTCAGAAAACATTTGAGATTGTGTTTAAAATTCACTGGAAATCATATAGTTCTCTCACTGTCGTACACTAGATGAAAATAATTTGACTAGTTTGCGCTTCGATTTTAGCAAAAGCGAATTTTTCACATATCTGAATGTTTAATATATCATATACATCCATCTATGCATTATAAAATTACTTAACCTTGCTGCTTTATTAATTGATATGTGTGGAGAGTGTCTGTAAATTGCTTCGGGAATAACGTAAGTATAATAGAAATAATAAATTAAAACGTCATGCCTGAAACTGAAATTTTACTGCATAAACATCGAAAACGGTTTTGTCGAGAGATAAATATGTTTCATAGGAAACAAGTTATAACTCTTATTGCAGTTACTGAATGCTCTCGTTCTGCAAGGGCTGATAATATATTACTTTTGAAAACGTTATGAAATAACGGCGATCTTAATGATTAATTCATAGAAAAATCAGTTGTGATCGCAAATTTTATTCTTTTGGTAACCGCTTTCGGCAACTTAAATGGCCATCTTCAGACCACAACAACCATAGTGTTGTCCACCGGTTGTGTTCAGTTGCAGCTGTCTGGAAGATGTCGCAAACACTATAGTTGTTGCGTCATGAAGATGTCCATTACCAAAAGAAAGAAATTTGCGATCCAGACTGACTTATGTTTGAAAATATATTTTGTGGAAAAACATACAGTAAGGGAAACTACCTCACTACACACACCGCCAGCTCCTGTTATACTTGTCTTACTGTGTTAAAGTTTTAACACAGGATACGCACTGAAAGAAAAATCATGAAATAGGGCCTAATATCTTGTCGGGAGACGTTTTGTCTGTCGTAGAGCATGATATGGTCTCAAGTAGCTGGAAGTTTCCTCCAGGAGTATTGACCCATCTTGCTTCTATACTCCCCGTAATAGCGAAGGTGTGGCCAGTACTGAAAATTCTCCACGCGCTGACCTCTCAATTATTCGCTACCTATGTTTGACGGGACCCATGCCAGGCGATCAGGCCGGCTATCTACAGCTAATTAACGCTTCTCGTGGACCACAGGGTACATCCAGCCCATACCTTATAAAATTAAGGAACGCCATTATGAAATGATTACCAGCTGAAAAGAGCCATTTTTCAGCTTGAGGTCTTCCCCACACTAGCTGCACCATCTTACCCACCATCGGAACTCATACACTGAAGAGCTACTGTGGCTACGCCTGACTTAGGCGTTAGACTCGTTGATATAATGGCAGGTTATCACGACATAAGTGAGCTTGAAAGTGGTGTTATAGTCGGCAGGCGAGATATCGTATCTCCGATGTAGCGATGAGTTGGGAATTTTCCCGTACAACCGTTTAAGGAGTACACTGTGAATATCAGGGATCTGTAGAAACATCAAATCTCTGAAATCGCTTCGGTTGGAGAAAGATCCTGCAAGAAAGAGACCAATTTAGGCAGAAGAGACTTTTTCAGCATGACAAAAATGCAACCCTTCCACAAATTGCTACGGATTTCAATGCTGGGGCATTAAGAAGTGTCAGCATGTGAGCCATTTAATGAAACATCATCGATATGGGCATTCCGAGTTGAAGGTCTGTCCACTCATGTAGGCTGATGGTACAACACCAAGGTTTACATCTCACCTGAGCCCGTTAATACTGACATTAGACTGTAGAGGCCTGGAAACATGTTGCCTGGTCTGACAAGTTTCGCTTCCACTGGAACGAGCAAATGAACGTGTATGGTTACAGAAAACCCTCATGAATCCGTAGACCTTGCACGTCAACAGAGGACGTTTCGAGCTGGTGGGGTGTGCGCAGTTGGAGATATACGCGACGCCTGGTTGAGTGCAACGCAGTATGAATTGGCCGGTGGATGCGCAGACGGCTGGGCAAGAGTATGGGGAATGCAGTAGTGGTGGGGGTAGCGGCCGGGGCAATGAGCGAGCGCTGGAGGGGAAGTGCCCAGCTCAGGGGCCGACAGCCAAAAGTGGATCGATGTGGTATCACCTTTCGAACGAAGGAATGACCTTGCCCCGTGCTTCGGACGAAAACACGTCCTTGCACATCGCCCACCTTATTCTGCATGGACTCTACATCTAGGCCAAGGCAGATGGCGCAGTGATAGCACACTGGACTCGCATATACAACTGTAACAGGTGACATGTACGTACCTTGCTCATCCACTGAAGTCCAGTCCGTATTAGACGACTGGAACAGTTCCAGCAGGACAATGCGTGCCGCACGGGAGTAGGCGAGCGGTCTGGTGCGTTATGTTGTGGATTGTGCGGCCTCCCACGTTGGGGGTTTGAATCTTCCCTCGGGCATGGATTTTTGTGTTCTCATCAGTATAAGTTAATTCATAAGTAAGTTTATGGACTGATGACACCACAGTTAAGTGTTAGGTTGAACATTTTGAGGACAATGCGACAGTCCACACGTGTAGAAGTATTACAGAGTGGGTCCAGAAACACTCTTCTGAGTTTAAACTACTACGCTGACCATCAAATAACCAATACATGAACATTATTATGCGTTTCTGTGATGCCTTGCAACGAATACATAGCTGATTATAGAATTAATAGTATTATTTGTTCAGTGATTAAAATTGATATTTGTTAAGATTACCTGACATAGTCTGGTCTGGAGGCGATCTATGTATTTTTTATATAGTGACTAAGTGCAATTTTTTCACTTGTTATTTTATACTTAATTTTTTAACAAGATGACCAGATTATAACATATAATTATGTGACCAGATGATGGTGACACAGTGCACCGAAACCGGTCGCCATTTAATAGATTGTTAGTGCGCGATCTTGTTTTGTCATTTTCAAAACTATAATTCTTGTTGTTAATGATGATCCTTTGTTTCCTAATAGTGTTAATAATAAATGTGCAGTCGATATGGTTACGAGCCTACTAGTGTCGTTGATGCGATATCATGCCGTTACCAAACGCACTCGAGTCGATTGTCTGTTGCTGCAGCCCATTAACACCACGATGCGCCGCTCTGTACTAGCGGATACGTTTCCTGTGGCCCACACATCGATTTCTGCTGTTATGTCACGCAGGGTTGCTTATCTGTCAGCGAAGAAAATTCCACGCAAACACCACTGCCATAGTTCATTAAGAAGAGTCCGCCGGCTACTGCGTCTTCCGTGATGGCAGGTCAAGCCTGAAATGTAATATTTTTAGCACACTCTTGAGCCAAGCACCTCAGATTTTGAATAAACAACTGATTTCGGAAAATCCGGTTCCGCGGTCAAAGTCTGTCGAGTTGCATCTGTGACTGCAATTAGGTCAGGAACACTTTTCTAATGGATCACAAGAGTTCAAATGACATTTTTGTTAAAGAACCGCTATTTTGTACTGATACACTCAACATCGTTTTCTTTGCGTATCGCTGTCACATAATTTTTGTCACCTCTTTGTGTACGGTACCTCTTAATAATATAGATGTAACATCATTTTACATTTACAAATTCTGTCAATAACTGCTTCCCATGGGAGCTGTTAGATGATACAATCAGCAAAAATTTTCCACAATCATCCGTTAAAATAATATAGAAATTATACGACTCGAAATTCGACAGATATGAACAAGAAGCCTGGACAACGATTTAAATACGAACACAATACATAGCACTGTATTGAGGCGTGGCGAATATGAATCACCACAACAATGTCTCATGCATTCTTTTGCATTATTAAATGTTATCTACGCGTTAACGCAGATATGTATAGTACTTAGTTATTGGGTTTTAAATGAAACTCAGTTGAGAGGTCGAATGCCTTTCCCTTTACTCATAATTCACTTTTGTATCATTTAAATGTGATGGTACATTGAATTTATATTTACCCAAACTAAAACTATTACCATGTTGACATTTCGACCTATTAATTTCCTTTCAGAAAGTATTGAGTCTCTCTACTACTTCAAGATGCACTATCAATGAAGGTGATATCCACCATATGATCTGAATCGTCGACGTTTCATGTAAAATATAGCATGTCATGTTTAACAGTTTTGTATCTGACTGACGTTGTGCTGTTGATGGAACAAAAGGCTTAAAATATTAATTTACCCTCTTCATACACTACGGTTTAGTCACTGTGCGCAAAAATTAGATAATTAAGTAGCCTACAGGCACATTTATAATCATCATTACTCACGTGATGGAAGTCTATAAAACTTTTGATACAGAAAGTGCTTCGGTTTTGGTTACGCAGAACATTTCTTAATGTACGATTCCCCTCTTCACCTTTAGACACTCTTCGTAAACAAAGGATCTGCAATGGCAGGAATACAGTCGCATAAAAAAAGAAATGAAGAGTAAGATACGGTTAAAAAAAGATTGCATTTCAAGTAATTGCTGCAAGCCATGCGATTATTACATGCAGAAACGACAGGGCAAGGGCGTAATGTGATATACCTGTCCTACCAACGTTCGTTCGGTAAATGCAGCAACGTGGACTATGATGACGTAATTGCTAAATGCGTCGACACTGGACGAGTACTTCATCGGAGCATGCAGAACGTATGTGGGATAGTGTGTCGAAAACCAAAGTTGTGCAGTGGTGCTCCAGGATTCGTGCTAGGTGGTGCTATTTCATAATAGCACTAGTCACCGTGTCACAAAAGCCGTAATGAAGAAGTTTGGTCAAATCAAGAGGGAGAGGGAGACACTTGAGCGCTGATGCTGTTGTTGGTATGAATTTTTTACGGGGGGGGGGGGGGGGCTAGAGCGCTGATACGTCCCCATGTAATTAGCGCACCTGTAGTAGGCCTACGTTTGTAAAGGAATGGAAGGTCCGACGCTTCCTTTTCGATGAGGATTTACACCAAGTTCAAATTGAAATGTTTGTAAAGCTTATGGGACTTAATAGCGTGGTCATCATTCCCTAAACTTACAAACTACTTACGAACTAGCTTATACTAAGGACGGCACAAACATCCATGCCCGAGGGGAGATTCGAACAAACATCCATGCCCGAGGGGAGATTCGAACCCCCGACGGGGAACGGCCTCGCGCATCGTAGCATAGCGCCTCAATGCGCTCGGCCGCTTCGCCGCGGCTCCAGCAAGTAGTTACTGATTTCTTCTTGCAGGAAACATCGACCGAATGCGTCGTTGAGATAAAAGATTCAGTGCTGACAAATAATTTGCCTGATTCTCGTACCTATTCCGTTCTTTGAGCGAAAAGTATTCCATCATACCAATAAGAAACTTATGTGGTAACTTCAAATGAATTTTAATATAATTATTTGAATCTCCGTCACAGTTGCGTTTGTGCACATGTTCTTTACTGACTTGTTTCGGACGATGTAGTCTATATTCAAGCACTTGCTCAATCATCTGCTGATGCATTTGCACCAAATACGTGCAACATCCTTAATGATTAAAATATAAACTTTTGAACGGTGATGTTATTCACTATAGTAAAGCATGTTCAAATATTTTTAAGTAATCATCAAAAATGAATACTTTTTTCTTGCTGCATGGGTTGTATGGAATTGCATTAACCACATTAGTGATGGAGACCTGGATTTGGACTAGATCGTTCGCAATTATTTAGCACAACTGTGAGACGGATTCAAGGAAAATGAAGAAACTGGATACAAAGTGGCAAGTCCTTAGCACCTACATGTTTGAATTTCATGAATTTCAGAAGGCATTTTCTTTCCACAGCTACTGACTGCTCAAACATGTTTTTGAACGAATAGTGGATGACATAGCGTAGATAGTTAATAACACGAACATATTGTGATTGGATTGAAAAGAGGTTCAAAGTTTATAGCTGCAAATATAGTTTTCGACAAGCGATGCTGCAACCTTCACCCATGCGTGATTTTATAAAGTGGGAGCCACTACCGTTCAAAACATTAACTATGTGTCACAGGCATGCGACTGACAACAGTGACGTGTACCTATCCATGTGCCACTATAGTACTAACTTGCAGTAATAATCATAGTATTAGTTCACGGTATAGAGAGCCGTTAATGAAATACGCGCGTAATTTACCTGCAGTAGTTAGCTGATTCCACTGGGTACTGTGACGCATGTTTAGCGGAATTCCGCGCATATTTATGTGAAATAAATCTGCAGCGTTTAATATGACCAGTACGAACTATACAAATATTTGCATGTTCCAACATCAATCATATCGTCCGCTGTCCGTCAGTTTTGTGTTCGCACACAAACTACCGATGTTTCACATATACAATAATTTTCCTTGCCACCAGAAATGTTCCTGATAGCTGTTCTATGTCAATGTTGAAAGTAGTAAAACTTGGCCAATAGAAATTAAATGTTAGCTCTGTTTAATATGACTGACTCAAATATATTACATATTTAAAGGGATGTTTCATATATTCTTTTATACATTTCACCTATGTCCTCAGTAGGCTGTATGTAGAGGTTGAAATATAAAAAAAAAAAAATTTCATCATTTTTAATTTCCATTTATTTACATTTTTGTGTGTTTGCCGAAAAATACTGGTTATGAGGTCTGTCTGATGTGTAATAGTATACGATAGATTTGTTTATTACCATAGTTTCACATTGTATTGTTGTGTAGAACCGTTTTCATAGAGAAACAACCTTAACGCGAGTTATTAATTAAATAATAATGTTCATTTTACAGGTTTTGTGCTATACGTATTTTGCATCACGATTCTTGCGCTATATATGATGGCTACGAAATTTATAATATATAAAACGACGTCTGAATAAAATTATGCAAAAGGTAACTCTGGAAAGTTTTCCTAACTTTTTTCAATAATCGAGGAACTGCCTCAGAATGCGACAAGTTTGCCAGCATATAGGCTGGACGCAGTGAATTTTTTGAGGAATTGTTAGATATTTCACACACTGTTTATAAAATCGCCAGATGGTTAAGTAAGATATTGCAGTAGGCTACTGCATAACATTAAAGGCATTAGGAATATTGGTAGAACACAATATTCAATAGCTCTAATGACCGTTTTTCTCTGAGTTTTCGAGGTACATTGCGTTAAGTGTGGAGGACGAATGGACGGAATATCGACTGCTGATATTAATTAATCCTGTTCATTTCCACAATGGTAATGAGACTGTAGACTAAAAGAATAATGTAGCCAAACGGGAGAAGGAAATTAAAGGAAGATTTGTAGATTGGCAGGATATGTGATGATATATCACTAATTACTAAGTCGTTACTCATTTACAAAGAACTTCGCAGTAGAGTCGCTTGACTTAGCTTGATTAACACAGTATTCCTATGGCAATGGAATCATAAACTTTTGTAATACCTCCAGAGGTAAGATATACATGTGGTGTATGTTATCCATAATATTCGACATACTGTCACTGTGAGGGTTCTGGTTCTACACACATTCGCTTTGGGAAGACTCTTTGGGGCTTGCTGATCATGAATATTCCTCAACGGCCAACAAGTAACTCATAGACACTCGCGTCTTTCGTGACTGAATATTGTCCTGTTAGAAAATGTCACAAAAATGACAGGTAATGCATGAAGACACAGCATTGACGCGCATAGCGTGGTACAGTCCGTGTTTCCTATTCCACAATTTATGACGTGAAGTCATACCCGGTGGACACCCCTAGTATGATGCCAGGAATAAACCAACTGCACCAAACACCGCACAAAACAGTCGAGGAATTCGACCTGTCTTCTGCTGCCGCCGTAATCGTCGACGATTGTCATCTTGGGTAATATAAAACTGCAATACATAGATTCATCAACATTCGAGACTTCATACTCACAGCTCTCAGCCTTTTGTGATGTGTTTTACGGCTACGCATATAATAGAAAATTCCCTCGTATGGCTGCTTCCAGTATACGACCAACGTTATGAAAGTCAAGGCAATGACAGGTTCTCTTGTGGTAGGCAGTGCTATGATAGTTACGATGAGTTTCGTGCAAAATACGTTGATCTTCTCTTGAGTAGGTTAGACGTGGTCGACAGGAAAGTTGACTTCATTTTTTTTTCTTTTATTTATTTCCAAAACCTGTCCACCGTCACATTCGAGTACCGCACAAACCTGGTTTTTCACGAATCAGTCATTAGCCATATGGAGATCCGCAATGAGATCTCTTTGGCACCCTGCCTGGTGTTGATGATGCGGTGTTACAAGAGTACGCGGCATCTCCGTGTCCTTCACAGTGACCGGCGCCTGTCTCTATTCTCGTTCTTATTTTACACTTAATACATCATTGTCGTAGGGAGAAAGATATTGGCCTTCAGGTACTGGTGTGTCCTGATTCTTCAAATTGTTTTCATAAAACTATCCCTTGAAGATATCCGTATAATCAAAACAGCAGCTAATTTCACTCTTCTACTGTATAACACTTCTGCGTTGTAAACTTTAAGGAGTTTTGTTTCAAATATTTCACAGAAATGGCAGGAAGAAAACACCATAGATTGTACTTCTGTTGCGGTCTTCAGTCCGGAGACTGGTTTTATGCCGCTCTCCAATCTACTCTATCCTGAGCAAGCCTTTTCATCTCCTCATAAGAACGGCAACCCAAATCCATTTGAATTCCTGTCTTGGCCGCCCTCTGCGATTTTTTCCCCACACACTACCCTTCAATACTAAATTTACGCTTAGTTCAAGAATGTGTCCTAGCAATCGATCCCTTATTTCAAAGTATGTTAGAAAATATTTTTCTCTCGAATTCTGTTTAATCTTCTTTCTCCTAATCCGTATTTGACATGTGTTAATATTTATGGGGTGGCCGGTTGCCCTTCCTGTCGCCACGCCATTTCTCCCGGGGTATAGTATTTTACAGGGTATCCCAGCTATCTTGTCCACCCAAAATATCTCTGGAACAATAACAGCTATTGGAAAACGACTTTCACCGGTATCAATGTACGGCTGGGGCCCATGAATGTACATATTTGGAAACATTCTAAAACGAAAGCAAATGTGTTTTATAACACCAACTTTTGTTTTTTTAAATGGACACCCTATATTTTTTCTGCAGCAATCCATCGCATGACAAATCTCATAAACAATGGAGTTGATTGCATCGCAATATTCCAATTACATCCCGAGATATTGCGACGTGAAGTTGACGCTTGAAATACGCGAAACGTGCAGCTAGCGCACGTCCTGAGCAGCATGGGGTTCTCGCCTGAGTCTCAGGACGTGCGCTAGCGGCGCGTTTCGCGTATTTCAAGCGTCAACTTCGCGTTATTGTTCCAGAGATATTTTGGGTGGACAAGATAGGTGGGACATCCTGTATGTGTGAAAGTGTAAAGTGTTACGAAACGTCTGCGAATCGTCTAACTGGGGTGGCACTTAGGAATCAGCCCGGTATTCACCTAGGGGGATGCGGAAAACCGCCTAAAAACCACATCCAGGCTGGAGTCTTTTCGTTAATCCGCCGGGCGGATTCGATCCGGGGCGGGTACGCTTACCCATCTCAAAAAGCGGAGCGTTAGACCGCAAGGCTAACCGAGCGGGTTCTCCAATTCCGTTCAGCATCTCTCGATTAGTTACGCGATCTACCTACCTAATCTTCTGTAGCACCATATTTCGAAAGCCTCTATCCCGACTAAACTAGTTATCGTTAATCTTTCACTCTTGTACACGGCAACATTCCACACAACTACCTTCATAAAAGACTTACTTACTCTTAATATCCAATGTTTGCAAATTTCTTTGTTTCAGATACGATTTTCTTCCCATTGCCATTCTGAATTTTCTCTGTACTGCGACCATCATATCTTATTTAACTGCCCAAATAACAAAACTTTTACTCTTTCGTAACCTAATCGACCGAACTTCTTAGACTGAATTTCGCTACCTTTGTTTTGCTTTAGTTAGTATTCATCTTATACGCTCCTTTCAAGACACTGTAAATTACGTTCATTTGCTCTTCCAGGTCCTTTGCTATCTCTTATAGAATTACACCGTCATCAGCAAAACGCAACGTTTTGTTTCTTCGTCCTTAACTTTAAGTCCTTCTCCATAGTTCTACTTCTTTCGTTCAATGCTTGCTCAATGTACAAATTAACATTGGAGAAAGGCTATAACCCGGTTGTACTCAATTTTAATTATTCTACGTTATTAACTGTTAGGCGTGGTGTTTTTCAGATAAAGAAGGTTGTTACACTTTGGAAACGAAGCTGTCACTGAAAAAAGTATGTTTGTATCTCAGCGCTCATATTAATAAAAAAACAGCTGAAATTCAGTTCAGAGTTAACAGCAGTTGATTAAAAACTTCAACGTAATGTTTGAGACGATATTTGTAACTTCGTGTTTTTTTATGGAATATTGTTTTATTTATTTTTTGACTAATTTAGTTTCTTAATATAACGTGTTTCACATTATTTGCTGTTCGTTTAATATCTTTATGTGAGTCATTTTGTTTGGACATTAGGTTCTCTGTAGTTCCGATATTTTTTACTGAGGACCTACAATTTGGTATTCGGTTCCTTCATCTATTTTAACCTCCGTCACAGTTTCCTTCATTAGTTATGACTTTCTCCGTTTGTTTTGAAGACTAGCGTCAGTCGTAAGCATATTTAAAGAATTACACCAGTTCCACGCACGACCTCATATATTTCGTTCACGATTATTACAATGTAAATTCTTTAGTCTGTCTCAGTAAAGAGAAGTGTCTTCCGATTGAACGCAGGAAGCTGTATAATTTCGATTATAATAACGAAGAACAAAATGTATGAAACCAGTATAACGGTGTAAATGTGCTCACGATGAGGCCCTGTTTGAAACGCACGGCTGATGTCACTAGTAACTGTTTTTAATAAAGGCAGTTATAATGGAGGTTAAAATAAATAAAGGAACAGAGTTTTGAGACCTTTCAGGGCCGCGATTGAAAGAGACTGACTACACTCATGGAAAAAAAAGCCATTAAAACTGGTCACCGACCTCTTTCAATTATTAGCTGAGATTAGTGAGGTGGCCGCTGTACAATTGCAAAACACGTGTAAAGTAAAAGCGACTATCGTCTTTAAAATCTTCAACAGAGGTTTTGACTGGCCGACAGTGAGAACAAAAGCGAATAAACGTTGAGTCGAGGGTTTGCAGAGGCGCTGGAATTTACACGGAAAAGGGCTTAACTGAACATAGCAGCTCGCCACTCACGTTTCTGCCTGTCCGTTGTTCTCTCGTCCCATTTAAAGCCCCCAAAGTTCTATTAAAACAGCTTTCCGGAGAAAAATACACATTGCTACATTTTTCTGATGGCAGATGTTTCTTTCAATTACGAACAAGCGCGACATTTTAGCTGTATTTCTTCCGTTGACATATACTTCTACATACCTGACACAGAAAGCATCTCACAGGCCACGTTTTGATATATACATTACAAGTAAATTGAAGACCGTAATAATTTGAGAAGATATTTTAGGGGCCGTAAAAAATATAACATTTAAAATTATCTTATCGCGGGTCAGGAATTTTCTCCCGGCTACTTGAAGATGCACTAGCAGTGATGGTGATATCCAGCACATGATCTGAATCGTCGACGTTTCAAGTAAAATATAGCGTGAGATGTTTAACGAGTTATGCAATTAAGGACTCGCTAATGGTATACAAAACAAAGGTAAGAGTGACGTTGTGCTGTTGATGGAACAAAAACCTTGAAATATTGATTTACCATCTTCATACGCAACGATTTAGTCACTGTACGCATTTCGTTTAGAGCAGACACACTATTTTCATAGATCTTTGTCACCTAATATATTTTGTTTCTTTCTTTTCATTCGGTTACGGCGCATTCCCTAACGTCAGTTCCAGGCAGATACATGAAATTAAAAAGCAGGAAAGTTGGCAGAAATGAAGAGAATCATGATGGAATGAAAGGATGTTCGACATTATTTCATATTTAGAAACTCGGTTTCATCAATTTGTTATAATCCTCTGTTCGTACATCTCAATCTCTCTCTCCCTGTACATCTTCCACCCACCACTGCAACAACAACTAGATACACAATCCACAAGCCAGGAAGTGTGTCTCGAGCGCTACCAATCTTTTTTTTTCCATTGTCATTTCACACTGACAGTATTAAAAAAAAAACGGCGACTTATATGCCTTCTTACAAGCCATAATTTATCTTTGCAGTTTTCAAGCGTAACGTAAGGTAGCTCTAATAGAATCACTGTGCAACGATGTAAATTTCCTCATTGTTGTCGAAGAATCGCCTTCGTCCCCGTATGGATTCTCAACAGTTCCCGAACCGTATTCGTAGCAGTCGCGTGTTGTTAGAAAGTGCAAGTAACAAATCTAACTGCCCGCCTCTGAACTGCCTCCACATATTCCTTTAAACCTGTCCTATAGCGATCCGATTCAAGAAGGCAAATCATTTATTAAGGAGAAGGAGGAAGAAGTTTTATGAAAGATTAGCTGCATTTGAGCACTGAAATTATACAATTGTGGCAAGTGAAAATGTGAACTGGCGGGGAATGGAACCCAGGTTTCCCGCTTCGGGCCAGCGGTCGCTTTAACTACTTGACTACTCGTGTTCGCCCCAAGTCGGTCTCAAACATACACACGGTTGTATAATAAGGAAGAGTTACAGTACTGTTCATACGCGGTCTTCTTTAGAGATAATCATATATTCCCAATATTGTCCCAATCAACAGAAATCGACAACCCGCTTAAATGGTCAACCGCTCTCCAACGCTATGCTTAGAGGTTTAATCGAGGGAACTGAGGCAAGCAGTACACTAATACTGTATTATAACATTATGGGACAAATCAGTGTCAGTTGTCTTCCTATACACAGCATGACCCAGTGTACCATCAAACTTCCTTCTGACCAACAGATCAAGCAAGGGAAGGCAGCCATTCTTTTCCACCTCCATAGTGAAGTGAATTTTCGGATGGATTGAATTTAGGTGTTCCAAAAAACTACCATGAGGTCGAACGACGAAAGTGTCGTCTACATATCTGAAAAAAACAGTTGTGCACTTGTGCCTTGAGAATGGCAGGATGTGCTCTTGTAGAAATATCGGCGGTGGTCGAAGACGTCACCCGGCAGCATACCCTTAAGCTGTTTGAAAATTCATTACGCCGGGAAAAGTTAAGGTTTCACATATGAGGTGATAATATGTGCAGCCATCTAGCGCCTTCTGTGGGATTCATTTTAGTACCATTCAAACAGCAATATATGGAGCATGCATTCTCATTGTATTTTGTGCTGATAACTCAAATTCACAAAAAAATGGTCTTTATGCACTTATCATTTCCATGCCTTCAATTATAAAAGGTACTGATTCATTTTTTGCGTTTAATCTCACCAACGTTTACAAGGGAATTGAATTGCCAGAGGAATCTGATTGCCGGCCGCGGTGGCCGAGGGGTCTGAGGCGCTTCAGTCACGGTATGCATGGCCACTACGGTCGGGGGTTCGAATCCCCCCATCGGGCATGGATATTTGTGCCGTTCTAGTTCGTAAGTAGTTCATAAGTAGTTTGGAAGTTTAGGGACTGATGACCCCATAGTTAAGTCCCATAAGCTTAACAAACATTTGAATATTTTGGAATCTGATTCTTTAAATTCTTCTTAATAGATACCGGCACATATTTTTAATTTTTCGTGTATACGTTTTGAAATACTTCTACTATAATAAGTTACATGAGCTTTAGTGAGAATTGTCTTTCTAAGTCTGCGTCGATTCCCTTGATCCTTTGTGCTTCCAAAATCATCACTTTTAATGCAAGTGACGACTAGGAGAGCTGAAAACGTGTGGAGTGCACATGTGGGACCTTAGGGATAGAGAAACCTCTCCACGCTTCCGATAATACCCATCCTGATTCCAGAAACGGTAGCACTCGCAACGAGAGAACGGAGAAAGAAATGTTAGTGTAGTAAGAGTTAACTAAAAGAGCGTCTACGTAGAGATCCAGAAAGTTTCTCTCTTATAAATGGTCACAATGTCCACATAGCGCTAGTGATAGTAACCTGACTGAAATTAGAAATACGGTGATATCGATTGAGATTATGAAAGATATGGAATGAGAACTAATGTAGTTGAAAATCAGAGTTGAAAGTAACTCGAACATCGTCATTGACCCCATGACTCTGCAACTATTGAGGCAAAAAATCTGATAGAAACGTGGAATATTTTCCGCGTAAATTTCCTAGTTAGGTGTAGAAGTTAAATGATTCGTTATGGACTGGGAGTCATTTAAGATTAGTGTAAAAAAAGAATCAAACGAAAATATTTTAAGTGCTTCATCGTTAAGAAAGGAACTGACTCATGGATATATCTTAGATATGCTAATGAGAAAAAGTTATTCATTTTTCGACTCATTTCATTGAATTTCAGTGAATCAGCTCATTCAAAATACCATCGTTTTGAGGAGCTTTTGTGGCGCTACAGACTGTTGCAGCTATCAAAAATATAATCCGGAAAACTCTTACTTCGAATTGGAAACGATGCCGAGCCCTAATAGTTCATTTACGTTAGTTAGTTATAAATTAGAAATGGAAGAAAATGTTTAACAATTCATTCACTTCAAAATATTTGTTCTAGATGATAATTCGTAACTACTAAATGCCGTATAAAGATGTGGTATTGTCACAACTTTCCTTATTAGAGAATGCTTATTTTCTAATTCAGTTTAATTTTACTGAAATTATGCGCCTATATACGAACATATTTTGGTTGTTAGTTTATAAAGGTGAACGCAAAGCTGAAAACACGCAGTTCAAATGTTCAAATGTTTGTTAAGCTTATGGGACTTAACTACGGGGTCATCAGTCCCTAAACTTACAAACTACTTATGAACTACCTTATACTAAAGACGGCACAAATATCCATGCCCGAGGGGGGATTCGAACCCCCGACCGTAGTGGCAGTGCAGACCGTGACTGAAGCGCCTCAGTCTCCTCGGCCACCGCGGCCGGCGAAAACACGCAGTATTTTCGTGTATAAACTGTAGAGAAAATGTTTACGTTAGAATGTAACATTCATGAAGACAAAGCGGTTGATAACTGGCATGTAGCTAAGGAAATCATGATAGATACACGAACGGCATAGAAGCAAGGAAAGGTGAATAATGCGTTTAGGAGATGTAGCCTTTAGTCTCCAAGATTAGAAAAATCTCCTCTAGTGTTGAATCTATATAAATGTCAGAATGACGCTAAAAATAAAATCTCAATGAAAGAGAAACAAGGCTTTACGAAATTAAGCACATCAGGATACAATTCCTTAACTATCTGGAAACATTTCTCGACGATATGATTACGTCTCTTCAATCTGTGTGGCACGTTTTACACTTTGTACTAACATTTTGTTATTGTAGACGGTCATTAAGAGAAGGAGTGATATTACTTTAATGACATTTTCATATTTGTATTAGGAAAGTCAATACTACCTTTCGCGATTAGGAAAGATGAAAGTAACAACGTTAAAATTATCAATTTATCATTTTGTGTCGTGTCAGTCTTCTACCTACTGGTCACTAGGAGCGCTATGGACTTCCACGATTGTCTTAAATGCTAGGCGCAAACTGAGACGCGAAGGTACGTGACCCTCAGAGTAACTCGCCCGCCACTCGTGCTGTGCCGGACCACAGCAAATGAGACGCGTATGGCGTGTGTGCCCTCCACACAGAGTGATACAGAGACGGCGTTCCGGTTTCCAGTTAGTCTGAAATGCTTCTCACCCAGTATTTAGAAAACTATTTCGTGGAATTATTAGATTTTTACGTGTGTTACAATTTGATATTTTTAGTGGATAAAGGCATTTAACTCGTTATCGTGACAGTGCAAAGCATCAACTTACGTAAGCTGTTACGTACTTTTAAAGAACGTGCAATGATAAAAGCACACTTTGCGTAGACTTTGCGTACGGTTCATTTTACCTAATAGGTACTGTGTATGATATTTAGGCAAGATTCAGAATTTCCATTTAAAACTAAGAGCAGAACGATACGTCCATTTGTTCTCGAGATACTGGCTGATGTATCTGGCGGACAGTAGTGCTCTGCGCTCCAAGGAATCATGTCGTCATGTTTCATACGTCTCAGAAGGAACTGTTGCTTCATTCGTCAATTAATAAAAATATTCGGTATATTACCTTGTAAGGAAAATGTGTGGACTATTTCAAACTACTACAAAGAAAAATGATGCTGATTTTACATATCACTTGATTAAGATTAGAAGGCAATTTCTGGATTGTAAGAATTTGGATTTATACTGCATGTCATTGACTTAGATGGATGTAATGCGCGAGATATGATTGCAACTGAACAAAAACAAGCAGTTTCTTTGGGGTAGGTGATAAAAGCTCACAATTTTCTTAGTAGTAACTAAACGAAAGCCTTGTTTCCCAGCATCTAATAATAAATCAATAAGTAGGTTACCAGTTTTAAGCCAGTTTCTCTGTATATAACTTATTAAAAAAATGGGAACGAAGTAAACAAGCCAACTTTCTGAGCTATAGTTTGCTGACTGAAGAGTAAAACTTACGTTAAGTTTCTTATAATATTAGGTAAGGAGTCAAAAGTTCTTCAGCGGTAATTTCAAAAATTCGGACAAAATTACCAACAATTTAGCAATTCCTTAAAAAGAAAGAGATTGAATTTCTTTATTTAAGCAGTTATAATAGATGCAATATTTCGACATTATTTCGCTATAAATTTAAAAATATCTGCGTTGCTATTTGAGCATATGACATAACAATATTTTTACTGTTTCCCTAAACAAAAGTGACTGAAAAATATAAAACTTTAATCCCGGAAATTATAAACACTATGTTATAACAAATTAAAGTTCAGTTCTGAAGTAGTATCGTTTGGACAGCTAATAACAGCAGTGGCCATATGCGTCGTGTCAAAGGCAGCGAACGGCAGATCGCTATGTTTTCTGCTCGCCGCCTCGCGTTTCTTTCGCACGGTGCGGGCGTAGCACTTAAGCGGAGCGTGGTCAATTGGCAAGTTCCTGACGTCACAAAGAGCGAACCCGTGGCCAACGGGAAATACAGGCCCCAGCGCGCACCTCATGCCACGTAAGCAAGGTAGTTCCAAGCCGGAGCGATCGCTAACTCAGTGGCTGTCCGCTATGACGCAGTGGGGTGTGCCCCAGCGGCCGGCCAATCGGCTAGCGATCGCGCCGGCTCGGAACTACCTTGCTCACGTGGCATGAGGTGCGCGCTGAGGCCTGTATTTCTCGCCGGCTACGGAGCGAACCGCACGTTGGCGAGGCATTTCCAACGGGTCAGGCAGTATTAAGCATGCCAGATATTCTCAAAGTGCGTCTGAACGATCACCATTAAGGTGGGAAGACGCCACCGACGTCACACCACGTGGCTATCCGGAGAGGGGGGCAGCTATTTTCCGTAGAGAGTGATGATGACACCATATTGGCTGCTGTATTTCATGGTTTTTATTTAAACTTAGATATTATGAGTGTATGATGTTTCAAAGCAAGTAAAAGTAACTGAGTTAACTGAGAATCCCGGTAATTAGAGGTACTATTTGTAGGAATAAATAACGGGATACTTATTATATGTGGTTAAAAAATTAAGGTGGCCTTAAGATCGATCAACACGAATTCTTCGTCACGTCATTTGTTGTAATTACATGTTAGCAACCGATACACATATACATATATAAGTAGTGTGTACAACACGTGTAACGTCTTCATTGATAACAGATATGTCTGTGGCCGTAGTTTAGTCAGCAAAGTAATGAACTGTCAAGTGGAAGTTCTTTCACAGTGCTGGTTAAAGGCTGCTTGGAAGCACAAATATTTTCTTCTTATATTTGCGTTTTCTGATGGACTCAAACATTTTACTATATATTTCAAGAAGTATACTGCATAATATTTGATGTACACATCCTCTGAGTAGTGTGTTTGTTGGATTAGTTTTATGAACAAGCCGGCCGCGGTGGCCGAGGGGACTCAGGCGCTCTAGTCACGGTCTGCACGGCCGCTACGGGCGGGGGTTCGAATCCCCCCTCGGGCATGGATATTTGTGCCGTCCTTAGTATTAGCTAGTTCATAAGTAGTTTGTAAGTTTAGAGACTGATGACCCCGTAGTTAAGTCCCATAGACTATACAAACAACATTTTATGAACAGAACAGCTTTCGCCTTACTTAGAGTAAAACACGCACTTTATCCTTTCACGTTCAGCATTTTACACGTTCTTAACATTTTTCTATTGAATAGTAACATTGACAGTGAAAGAATGACCCTTAACTTTACTGAAATTGACCGTAGAAGAATAAAATGTTTTTCTAAAAAGCGAGACTGTTGCAATAATGTTTGCGTCATATAAAGGCCCTTTATAATTTTATTTCGCAGAGTTTTTCATGAAACTTTTATAATTCGCTGCACTTAGTGACGTAACATACAACTTTTACAAGTCTTATGTTCATAGATATTTTGTTGTTACTTACGTAGGCCTATACCACAGAACGTAAGAAACGTATGCGCAAGCGCGAAAATAAGCGATTTAATAGAGGAAGCACGGATTCGTAAACCTGACGCCGCCGACAACAGTAACTGGAGCGCGCTGCGGTCGCGTGTAGCTCGTTGAGGCACAGGTCCCGTGGGCACAAGTCGCGCCGTCTCCTAGCGTTCAGTCTCACGTTGGACTCGGCTCGTTGACCACACACGTTCAGACACACGCTGCTCGTGCCGATGGCTTTATGGCCGGATCCCACAAGAGCAGGGCAGGCCAAACGCTACACACTATGCAGAGGTGCAGAAGTGCTGCGCAGGTGCGCACATGTGAGGCAGCGACCAACAGCGACATCTGTAGCTAGACACGAGCACATAATGAACTGCGACGACTCCACTTCCTGGTTTATGCGGTACAAGCAAGAGCGCTACACACAGTCTCATTTACCCCTGGCGACACCTGTGGGTAGAAATATGCACTATATGAGCGCAGACGGCTGCGGAGTTCACGCTGTGGCCAGGAAGTTGCTCATGTGCAGCAGCAGTACACGTGTGAGAATTTCTGGCCGCCCCTGCTCTAGGGATTGCCGCGCGGAAAAACTGTGTGGCAGCGGCAGGACATTTGTAGTTTCCGAGGGCATTTCTGTTGGTCTCATCAACAGCTCAGTGACAGCTGTCACTGGCGACGAACACGCATTCAGACTGCTCAAAAAATGTTCAAATGTTTGTTAAGCTTCTGGGACTTAACTACGAGGTCATCAGTCCCTAAACTTACAAACTACTTATGAACTACTTACGAACTAGGACGGCACAAATATCCATGCCCGAGGGGGGATTCGAACCCCCGACCGTAGTGGCCGTGCAGACTGTGACTGAAGCGCCTCAGTCTCCTCGGCCACCGCGGCCGGCTTCAGACTGCTACTAAGGTATGGATGGGGAATCACGCAAACACTCCCAGAAACTACCGATGTGATGGGAACTGGCCGTTACAAGGAGACCTTCCGTTTGTGATGAGACTTCGCTTGTTAGTAGTATACGCCAAGGGTGTCCACTTATAGATGTTTTCAGCCGCACTATCCAGACAATTTAGAGAAAAATGGCGCTAAATTTTAAGCGCAACCCATATAAACTTAATTACCTTTACAGTTGTATGGCGTAATAGCAACCAGTCGCATGTTAGCCTCTTACGTGGATGAACAGGGTTCGAGTCTACCTGCCACAGAAATTTTATGTTTGTTGTTTTAAAAGTTATAACAGTTTTTAATAAAATTAATGACCCGCGGCTGAGTGGCCGAGCGCATTGAGGCGTCATGCTCCGATGCGTGACGCCGTTCCCCGTCGGGGGGAGATGTTTGTGTTGTGTTTAGTATAAGGTATTTTATAAGTAGTTTGTAAGTTTAGGGGCTTATGACTAATGACAAGCTTAAATAAAAAACAATAGAAAGAAATTAATGACATAAAAGGTTTTCAATTAGGCTACATCACAAAGAACTTTATTTTATTTATGAAATAACAGTTGTAGGTAATTAAGATTTTAATTAAAATGTCCACTAATACCAAATGCATTTTACAATTAATGTATGTATGTTAAAGCGTTAAATGCTATTGCCATTACAATTTTATTACAGCTTGGAAAAGTAAACAGCCACCAATTGCAATGTTGCAGATTGATTTACAACCGGTTTCGAGCAATTATTGTCCTTATTTAGGTATATAAATGGGCCCTAATGGTTTACATTAGAAAACTAGGCGATATTGTAAGCTGTGGAAAGATTATAAGTATTCTTTGTGATCTCGAGCAACAGTCTTGCTTCTGGTAAAGCAGAGTATATTACTGTTTTCTGCCGCATTGTATGCATAGAAATAGGAAGAGTGGGAAGGTAATAAAACTGAAGTGCTTCTTGAAGGTAGGTTGGGATGACGCTAGCTACAACCTGTGCTATTCGACCGTGCTGCACAGCTTTCACTGCAAGCCTATATAACATGTGTGCTGCGCTGAAACCTTTATCTTGGAATTTTGGATCGTTGATGAGTGGATGGGACTAAACAGCTAGGTCACCAGTCTCTCGGAATTTTCTAGATAGTGCACATTAGGACCTGTATCACGGATCATCCTTAATACTCCGGCGGTTGCGTCCACACATTTGCGAATTGCGATTGTTCATTTGTTCTGGAAAATATGAAGACTAAGTGCCAGAAGTGAGAGAGAGAGAGAGAGAGAGAGAGAGAGAGAGAGAGAGAGAGAGAGAGAGAGAGAGAGTTTAAGGCTCAGTTCAGCGTTCCCTGTTAATAATAATTTGGTCTACATTATATGTAGAAGCCTTTTCTTTTGTTTGCATGACTTATGTCCTTTAAGCGATCTTTCATGTAATTAACTTTGCCCCAGTTTTTTCTTAAGAAATATAATTACTTTAACATATTATTTATTACGTCTTTTAAACTATTTCTTTCTTCAACCACTGATCCACGTGACTTTTCGCCTAGCTATTTATTTGGAATTTTACTTTCACAAAATTTTATATTATGAATGAGAGAAGCTAGACCCATGTCTTATGAAAGTTGCGCAACTGGACTATGATTTCAGTGACTGTGAGGACAACACTGACAGACGATCACAGCTCTCAGATAGAACAGGAAGGAATTAATTAGGAAGAGAGCGAGGACTGTAGTAGATTAGAACGATCTGTAGGATGTGATGGAAACACTAAGTGGAGAAAAAGTTGTCACGTAAGAATGTGGAAACTACAGCGCATGAGCCACCTTCCTGATCTTAAAGCAGAAGTCGACGCACTGCAACTATTTGTGGATATATCAGCAAGAAATATATGGATCAGTATATTTAGAGAATAAAGAGTAATTTCTCCAGATATATGCACGCTCGTCTGATACATTTGGTGGACCAGCTTTGTGCTAGTTATTCAGTAGCGATAAACATAAGGAAATGGCCCACCGTTGTTTTCTTTCATCTTCTTAACCTGTCAGGAATTAACGCGCATTGCGCTTACTTACGAAATAATGACTGAGAAATTTTTAATTACATCAAAAATACAACGACGGGACGAGAAATACAGAAAAGAAGTGATGTGTTACTCAAGAAAGGTGTACCGAAAGTGTTACCATGAATACTGGCTAGTGAGTTCAATGGAAAGGTGCTAGAATTGTGGGCGTGCAAGAAATTCATCTTCCAGATGATCCCGCTGAAAATGTCTAAACTGGGTATGGCGATATTATTGTTTAGTTGTCTTTAGTGAATGTTCTGAAGTTATATATTTTATTAAACGTATTGTGCATATAGTAAAAGAAACACTTTTCAACCTTGTCTCACAAATCCAGTTTTCGGATTATATGCCCATTTTCGAGCAATTAACTTATTACTGACCACAAAGATGATAACCAACCGATGGTAAACATGACATATACTATCGATTCTTAAGTTAAAAGTAAAGATTACAGTTGTGACAATTTCGAGAAAGTTACAGTGGGTTACCAAATACATCACAGCATTTTAAACAACATGGATAACATATATTGGATTGAAATTATGCCTAAGAGTAGAATTTGTAATCATATTACTCATAATCCAAAAGGGTGGAATAGTTGAATTGAGTCTGCGGCAGAGTGGCCGAGCGCATTCAGGCGCTATGCTCCGATTGCGACGCCGTTCCCTGTCCAAAAACACGGAATATTGTAGTGGTTAGCTATTGCCATCCGCGGAACCTAACGTGCAACAGTTTTAGGTACGACTACTAGAGGGTTCAGGTATACAACTATCCTGTGAACTCCCATTCTGAACTGGTTGGTGTAATAGCTGCGGGCTGTCTTGTGAAGTATGCAGAGCGCAGTACGCGGAGTGCGGCTGGGAGCCTCCAGCAGGTCGGCTGCCCCGGCGTCCGTCTGGCTGGCTAGCTGGCCCTGTGGCGCTCCCTGGGGCTGGTCGCCATCAGGCGGCCGCTCTTCTATCAGGAGTTGGCCGGCCGCCGTCCCAGGGGAGCGCTCCCTCTCCCTCTCCCTCTCCTCTCCCTCTGCCGGCTACGAGCAGCGCGGCCACGGATTTACATGCCTCCCCACTCCTCCCTCAATCACTGGCCCTACCCAATTACCGCTGCCTACCTACCCGTCCTTTAATGCCACCGAAACTCAATGGAATATCTGCAGAAGCCTTCTTCTAAATAGACGGTTTAAACCATACTTAGCTCCATTCACTTTTCATCCAGTTTTGTGTGCATCATGCCTTTCGGCTCTTCCGTTTTTCCCACTCATCATAATGTCAATATAAGAAATCGGAAATATAACTACCGATTTTTAATATTAATTGTAAAACGAGACTTATGATATTCATATACAGGCAGTGAACAGAATATTACGAAGATTGGAACTTAAATAGTAGAAACTATTTATTCACAACAGATACAAAAGAGTTGCAAGTTTACACCTCTTATTGTTCTTCGAAGTAGTCACCAGCGTTGTGTATAACATGTGAACAGCGATCAAACGTGAAGGCCGTAAACTCCACAAAATACCTGGGAATTACAATTACTTCAGACGTAAACTGGAAAGAACACGTAGATAACGTCGTGGAAAAGGCGAACCAGAGACTGGTAGAACCGTTAAAAGATGCAACAGAACTACTAAAGAAACTGCACACACTGCGCTTGTCCGTCAATTTTTGGAGTACTGCAGCCCAGTGTGGGATCCTTATCAGGTGGGTTTGACGGAGGACATCGAAAGAGTTCAAAGAAGGGCAGCTCGTTTTGTATTGTCACGATACAGGGGAGACAGGGTTACGGAAGTGATACAGGATCTGGGATGGGAATCACTACAACAACGGCGCTTACCGCTGCGGCGTGGGCTACTTTCGAAACTCCAATCGCCAACATTCTCCTCCCAATGCGAAAATATATTGTTGACTTCTACTTACACAGAAACGATCATCAGAATAAAATACGAGAAATCAAAGCTCGAACGGAGAGATTCAGGTGTTCTTTCTTCGCACGCGCTATCCGAGAATGGAATGGGAGATAAATAGTATAAAAGTGGTTCGATGAACGCCCTGCCAGGCACTTGACTGTGCTTTTCAGAGTATCCCATGTAGAAATAGATTTAGATGTGGAAATTGTACTGCAGCGTTAGCAGAACGTTTTCTGTTGACGGTGCGAATGGAGTTGTCTACTGCCTGTCAAATTTTCCGGAAAAGTTCTGAGGCGAATGCCACGAAGTAGTTTCTTCATCTTCGTAATCAAATCAAAGTCACAAGGACTTCAGGGAGCATGGTGACAGGCAGAGAACTTCCCAGTCCCATGGAATGAACAGAGTAGCTACAGCTTGCGCTGTATGCGCCCGCCCATTGCCGTGCAAAATGACGGGTGGGTTGCGCAGAAAGTTTTGCCTCTTCGTTCGCAAAGATGATGACACGTCGTGCTGTACGAACTCTAATACATTCAATCAAGCAGATTCTGTCTGCATCCAAGTGTCGGTCGTTTGCACTATCTATGTATACCTCGCTAGTGCTGTCTGGTAGAGTGCATTCATCGAAGACACACTGGCTCCATTCCAGGTGCTATGGCGTGGGATGCGATAAACTGTAGTCGGACATTGGTTTTTGCGGAGAGAACGCTGACCAACGCTTGGCATGTGCAGAATGTTGGTAGACCTGTTCTTTTTCCCAGTCTTCCGAAAGGACAATATTCTCTCACACAATGCATGTGAAACTGAACCTGCTTTCTAAAACATGGGGCAACTTCCCTAGTCAGCATTATTTCCGCACTCTCATAGAGGACATGTTGGGTATAACGGGACGACAACTGACACCCGTGACTCATCAATCCAGAACTATTGTACACCTAAGTGAAGAGGTTGAGCAGGAATGGAATAATGTACCCCAAGTCTATTCACCATCTGTATCATCCAGTGGGTGTCAGGAATCTGTGCTTGCTATGCTGCTCGTGGAGGCTACAATGCGTGCTAATATAGTTTCAGTATGTTTCGACACCTCGTTCTTCAGCAACGATTGGGCTATTGTTCTGTTACTGCAATCATATACTCCATAAGTACTGTTTTAAGAATAAATATTGAGTGAACTGGAAATGTCTGTAAGGGTGTAGTAATTTTTATTTCCAGCCGTGTAAAATGTATGAAGAAACTAAGAGTACTGTAAACCAGTATGGTATGAAGATTAGTAAAAGTGCAACTGAGTGCATCTAGGTAGAAACCTATCCGAATTAAATTGTAAATACACTGGTCAAAACATGGGATTGGTTGAGATATTTAGATTCTGAAGTATTGCCATCGTCAGATCGTCAGAGTGAACTAAAATAGACTGATTTGCTGACGGTTCCACGGGGTGGAGACTACAGCATTACAGATAGAGGTATTAGCAGAAAGTTGCTACAGAAAGGATTGGTGTTGACTTGTGTTTATTCTACCAAACGAATTACACAAGTTAGGTTGCAACATGGTATGGCATTGAGTGCCTTAGGAAGATTGTAAGCAGATACACAGGGAGGAGGTTGCAGTTATGTCCGAAAGTGTAATTTCCAGGACTTGGACGCGATTATAAAGTACGGGAACCGATAATAGAAAGGACGGAGATGGTCGTCCAAGGGTAACAGGAAGAGATGACCGTTCGGTTAACAGCACGTCGAGGCAACAGGCTGAATGCAAAAGGCTGCAACGTATTCTCCTGGCAGCAACAGGACGTGCAACATTAACAGAAAAACTCCGAAAAAGCCTTCGGAAATGTGGTCTTCCGGAGGCCTATGGCGCGAGTGCCATTAAAACCACGACACCGTTTTGCCGGCAGAAACTGGGCGGAGGAACATCAGCATTGGAGTCGTTACTATTGGCGCCGGGTTCTGCACACCGATTCAAGATTTTGTGTTCAGCTGGACACTCGACGTTACCTCTTCTGGAGAGAACGTGGAAGTCGGGACAATCCAACTTATGTGGAGGAAACATCTCCGCATCTTGGTGGTGGACGGGCAGGAGTCAGTTTTGGCGCCCGTACGGACCTCTATGACTTTCTGAATAGTACTTTGACTGCTCAAAGATATAGAAAAGAGATTCTTCGACCCATTGTTGTGCCTTAAGCCGAAGCCATAAGAGATGGATTCCTCGTGGTGGATGATAAAGCTCGTCACCACGGAGCTGCACTGGTGGGCAACATGCTTGATGCTGAGAGAATTGAAAGAATGAATTGGTCAGATTGTTCATCGTACTTAAATCCGAATGAGCATATCTGGCTTTTACTTGGCAGACGCATTGCAGCCAGACCAGCACCTCCCACAACAGATGCAAAGCTGGATATTGTATTCTTGGAAGAATTGCCAAATTTCGGTCAAGGGCTTACACAACCGCGTACTGTCCATGCCGTCTAAGGTGATCACACACCAAATAAGAGGGCAAAGAGAATGACTTTTTCAGTATTATGTTTGCCCCATGGTACCTGGCTCTAAGTAAACGCCGCGAAAACTTCAGGATAAGACCTGAGACAGCAAAATATCGTACTGTACCAACACAAATTGTATTTGTAGCCAACACCATATGTTTATTGTGTATGATATCTCATCTGATCAAAAAATGTTCAAATGTTTGTATAGTCTATGGGACTTAACTACGGGGTCATCAGTCCCTAAACTTACAAACTACTTATGAACTAACTAAGACTAAGGATGGCACAAATATCCATGCCGAGGGGGGATTCGAACCCCCGACCGTATTGGCCGTTCAGACCGTAACTGGAGCGCCTCAATCACCGCAGCCACCGCGGCCGGCTCTCATCTGATCCCCGAACTTTTTTGAGCAGTGTATTAACACATAACAAAATAAAATTAGTCCTATGGTAGCTTTCAGGAAGCAAATCAGGTGATATTTGCAGTATTCATTTGTGGCGACGAGCAAAGCCCAGCGTATCATGAGCGCTCGCAGCGCATTTTTCAAGCCACTGTCACCGCGTGTCGGGGATTGTTCCATAGTTTCCAGCTGCGGGTCGAGATTGCGTCTGACGTCCGCCTTTCTAAGCCTACCATGAAGATTGCTTGCTCGGGAAACAGGGGCAGCCGGGTTGATGATGTTTTGTTAAATATATAACGTGACATGGGCACGCTTTTCTGCCAATGATTGTGTGACTACTGCGGAAATGTTCAAATGTTTGTAAAGTCTATGGGACTTAACTACGGCCGGCCGCGGTGACCGAGGGGATTGAGGCGCTCCAGTCACGGTCTGCACGGCCACTACGGTCGGGGGTTCGAATTCCCCCTCGGGCATGGATATTTATGCCGTCCTTAGTCTTAGTTAGTTCATAAGTAGTTTTTAAGTTTAGGGACTGATGACCCCGTAATTAAGTTCCATAGACTATACAAACATAAAAAAAAAAAAAAAAAAAAAAAAAAAACAATCTTAACTACGGGGTGATCAGTCCCTAAACTTACAAACTACTTACAAACTAGCTAATACTAAGGACGGCACAAATATGCACGCCCGAGGGGTATTCGAACCCCCGACCGTAGTGGCCGTGCAGACCATGACTGAAGCGCCTCAGTCCCCTCGGCCACCGCGGCCGGTGACTACTGCGGACTCAGAGGTGCCCACCCCCGAGCTTGGCCAATGACTCACCGCCATCCCCAAACTGCGACCAACGTCCCCCCCCCCCCACCTCACCACACACAGAGTACATTAGGTCCTATTTTGACATTTAATATTGAAAATTTATTTCACGTTTTGCCCCGAGGCTGGCCAAAAGTCCTAATTTTTCACCCGCCCCCTCCCCAGAAATGACGCAACTTGCGTGACACTTGGGCACCTGTGACTGCGGTTGATCAGGACCGTCCAATAGTCCTATGGGACAATACTTCTTCTCCAATCGTATTCCAAGACGAAGCCGTAGGTACGCTTTCACAGAGCACGCAATGGCCAGGACGTTCTGCGCGCTCGAGGAAGAATTAATCTTTCTCCCCTAGCGACCACAACCACAAGACCTGAGTATTGTTTAATTTTGGAAAGAAGTGTGCATGACCTGTCGATACCTCCAACATCGTTACTGGATCATATCACTGTCTTGGAGGAAAATAGTGTTGCCAGTCGTAGCGGAATTTTGCTGCGGTAGCGAAATTTTTACTTCCTTCGTCCGAATCCAGAACATTTCCGTTCCAAAGTCCAAAATGTATGAATTGATCAGTATGTTACGGCGGAAAAAGGGAAAGCTTAACGTGATAAGCATCATCGTAATATATGTTGGCAGTCTGTTATATAGGAATATGTCTTTAAAACTTTCAACTATGAGAGAGTCAGGCAGAATAATAACCGCACATTTCGCTTTTCAAAGTCACTAGTAGTCCGTGTTACATTAAATCACTTTAGTTCCGGAAATTACACAATCGTAAATTTCTTCTTATTTTCCCTTCCTTTACCCTCATCCATATCACCGCGATGTCTGAGTCTTCCTGCACTAGGAAATCATGGCTTGTGAAGGGTGAAGTTGTATTTCACCTCTTCAGGGCGGGACACTGCAGTTCTGTCGTTTTCACTAACCGGAGATATTCTTTGATGTCGTCTTCCTAACTCAGAAGTAAGACTAAAGTCGTAGGTTCGTAGTTTCTAAGGTGAGGCTGACAAGCTAGTGAATGTAATAAATGATTTGTCACTCGAGTTTTGGGATGCTAGGTGCTTTATGATTTAATCTTTTGAACACGCACACTTGAAGCGAAACAGCAGTCTGTAGAATAATTAACTAACAAAACAAACAAATAACAATAATAATAATAAAATGTATTCTTACTAGACTGATACGCAATCTTATCCACGTGTATTCTGTTTTAAAACGATCGTGTATATTTTCATACTACTTCCTGCATTAATCTCCATGTTACCGTTCTATTCAGTGCCCACGCTCGATACCATATAACCTGCACTCGAATGACTGTACAACTGGCTTCAAGTGAACTTTGTAGAGTGCTTCGTATGTCTTTTATCTCATTATATAATTAAATAAATATTGCAAACAACTGTAAGATTTGAAACAACCTAGCAGATTAAAACTCAGTGCCGGAACGTGTATTCCAGCCGGGGACCTCTGCTTTGCGCGAGCAAGTGCTCCACCGACTGAGCTATCCCAGCACGCTTGACGTTCCATCCACACAGTTTTACTTCCGCCAGTAATTTGCCTCTTATGAGCTTTTCAAACTTCATAGAAGTTTTCCTGCAAAGTTTTCCTAACACTCCTGGAATCCTTTCAGGTCTAGCACTCCTGGAACAAACGACATCGCTGAGACATAGCTTACCCAAGCCTAGGGAATGGTTCCCGAATGATATATTCACTCCGCATGTCAGACGGTAGAGCGCTTGCCTTCGAAATACAAAAGTCCTACATTCGAAGCGCGGTTCCGACATACAGTTTTAATCTCCCACGAAGTTTCATATCAGCGCACACTCCAGTGCACTGTGGAAATTGTAAGGTAATTGAGGGGTTAATGATATTAACGTAGTCCTACAACGCAATCTGAATTTGCTTCTTGAAGACTGATAACTTCGGAAGTTCATCGGGCTTGGTCCCCGAGTGTCAGTCAGTCAGATTATACACTTAAGGACTACCATTTGGGTAACTCCTCAGGGGTTTGACATTATGTCTACCATCTCTCTCACACCCCACCTATTACGTCATCTCTTATCTACTATTTTATCTGATCAAAATCGAGGAATTTTATTTATAAAATGACTTAACGGCTCAAAAGCCAGAAATTCCATAATGGTAATTTTAATACATTAGTAATGTAGAGCGTAATACAGTTTCAATATTTCGTATTGTAAAGCTTATTCTCTTAGATATGAACCAACTGATGACATCTCAGATGATACCACGTAGGTTTTCACACAAGTGAAAGATACGGGCGACATATGGCAATCTATAATAGCAATCGGAACTATGAAATCAAGCGCTAATCGCCACACGAGATGATAGCAGTGTATTATTTATCAAGTCATTACCGAAGTTGTATGAATCAGAAGTCAGTGAATTCGATATAGTAGCATTAAAGGAATTAAGCTTCTTATTGTAGCGGGTGTTATTTGGTAAAAGCGCTTAGGTACACTTAACGGAAAGATCCAACAACTAAGTAACGTGAAATATATATATATATATATATATATATATATATATATATATATATATATATATATATATATATATATATATATATGTAGTAAAAGTGGGCCACTGTACGAAATAAAAGCTTAATTCTCGTAGGAGGTACCCAGATATGAGTTTACTGTTATAAAAAAAAGCTAAATTTTAGCAATAAAATTAGCAAAAGATACGTGTGAACTACCGGCTACTCCCTGCTGCAAAACCTTGTTTCCTGGCCCAAATTGAGAACTGGCTTGGTTCAAATTACTCTAATAACGGGAAGTTAACGACACAATGGACAATATACATATCAGCTCACAGACATTAATATACAAGCCACCACAATTACAGTTATTTCATAAAGGTGGCTAAAGAAAAACTTTTATGGTGCAATGGAACTTAACCATAAAAAAATTTGCATCTGGCCTTGTTATCAGCACTGATGAAAAACAATATGAAATAAAAGGGGGAAGGTAATCGAAAACTAAAATTTATAGGGGAGTCAAAATTATACTGAATTTATCTTGTTTATTCAGGTCGAACGCAAGAAAAATGGGTAATCAATATTGTTAATACCATAAAAATGCATCGCATTTACATATCTAATACTGACAATGCCCAGCATTGAATTTAACATAAACTACACAGAAATTAACACTACTGGGGGGCAGGATTTACAAAAAACACTCACTTGCTCACACACATGCAATGCAACAGCGAAACTCACCAAAATCAGCGTGCTGAAACGAAGCAGAAGCAGGCGCAGCTAACGTAGGCGAAATTCAGCCAACCCGGAGGTACCACACAACATAATAGACAATAAAACTGCGAAGATGGCTCTGGTCTCTCGTGCCTGATTTGAGATGGTGTGTGAGTATAGCAAAGTTAAGTTGCATTTAGATTAGACCGCGAGCAAACACGCTAACGGCGACACACGGCTACGTTACATGATCACACTCCACTGAAGGTGAAGAGGTTAAAAATCGGATTCATTACACAAAATCGGGGCGAACTCTGAAGTTGCAGTCTAAGAGTAAATTATCTAGGCACTGGTTTTATGGGAAGTGGCGTGAGTTCAGCTGACTAGCTGCAAACCCCTGAAGTTCAAAATGTTCAAATGTTTGTAAAGTCTATGGGACTTAACTACGGGGCTATCAGTCCCTAAACTTACAAACTACTTATGAACTACTTACGAACTAGGACGGCACAAATATCCATGCCCGAGGGGGGATTCGAACCCCCGACCGTAGTGGCCGTGCGGACCGTGACTGGAGCGCCTTAGTCCCCTCGGCCACCGCGGCCGGCACCCCTGAAGTCGGAGTTCAGATCCACGTGGTTCCGGAAACCGATAAAAATGTATAAATTCAGTTTTCGAAAAATAAAGAAAATTAACTATGGCATGCAACCCCTAGAACTGAGTAGAATTTAATAAGGAAGCTACTGAAATACAGCAACATGCGATTGGGAGCGTTCACAGAGACGGAAGTTGTCTCAAAACCCGGAAAAGTGAAATAATTACAAAGTCGAAAAAAGAAAAAGAAAAACTACGGCATGCAACCCATAGAAATGTTCATAATTACAAAAGGAAGCGAATGAAATGCAGCTACACGCAATAGGGAGCGATTACAGAGACGGATGAAGTCCAATCTCAAAAAACCAGGAAAGTGAAATAATTACAAAGACGAAAAAGTGAGAATAAAAACTACGGCATCCAACCCTTTGACAAACATAGAATTTTATAAGCAAGCTATTGAAGGAGGTTGTACAAGGCTCGGAGAGACTTGCTGACAAAGACTGTTCGGAGAAGAAACAGCAAAATTAAAATAGGCGGGGAAAGAACATCGTGAAATATTTGTGGAAATCAGAAGGATACACGCATAGTTACTTGCCTGTTGGGCATGGAACAAACAATAGTGGAAGCTGAAGGCTTTGTTCTAAGAACCAATCATGTGGAACACATATCACAAACGGAAGGAAACTATAAGAAAGATTTTACATACACTGTACAAAAATGAACATATCGTGTGTTAGAAACTGGGCCCCACAAAGCTAGAAAGAATTTACACAGAGTTCGTACACTGCCACATAATCACAAAAGGTTTGAATATACCAGGCCATTATCAAACTGCAATACACCGCGTTTATCTGTTGGAAATCACTGGATTGAAAAACGAACACATTTCTGCGCACGAACGGAAAAATAATCTGAAAAATGAATCTAAGGTGAACATGCTAGACACCGAATCGCTACCATCTACGCGGGCACAAGAGCAGAACCAACCTTACCTCACCACGATCCGAGCACCAAGTCAAAAGCGAGCGGCCAGGAGGCGCGAAGCTACCGGAAACTGGCAAAATCCGAAAAATCAGCGTTAGTGGGGACGCCAGACTCGTCCTGGCGAGTGCTCGCCGACCGGCTTGTAACCAAAGGGTGTAGAAACCTCTTTGGTAACATCAGCAGCAGAGGATGGAAACGACTAACTATCGACTCTGAGCCAGAGAGAACCATGCAAAGCGAGTTATTACTACCTACATTCAGACAGCCATTAGATTCTCGCACATCCACTTAAAAGTAAAACAAGTCCACATTCTTACAGGGACAGTGGCGTAGCGAAGAAGCCGTACTTATTGCCACATTCATAAACACATTAATAAATTATTAAAATAACAAAATCCTAGCAATATCAAATAACATTTCAGAAACTAATATTTTAAAACATGAAATAAAAATGCTATTCCTCATGCCTCGAAAAGAGTTGGGTTCTAGTTTAAGCAAAATGCTAATCTAGCGACATCAAATAAATTACAATTTTATAAAAAATATATGGAAGACGACAGACGGTCGTCTTTCAATAGTCAATACGGGGATAAGTCTTTGGGCAGTGAATTCGAGGCGGCCGCGGTGGCCGAGGGGAAGAGACTGCTGGACTTCTTTTCTCGTTTAATTTTACTAAAATCGTAAGAATTTTTTATTCCTTTAAAATTAGAATTTTGTTTAGTGCAGAAAACTGTATTGTATTATATCGTCAAGAAGAAATTAACAGCACCATGGGTACCTTGGTTGGATTATTTGATGTATAAACAATACAACGTCCTAGCAGAAATAAATTATCCTAAGGAAATTACTTTCCTGATGTAAATCGTAAGTAGCATGACCGATCTCATTTACGGAGAATAATTATTTAGTTATTATTTTTAAAAAAATTCAGCAACGGGTGACTTCGGAGTTTTAGAGAAGACAATAATAAAGCAAAAACGAAATATTATTGATTGTCAAGAGAAAACGACCAGGAATCCTACTGCACAGGCAACTCACTTTTCGACAAGACGAGCTTTGAGGTCAGACCGAAGCTGAAAAAAAAAAAAAAATAAAAAAAAAAATTAAAAAAACCACGCCGAAGAAGGCGAAATTTGAAAAAAAAAAAATAGGGAACTGAGACGCTTCAGTCAAGGTCTGCACGGCCACTACGGTCGGGGGTTCGAATACCCCCTCGGGCGTGGATATTTGTGCCGTCATTAGTCTTTGTTAGTTCATAAGTAGTTTGTAAGTTTAGGGACTGATGACCCCGTAGTTAAGTCCCATAGACTATACAAACATTTGAACATTTTTTGAAGTGAATTCGATATAGAAGCATTAAAAGACTTCCGCTTCTTGTTGTAGCGGGTGTTATTTGGTAAAAGTGCGTCCCATCACACAATACCTCCCACAAAACCACAGCCATAAAGCCACCTCTATGCTTAGCTTCCCAGTAGATAACAGAGGATTTCTCACCCAACACCACCTGGGCAGCCTTATAGGACACGTTTGAAGGGAATAACTTCAATCGAACAACTTAGTAACGTGAGAAGTATATTTTAAATAGTCAATACGGGATAAGTCTTTGGGTAAATTTCCACGATGCGTGACACTTTATCCGAAATCGTAGAAGCCTATCTGCTCGATTGTAGCATTGAGGACTTGAGGCGCACACTTGATTAACACATTGCAGTGTCCATGACACGAGGCACATTCTGCCTCCAGGCGCTGTGCGCCGTCTGTTTAATTATGCATCAGCCAATCAGATTTGGCGCACGTGATTGAGTTCGTGGCGCGCTGCCTCTTGCGGGATTGTGGGTACTTCTCGTCCCAACTGTTGCCGTTCCTGTGTGCCTATCGCTTCTCGCGTGTGTTTCCATGACAATACGCGATGCTACACTATTAAGTAACGAACACGAAACCTGCTGTTAATCATCAAATTTTTATAACAAATTTTATTTAACTAACAACTTTCAATTTTATTAACAACTTTCAAATGAGTAAGCGCTGATATGAAACTGTGTGCCGGTATCGAGATTCGAACGTGGGATGTTTGCCTTTCGCTGACAAGTGCGCTACAGACTGAGCTATCCAGGCACGTTTGCCGGTCCGCCATACCCGTAGCTTTTTCTGCCAGTACCTCGCCTCCTACTTTCCAAACTTCACAGACCTGGAAGTTTCGCAGAACTTCTTTGAAGTTTGTAGAGTGAAGGCGAGGTATTGGCGAAATTAAAGCTGTGGGAAAGAATCGTGAATCATGCCGGGATAGCTCAGTCGCTGGAGCTCTGCCAGCGAACTACAAAGGTCCCAGTTTCGAATCACGGTTGTGACATACAGTTTTGATCTGTCCTGAAGTTTTATTCACGAAGTCGTCGGTAACAGATGCTGTTTCACACAAAAACCTTTAGTCAGAGATATAGGAAACATTTTCACTGTAACAGAGACCAACCTAAAGAAGGTATAAAATGTATTTTCGCAAAGTTGAAGCTCGTCGAGGGGGCAGATGGAAGCGACCGTAATGTGTGCCGAGTGTCAACGTAGTTACTTGTTTATAAGTGATGCTGGAAATTAAGCCAACTTCATAATGTTGCAAGTGCATAAGCAACTCGATGTGAGGTGTAGAAATTTTATGTGGGAAACAGTGTCTAAAAATTGTGGCTTGAGGCTTCATATAATTTTTACCTGCTACGGGAGCTGAACTTTCAGAGGTACAAGGAACTGATTCGCAAGGAGATTTGTTATCTTCGCGTTTTAAATATTTCAGTGTTTCTTGAAATTTCTTAATTAATCAATTTCGCTGAGGATAATTGTTCATATTCCTTTTCTTCTATGGTTAAGGAACGTGAAAAGGTGGGAGTTAATAACTATTAAATATTTGTAGAACGTCATGTTAACCACAGCTGCTTATTTTATGAACCCAAAGCTTCCGGTTTCGGTTAATATTCCATTATCAAGCGCCAGCAGAGCTTAACCAGTTGATTAACGTAACACTTTACAATCTTGAAATAATTATTTGGCATTATACTTCACTCGATATGTTTTTCCAGTGCTCGTGTTCGTAACGAGCAGAGTTCGAAACTGGGACTTTTGCCTTTCGCGGGCAAGTGTGTTACTGACTGAGCTATCCCAGTATGTTTCGCGGTCCGTCCCCTCACCTTTACTTTCGCTAGTCACTGGGCTTCACTTTCCGAACTTCACAGACGTTCTTCGGCAAAACTTGCAGGACTGTGAAGTTTGGAATGTAGGAGGCGAGGTACTGCCAGAAAATGTTGTGGGGACCGACCGTGAAGCGTGCTGGGATAGCTCAGTCAGTAGCTCACTTGCCCGAGAGAGGAAAACGTCCCACGCTCGAATCCCGATTCTAAATGTTTAAATGTTTGTATAGCTTATGGGTCTTAATTACGGGATCATCAGTCCCTAAACTTACAAACTACTTATGAACTAGCTAATCCTAAGGACGGCACAAATATCCATGCCCGAGGGGGGATTCGAACCGCCGACCGCAGTGCCCGTGCAGACCGTGACTGGAGCGCCTCAGTCCCCTCGGCCACCGCGGCCGGCAATCCCGATTCAAGCACAAAATTTTTCTCTGCCAGGAAGTTTCATGTCAGCGCACACTCAGGTGAAAGTTGTTAATGCAATTGAAAGTTGTCAATTAAGTAAATATTGCTATAAGACTTGCTTCAGCTGTACTTGAGTGGCTTCTTAAGGAATCATGTCGTAGTTATGGGTGATTGTTAATGAATCTCAACTTTAACTAAAACTTAGCTAATTTTACTAATATATATATATATATATATATATATATATATATATATATATATATATATATATATATAAACACATTGGTTTATTCAATGAGTGCAAGCAATTTAAACTCTGGTAGAAAACAAGCTCATTCCTTAATGACCGGCTTACTGATTGAAATTTATGTCACAATTCTACAATTATTCCAGTCGTAGCTCACTTGTCAGTTAACGCTAATTTATGGCCTGTCTCTGCGGAAACGAACAGCATATGTGACCCAGCTCTCAAAATTACTGTCAAAGCTGCTGCTGTTGCAAAGTCAAAGCTAATTACATAATTTGCAGGTGTGTAATGCAAATCAACTAACTACACAAATACAAAATTTCTCCATCTGTGCAGTTAAAAAAATTAATTTGGGTTAGGAATAAATGATCAAAACGAAACAGTATAAAGGGCTGATTTTAAAATAAATTCTTTATAAGAATGAAGGACATGATACATTAACAATAGTGATTCTTTTACAATTTTTACGGAAAGTCATTAATTTTTGCTATTAATTTTAAATCAGTCTTTCTCTTTAGTACGATCAAAAATCAACTACTAAGTTAAACAACGTAACTAAAATATAAAATATCCCGATCACATTTTCTCCCTTCTTTCATACAGCATAATTATACTAAATACTTGAACTACAAATTGGATTATTTAGAAAATGCATGTAAAAAACGTATTCTTCATTCAGCCTTATAATGAAATTAGAATCCTCCTCACCTTCATTTTTCATAATATCAGATCACTTTCAGTCATCGTTAAATTTTTCCAAATTTGGTTTACCTCATCATCCGTAGAAAAAAAATATTATTGCATATAAAAAGATTAGTCTGTTCAAAGCTCACACAACTGTTTGGAAACTGAACTCCATGACTACCTACAGAGGACTCCGCCGCTCATCGCTCCTCGATGGCAGACAACAAACCCAACTAAATGTTCAAATGTTTGTATAGTCTATGGGACTTAACTATGGGGTCATCAGTCCCTAAACTTACAAACTACTTACGAACTAGGACGGCACAAATATCCATGCCCGAGGGGGGATTCGAACCCCCGACCGCAGTGTAACCCTACTAGTTCAAACGCGGTACAGCACTCTCCAAAGGGTGTCCTCGCGGAGGCAAAGATATCAGCTGCAGACATTCAACATCGCAGACGTCAGATGTGACTAACCTCACCCACGTTTCACTGCTACAGAGTGAAAAATCTCATTCTGTACCTTCATCATTCATCGATGGTAACACTGATTGTCAAATGGTCTAGCTAGATACGTACGCGATACATTTGTTTTATAGTTTAAGGTCTTTATTCTACTTTAAGATTTCCCAGAAAGCTATAATACGCTGCTGTGGAGTGGCCGAGCGTTCTAAGGCGGCTTGCTGCGATGCGCGTGGTTGCTCGCCATCGGAAGTTCAAGGTATTTGTGTTGTCCTTAGCGTAAGTTACTTTAACTTAGTTTAAGTAAATATCACTTTAAATACATATAAACAATCCCTGAGACGGATTTTCGTCTCGAATATATCATAGACATTAATGATAAATCTGAGACATTGAATTAAAATTTGTGATGCGACCGGGAATCGAACCCGGACTTCCATGCTTACTAGGTAGAGGTCTGACCGCTAGACCACCGCATCACTAACGATTAAGGCGCCTCGGAATAGTCTAAGCACGATTTCCTTCATGTCTCAAACTTTAGTTCAGCTTTTGTGTTCCATAGAACATTGCCACAACTGCCAAGGCTCTCCATGTAGCGGAATAGACCTCGGCAATTGTTCAATATGTTCCAATATGTCCATTGCCGAGGTTCTATTCCGCTACATGGAGAACCTTGGAAGTAGTGGCAATGCTCTATGGAACACAGAAGCTGAATTAAAGTTTGTGACGTGAAGGAAATCGTGCTTAGACTATTCTGAGGTGCCTTAATCGCTAGTGATGCGGTGGTCTAGTAAGCATGGAAGTCCGGGTTCGATTACCAGTCGCATCACAAATTTTTATTCAATGCTTCAGATTTATCATTAATGTCTTAGTTTAAGTAGTTTGTAAGCCTAGGGACTGATGACCAACGTCTTTAAGTCCCTTACATTTACAAACAACTGAAAGCCATAAAGGATAAGTAATCCATATTTGGTGTTATAGTGTATTGCGTCTACCGCCTGAACACTACTTTCTAAATTTAATTCTCTTTGTGTTGACAATAGCTACAGTTGTTTTTAATCACAGCCTAAAACGAAACAGACGCGAAACTGTATCAACCAGTATGAACCAACAGAAGACTGCCCTGATACGAACGGAGAACTTACTGTTTTAATACTGTTAATTTGAAACTTACCAATCATTAAATGTGGTGGTAAACTTTCAAATTCAGACATGAAAATTAAATTAAACTAATATACGTCTTCTATTAATTTCTGTCTATAGCAATAAATTTTTACATTCTTGGAAACCGCCCATTTCGCCTTCCCCTTCGTCCTATGGGTCGCATACCAAAATAGCATCCTACTTTGCAAGTATGAAAACATTTATTTTCACGAAGCTTATTCCCAGCTGTACCAGTTAGTTCTCCCGTTGCGTGCATCTGTCAGGCTTTCTTCTTATTTAAGAGCATATTTAAACTACAGGTAGCTCATATCGTATTTCTTTCTTTTCGTTTACATTTACGACAAAATTCCTGCTCACTTATTGCATTTTACACACGGATATATTAATTACTTGTATTAACCCTTTAGTTACTCAAGTTAGTTGGTAATTGCTAAAATGTTTCGGTGTGTGCGTAGGGATGCAAAACATCGATGCTTATGGACGAAACATCGTTCAACAATTGATTGTCAACTCCATTATTACTTTATTAGTTGCTCAGCCAGCGTCAGCTCAAGAGCGGTGCTTCTGCTGTCGTCGCTCGCAGCTGTTTTCATACTTTTGAAATAGTAGGTAAGTGAAATATGAAACTAACAACAATATCATGTATTCACCTTTGTTTGCTATTCTCTTAATGCTGCAGTCACCTGTTCGAGTGAAAACAATAGTATGTTTCACTTTTCTTGGACAGTTTGTACGCGTACATATAGCCAATTAGCCACACGCGTAGTAGTTTGCTATCGTGAGTTTATTGTGTGCAGCAGTAAGTGGTCAAAAGCAAGGACTACCAGTTTTATAAATCCGAATCTAGAGTTCTATGGGATATTGAAAGTAATGCACCCAAACATCGCAACTGTAATATCACACCGATGACTTCAGAATAACAAAAAATTTCGAAATGATCAAACCTATGTCAAATGCGAAGCAAATAAAAAAAAGCTAGGAATAGTGGCTCTTCCGAATAAGTGACAATTTCCGAATGTGTGGTTAGGTTACAAAATAAAAAAATTTATAATAAATTACTGTCGTAAAAACCACTAATTATCTTCTCAGATGGATAGAGTCGGTGAACCCAGTACATTGACACGGATAGGTATTTCTCTATTTGAGACATGACAGTAGACATTATCCATTGATGGAATATTTAGCGAAGAAAAATGTTGCCACTCTAAATGATTTTTGTCTGAGTATTGTGTGCGTAAGAGCATTTTATATGCAGCTTTTTGTTCTACTACAAAAAAGAGTCAGTAACTTGAAATATTGAGTAAAACAGTGTGCAGTAGAATTTTTCTTGTACCGGTAATTATTAGATTAGTGACTGTAGAAGTTATTGGACCTTCACGACACTGGAGAATGCAGATATTCCGAAGACAAATCCCAAATACTTAAAAAAAATTAAAAGCTTTCATGGTTATTATTTGTCATGTTGCCTCTGAGTCTATATCGTTTTTATGTCTATCTTTGATGAATAATCTGATGTTTGTCCAGCACGGACAGCTGGCATTGCTGAAATTTCACCCTCCAGCATCAGTGGAATCGAATCTTCGACAGTGTTACCCAGTCAGACTGATATCGTACTGTCAAAATTCAGTTAAAACATCAAACAAAAGTCGACGAAAAATCCGAGACAAAAGCCAACAAGCCAAGTATAACATAGATTTTCATTTCAGCAAGGTACATGATTTGATAAACGTCATTGATGAATATTCATTTTAAAAATACATTATTAAGTAATAACTGAAAGATGCATAATGTTTAATTCTCTCCACGTCGACAGCTAAGAAAAATGCAATATGTCAACAAAACACAAGATATTTCGCATGTAATGAACAAATCGATGTAAATCCCAAGCAAAATCAGCGCAGTAGGTAGCTAAACCTTATTCCCAACTTCTTTTTCATTCTAATCTGCCATTTCGCTGTGTATTCGTAGCCTAGTGAAATAACATAAATAATGCAGATACTTTCTGGCAACACAGCTTCATTTCAGTGTGTTTTTCCTAATATTTCTTAAACGTATGGAAACATCGGAATAACATCGATGTATCGTTTTTAGAGCGATGATTTTTTAACATCGATATTTTTCCGCAGGAACATCGATGTTTTCATCAACGATGTTGCATCACTACATGTGCGTCTATATTTATTGTGTAATTGAAGTATGGAACTAGGTAGGCTTTATTCCCTTACTACATTAATACAGACCAGTCACTTGTTTTGTTTTCTTTCAAGGGGGTGGTACCTTCCCAGATAAAAACACGATTCATTTCTGTGTGACAAATGAATGGAAAAAAATTGCGATTCATAAACAAATTTGAATTGAGATGCAGGACGTTTATGTTATATGATCGCATAATACTCACTGCGAGATAAATTAATTTCTATTAATGTCATTTCTTCTCTGTGAAACACCGCGTACCTGCCGAGGGTTCCAGTCACCCCACGGGAATGTTTGTGTTTGTGTGTGTGTGTGTGTGTGTGTGTGTGTGTGTGTGTGTGTCTGTCTGTGTGTGTGTTGTCCTCAGTGTACGTCAGTTAAGAAGTTTGTAATTCTAGGGCCTGATGATCACAGCGGTTTGGTCCAAGAGGGTTACAGACATTAGAACATTTTTTGTGCTTCACTTTCACTTAGAGCACAACGTCTCATGTGGGTACGTCATTTGACCGCTGTCATAATTGATATAACTATTACAATAGAGTCCAGAAAACTCGGCTCTCCGTAACCCGGCAGTCCGGGTAACTCGGCCACACCCCGGCACACCTCCTGGGATTATTCCATGCTCGCATAATGCAGGATACAAGTGAAAGCGTAGCGTACATCAGTTACAGGCAATGCTATCTAAGGGCCAAGACATCAGCTTTTCTTGCGCCACCTACACTCTATTTAAGAATCCTTTGAGTCTCTGTATGCAGATGCGTTTTGGCACTAAAAACTATCGTGATCAAAACTGCGGGAGCGCTTTTGTTAAAGTGTCGTTTAAAATCAGCTTAGGCGTGATGGACAAATAACGAACTTATTCATAGCAGACAACAATGACACGGCTTAGTCTGCCTACAGCCTTTGTCTTTTCTTAACCGCGTTTTTTGAAGTCCATGTGAGGGTAAGTAACGAATATCATTTGTAAGATATTGTCTTAAGTTTATTTCGTGTTATTGTATTTTATAAGAAAACAATCTCATCTATTCTTTTTTTTAACACCGTTCCCGATAGCCCGGCATTTTCACAAACTCGGCCAGCTTTCGGTCCACATTAGTTGTCAGGACCCTACTTGCAACTTTGTGGGTTGATAAGCTTTGCAGCTACCTATAGTTCAGGTATTGATATCCAATATATCGTGGCAGAGTTGCTACATCTATTGAGATAGTTTGTTATCCTAATGAACAAGGGCATCGTTGGTAACATTCAGTGCGGTGAACATCGGTTGCATTGCGAAACAAAACAGTGATAAGTTACCAGGAGTCAGAAAGAGCAATATTATCAAACAAAATTACCACTGAAAAAATTAAATTTTCGGTCGCCAGTCCTTTACGGACAACAATTACCAAGTATCTCAATGCCTCGATAATTACTGAATAAAACTAAAATATTTCCTAAAAATGTAGAGAACATTAACAAACGTAATTTAAATGCAACACTTATGTAGTGTGGTCGCTTTCTAAGGCAGTAGACAGCCTCACCATAATCAATACTTGTAAGTAAGCATTATTTGGAAATGGAAAGATTCAATTAACCTCTTTGCTAGAACCAACAATGTGCTGAATGGAAAAATCTACTATTCTGTAGGTAATTATTAAACTTCAGACACTATCCTAGCCAACTTTCAGTTCAGACCTACTTCCCAAAATTCAAGAATCACTTAAAGAAGAAATGTTATTCTGTGTTACCATAGTGTAAGCACCTCAAAATAGGAATCTCTTAGTAAAGCACTGTTCAAGAATTACTTATAACACTAGCAAGCTTATATTTTCATTAACTACTGAATGTAAAATTGTTGCTTAATAAATTACTTTCCTCTAAGTAATTAATTGTCTTCAACAATTTAGAAAACCAACACAGTATTCAAGAGTGTGGTCCCTGAATCTGACACGCTACTCTCGTTTACGCACAAATTACTATGCACTGAATTTACGTAACACCAAAGTTTATATCACTATTCAACATATATTTTTAATAATCAGATTGAAATTTACCACTTCAGAAAACCTCATTATTGAAATAACTGAAACTGCATTTGCTCAATGGAGATAAGGTTTACTCTACTCTTCACTTTCAATGCAAACTCCACTATAGATTTAAGCAAAGCAAATGTTATTAGAATCGTTTATAGTTATTTCAGTGAGTCTCTCGGAATAATCACTGTACCAAAGGATAGGACCCTACTTGGATAAACGACATAGGACAATAATGGGCTCATAGTCAATTCTCGCTAAAAGAAGTAATTATTCAAAGTTCTGAACAAAAATGAGGTTCGGACTGTTATACATAATAAAAAACTTTCCTACTTGACTGTGGAGGTTTGGCGCTGCAGTGTGGCTCCATGTGTTGCAATATGTTGCTTTACTGGCTCTTGAAGTATGTGGCCAAAAACCAATCTTCTTAGCGTCGGAATATTAAACCACCAATTGATGCCAGTACTTACAACAGTGACAATATTTCATTCGAGGCCATATTACGATCTTCTTGTAGGTAAAGACCTCCAGAACATAGCCACCAAGAAACAACGGCACCTCAGTACATTCCACTGTGCCTACCACCACTGCAACTGCACACTATCACGTCTCAAACCGTCAACCCTTGCCACACACTAGCCACTGCGCCAGCCGACAACTTTCCGCATTTTCCCACCTTTTCGCTCCCACACAGTCAGTCTCCGTTACGGCGGGGATGCCCCCCGTCTTTTCTACTCCAGTACAATTTACAAAAGCCCTCAGTCAGAACCTCTACAAGTTTTTCAGCATACATAAATATTAACAGAAATATATTGCATTAACAATATTACTTATATATTTAACAAAACGCATTTTCCAACCATCTTCAATATAAAAGATATTTTCAAAGAACATAAGTTTCAAAGATAGGTTACTCATTGCATACATCAATATCTTGTACACAGTATTTCCAATAATAAATCGAAGCATAATAAAATAAATAAATAAAAAATTTAATTATGGTGTTACATACGGTATAAATAAATTATTTCTTGTGATATTTTCTAAAATACTATTTGCAACTCATTTTATTCTTCTTATGAAGATAGCCATAGATGGCTTTGAAATCTCTATAAAGTGTAATTATTTTAAAGCAACTTGTGGGGCTACATATTTCCTTATGCAGTAAAGTAAACTGTTACGGTTGCGGCTATGAACAAGCAGCAACAGTAACAGTTTGGCTATTATCCTTACAGCAAGAATTTAAAGAAGAACATCGCATATTAAAAACTTGTTATTGAATAATGGGAATTTTAGTAGGAAGAGGGTTTGTATTACAATATTTTAATCTACTGTTGTGTTGTTAATTAACAACTGCGTATATGGTACAGTCATGAAGTACTCTATTCTAGTCAACATCTAATACCCTACTTTCTTAATTTGTCATTGTCTACTTGTCGAAATAAGCCTTTTTCTATGCTGATGTATTATTATAAACACTCAATCATTACAAGTGCTCCAACAAATATCTTCATGTCTGTAATCAGGAAGATAAGTTTACCATTTCCTCATGTTGATACGAGGTTTCAAAAACACAGAATTTTCATTTCGTAACTGTGCCATTCTCTGCAACTATATTTCATGAATGCCTATGTACATAAATAACACACTACAATTTTTAACAACAATGATGCGCTGTTTCTTCCCATCTGTGTTATTCCATTCACAACTCCAACCGACAGTGGAATCTGACTTCCTTCATACCAACTGTTCTTGCTTCACTCACGTGATGAAAGCTCAAATCGTAGTACGACTATTTCATTTGGTGAACATACAATTATGTTCTAGAAGAGTTTCAAAAGAACAAATACATTGCCGGAAATGTCGAAACAAAGTGAATATAAAATAAAAATATCGTAATACGAAATATTTATTAATTATATTATCCTTGAATACTGCTTAGAAGCTTTATTTGTTCGCCTTCAAGGCATTCTCAAGCGGTCTGCAAAAGTTAAAATACGTCTTTTCAGAACTATTTTTCGTAAAGAAATATGGGACATTACAAAAATTTGGATACTTACAGTTCATCTCTTGTTATTACATATAGCATCCGTACCTCTATATGATAGTATGTGGGTACATTTCTCAGAAACCCGTTTTTAATTACTTTCTCGTTTGAAAGCTCTTGCGATGCTATATGTCTACAAAGATTAGACATTCTGTATTTCCTGGTGTCTTTGGTTATGATCTAGCTTGTATTTCTGACATGCTTAATTTAGAATTTTCGGCTACCATTAAGTGTGAAAAAGTTTAAAAGGATTTTATATTATGAATCTCCTGTCTTTGGTTATGACAGAGCAAGAAGTTAAATATAAGTAATGCAATCAAAATTATTGTAATGTCCTATATTTACTTAAGAACAATATTTCTAAAAAAACTTATTTAAACTTTTTCAAACCAATTGACAATGCCAAAAAGGCGAAATACCAGTAGAGACCAATTAAAACTACTTAGCAGTTTGAAAGTATAGGATATACACGAGGGTTGGAACTTACACAGTGGCAACACTGCTGTGGAGACCCTATGCTATGGAATCAACTATTGTCGCTGATAGCATACGTTGTTCATATACCTACCTTACCTCCGAGCAAATGGACTCGCCAATTCCAACTCACCGGCGTGCGCACAATCGAGGGGAAAACAGTCACTTGTGAGCGAGCGGTCTAGCGTTACAGTGTCGCTATGATTTAGAAACAGAAACATAGGAGTTGACTCAAGATTGAATGTGCTGGAGATCGTACAGAACAAGTGTGTAATCAAGGATTTTAAGTGCGTCAGGGCCCCATAATGGTGAAACGTATTCTTGTGTACGACTGTGATAATGTTATACTAACGCATTACGTTCCTCCACAGCAGACCGTCAGCACACAGAATTACAGTACCTGTTTGGAGCATCACCTGCGACGCGTTTTGCAAAAGCGGCGGCAACGATTTCTGCGCAACCCACCCATAATTTTGCACAAATTTTGTATTTAAAAGTAAATCCTCCAGTTTCATATTTTATGTATTAAATTATTTTCTGGGAGACATAGTCATAAGCCACTGTTGACTACCTCTTAATTAGAATCACTCTAAAATTAATATTATGTAGCATAAAGGGAGTTGACTATTTCACAACATGCTTAGCAAGTATTAAGGAAGTGTGTGCAGTAGAAAGAAGGTTTGTATTTTGTGTTAAAAATTTTCAACTTGCTGTATCTCAAAACTAGTTCGATGTGACTTATGACTATAACTCTCCGACCCCTTCATAGGCAAAGCAGTTACTTCAGAACTAGGGGAGCTAAATTGAGACATTCTCTTCATTTAACCTTTATTCTTACTGACATTTTTAGGTGAATACATCTATAAACGCAACTTACAATTACCTTAATTGGAAATATTTTCTTATTAGAAAAGTAAGTATGAGTAAATAGAGCTGTATACAAAGTTCACAGAAGTATTTTTGCACAAGTCAGTACATACAGGGTGTCCCAGCTATCTTGTCCACCCAAATTATCTCTGGAACAATAACAGCTATTGGAAAACGACTTTCACCGGTATCAATGTACGGCTGGGTCCCATGAATGTACATATTTGGAAACATTCCAAAACGAAAGCAAATGTGTTTTTAACACAAAATTATGTTTTTTGAATGGACACCCTATATTTTTTCTTCAGCCATCCATAGCATGACAAATCACATAAACAATGGCGTTGATTGCATCGCAATATTCCAATTGCATCCCGAGATAGTGCGACGCGAAGTTGACGCTTGAAAAACCCGAAAGGCGCTGCTAGCGCACGTCCTGAGGCTCAGGCGTGAACCCCAAGCTGCCCGTAATCGCGATGTGATGGCAGCAGACCGTATTATTCGTTTCGGACCTCTTGATAAGTATGGAAGTGCGATTACGCATGTCAACGGACATCATGAGGTTCACACCTGAGCCTCAGGACGTGCGCTAGCAGCGCATTTCGGGTTTTTCAAGCGTCAACTTCTCGTCGCAATATCTCGGGATGTAATTGGAATATTGCGATGCAATCAACGCCATTGATTATGTGATTTTTCATGCTAAGGATTGCTGAAGAAAAAAGAAATATAGCCGGCCGCGGTGGCCCCGAGGTGACTGAGGCGCTCCAGTCACGGTCAGCACGGTCACTACGGTCGGGGGTTCGAATCCCCCCTCGGACATGGATATTTGTGCCTAGTTGTCCTAGTTCGTAAGTAGTTCATAAGTAGCTTGTAAGTTTAGGGACTGATGACACCGTAGTTAAATCCCATAAGCTTAACAAACATGTGAACATTTTTTTTTTAAATAGGGTGTCTATTAAAAAAAAACAAAAAGAAAAAAAAACAAATTTGTGTTAAGAAACACATTTGCTTTTAGAATATTTCCAAATATGTAAATTCATCGGCCCCAGCCGTACATTGATACTGGTGAAAATCGTTTTCCAATAGCTGTTATTGTTTCATTGATATTTTGGGTGGACAAGATAGCTGGGACAACCTGTATATTAGTGTGCTGCAAGTAATACTTTCTTTACCCATATGTTTCATAGATGGCGCTGCTTTTTACATTTTTCATGGCGTTTCCGACGGTCTTTCTGAACAATACAATAGTAGTTGTACTTGAAGTAGCGCCATCTGTTAGCGCGACCTCAGTTTATGTTGACAAGGCATGGCATGCTGCAAAAAGAAGTTCGGAAAATTTCGGAAGATTCACTCGAAATATCAGGAATATTTTGAAAATTTTGGAAGATTCTCTAGAAATTTCAGGAGAATTTGGAAAATTTCGTAAGATTTGTTTCGAAATTTCGTATTTTTTGGAATGATTTAAAAAATCGGGAGAGCTTCCGGTATTTCGGAGGATCTGGCAACACTGCGACTGACGAGGCGGCGGATGACTGCGAGTGCAGCGGCCCTGGTTAGCGGCGGGCGGCGTTCGGGCAGGCTGTTTTGCGCAGCCGTGACCGTCCTGACGAGATTCCAGGAACCGCGCTGCATGCCGGGATCGCTGGCGGCGACGTTGTGTGGGCTGGTCGGCCGCGGGTTCCATTAGGTCGTCAGCGCGCGTGCATGTGGCAGGCTGCGCCGCTAGCGCATAACTGGCGTCTCAGCGCCGCTCCACGAGTCCACGGGCACAAGCGATCCACCGCAAAAACACGGTTCGCCGCTGGTATGAGAAGCGGGGCGTCCACATAGTGGAACTAACAAGAGTTCGTCCAGTTGTGAGGCGGCGGGATGCTTTATTCTTCCAGCCATGTCCGTTGTTCGGCTGTGTAGTTAATTGTCTGTTATTGTTCGTGACTTTTATCTACCGCTGCCATTTCTAGAGCCCGAAAATTAAAGTTATGAGCAGCCGCAAACCGATGGAGAACATACTGCTTTTAATCTTGAGTGATCTAGTACACATTTTAGCTCGTCCAACTGTAAGAGAATATTTACTAAATTCAGACGACGCTGCAACTACGACGAAAATGATTTTATACATTACTCAATACGATGATGTACCTTAGGTACAGAAGAGACCAGAACAGCACATTACGTCCACCTTTATTGGTCTTTTCCACTGACGCACATGTACATTACCATGAGGGTGAGGTTCACGTACACCCGTGGTTTCCCTTTTCAAAATGTTTGTTAAGCTTATGGGACTTAACTACGGGGTCATCAGTCCCTAAACTTACAAACTACTTATGAACTACCTAAGACTAAGGACGGCACAAATATCCATGCCCGAGGGGGGATTCGAACCCCCGACCGTAGTGGCCGTGCTGACCGTGACTGGAGCGCCTCAGTCACCTCGGCCTCCGCGGCCGGCTTCCCTTTTCAATTACGGAGTGGAATAGAGTGTGTCCCGACATGTCAGGCCAATAGATGTTCAAAGTGGTGGCCATCATTTGCTGCACACAATTGCAATCTGTGGCATAATGAATGTCGTACACGTCGCAGTACATCTGGTGTAATGTCGCCGCAGGCTGCCACAATACGTTGTTTCATATCATCTGGGGTTGTAGGCACATCACGGTACACATTCTCCTTTAACGTACCCCACAGAAAGAAGTCCAGAGATGTAAGTACATGAGAACGGGCTGGCCAATTTATGCGTCCTCCACGTCCTATGAAACGCCCGTCGAACATCCTGTCACGGGTCAGCCTAGTGTTAATTGCGGAATGTGCAGGTGCACCATCCTGCTGATACCACATACGTCGACGCGTTTCCAGTGGGACATTTTCGAGCAACGAGGGACTGGGGCTCTTACCCACGGCGACACTTGCAGAGGTGCGCCAAATTGTCTCTTTGTGCGCCGAGCGTGGTAGGGGGTGGCGCTACAATCAAGATCCGGAAATAAAAGGTGTGAAACCCCAGTCATCTGAAGCACCAGCCGCCAATGAATAAGAACCTTAATTTACAATTTACTATCTTTGTACACGTGATGTTTTTTTAAAAATAATATACCAATTTATTGAGTAATTTTCTAATATATGTCGAAGAAAGACATTGCAATAAAGTTCCGGATTGCTGCTTATGTTTTATTTAATAGTGCTACAGCTGCTTCGACAGTTTGTCATTCTCAAGCGCCTGCATATATCAGAATTACATTAATTACAAATCAAATAATAGGAAAATATTCATAAATTTGTTTGTTATATATTTTCCTAATAACTTACGTCAACGATGTTCGGACGTTAATTAATGTTGACATCTGGCGTAAGTGTTGCATAAATTACATGGAAATATACAAGTATTTAGTTGTTGTATACGGTTTTTAGCTGTCAGGTATTATGCAGCTTTTTACATTAAAACTTTAAATGAAAGAAACTTTTATATCTTTTCGTAATTAACAACAGCTTTGCCAAAGATGTTGACATATATAGTAATCAACTAAGTTATGAGGTACTTTTTCAACTTTAACATTGGTCAGAGAGGTTTATTTCGGTTTTTCCTCTGTTCATTTAGTATATCTTTGCTTTTCAGCCTTTTTCATCGATAAAGTCAATAAAATTAACCAGATAATTTCTATATTTGAAATCAGTGTGTTCATTAAGTATTTCGTTCGGATAATTTTTAGTGTGAATATATATTTCAAATTCCTCCAAAATATTCATTTCTATTCCCACGCGTCGACGTATGTGGTATCAGCATGGTGGTGCACCTGAACATTCCGAAATTAACACTAGGCTGACCCTTGACAGGATGTTCGATGGGCGTTTCATAGGACGTGGAGGACGCATAAATTGGCCAGCCCTTTCTCCTGATCTTACACCTCTGGACTTCTTTCTGTGGGGTACGTAAAAAGAGGATGTGTGCCGTGATGTGCCTACAACCCCATAGGATATGAAACAACGTATTGTGACAGCCTGCGGCGACATTACACCAGATGTATTGCGGCGTGCACAACATTCATTACGCCATAGATTGCAATTGTGTGCAGCAAATGATGGCCACCACATTAAACATCTATTGGCCTGACATGTCGGGACACACTCTATTCCACTCTGAAATTGAAAACGGAAACCACATGTGTACGTGTACCTCACCCCTCATGGTAATGTACATGTGCGTCAGTGGAAAAGACGAATAAAGGTGTTAACATATGGACTAATGTACTGTTCTAGTCTCTTCTCTACCTAAGGTACATCACCGTTCCCTTTGTATCCCTACGTAATTCGGTGCTCTCCGATACACATGATCGAACAGCGGAGGAGTGGTAGTAAAGCGTCAACTTTAGGTTACAATATCTCCGGATGTAAGTAACATTTTACAATGCAACAAACGGCACTGCTTACGTATTTGTTTATATGTTCAGATGCGCTAACGAAAATAACGGGGTTCTATTTTTAAGAAACGTAGGTCTGTGTAAAAAAAAAAAAAAAAATACTTCCGTGCCTTTTTTATGGTTTGTATTAACCAATTACAATAGCCCCTCTCCTCACGTTCGGTCTGTGGAATCTGTTCGTCAGTATTTTATGTGGCTTACGAAATATATCCATCGGTAATGTTAGATGACTCATCCTGTATATAGGGGTAAAGAAATTGAAAGGCATTCTACTTGAAGCAGGTGATATCCAAAATATATGCAGTTCAAATAAGTAAAGTGATGATATGTGATGGAACGGGAGAAACGACACAAAACTGACCGACGGAACCGAGAAACACACGCCACGAACAAACCAACTCCAGCCTACGAGACGGAGAAACAGCAGGGAGATGTAAAGAAGAGACAACAACACCGTGAGTAGACCGAATATCAGTTTAAAAGTACATAGGCCTAACGTGCACCAAGGTTTTTAAAAACTGTTTTTAATCTATGTGTGCAAAACAAACTGTACAACAGCTTTGTATCAGTTTCAGACCACAGAAGATGCTTTTAAAATAAAAAGCGAAACGCGTCTGGTGTAAAATAAATCTCTCAATTGCGATCAGCATAAGAAGGATTATCTCTTATAATTAATTTTAACAGCTGCTGCGGAAGACGGCCACACAACCAAACACAGTAATAGTTCACTTGTTTATTAAATTTGCCCATATGTAGTGTGTTCCTGCCGTGGCGGCCGTGCGCCTGCACACCGACAGGCAGCAACCCGCACAACAAGACGTTGAGCCACGCTGCCGCGGGTCGAGCTATAGCTATGCGGTGCGCCGCAGGCAGGATGCTTACACACAGGGCGACCGATGACAAACACGGCACCAACAGACCGAGCCGCCGTGCGTCCAGCAAGCCTCCAGTGCGTCCTGCTAGAGACAATTCTGCAGCCAGAGGCCACTAGCAGAGCAGTCACGCGGAGCGACGCCTCTGGCTGCGATTGGTCCGACCTTACCTATAAAGAACCGGCCGGCAGACACCGACCACATCTGGTCCAATTCCTTCAACACATCCGCCTAAAGTACATCCACCCATATCCCGGGCTCCTGCCACGCCTTTGCCGCCACATCACTCCCTGTCTTCACCTCCACACCCTCTACATCTCCGAGGGTGGCTTCCGCCACCTACCTCTCCCAGACTACGTTCTCCACAACCGTCCCGACATCTATCCCTCCTTCAAACTATGACGTCTCTCCATAGATTGCCGCACCCTCCTCCCTCCCCCTCCCCTCCCACTCCCGTCCCCTGCTTGGCTCACCCCCTCCTTTCTCCACCTCCCAGGGAGCTCCATCTGGTTTCCCCCATTCTCCCCTCCCCCACCTCTTTTCCCCTTCCCCCGCGCCTTCTCCATCCTCCCCCCTCCCACTGCAGGGCCAGTACAGTGCTAGTGTTTTTAAGTGTTCAGTGCTTCGTGGGTATAGTGTTTCGTCGCCCAGCGTCGCGTAACCGCCTGTGGGAAACCAGTATTCAGTGTTGTTTTTTTTTTTTTTTTTTTTTTTTTTTTTTTTTTTTTTTTTTTTTTTTTTTTTTTTTTTTACCTCAATGTCGCCGTCATGTTCTGTCTCGTCGTCTGCAGTGAGTGTTCTTTACCACCGTGGCAATGTCTTGTTTTAACAACTATGTATGTTCTGTCCACTGTCATGTTGTCTTTTAACATTCTCCCATATTTTCATCTTGTAATTATAAAAGCGCCATCTTATCATTTCCATTCGCTAGGCTGTAGAGCAGCATCATCGGCTTCTGCCAGCCTGCCTGTATTAGGGCATTAAAATTCAGTAAAGGAAAAAAAAAAAAAAAAAAAAAAAAAGGACACCGCCGACATTTCACCTCGGCGCTTCACGGGATGGTTCATTGCCGCGCCTCCACTACTCTCCACTTGTCCTCCCTCCAGAACCTTTCAGTTTTAGCGTGTGTATTTCTCCGAGTGTGTGTTGTGTTTTTTTTGTTTTAACTCCACAATACCAGACGGTCTAACCATAGCCATTCACGGGATGGTTCATTGCCGCGCCTCCACTACTATATTCCTCCTGCTCTCCACTTGTCCACCCTCCAGATCCTTTCACGTGGCAATTTCCGTACCATTCCCCTCCCGGATGATGCCATCCAACCTGACATCTACCCTTCATACCAGCTGTGATCCTTCCCCTTGCTCCCTCTCCCCCTTCTCTCCCTGAGGGCCCCGACTATCCCTCCCTTCCCGACCCTTCTCCCCTCCTCATTCCCCCAGCTATCCCTCCAGATCCTCCTCTTACCGCCCTCCCCTATCCTTCTTCCCTCTGGCTTCCTGGGACATCACCCCCCGTCCCTTCCCCACCGGCCCTGTGGCTGCTCCCCCCTCTCTCTCTCCTCTCATCCCCCCCCCCCCCCCCCGCATACCACATCTTCAATGCTGTAAGTGCTCCACCATCTATTGGACCTTCTTTGTGCTTCCATGTGAGTGCTTCGACAAGTGTGGTGCGTTTTAGTTACATTGTTTTATTTTACAACAGTGGACGGCCAACCCGCAGCCGACACCGTCAGTTTTAGCTTGTGTATTTCTCCGAGTGTGTGTTGTGTTTTTTTGTTTTAACTCCACAATACCAGACGGTCTAACCATAGCCGCCGCCCTATGCTCATTTTAATTGTGTGTGTGTGTGTGTCGCTGACCTTCGAGCAGCTGTTTTTATCCACCACTATCACCGTTCCAAATCTTTTATGTCACCACCGTTTCCCTCCATTTCATGTACTTTGTTTTATCTCCATTTTACTTCTCCGTTTTATGTATGTGTTATCTCCAAAAGTTTATCTCCTTTGTGTTTTTATGTTTCTCCTGTGTCAAATTTTATTTCTGTTGGCTGAAGAGCGCCCGTGAGCGCTGCCGGTCCGCTTCTTTTTAGGGGAATTGAAAGCACAATAAAGAAAAAAAATGGGATACGGAATACTCACCGAACGGAAAACCAGTTCAACGACCTCGGCTACGTTCTGGCTACTTTGGACTTCGTATTTCGGAGTTCGTGTTACCAGTGCTTACTTTCGACCGGCTACGGACTTGGACTTTCTCAGCCGGCTACTCCTCGTGGACTTCACTTCTCTCAGTGTAAGGAACTTTGCTTGCCTGTCAGTAGTGGGACCTGCATAGTGCTATCAGCTTCATGCCGTGGACTTAGGTTTTGTCAGTTTATGCAACCTAAGAACTTTGCCATACTCCAGAAACGGAACTTTTGTTACTTCATCGTATTTGTTGTACTACCTAATTCAACAATAAGAGTGTGTCGTGTGAATGTCTGCTTATTGAGTCACAACACTTCCTTTTTTTCATACTATGTCCTTTTTGAAGCTGTTTGTCCTCTTTTTCACACGATTGCATCTGACCACCCTATGTATGGACAGCAGCGTCAAATAAAACATCGACACGCAGTACCTGCTCTTCTCGTCTAACGCATACAGTACGTCATCTTTGCTTGACATGAACTGCCGTGCAGAACATCGTATACGCTCTCCGCGGCTGGCAGAGGCCGACGTGCTCTCGGCGTAGGATGCGACGGCAGCGCTCTTTTTATTGTACAAAAGTACACAGATCTCTGTACGATGAAAACGAGTTGCTGAATTTTCTCCTTATAGCACGCTTTGAAACAAATACTAAATAAAGTTTTCTAAAACATATCTGGAGAAATTTGACTTGTAGAATTTTTTAAACGGCAACCATGAAGGAGTATCAGTGATCAATGTTCCTATTCATTCTGTACCTTTTCTGTTTATCCAGGCTTCCTGAAATTCGGCACAGCTTCACCTTCTTGCTTCCTAACTTAAGTGCTATAGTACTAACTCTGTAGCATAATTCAGAGAGGCACTTAATCAATAATGTTTTTTACTCTTTCGCAGAACAAATTTCGTTTTGTGTTTGTAACTTGTGAAGTCAATAAAAATTTCACATCAATTCAGACTTGAATCCAAAATTTGTGTTTTTGTAGTATGAACATTCGTGGCTGAATATTATACATTGTTCTGTAGTAATTCGTAAATGAGATTATTCTGTAGCTCTGATGTCATGCAGATGCCGACGTCATGCCAGTTGTACAATTGTTTAGATGTTGCTATACAGCAGGTGCACATCCTGTGATACCCAGCTGGTATACAAGAGAGTAGGGAAAGACTGCATCCCTATGCAATGTATAGGTCGGTGAAATAGCGGTCGATCCAGCATTGGTACAGCTGCGTTGCGTGTTGGTATTAGCAGTAGGCAGTCCATATATCAACACCAGCGTTGTTTCATTCTATCTTTTACGACCGCTAGTCTCGAAACAATGTTTCTCCGTCGCCGTGTATTTTAAAGTTTTCAGACGTCTTTGTAAATACTAGAGCTGTATCAGCAAGAGATTCGTTTATGAAAGAATACTCAGTAATCTAAATGCCACTGTAAACTTCACGCACGATCAGTCGACAATACTGAAGTGGACATAAGTTACAAGAAAATAAAAAATTTTCGTAATTAATGCTCGTTTTAATGCACTTGTTTACTGACTGCAATTTTACAATTTAACACTACGTAAGGTTGCCTGTCAAGGTTCACAAATTGCTTTGCAAATATTAAGCACTACTAGTGGTATCACATGCATACTTTAAAAAGGAAGTGTAAAATTTGGGAACTGACTCCTGAAGCAAAAAATCGAAGCGTCACTTTTGCAGGTATAGCTTCCCTGCAAAACTTACCTTTCATTTTTTTTATTTTTTTTTTATTTTCTTATTTTATTTTTATGATTATTATTTTTTTATTTTTATTTTGGGTTCAATCAATGGAAGGAGCAGCTCTAAATTTTAATAATGTACAGCGATTACTTCTAGCATTTTATAAAGCATTATAATTTCGGGGTGTACGGTAGGAAGTGATACAACACACACCATCTTCTTCTTTTACATTTTCTCCTATTTTGTTTTGCAGTGACAAGATGTAATTATTCACACACACACACACACACACACACAAAAGGTAATGCATCGGCCGTGTTTTTTTGTGTCACATATATTTATGTTGCCTCTAGACGAATTCTACTGAACGTTGACTTCTATGTGTGGACGTTGTCGCAAAGAAAGAAAAATAATAATAAGTGAAACACATAATTAAAACTTCTTAGATCAATTGCTGTGGTCGCTTCGTAAAACTTCTTCCTCCTGACGTTTCGTTGCCAACTGGGATGCAACGTCTTCCGAAATGATCGACGATTTAATAAGCGCTGTAGTTCGTGTTTATAAATAACGCAAACGACACGTGCTACCAACTATCTCTGACTGGAGTCACACCTCGATTGTAGGAAATCGATTGTCACGTGGTTGGTGCAAAGTCGACCGCCGTATCTTATCAAACTATAGATCTTTCTCTTTTCTATTAAAATTTTAGGTTTTTCTGAATATCTATAGTTTCTGTAATTTGAGACAGGTTGCTGGATTATATTTTTCAGTCATAGACGCTTCATGTCGATTATCGAAAACATAGCATTATATTTTCTGATCACAGAGGAGTGTTTCTTAGAAAAAAGTATTATTATATTTTCTGATCAAAAGAATTTATGAAAAGAGTGTTTCATAGAAAAAGTAGGATTATATTTCCTGACAAACAGAATTTATGAAAGGTAAAAAAAATGTAGTCAATGGTATCGAAGATGATTCAAATGAAAGCAACAACGTTATTTTTATTTAATTATATAATTAAATAGATTAGAAATACACTTGGTCTTGAATTAGCAACACATAAGAAATTCACGAAAGATGTACGACTTGAAATATCAACAACTATTTGTGTCCATATGCTTTGCAAATAGAAACAGAAATGAAATCAGCATTCTGATACAATATTTTATAGACTGTGGCACCTGCCACGAATATAGAACTGAATTCAATATTCATTAATGACTCCCAACACATAAAAGTGCTGAATTAAACTGCATTCATTTGCACGTATTTTATGACAATAATGAATAATAAATATGTAATACTAATATATGAAATGAAAGGATTTTTTAAATGTTAATATAAATTCACACTGCAGCTGTTATGAGAGACAGATGTGTTTTCTCTAAAATATACTATTCAACTCTTCCAACACCTCCAAATATATCAAACAACGTACTATTTTCATATGAAACCAATGGTTAATGTTTCTAAAAAAATAAATGATTTTTACTTAAATAGCAATTTAGTAATTATTGAGGTCACAGATATTGTGAAAGCATTAAATAATTTAATAAGAATACTTTGAAGGTAATCATACAAAAGTATAGCTACGTTTTCGAATTTGTGCTTCATAAAAGCTACATACAAAGACTCACAATTCGTGCTGAAAGCTCTAAGAATATTGTCTCGGTAAAACATGGGGAATTTTTCTGAATTAGCATCTAAATCTGTAATTTACACGCTACCTGACGGTGTATGGTGGGGGGAATTTCGTGCACCACTGTCACTTTCGCTTTTTCGTGCTACTGCTACGTATCATTCAAAGGACAGAGAGCATGATGCCTCCTTCCGTAATGCTCTAGTTTTATCCTCATGGCCGGACCTTAGACAGGAGCCCATACTGTGATGAAGACCGTCTCTCTTGCAGTGTCTACTACTGAAGTTTGTCGATGACTTTTTGTCGCTTTAGTGCTTACTGAATCAAGCTGTAGCGAAATGAGCTGCTCACTCATTTAGGTGTTCTCTCTGTCAACCCTATCTGGTAAGGATATCACACAGAAGAAACTTTTGTAACAGAATGGGAGTACCTGGTGCTCGAATTTGGAGACGAAGTGCCGGCCGCGGTGGCCGAGGTGACTGAGGCGCTCCAGTCACGGTCAGCACGACCACTACGGTCTGGGGTTCGAATCCCCCCTCGGGCATGGATATTTGTGCCGTCCTAGTTCGTAAGTAGTTCATAAGTAGTTTGTAAGTTTAGGGACTGATGACCCCGTAGTTAAGTCCCATAAGCTTAACAAACATTTGAACATTTGGAGACGAAGTATTTCTCCATTAAAAGTGAAAGATTTTAGTACAGGGGTGGACAAAGTAATATGAACACCGTGCATTATACTCCATTTTGGAATTGAAACGGTCATTGCAAAAATGTCATAAGTCAACCGTTTTACGAAAATGAGTTATCCATTGGAAATGGATGGGAAAGTGTAGCCGGATTCAGACTACAAGAAGGGCTGAAGTCAGCTATCAAATGGTGTCACTATCGACCCTCGAAATATTCGTTCATTGCAAAAAGGTCACGAGTCATTGACTCATGCCGATTTTTCAATGACTGTGTGGAGGTGTACTTAACCAAACGCCGAAGTTATTGGCGGCGTTGCGCTGTTTTCCCGCGTATTTTGTCGTCTGAGGTTAGCATCAATCCATTGTTGTGTTTACAGCATTGTAGGTTCAAATAATAGGTCGTTACTGTCGCATTCAGAAGCCATTTATTTGTCAAGGTGTAATTATGTCTGCGTCTTCTTTGGTGTCTGAAATGCCTCCTGTAGGCAAGAAACGGACAAGAAATGCTGATAAGTACAAAAGGAATATTATTCGTGATTCAAAAGTAAAGGTAGTAGAATACGTGAATTGGAAAGGTGAGAAACCTCAGCGTCGGAGTACAGGAGAAGACTGCAAGTGCGTAAAATACGTGTACTTGATTTCTGTATGGAAGTAAATGCACATACATGCATAGTATGCAATTTAGGCATTATCGTAATTGATATCTTTGACTCTTTCAGGTGCAAAAAAGACGGTTTTTCTCTTTTTGATGATGACGCGGAGATAGATATCATTGCTCACTTAAACAGTTTCAGTGATAAGAATCAACAAGATATCTTCCTGTAAGGGCTAATCGAAGTTCAAGATGTCAAGAGCAGATGAGAGCGAAAAGAGGATTCTAAATTAAGAATTTTTTAGGCATATGTAATATGAAAACCAAGCAATCCACTTTTATGTGTACCATGAAGGCGAAGCGAAGAAAGGCGCAAATAAGGTTTGCTCATTTCTGTATAATTAAATCGAGAAGTATATCTCAAAAGAATGAGCTTCATCTCTTCTCTGGTGGGTTTGCTGGTCAAAACAAAAATCACCCAATGATTCACTTTTGTTTAACACTTGTATCAATTGGGAGATTTAGGAAGATGAAATATTACTTCCCTATACGCGGGCATAGTTTCCATCCAAACGATAGAGATTTTGGGACCATAAAAAAATTTGTAAGACGTCATGACCGGATCTACTTATCTGAAGAGTACGCCATAATGATCAAAATGGCAGCAAGTAAAAACTCAGTGGAAACTATTGATAATGTTGCTGTAGTAGCCTTTAAAAACTGGTGGCCTGCCTATTTTAAAAAGACTTGCCTCCTCGAATCAAGTGTGGGAAAAATTCCCAAGGAACAAAAAGTTTCTTTTTCTCCTTCAGAATGGATGACTTTTCAGTATGATGCACATTATCCTGGGCAAGTAAAAACAGAGCAATTCATCTACGGTATCATCAGAGAGATATTCTGGGTCCTCCATAGCTTCAATAAGCATCCTGTACTTCCCATCAAGTTGGCGTATCCTGGAAAGCAATTGGCAATCAATGTCAAAAAAAAAAAAAAAAAAAAAATATTGAAAGTGAAGAGGTATATTCCAGCTGAATATGTGGAATTTTATGACCAACTGCAAGAATGGCCAACGGAAGGGGGAACAAATAATGAAGATGAAGATCAAGAAGATTGACTTGGTTTATTGTACTCTATTTTCATGTTGTTAAAAAAAACACAAATGTTGCGGAAAATGTTACTTCAAATAATAATATTCACATTTCACTTTACTGTGTGAAATATTAACTAATTTTTCAACAAAATACGCAATTATTTGCAAGTAATGCTTTCATTTGTTGCAACGCACGGTCGTTCATTGCAAAAAGGTCATAAGTCATCAATTTTTAAATTCATATTGTAGTTAAACTATTAATTACAAAACAAAAATACACAGTGCAACACAGTGCTTAGCACCTCACTAAATATTGATATTAAAATAAGAATGAATAAATAAATGGTTTATGCTGCAGAACGTTTTTTCCTTCTCCTGTAAAATTTTACTTTCATGACTAATGACCTTTTTGAAATGACCGATTCATTCTGCGAGGATCAACACAAATTCACGATATCTCAGACACCCGCAAAGCCTTCTCGATGGTATGCAATTGCTGGGAGTGCCCGTGACGAAAACGGCTACAGTGTTGAACATTTCACTAGGGATAGTATCTTCGGTATTGGAAGCGAATAAAAATAAGGCAAGTCATTACTGTCGAACAAAAATAGTGGTCTAAATTTGAAATTGACTAACAGCGACCGACCGGCATTAAGAGAGGTTGTGGCCAGACAACATAAAACTACGCTGGGAAAAGTAACTACAAAACTCATGTGAGTAATACTGTTTCCATATAAACAGTTAGAATGGAGCTTAACTTTCATGGAAAGGCTGCAGTTGTTGAACCTTAACAACGAAAGCCAACGCAAAGCTGTGTAATAAGTACTGCTACGATCATTGATGACACTTGATGACTGGAAATGCGTGGTATGGGGTACGTTTCATCATTATTTGAGCGTCTACATCGTCGTCTTCATCTGTTGCCATCATTGCCCGAAATGGCTGGATAACTGTAACTGAATATGTATCCAACATCGACAACAAACTGCTTCATACATAGCAAATAAACAGTTCCATGTTCACAATGAAAATGTGCTTACACACAAATAGCGAAAGAGGTTCTGGCGTGCTTAGTAGAGAAGCTATCAGACATGTAAATATATCCCCTTGGTTGCAAAATAGCCTTTTCTCAGTATTGCTGAACCGTTATTTGCACTTTTAGAGCGAAGAGTGAAATCTCCAACACCTTGAAGTAAATAGAGGGTGTTGTGTTAAACGAATGGATAACATTCAGTTGGCAACTATAAAGTCACTTTACAGACCTATTCCTCGAAGCGCTTCAGTTAATCCAGTGGTGGGTCAACTCCTTACTAATAAGTATTAGTCTGCCCATCCCCTTACGTCTATCTGAAAATGCTAGACCATGCAACAATTGCATTATAAAAGTTAAAATGCTTATGGAAATAATGCCATATTGCTTCTCTATAAATAAATTAAAGTTGTAGTGTTGTGTATATAATATCGACAAAAAGTCTAAACGATGAAAGTTTTGAAAGGCGTATTCGTCAAATTGATCACAATATCCAGAATTATAAACAAAATTTGTTAGAGGTGATAATTAAATAAATGCTAAAATGAGCGAGGAAACTACAGGACCATAAATCAGAAGCGTCGTCAGAAACAACACCTAGGTGTTTCGCCCGTCAATGCACGACACTTCATCTGCATGTGTGAGAACGCAAGTGATGAGAAGCTCAAAATATTTTCAAGCCTTTTTCCGCAGCAAAAGAACAAAGAGTAGATTGAAAACGACAAGAATAGGCTACTGTCCTGACAAAGTTTGCACGTGCTGTATGTTTACAGTAGAACTACGTCGAATCCTTCCCCATGCTCCGAACGAAATACTATGGTCTTCCATCAATGATGTCACAAACGAATATAAATTATTAAGCAGCCGTATACTCGATTCTATATATCTAAAACAAACGTGTGATTTAGCGGAAAAACAGGTACTCAAATGATGAATTACGTTAACACACAGACAATTTCGTGTGCCAAAGTATCTTGTGAAAAATTGAACGTAACACCCTTCACCTACGTTCTGCATGTACATCTACATCTCTTTTAATTATTTCCAACGAAGTTTGTGGCGATTGACATATTCTACATAATTAACCGTCGATCGGCAGTTGTAGTGGCCCTACCTATAAATGGCTTCGAAACTGACAAATTTAATAATTTTTGTTGACTTAGGAAAAGCTAAATAAACGACAGCTGACGGAGAAGGTGCTTTAATTGAAATGAATCCACAACTTTCAAAATGCGCTGCGAACCAATTAAAATCTAGTTTTACAACAGCAGACGGAGTTTATTCATCACTGAACTGCCGCACACAAATGTTTCCATTACTGGTAAAATGAAATTTTAACTACGTGCTGCATGAGATGAAAACTATGTGGACAGCGAGACTAACACAGATCAATTATATCTCGAACAGCGCGATCGCGTGCCCACGTCCGACGGAACACCGCATTCCGCGTCTATTTCACCGAGTGGTTTTCCATAAATTAGCACAGGGCAGAATCGCATACTTCGAGTAGCGTATAAAGCAAATAGTATCTCACATTCCGTGTCGGTTACGCGCCAACAGCTGTGGTCACGGTGACAGTCATATATGTGTATTACACGGACGTCGTACGTTGTTGGAAGACCACAGATCTGTTCAAATCAGTACCACAGCAAGTACTCGCTCACGTAGGTATCTTCAGCCGAGGGTACTTTGGACTAGAAGTAGTAAAATTCTGATCAGTCCATTTCCTTCATTCGACACCAGAAATGTGGTCTGTGACAAAGTGAGAACTTCAGTTATCGAGAAAAGGGGCTTGCACGAGGGTAAGTCAATTATTATCCGCAACTTAGTTATATTTTTGTTTATGTTGATAGTACTGTCGTTTTACGTTAGTGACGCTTGCTTTGTGTATTTGTTGTTATATCCTTGCAATTTTCAAGCTGCTACATTAGTTTCGTTGTCGCTGCCGTGCTGTTAATCATGGCTGCTCCGGTATCTATTTGTGGACAGAAGGTGTATCAGTGCCCGAAAGTCATAGAAGACTTACAGTAAATGCGGGAGCAGTATTTTCCCACATCGAAATGTGTACGACTGGATTGAAATATTCCGAAATGGTCGCACGACTGTTACGCACGATGAAGGAGCCGGACGACCGTTTACCGCCACAAATGAAGAAACCATTGAGCGATCACGTGAAATGATTCTCTTAGACAGACGATTAAATATTGATGAAGTGGCTCATCGTCTTCAAATTAGTCATGGTTCTGCCTACGAAATTATTCACAACGGACTTGGGTTTCGTAAAGTTTGTGCAAGATGGGTCCCAAAACAACTCACACAGTTGCATAAGCAAACACGCCTCGAAAACTGCAAAGAACATTTGGATCGCTATGGTAACAAAGGGGACAACTTCTTAGAGAGAATCATTACTGGTGACGAAACATGGATCCATCATTACGAACCGGAGAATAAACGGCAGAGTATGGAATGGAAAATTCAAGACCCAACCGTCCGCAGGAAAACTGATGCTTACGGTTTTCTGATATGCACGAGGTCCTGTACTGGAACATTATGGTGAAAGGGCACAACAATAAACAGTGTACATTACAGTGAGATGCTTACTGACAGGCTAAAGCCTGCAATTCGAAGCAAACGCTGAGGATTGCTGTCAGAAAGTTTGTGTTGTTGCACGACAATGTCCGTCCGCATACTGCTCCAGAAACTCAAATTCGACGTACTGGATCATACTCCGTATAGTCCCAACCTTGCCCCTTCTGACTATCGCTTGTTTCGTCCACTCAAACAGGCATTAAGGGGCCGTCGATTTGACTCGAACGAAGCAGTGAAGGAAACGGTGCATTCCTGGCTCGCAGCTCAACCGAAAACCTTCTTTTATGAAGGCATAAGGAAGTTTGTAGAGCGATGGACGAAGTGCATTGAAAAGCAAGGAGACTATGCCGGAAAATGATGTTCTTGTAAGTTTCGTATTTTATTACAATAAAATTTTATAACTACTTTGCGGATAATAATTGACTTACCATCGTAGTATCCTGGCGAAGAATTTCGTAATCATAACATGTGGGCTTTCACGGGCGGCGTTTTTAATCAGTTGAATATTCCGGGATAGTCCTAGAGACATCCTTATCAGTTTTGGCGTAATATCTCTGTTCACCATGGTCCCGGTTGACGAAGCTCTTTCTTACATGGCTGATATGTTCCCTACTGATACAGTACCTTTGTTCCGACATTGTCTGTCCACGACTTGTGTTCGGTATAACAGCGAATTTTATGAAGAAATTGAGGGGGTAGCTGTGGGAAGCCCTCTAAGTCCCGCAGTTCCTAATTTATTCATGGAATATTTTGAACAGCAAGGTCACTTGCAGACCATTTCTATGCTGTTCCAATCTCGAATAGCGCTCGGGCCACACTAGCACTAAATCTTTCTGTTCGACGTCTGATTTATATTATTTCGTTGTTATGATGATTTCTTCCATTTTAATGGTTCCTACGTAATTTAGGCATCATATCCGTCACTGTTTTTCTCCTACTGTGCGATGGTACAAAACGAGCTACCCTTCTTTGTACCTTTTCGGTGATCTGATTAGGATCGCATACTGCATAGTAATATTCCAATAGAGGAAGGACAGATGTAGTGTGGGCTGCATCTTTTGTGTATTTGTTACTTCTTCTAAGTGTTATGCCAACGAAGCTCAGTCTTTATACTTTCAACATAAATTGTTCGTCATCATAATTCTAAGATGATTTGCTAAATTAACAGCCTGTATTTTAGTGTGATTTATGGTGCAACCGAAATTTTAAGGATTTCTTTTAGCACCTTGTGATGACATAATATGTGAATCGCCACTTTTATCACGATAAGAATAGAATGCGTAAATCATTTTGTAATTTCTGTTAAATATTGTGATGATTTTGGTGGTCGCTAAATAACAGTATCACCTGCAAAACCTAAGAGGGCTGCTTTGATTAGGGTAAGGTCGACCGAATCGGGTCAAAATTATTAAAATCGAAATAAAAGGCAAATTTACACACGACTAAATTTTCATTGTATATCTATAAAAACTATGGTTTTTTTATTTATAAATTCAAATGTATATCACTTCATAAATATTGTTTCACAAAAAAAAAAATCTGAAAGCTGAGCTGCACGGCCCTATTTGCCTTCTTCAAGTAAGGAGAATCGGGTCATCAATTCGGCGAATAGGGTCAGTTCGAAAATGTATGCATCACTTTAAAATAGCAACACATTTTCCACAAACAAATATCTTCGTCCCTACTGCACCAACACAATGCTCATGGTACCATTCCCTGCTATTTCCTTGACATTGAATCCAGTCACCGAGTTTCGCTGATATTGAATCGCTGTATTTAATGTTGCAGAGTTCACAAGATGTGTCATCGTCATCTATTTTTTTGAAGGATTCTGATGAACGTGACGCTGATGATTCATGCTGTAGGTCTTGTATGCTCTTAACCTGACTTTTCTTCAAACTTTGGGGCTGGAATGAGATTTTTTTCCTATCTATTTTTGTTGCACTTTTATTTTCTGGGGATGTAAGAAGTAGTGCTTTCTGTTTTCTGACAACCTGTCACATTTGCTGGATAATCCTTTCCACTTTGCAGTCGCCGTTGTAGACAGGTTTGCACAACAATTCGCTGCATGGCGCTGACTCCTACCCTCCCGGTAAGATTTAATGGCATTTTGCATCTCATCCTCGCTTCACAAAGTAACGGTTTTTCTTTTATATTTTTCCGTCTGCTATAAAAAAACCGAAAACGAATTTATAAGAAAACGAAACAATATAATAACTACAATGAATCGAAATAAAAGCATTGACACTTTTCACCCGGATTGTATTGACCCGATTCGGCGGAAATGCAAATTATTTTTCCCCTACGTTGACAGTCCTGCACAAGCATAACTACGCGCCTGTAGCACCGTACCCTTTTCTCGATTATATAAATTTACTGGTAAACGAATACTTAACAAATTACTGAACGAATTACCAGAGATATATAAATTTGAATCGAAAGCTGTTTTACAAAGGAGAAAATTTTAAGAACTTATCGCAAACAGCGCCATCTTCCACAAATTTTTGCACAACAACGAACACGCCTGACAATGTCTATCACTTTACAACTCATACACAGAGTTCCAACAGTCACCGCTGTGTGGCAGCACTTCCCATACTACTTCGTACATGGCGATTAGACGGGAATTCCTAAAATTGACCCGATTCATCTCCCGACCCGATTCGACCGACCTTACCCTGTGTCGTGGAACTTTCATATGGATTAGACCACGTTCTTAGGAAACTTGATGATATTCAGTCAGTTATTATGGACTATCCGCCTTTCTGACGAAATGACGAACGCAGACGCACAACTGAGACGATACTCCGTGCGCACAAAATTTGGTAAGTCAGTAGGAAGAAAAAGTGTCATAAATTTTCTGGATATCTAGAAGTACGGAATCAACTACTATCCTAAACAGCTAAACTGTATATCATTAACATGCACTCGCCGTTTTTTTTAATAGCAAAGGCCGCAATATAACACACGCCTCGAAGCACTACGAACGTCGTGGCGCCCTCGGTGATCAAGGATGTCATTCATAGAATCAATTATAACATCGTTTAACCTAATACTGGCGAATGATATCAGAATTACCACAGATCAAGCTGTAGGATGCTGTTATCGGACAACTACTGGCGACGATGCTTGACGACTGTTGGGTATAACTGTGGGTACGGCCTGGTTCAAACATACTAATGCAATTCAAACCTCATCGCCAGCTTAGTAGGCCCTTGAGCTGGCAACTTTTTCTTTTTTGAGTTTCTTGGGCTGATCTGTTTTTTGCTGTCGTCGTATCCTGTTCGCTGTTTTCCTTTCTTTATTTTCTTTAAAAAAAAAAAAAAAAAAAAAAAAAAAAAAAAAAAAAAAAAAAAAAAAAAAAAAAAGGCTCTCAATGAATGCGCTGAGCTACCGCGCCGCCCGGCAAATACTAGACAGCTGGGACGCCGACTAATCAAGTATGCCTCCCGCCAGAAGAAAATTCTCAGCTTATCTACACACCACTGACGTTGTACCCTTACCCATTTTCACTAATTACTCGCGGCATTTAATCGATACCCGTAAGGAGAGCTGCTATGCCACTCACACTGAACAAAGGGTCTGTTTCGCTCGGAAGACGGCAGGTGCCATCTGGGGTATGGTAGGTATATTAATAACAGTTTCGAGTTCGTCCGACAACAGATGCGTACTAACATAGTTGTGAGAGTGCCATGTGTTTGAACCCTTTCATAGGGATCAGTGTGATACCAACTTATCGAGCAAACAGGCATCTTGCCACGCAGACGACTCGTCCATCCGACAGCGAACTGAGCGAGTTTGATGGGTCAAATTGTGGCCTTCCAAGCGTGGGCTTGCCACAAACGTTCAACGTGCTTCTGCAATTGTAAAACGATGCTGACTGCAATGATCACGTAAACATTCTCACACCAGTGAGCGACGTTCTCGACGTCCAGGCAACACCGATGATGGGTAATGATCATTCTTTCAGTGCGGAGACACTCCTAGGGCTTTACTCTTAGGGAAATCTCTTTACAAAGTTACGAGGTTTTGAGTAGTAGTGGGCAGGGTAGTGTTCTGACGTAAAGTCAGCGCCACACCCCAGAAGCACGAGACCGGTCGTGGAGAAGGCAGCGGATGACCGGCAGCCAATCACACGCCGGCGCCGCGTCTCGTGGAGGGAGCAACCTAGAACCGCACCCCCTACGAGCTTCTATATCTAGGCCGAAATGCGTCTAGAAGAGCCCATCTGAACTCATCTCCGAAATAGGTGGTCACTAGGACTCAATGCAGCTAGCATCGTACAAGAAGACGCCGCCGCAAGAAGAGATAGACTGAGTAACTTTGTAAATAATAGTAAATAAAACTTGTATTACTAATCTGTATAGCTGTCTTAGCTGTCCACGCATCCCACGCATCCTAAGCAGAACCTTTCCTGAAAGATAGGCCGGGAAGGACAAAACACAAGGCGACGACTAAAGAGGAAGATTTACGAATTTTTATCTGACAGGACGTGAACTTCAGAAATCCGTGCAGGTGTGGTGATCGTTGTGTCCCCAGTGATGTAGCGTATAAGCACAAGTGATTAGAAAGTAGGAGACACGGGTTCGAATCCCGGGTGGGTACACATTTTCAACTCTACCCTTTCGCAGTTTATGACATACGTATGGCATTGTGCATGTGAATAGACAATAACTGCAGGATCAAAAGTGCCGCCTGTTCTTTCGGACATGTAGGAAAGAGCAGACATCCCACATATATTACTTATCATCTGTAAGTGTAATCATTTCATGTATTCCATATGCACTGCTTCAACAATAAATATTGGGTGAACTGGTAAATTCGATGAAAATGTAGCAAATTTTATTTCCAGGATATATTGATTCACTTATAATTAAGTGGCATACTATGCCTATGGAGAGAGATCGAAAATTTATATTAAACACACTTACTTCAGACAAGATCGCTAGTGTATTTGCTGTTCTTTAGCGGTTTCGATGAAGTATGTCATCATCTCCAGAAAAATTGTTGTTTACAATGTTCTCCTACTTGTGTAAATGTAATATAAGAAAAAGAACATTGCCTAACAATTAAAATTTGCATCACCAAAGTGGATCGTCATCTGCAATGCACACTTAAAAATTTTAAGTGTTCTTGCCGACAAGGCAATTTTTCTTATATTACATTTTTCACAAGTAACTCTTTATTTTATTGATATAGGAGAACATTCTAAAATTAAAAAAAAAAAAAAAAAAATTCTGAAGATGATGACATAGTTCATGGAAACCGGTAAAAAAAAAAAAAAAAAAAAAAACAGAACAGCAATTTCGGCAGAATTAAGTCTGTTTTATATTGATTCACTTGTCGGCCGAGTGCGCGTGATGTTCGCCTTATGGGCTGTATATTCACGAGCGTGACTGTTGTGGTTTCCCGTGCCTCTGTTTGCTCGAAACAAGAATTCTCAGTTATCGAATGGAAAAAAAGAAGGAGTCGAGAAGTACCAAAATAAGTTTGAAGATTTTTGTGCCTAGCGCGGAGTAGAACAAGTTTTATGACGGCGTAATTACACAAGTTCACAATCTGCTTTCCTTTGGCGGAATGCTATAAAAAGTTCTGTTGTAACACTGACGTCGACTAGGTAACGTTTTCTGTAACGGAGCAAAACTTTAATGAGCTCACTTTTAAACGATGTATGCCCTAGAGCTCTCTTTAGGATTTTTTTTTTTTTCACTTGAACTTCGTAACAGCGTATAAATTTCCTTTTTGATTACTTTTGAATATGCGTCTCAAATAATCACTGTTTTCAAATGAGACTGTGATATCTAAACAACATAGCAATTATTTTATGCTCGTGTTGATGAAAATAATAAACGTACTCTGTGTACCTCAATATCTAATTGACTCATTTTCGATTAACTGCTTCCACTGTATTTTGTCGTATTAATTGTGGCGTTCTCTGGAACAAAGACTAAACTGATCGAGATAAAGCACCATACATTTTGAATGAAACAAATTGGCTGTATAATATTCAAAGCGGGCAGTGTATCTGTAGGAGAATAATAATGTTGTTTTCTTTTTTTTTTTTTTTTCCAAGAAAAAGACCTGTAAAAACTTCAAAACCTGCTTAATAAACCTACAATTCTTCGGATAGGTAAAAACTTGTTTTGGTACCATATAAGGATATCTTCATCAGACGTTGGCGAGAAAACCATTTCAATGTAAATAAATTTTTAGTTGTTTGTATAAATGTTTAAAATTTAACTACGCTTGCTGAACGTTAGCAATATTCGAGATTATAGGACTCATGGTTCCTACTTCAGGGAATGCCTCGATGTAAACCGACGACAATTCATTCAGCGCATTGTGGTAGATTCTTTCGATCAATCCTAATAAGTGTTTAACCAACATAGCTCTATTATTGCCTCAGTTTTTACTGAAGGTCTATAGAACTGAATTAGAAACCACAGAAATTTTTCTGATGACATCTCATTTCTTTTCATCCACTTCGCTCTCCGTCCCGCTCATCGTAAAAAAGTTTCTTTCATTGTCTCCTCCCCCCTCTCTCATATATATATATATATATATATATATATATATATATATATATATATATATATATATATATATATATATATTCACAGCCACACACGCACCCAAATGCATTTTTCATCTCTTTATTGTAAATCCCATATTCTTTCTTGTCGTTCCTCATATAAACTGGAATCTGAATATTTTTGCGTGATATTAGTTTCACATTTAATTTTCAAGTTATTTATATTCCAAGCTCGTGGGAGGGAAGAGAACATTAAAAGCTGACTCTCTGGGGATGATGGAAAATAGATTTGTATTTTGACACGTATATTTATTGCCGCTCGTTAAACTAAACTGTTTACGAAAGCTATGGTTGTTAACTAGGGCATTCTCCTTCATTTAAATGGATGTATCACGTAGACGTCTGTTTATCAGATGTGACGTCAGAATGTTAAATCTGATTGAACCGAAAATCTCAAAATGTAAGGTCTTAGTATAAGTTATTAATGTTATTGAGTATCGTAGATGTGAAGAAACAAACAGCCGTAAGGATATAAATTTGTTTTGCATCCAGTGTTAATAGTACACTAATGTCATCTTCAGGCTCCATTGCAAAAATCTATCCACTAGCGACAAAAGCAGGTGACAAGTATACAAAAGAGTATCAAGCAATCATTACACTTTTTTATCGAAATATTTTCCTTCCTTTTTTCTTGTTTTTGCGACCAGTTTCAGTTTAAACAATCAGGAAAATTTCAAGTCATACATTTCGTTTGTCAGCATTAGGTGCGTGAAATATTTTAGTTGTCTTTTATCCGTATGAGAACCTTAAGCCGTAATGGATTTTTGTTTACAATTTTCACATGAAGTCTTATACCTATGGGAAAAAGCGCTTTATGACATTTCACACACATTAAAGTGACTGATGAATAGAGTTCTGATCTACATTCACATTGAACCAGCGAAATATGCGCCAAAATCCACGAAAATGCTGTTAAATTATGCACTTATTGCCTTTACATAAACAGCTAAAATTATTTCAGTATGCATTTCTCTTCGATAAATTCTTTAAATTATGCATCTTACTTGGGAAAAAATAATTAATAACCTTGAAATATTCTGTGTAATGGCTATAATGAATAAAATGAAGTATAGCACAGGTACCTAACGCTAAGTCCAGTAAATTCTAAAAATTAGAGTTTGTTTGAACTACCAACATTTTTTTCCATATTCTCTACATGAAAATTTTTACTGTGATCAGATAATGACATTTTCAATCTTGAAAATGATCGTTGAATATCACATGAAACTACAGGTAAAAACAGGAGCTTTTCTCTTCTGAGCGATCTTCGAATCGTAGGTCAACAAGGATACCTATGAACAACTGCATCAAATTTTCTTCTGTCACCGATCGAACCTGGCCAACTCTTGCTCTGAGTCCTGAGTCCTTTGACGACTGCTACTGCTTCGTAGCTTTCTTTTTACGAGTCTCAAGTTTCTCAGTTAGGTCTGGAAGGCCACCAAAATGCTCTCGGATGTGTAAAATGCTAGAATTCTTCAGGGCGTCCTTAGCTTTTGCTATGGCTAAATTTTCGCTCTCTTAAAACCGTTTTAGGATCTGGAACAAGAAAGTGGTAATCTAGTGAACATCGGTTTCAAGCTGAAAACTGCTGCACTGAGAAATAAGCTTAATATTGGAATTCCATGTTGTGTTCGTTTTCTTTGCTTATTCGTTTTGTCTAGAACTACATACGCATCCATACATCTTCAACTTTTCTGTGGTTATCTGCATAAAAGCCTTCGCCTGAAATCTACGTTACCTACCTATTCAAGACTGTTTCAGGTGGAAGAAGACAGTCAGGATGAGCAGTCTTGAAAGATCTCATTCACCTTGGTGCCATTATGAAAACCTTCTTTGCTGAAGATATGAGACTGTTGACCTCTGGCAATGTGACCCTGACGTCTTCAACTACTTGATGGATGCCATGAGCCAGACACATGAGGTGAATAATTGCAGGGAAAAACACCCGGAAATAGTATGCGGCCTTCAGCATATATGCGACACTATCCGCCATAATGTCCTAAGCCTTCTCTCCATGTTTCTAATCTTCACTTCTCAATAGCAAGCCTGAAAGAAAATCAAAGGATCTTAAAATTTTTTACAATTTTTATTATTGGCTCAGAACATGATGTGAAAAAATAATTATTGGCTCGGGGTATGATGTGAAAAACAGTTATATTATCCATAATTTATTTTAAACTATTCAACATTGGCGAAACTTACACAATGCTTCCTGTATTTTACGTGCAGTCGCGGGATGTGTTGTTCATTCCAGTTCTTTGCACAGTACAAGGCGTCCTCGTTCAGCCTCGTCGGCAGTTTTCCAGCTATGATGTGCCAGAATCAGTGATTTCGTCAACGGATAGTAGGACTCGAGAATCGCCAATGTCTTTCCTAATATTCTCCAATGTCTGTAATAGAGAAACAAAATTTTAAAAATGTACATATACATGTAGTCACTACGTAGAAGACACACACAAGAAAACAAACTATATCCGTTTTAGCACCTACCTATGTTTTGACTATTTTATTATGCATATACATTGACCAAATTAATAGTCGTTTAATTGGCACAAAAATATATATCTTAAAAGTTATATCGCTTTCTTTTTGCAGTGAACGTTTCGAGACATTTTCTCCTTTTTATGTCCTTTCCACTTTTTTTTTTCTTTTCTAGAAAACCTTCACTTACTTCAAACATATATTTTTTATGTTCAAGCAACAATGTTTAGTTCACAAAAATATTTTTTTCTCGACCCTGACCTAAACCGCTGGAGAAGTAAACAAATTTCAACAAATACGTACACTTGTACAAAAATGTAAGACAACCTCGTGTACCCGCGAGATGGTTACTTAAAAAACTTAAGGCTACAAGTAATTTTCTAAAAACTGTAACTTCAATACCCTCACAACGTTTAACTTTTTTTTTATTTGCAAGAACGTCGAAAGTAATTCCTAAACTTTTTTTCCTTCCCATTTGTACACAGAAAACATGCAGGCGAATTTACAAATGAATTAAATAATTATTTTTTCTTGGAAAAGAAAAAAAATTAAACTTATCTATTTTTCACATTTTTCACATAGTGTGCAGAATAGTTTTCCGTTCGTTGTGAAAACACAATCGCTCCCGATCCATTACCATAAATTATTGGTTTTTGGCTTTGGCATATTCATAATTTGAAGAAGGTAGCATAGAGTCGATGTGAATAGCACGAAAACACACAAGAGAATGATTCATATTCCTAAATGGCAATAATAGCTGTGTTGCAGAGATCAGGTGAGTGACCTGAACAGGCATTAACTTCGGGCAACAAATACCGAAGTACGTTTCTACTCCGATAATCTATCTTGCAACAATGATCTATCACAATTCTTATCGGAGAGACTAGATGGAAAAAACAAGACTATGTCCCTCCATAAGTACCCACGTTTATCTGAAAGACTTTCATTCTGATGGCTCGTCCCGTACCATTTTAGAAATTTATTAACCTGTTATTCTGGGAGGTTCTTGGGTTGTCAGGTAACAATCTTGACCGCAATATGACCTCTAAATGTAAAAAATAACTATATTTACGGCCAATTCATCTAATTATGACAATTATATCTTCAAGTTACTTGAACTTAAAGTAGCCTAGTACGCAAACAGTTGGCAACACGAGATCCTATAAATCCACAACAGATTGCGCATTGACAAGTAATCATGTGTGAGAAACCTGATTGTCCGAATGACAGGTAAATAAGCGACGCATGCGGCCTGTAGGCAGCATGTGCCCGCGTTCATAGAGACTGCAAAGTTTTCATGTAGGCTGTGCAACGTGTTCATCAAATGTTCTTCGAGTCAGTAGTGCTACGATGCGTGAGATAGATTTCTACGATTCAAGACAAAGCGCGGAATAGTGCTTCAAGAAACATCTTCGTACTGACACTCGGAAATATTACGGGTATCTAAAGAAACTCTAGTTTAACGACTGAAACCTGGACTTTACCACTCATAGTTGTATTTCTACAACATCAAGTTGAATATTAATTGTAATAAATATCTCCTGTGTTACTGAAGTTGTGGTATCTTACTATTGTAGTGTGCCTATGCACGCCTACCATGTAACAGCCCAAAACAATTACTTGTTGACTGTTGATAGTATTTGGTAATAGTCCAAAGACTTTTGTGGCAGTGTAATTCACTCCTTCCTGTACCCAAGTTAAACCTGCAACAGTGATGATCATTCTTTCTCCTAGTGTAGCAGCTGAGCACATTGCTGTTATTTTTGAATTGTGTGGTACATCAACAAGAAATTTCATAAGTGAATGTACACAAGATGTATCTAAATATATGAGAAAGCTCGTGATATTTGGTAGAGGACCAGACAACAAGGAAACTATGTCACGTATATATGTGGTTTATTTTCTTTCGTTACCCAGTTTCCGTCATTGTTTGTGTTGTACATAATACGGACTTCACTAAGAACGTTGGTCATTTGTGTTCTGTACAGAAGGGTAATCAATGCCCCATTTTGCTCGTGATGCTAGAGCATTTTCATATTACGGATTCCCAAATACGAGGGCTGGAACTTAAATAGTTTGCACCTGTTACTGTCCTTCAAATGAGTCACAAGCGTTGTGTGGAACCCGTTGCCAGCGATGTGGAAGGTGGAGTATATCGTTAGCAGATCCTGTTCTGTTGATTGTGCGAATGGAGCGGTCTACTGCCTGTCGAATCTCTGGTACAGTTCTGAAGCGAATGCCACGAAGTAGTTCATTCATCTTCGTAATCAAATCATAGTCACAAGGACTTCAGGGAGTATGGAGAATGGTACAGTACTTCCCAGTTCCATCGACCGAACAGAACAACCACTGTTTGCGCTGTATGCTCCCGCGCATTGTCGTGCAAAATGATGAGCGTTGCCGCTTCTTTCGCAAAGCTAGTCGCAGGTGATGCTCCAAAAACTAACTGTAATGCAATGCAATGGCGGTGTGTCGTGGAAGAACGTGATGCTTTAGGATAACATCATCACAGTCGTACTTGAGAATCTCCATAAGTTTCACTGCCTCTGACGCTATTTCCTTCCGCGGCGAACCACGACGCCATTCGTTACATTGGCGTAACTGTTTTGGCACGTACGATGTGGTCCATATTTCATCCAGTGTTACGATACTGAGTAATAAAATCTCCGCGCTCATATTACTAAGTGCGCCCGATGCAGCATCGTAACGCATCATTTTCTGAAGTTCCGTCAATTCATACACAACCCGTCGTGATGCAATTTTTCGCATGCCAATGCTCATTCAATCTTGCTCCAATTCCGTTGTTCCTGTTTCGAAATCATAGTGCCACCGTTAAGTTACACTGTACGCTCACAAGTGACTGTTTTACCCTTAATTGTGCGGACGCCGATAACGTGGAAGGAGCGAGTTCATTTGCTCGGAGGTAAGGTAGGTATGTCAACAACGAGTACCTAATAGTAGATTCCATTGCATAGCATCTCTACAGCAGTGTTGCCACTATTTAAGTTCCAACACTCGTAAATGGATACGGTGTCTGTGATCGACTCCTTGGGCTACTCTTTCTCCCGACCTCAACCTATTATACATGTCGTTATAGTGTCATTTGAAGGACATTGTGTGTGTAATTGCAGCTTCAGCGCATAGAGGAAGTGTGCAAGATTATATGGTAGACGCAACGGATACGCGTTGGTGGAGGGGAGGGGGGAGGGGAGGCCCTGCGCTGTGACGTCACCCAGTGACCACAGCCGACACGAAAGGCCGTCACGAAAAACTTATCAAACGATTGTACGAAAACTATTTGGTGAAAATAAATGATTTTTTTTTTTTTTTTTTTTTTTTTTTCTTACAGCTTGACGTCTCCGCTCGATGAAGAACTGAATTTATTTTTATTATTCTTCATACTGTTTTGTGCTGTATAAATGAAGTAAATGGTTGCAGTAAATTTTATGATTTTGTAGAGGTAAATACGCATCGCATAGATTTTGCGTATTATTCATTTTAGATATGTTGCTGCATTTGAATGTTGTGAACATGTCGAAGTAAATAATTATTTCATGTATTAGTTTATTGTTCTCACTTCTTAAATGGTCACCTTCTTTAGTTAAATCAGCAACAATTATTCCATCATGGTCAACGGCAGTGCACGCTGAGGGGGTTTCGGAATTAGTTCACCTACTGATATCCTCAACGGAATTGTTTATACAATTTACGCTATCATCCTTGTCGTTTGTTGTTACCAATAACATTTGTACTTCTTTTCGGTTGTTCCGTCTTTCTACTCTGTCTTTACGGCATTCAGAAGAACCTGTCTTGACTACGTCAATGCACTTAGGCAGCTTCTAAGTAGGGACCGCATCTGCCTTTGATATACGTTTCAATTGAAGATTTAAAAGTTAATTTTTGAAGTCTCGAACAAAATGAGACTCTAAAATGTTCTGAACATACACGACCATTATCATAGTTGACATCATCTAATCGCTTACACGCGTTTATCCATTTTAACCTTACCTCTTTTACTATCGGACATCTGTGAAATATCGCATGCTTCTGTCTGCCGTGGTTCTTACAGCACGCAACAGCACAACACACCATCGTCATTCATAAGCCATCACTTATCACTTACAACTACTTAATACATATACAAACTATGAAGAGGCAGTGGGAAACCATCGCTGGCAACAGGTCCTGTGGTGTCGCACAAGTATGAAGTGCGCGCTAGCTACTTTCGCCGCGCGCCGCCATGCACGCACGGCGCTGTGTTCTTACGACGTCAGCCACGAGGGCCCTCTGCTGCAACTCCGCTCGTGGCCACGACTGCTGCATCGTTCACTTGGGAATCAGATAGGCACCAGTTAAGACTTGGCTATCGGATAGGCACTAGGAATCATCAGTAGGCAGGCCTCTATCTAAACTATGTATCACCATTCTGCAGTCAAGAACTATGTAAAAGTTATTACCAAGACTCCACGAAATATATATCTTGTTCTAATTTAGCCTAGTGTTCTAGTTTCTGCTGTCCCACTGGCTGCTCACCTGCGTACCTGCACAAGCGTGCATCCTTTATTCCTGTGTCGGTCTCTCTGTACTCGGCCACCGACACCCGGCGGAGACGAGACACAACAGTGGCGACGAGGCTGCGACAAAAAAGGTTCTACACAACGCTATATTCGCGCGAGAAAACTGTGCTGGTCTCCTGGTAACGTCAGTGGCATGGCCTACGACTGCGCATCCGGCGGTTGACCCCTACCGTCTATTCTAGTATCCGTGGTAGACGCTGGAATATGCGAACAAATGACACAGTCACTGGTACGGTGCATCGGGATACAACTGACTAGCGTCAACAAAAAAAGCTAGTTCTTTGATTTTCGAAGAATTTACTCAAAGATGTCCATGAACACAAGGTCTTACGACATTTGTTGAGAAGTTTTTACTTTCTTCTCACGTCATTTGTTGACATTGGGTTTAAGGAAGTCCAAAATTATCCACATTACTTATGATACCTATTATTTTATGTTTTAACCCGAAATATGGAATCGTTCTACCAAGAAGTGACGGAAGGATCCATACAAAACCTTAAATTAGTGACTGCAGTTCAATAACGATGGAACACGATCAAATAGTGACCAAAATTTCAGACATCCAGTTGCATAAAAATGCTTTATATACGTAAACATTAAACCTAGAAGGCTTCAATCCAGTACTGTTTGTAGACAATTTTTGAGGCAATATTTGTTCCTGCGCGGTGTTGTCCTCAGAATTCTGATTACAAAAACGTATTTAAACCATTTTTATGCAATTGGATGGCTGAAATTTTGTTCACTATTTGATCATGTTCCACCGTTGATGAACTGCAGGATGATCTTTGATGAACTCTAGAAATTATGACCAGTAGAGGGGCAAGGAAAGCAGTAATAAGGCAGATTGTTACATGACCATCTTCAGACCACAGCCGTAATGTAGGCCACCAATTGTTTCCAGCTGGAGCAGCCTAAAAGGTTTAATGTCGACTGTTCGATGCAATGCCTACGCAAGCAATGACGTGTTCAAATCAGTGCACGGGTTGAAAACTGCTTTATATTTATGAATTGCAAATTGAAATATTTGTAAACCTATTGGACCAAACTGCGTGGTCATCAGTCCGCAGCTTAAAAACTACTTAAAGGTAAACTAATCTATGGGCAACACACACACCCATGCCCCAGGTAGGACTCGAACCTCCGACGGCGAGTAACCACTCGCTCCACAGCGAGGCGCCTTAGATCGCTCGGCTACTCCACCGCGGCTTTGAATTTCTTATCCGTCAGTTATCGAGTCATGTACCTCTAATACCCCCCACTTCTGGTGCTTGACGATAATGTTAGTAGTTTGGTTGGCAGAGGGTCCTTTAAGTACCCGCCTTATTTCAAAGAAAATCATCTGGACTCCCGTGAGAGCTAGGAAGGGCACGCTGTAGGGATGGGTTGAGCTCAGTGCGGTTGTATCGATGCGTGCGGCGGTCGGTTTGCACAGTGGCGCGCTATTACGGCGTTAATCTTGTTGTCGCAGTAACAAGAGCCAGACGTGGAGGGCCGCATTAATATCCGTCATGTGGGAGGGGGCGTGGCCTCTGGTAACGCAGTTATCTCGGCCGCGTGGCGAGCGACTTTAACAAATGCGCGCCGACTGTTTGATATACAATTAGGAGCGAGCAAACATCAAATATTTTGCACTCCCGCTCTCGCAGCAATCCTCGTCCGTGTAATTAATTGTGTAACGCGACTAATTTAACAGCTTTTAAGTCATAAAATAATGCAGTCCCGACAGGCAGACAGTTTCATGAGGCGACAAGTAATAAAGTCATTCTCTCAGCGGCGTTAACAACGCCACAAAGCAGATCATAACAGCTATTTAAACGAAACATTCTTTTTCTCGTGCTGCTGTTTTTATACTCATACTGTCGAACACGTAATTTTCTTACTGTATATTGTAACAGTCTCAAAACTATCAAAACAGGTATTTTGGATCACATTTAATGGCCTAATTCATATCTAGAACTGCAATTAAGAAGTAGTGTTACGAGTCGCGTTTTTTTAAGTAAAGCCGGGCTCACACAAGCAACTAAATCAAGACAACAACACGATTCTCTTTCCAATTGCACTGTTAGCTATCGTTCACACAAAACTTCACAAATATACGCAGTCTCAGCTGATTGCGATTTGCAAGGCTCATTTCATTCACGGCCAAACGACAGTTACACTTTGTACCACGAGCGCACGAAGTGTTTTCTTAATCGATTCGACATTTTAGCCGCAAACAAAGACGCCAAAACGTAAACCTCGAACGCAGACACACTGATACGAAGTAAAACGGTTCGAAATACCCCGCGAGGTGACAGTTGAATGTCGATATTTGTTGGTGGGGTAGAAAGTGGCCAAACAAAGTACAGCCAAGTTGAATTTCATATTGCGTGGAAAAAGTAGCGCCTCTTACAAAGTGGCGCTACTAAAACCACGAAGTTCACACTTACTACTGAACTACAAATTCACTATGCAACTAGCTATTGCACGCCATTAGATGTTTGTCTGAACCCGGCTTAAGTTCCGTTTTTTTTGTAGACACTAGTAGTTCGCGCACATACCGCAACGAGCGCGTGCGTCGTGTACCGGCATGCATTGGGAACAACTGTGCTCAGTTTCAGCTCTGTAGCTAACCTACACGGTTCTGTTCTGTGGTTTCAAAATGTTTAAGACTATCAACTCTCCCACCGCGTGTGAGATTCGCTCAGTGATACGGCTTTTGTGACCAGGGAACCTGTCTGCTGCAGAAATTCACCGACAGATTTGCGAAGTGTAAGGCGATACTGTTATGAGTAAAGGCAAAGTGCGAAAGTGGGTACGAGAATTCAAAGATGACTGCAACAATGTCCATGATAAGGACCGCTCCGGTCGCCCATCTTCGATTACAGACGATTTGGCTGTTTCACCTGAAGCGAGGATTCCTGAGAACAGGGTCTTCTCAGTAAAAGGTCTCTCAAACGAATTTCCTGACATGACGAGATCAGTTCTTTACAAAACGGCAGAGAACTCTTGGTTATGAGAACAGGCAAGAATATTGTATGAAGAGGGTATTTTAAAAATCGTTGAGAGGCACTATAAGAGTTTGAACAAACCCGGCAACTATGTCTATAAAAAAAAAAAGTTGTGTACTTTCTGAAAATAAACTTACTTTTTTTGAAATAACCTGTCGTTGTGTGCTTCTGTTCAAACGGAACTTACTGTCAATACGCCCTTCGTACATAAAAATTTAAGTAAGGGTCGCACATTGAAAATGTGCGTCCTGAGGCACATAGTAAAACATTCAGAATGGGAGGAGGAAACGAATGTTCAAATGTTTGTTAAGCTTAAGGTACTTAACTACGGGGTCATCAGTCCCTAAACTAACAAACGACTTATGAACTAGCTTATACAAAAGACAGCACAAACATCCAAGCCCGAGGGGGGATTCGAACCATCGACCGCAGCGGCCGTGCAGACCGTGACTGGCACGCCACAGACCGCTCGGCCACTGCGGCCGGCGAAAACGAATGCATGTCCGTTTGTTGAACGGGCACCTCATGTTCTTTCGGTATTAAAAAACGTACACATATCTAAAATAAGAATAAATTTTTTCAACGACATTACGTAGGAAGATGCGATTCTGAGTTTCACGTTTCAGTTCATTACGGAATCCTCGCAAATGTTGATACGAGAGTCCAGGTTAATCTCCGCAAGCAAGGCCCCAATGTACCACGCTCTACGTAAACGCCGATTACACCTCAGATAAAATAACGTACTGAATCGCACACAAATTACAACTGTAACTAATATGTGAGTAAAGTACTAGTTGTGTGTTGTTTATGAAATCTCACCTGACCCCTAATTATTTTGAACAGTGTAATTGCCGAGATGGGTGACGCTGAGTTGGATATGGTTTCACATACACAAGCACAAACGGCTTTTATCTGATATTCACCACAAACTGAGTCTCTGGACCATCATGATCTACACCTCGGTCAGACTCCGATAGATCGCGCGCATTTCCCATACTACACACGCACAGGAAGCTCACTTATACTGCATCCAACTAAAGGAGTTGCAAGCTGAATTAGAAAATACGACTATAGTAGACATACAACACGAACACCTGAAAATTGTACCAAGGACGGAATTTGAACTCTGGTTGTCCTGCTTACTAGGCAGTTGCGTTACGGCTCTTCACGTCCACAAACACATGGGCAAAATATATCTGGAAGAAGTACCCAAAGCACGTAACCCATCGACCCAAACTACCGTAAGTCCCTCTACGTCGACCATAGTACTCCACGGCTCGCAGCTGACACGGTCAGGAATTCGGTCCTTGTGAGCAAGTTTGTAAACCTATTGGACCAAACTGCTGTGGTCATAAGTCCCTAGCTTAACAAACTACTTAAACTGTTCTTGAAAATAGATAGATCGGCCGACCACTACTTGCAATAGTTCTGTACCGCTGACAGTCGCACAAAACACGAAAATGGAACGAAAAGTGGGACACAAGGTTTCGATGTTCAAATGTTCAAATGTTTGTAAAGCTTATGGGACTTAACTACGGGGTCATCAGTCCCTAAACTTACAAACTACTTATGAACTACTTACGGACTAGGACGGCACAAATATCCATGCCCGAGGGAGGATTCGAACCCCCGACCGTATTGACCGTGCTGACCGTGACTGAAGCGCCTCAGTCACCTCGGCCACCGCGGCCGGCACAAGGTTTCGGAAATATTTTCTTTCGTCGAGTCCTAGAGGGTGGAACAGAATGGAAGGTTTATTCAACACCTCGGGCATGATGAGATGATGACAAATCACCCATCATCTCTTCGTCTCATCATGCCCTAGGTCTTCTTCTGTTCACTTTCTCTTCCATCCTCTTGGACCAGACTAAGGAAAATATTTCCGAAACCTTATGTCCAGTTTCGTGTTATGTGTGACTGTCGGCGGTACACAACTAAGGTAAGTACTGGACAGCCTTTTCAAAAATATGAAACATCTCAGCGGAGAATTTTCATCAGTAATCGAGTATCACTCAAACTAACTTATACTCAAAACAACACACACACACACACACACACACACACACACACACACACACACACACACACACACACACACACACACGTCCGAGGGAGGACTCGAACCTCCGGCGGGAACGGCCGTCCAGTTTGTAGCATGAAGCCTGGGGTCACGCGGCCATTCCGCGCGGCTCGCGTGGAAGTCCGAAAGAAGAGACTCCGGAATTCGCAACGGTAATTCATTGGTTGGTGCCTAGTCCAACTGGGATTCACACGGGACCGACTCCACGTGGGAGTACAACATCTTTCGGGTTAGGTGCTTGTGTATTGCAGGTGTGTTACGCGTACGTGCCTGCGGTGGCAACTGCCTAATAAGCAGGAGGCACTGGGTTGTAATCCCAGACCCGAAATATTCATGAGTCCGTGTTGTATGTTCACAACGACTAAAAAACTCTAGGTAAAATCTTAATTTACAACTACATAAGGGAGTTAAAAAACCATCTACATTTTTGTCTCCATAATTAATGGGACTACAGCTAAAACATCGTGTAGATTGAAGAAAGTACGAGCGGGTGTGTTAAAATTTCTTAATTAAGCGACCCGTTTCGGTGCTTAACTAGCATCATCTTCAGGCCCCCGTTATGTAACTGCCGCAAGTTACAGTGCATTTAAAAGGAATGGGCGTTATTTCCGGTATCCGTAAACTCCTTAGTCTGTGCTTGATAGGTATCAAACGCCAAGGAGTTGTCGTTTGATACCTGTTATTCAGAGACAAAGAAATTTACGGATACCGGGGATAACTGGCACCCATTTTAAATAACGGGGGCCTGAAGATAGAGCTATTGACGCACCGAAACCGTTCGCTTAATTAAAATAATAATAATAATAATAATTTAAACACAGCTGCCGGTACTTTCTTCAGTCTACACAACTACAACATTCTAGTATCTTTTTGCTGTTCGGTTTGTTTTTCTTTTATTAGATTTTGGAAAGTGCCCATGTAGCCATCTCAAAACAGGAAAATAATAATACATTTCCTTGAGACAACTTGTTAGGGTATTAATAATACGGAGAGGCTTTGAATTAAATTTTCTGCTATGGCCGGTATTCGAACCCGGAACCTCCTACTAGCTAGGCGCTTTAGACGGCTCAGCTAAAACAACATTCCAGACAAAGCGACTACACGGACTGTGTCAAAGCACATCTCCCGCCACACCACATACGTTAATTCTGCCTCAATGTTCCCTGTGAAGTACGTATCAAATTTCCAGGGCTCTCCTATATTGGAATAATATGGGAACAGTTCTGCCTTGTTCCTCAGGCCGAGGTGATATACATATCAATAATAATACATTTCCTTGAGACAATATTGTCTCGTTATACTAAAAGTAGTGAACATGATACAGGAAACATTGAGGCAGAATTAAAGTATGTGGGGAGGGAGATGTGTTTTAAGACAGTCCGTGTAGTCGGTTTGTCTCCAATGCTTAGCTGAGCGGTCGTCTAAAGCGCCTTGATTAATGTCTAGGAGGTCCGACTTCGAATCCCGGCCACAGCCCAAATTTTAATTCAGTGCCTCACCTTATGTTTAAAAAAAGGGAAAGTTACATTACTAGTTGTTATTTCTAATTCACAGTATACGATACGAAAAAGTTAGATATCCGGGACAATTCCAACAAATTAAATTGTCAAATACATAATATAGTGATGCGAATTGACAAGATTTAAATTGTAACACAAGATGCACAATTATATAGACCACCGATTCGCTATCTAAGGTGGTAATGAAACATAGTTTTCTAAACTAATTATAAAATATTGTTTTAGGTGTACAATAAGAGATATTTCACATTTGTTTTCTGGTCTGTGAGTACCTCAGAATGAAACAAGAGAATATAAATAATCGCATTTAAATATTTCAGTCGTATGTAAAGATGCTGTAGTGTTTAGACGCAGACATGGATGTCGTACGTGGTTTAACATATTCGTAAGATGTACGTTAATTGCCCTGCTGACAGGCCGAAGGTACAATAGTTGCGTTGGTTTTCCGTTGGAAGTCGAAGTGCGGAAGCAGTAGAGTAGTAGCTCAGAGATCCATATCTGGACTTTGGCACTGTTCACAATTTCGCACAGTAGTTTCAACGTTGCTATGTCGTCGGATGTTAAGAGGGTATGGAGGCTGTTTGGGAATTAATGGCCAAGGTTCCGAAGAATACTTCCGAGTACGCTTTTGTGATCCGTGTACCGAGAACATTATATATATATATATATATATATATATATATATATATATATATATATATATATATATATATACGGGTGTTAGAGCTTTGTTAGCCTCTGCAAACTATATCAGATTCCGGTACGAGTTTATCACTGTTTCCGCGACGCGAGTACTGACCGCGTAGGAAGTGTTTACACCGCTCTAGCGCCTGATATTATCTTCCGCGTCCCCGAAAGAACTGTAACTACGGCTTCTGAAAATAAGACGTCAAAATTAGTAATCAGGTATAGGGCAGTCGAAAAATAAGTGTAGTAAGACTGTAATGCATCCGGAACAGGTTATTTAGGCTTAATCCTCGATAGAACATAGAGGACCATAGAATTTTTCTGCAAACATTGAAATTTATTACTTCTTACTTACTTGACTTAACTCCTCTGAGCCCTACGGGGGCATAGGGCATCGAAGAGAGTTCGCTATCCATCTCTGTCCTTGGCCATTTGCCACAGTTCTGTCCAGGTCTTGCTACCTCTCTTTTCTTCCCCTTCCACTGTCCTCTTCCATGTGAGCCTAGGTCGTCCTTTCTTCCTTGTTCCCTGGGGATTCCATTGCAGTGCTCTTTTCTCGATAGCTCCGTCTGGTTTTCTCAATGTGTGTCCCAACCACCCCCATTTTCTCTCCCGTACCTGGTCTTCTATAGGTATCTGGTTTGTCATTCCTGATTACTTATTTCTCCTGGCCACCAGATATTCTCAATGCGTCGGAGACATCTATTTATGAAGGTTTGTAACTGGGTTGTTATCTTTTTATCCACTCTCTAGTTTTCACTGGTGTACAGAACAGCTTTCACATTTGTATTAAAATTACGTATTTTTGTTTTGTTCGTGATATTTCTGTTTTTTTTTTCTTTTTTTCATATTGTTTGTAATTGTATGAAGACATAATTGGCCCCTTTAACGAGGTTCTTCACATCATTCCCCGTTCCACCATCTTCTGTCGCTACACTACCAAGATACAAGAAAGAGTTGACATTCTCCACCTGCTACTCCTCTGTTAACAGTGGCAATTCCATGTTCACAGAGTTCACTCTCATTTCCTTCGTTTTTGCTATATTTATCTTGAGACTGCTTCTTGTTTCAACAGATTTACTTTATGCTGCACATCTGTCAGACTGTGAGGTAATAAAACTATATCGACTGTAAACTCCAAATCCTCCAGACGTTCATGGATCCCGCAATGGATTCCTCGTCTTCCCCTTGCAGTAACTCTTCTCATAAATGAGACAAGCAGAAAAAGTGTTGGTGATAAAATTCAACCCTGTCAGACTCCAGTTGTTACTTCTATGGGTTTGTCATATTTCTCTTGTGGATCACGTAACATTTGTAGTGATCATATAGATCTTTTATGATGTTAAAGATCTTCTGTGGTGTGCCATACTTCCGCAACACCTTCCAGAGAACTTTTTGTTTTACAGAATCGAAGGCCCTTTGAAAATCAATGAATGGTAGGTACATGGTTGCCTGTGTTTCAGATTACTTGAATGGTAGGGCTGGGACGAGGAGGTTTGAGTAACACCAGTTACAAACATAGTCTTTATTATACTTTTTTAGAAAAATCGAATGATTTGAAACATCTTTATAACCAAAACTTGGAACCATCGGCATAATTACATTAGTAGATCAAACAATATTTACAGCAAGGTTAAGGATGGTAGATTTAATAGAATAAGTTTCTGAAGTCAAATTCAATAAACAGAAAATAGATCAGCTGCCCCTCAAGAAAATAACACCTTACGGCAATAGAAATGATAAACAATTAAAGTAGGAATAACCCTTTACAGAAGATGATTAATTCACATAATCCGTCTTAATTGATAATGACAAGTTCCTTTTAAAAGACAAGTACAATGATTTCTCTCGGAAGTTTCCAGCTTCACTTTCGACTGACTTCGCTAAATCTCAACACTGTTACCAATTAACGCAATCTGTAAAACAAACAGCCCAGAATAAGAATAGTCTACTGATCTTCTGAAGTTTTCAGTATATTGTCAACATAGTCACCGGGTCACCCGGTTTACGGCCCCTTCCACCGGGACTCGCCGTTAAGTATATACTTGACAGAACAACACGATACGTGCAGCGCGTTTAGACGCCGGCCTGCGAACCTTGTCAATCATGACACCCCTCTGGAAATCAAAATAGCGTTAATAAACAGCAGTCATTCACACTTACCGTGACACCGACCAAGTCTCGCCGTCGGCATCAGGACGTAGTGCAGCGAGACGACACCGGGCCCCGGTCTTCCACCTTCCACCGTCGTTCTCTCCACACTGGTCTCGCTGATGACGTCCGCCGTCCACAGGGGGCGACAGCTGAGGCGCGCTGGTCACGACATCCTCCAGCGCGAGCAGAAGGTTGCGTCCGGCTATTCAGAGGCGCCGCAACACGAGACGATCTTATTTGATTTGCTATAGGATGATCTTGAGGGTGTTAATAAGATCAACACAACTTGCTTTATTACGTAGCATTGTTAAATACGGTCATTTGGATTTAGGACTGAGTTAGCGAGGACTATGAAATCTTTTATTACCGGAAAGGATAGCAAGCGAAAGAAAATTTAGAACAAATGTAGAAAAATATGTAAGAAACATTCTGTTAGTAATTAGAGGTACTTGTATTGCCTGTAGTCGAAAGTCGACCAATTGTGTTTACAATGGTCGCTGGAGGTAAAATTTTCCATATCATGTGGACGGCCTCGCGTGATTATGTTGGCAACATCAACAACACGATAGAAACCTTTGCCCATTTGTTCGAACCACATAGAATTACTCGATTAGTGTATCGTACAGACCATGAAGTAAACAAATAATGCTGTTCCTGCTTTATGGTTGACAGGTTCTTGTATGTACCCTCGTCCGCTCAGTAAAAATAATTGCCCTCGTAAAGCGAAGATTCCGTGAGAAAACATCAGTGTTTTCCAGCGATTGGTTAAAATGAAGACTCACAGGATTCTCATTATTCAGCATCTGTTGCCAACATTATCATAGGAGGCCGTTGGGATATTTTGTAAAATTTAACCGGCACTGGGAGCTATGAAACGGCATCTTTTATGTGTTAAGGAAAATGCCTGACACAATAACAACAAATAAAAACGGAAGTATATACTTCTCATGCTATTTTCTAATTATATAACTTTCATTAGCCTAATATTTCAAATGGAACTACAATTTCGGTGTTCGTATATTTATACAACGCCAAGAAACAATGTTATTTCGATACTGCGATATTCAGAATTCCAGAGCTGACAACATATCGATTTTGTAGTTCCACCCGTGCACCGCTACATGCCTCTCCCGGCGCATCATCATTTATATCGGCATTCTCGACTTCGTAGTTCCACCCGTGCACCGCTAGATGCCTCTCCCGGCGCCTCATCCTTTATATCGGCATTTATATGGAAACATCCATTTCCTTTAACCACACTTAATCACTGCGAAAATGAAGCACAAGAAAGTGAGTTGGGAGCACTCCATGTTTCGATATTCACTTATTTTAATACGTTATTTTAATACTGCCGATGCGCTGCATTACAGCGTCTTTGCTCGAGGCGAATAGCCAATCAGTGACCTGACTGTTGGAGAATGTAGAACATGATCCAAGATGTAGAGAGGAAAATTTCTACTTCCTTTTATCACTTTTAATGGCTAAATGCACACATAATATTTATATCCGTCAAATCTACGAGCCGCGGTGGAGTAGCCGAGAGGTCTAAAGCGTCTCGTTGCGGAGCGCGCGGTTGCTCGCCGTGGAGGTTCGAGTCCTCCCTGGTGCATGGGTGTGTGTGTGTTGTCATTAGGTGAGTTTACCTAGGTTTAAGTAGTTTCTAAGCTACGGACTAATGACCACGCATTTTGGTCCGATAGATTTACAAACATTTGAACATTTGAAATCTACGACAAACAATCTTTCGAATTATGTAACTTTCATTGGCCTTGTTATAGGAATAGTCTGTACCACAATTTGTATGTTAGCGTATTTATATAATGATAGACCATAGAGCCCCAACTATTTCCTCCTGTGGGACGAAGTGGCTACTGCGAATCGTCAGAGGGACGGGCCAGTGCGGGCGACGGGCCTTGCATGCGAATCGCCGGCACCCCCTGGGGCAGCAGCAGCGGCGTCTGACAGTCGCAGCGTGGCCCAATTAATCGCCGGCTGCAGTCACCGTGGCCGGCATCGCTGGCCGCCTGCTGCTCCATAACGCCGTCCCCTCACGGGACGTGCAAACGCACGTGGACGAGCTACTAGTGACGTCACATCCCACGTTCCACTACCCTGAGAAGCGTGGAACTAAGGATCTGCCATGCTAGATTTTTGCTTCGAGAAGTGGGACGTGGCCAATGAGATGCGAATTGGTTTTCACGAGACAAGCCGGCCGCGGTGGCCGAGGGGACTGTGGCGTGTCAGTCACGGTCTGCACGGCCACTACGGTCGGGGGTTCGACTCCCCCCTCGGGCATGGATATTTGTGCCGTCCTTAGTGTTAGGTAGTTCATAAGTAGTTTGTAAGTTTAGGGACTGATGGCCCCGTAGTTATGTCCCATAAGCTATACAAACATTTGAACATTTTTTTCGCGAGACAGGTAGAACAATCGAGCCGCCATATTGCAAACTGAATTCCGTATTTCGTGCGTTCTTTCGATATAACGTACGAGGTATGAATATAACACCTATTAAAGCGTCAAAAAATTCAGGAACTTATGAAAACGCGAGATTTTAGATACGATTTGTCACAATAAATTATCGTACAATACATGTTGACAGATTTAAAAGTTACCGTATTTAATGTTGTTAGCGTTATAATTTGAGTTCAAATGTTTGTAGAGCTTATGGAACTTAACTACGAGGTCAACAGTCCTTAAACTTACAAACTACGTATGAACTACCTAATACTAAGGACGGCACAAATATCCATGCCCGTGGGGGGATTCGAAACCCCGACAGTAGTGCCCGCTCAGACTGTGACTGACACACCGCAGAACGCTCGGCCTATGAGTAACGTGTAGGAATATCGTTCCTTTGTTACGGTACAACGCCATTCTATCAAAAATGTTCAAATGTTTGTAAATATATCGGACCAAACTGCGTGCTCATCAGTCCGTAGCTTACAAACTGCTTATAATAAGTTAAACTAACCTAAAGACAAACACACACACCCATGCCCCTGTGAGGACTCGAACCTCCGCCGGTGGGCATCCGCGCTCCGAAGCGAGGCGCCTTAAAACGGTCTGCTACTCCACCGCGGCCCATTTTATCAAAGGAGCGTCTTTGTCTCGTGTATTATAGCTAAGTTACATATTAAAACATGTTTTAGGTGCACAGTGTACCATATAGTTATAAACGGCGACAGCGTAATCGATGCAGTCGCGAGTTGCGGTGCAGAGAATGCACCTGTAGCTTAAGGCTGGCCCCTCACGGGACATGGAAACGCACTTGGAGGAAGAACTGCTGACGTCACAGAGTTGAATTCTATGTTTCACAACCCAGTTTCATACAAAATGATTTCCAGTCCATGGTGTACAGCAATCAGTAAGAATAAATATTCCTTCAGTGAAAACTGCCTAGATTGCAAATTGTTTTATTAATTAATGACGCATTTCGCCCTTTAGCAGAGCATCTTCAGATTATCTGCGTGACAGAATTAATACAAAATTAAAAGGCTGAATTGCAAAACGGGTGTAATGGTATATGGGCTTATTTTGTGTTAAGGAGACAGTATAAATGGTAAACAAAGCTTACAATGCGCTCTCCGTGGTGTGTCAGCGTAAGTTGTTTTGCAGTGTTTCTATTTTTATGAAATTTTTGGATTTCCTTGTAGCCCTACAAATGATCGGGTAACAACAAATTACACATGGAACATACTCGGTAAAGATGTGAGAAACAGAAAACCGATTTTTAAGAATACCTTAAGATTACCTTAATTTTTTACTGAAGGAAAGCAGTACTGCGAAGCGTGGAACTAACGATCTGGCATGTTAGATTTTGCTTCGTGCAGTGGAAGGTCGCCATTGAAATGCGAGTTGGTTTTCACATGACAAGCTAAACTTTTGAGCCGCCATATTGAAAACTGAACTCCTCCTTTCGTGCTTTATTTCAAGAAAATAATCTTTTTCTGCTACCGAACTCTCTCGGAGAGCCAGCCAAGACAAAACTGTTTCCCATGGTGGGTAGCATGTATGAGACATTCGGATTACACTCAGACATCAAGAAAAATGCAATAACCCCTATTCCAAAGGAAGTAGGCGCATTAAGGTATGAAAATTACACAACTATCAGTTTAATAAGTCATGGTCGCAAAATTTTAACACGAATTGTTCAGAGAAGAACGGAAAATCTGGGGAAATCAGTTTGCATTTAGAAGAAATGACGGAACACGTGAGGCAATACATTACCATTCACCTTAGAAGATAGTCTAAGGAACGGCAAAGCTACATTTATAGCTCCTCTAGATTTGGAGAAAGCTTTTGACAATGTTGGCTGGACTACACTCTTTTCAAATTCTGAAGTCAGCAGGGCGAAAATGTAAAGAAAGAACAGACAGCAAAGAGCCGAAAGGTATGAAATGAAGGTATTAATTGGGAAGGGAAGAAGACAGGGTTGTAGCCATTCCCCAATGTTATTCAATTTGTAGACTGAGCAAACTGTGAAGGAAAGCAAGGACAAATTTGGGGAAGGAATTAAAGTTCTAGGTAAAAAAAAAAAAAAAAAAAAAAAAAAAAAAAAAAAAAAAAAACCCTTTTGGTGTACCTGACGACATTGTAAATCTGTCAAAGACAGGAATGGTCCTTAATGTGCAATTGAACGGAATGGACATAGGAATTTGGCATTGGAAGGAAGTGTGTGAGGTAAAAACTCCGGAGGAAGACCAAGAGACGAATACAGTAAGCAAATTGAAAATGTGGGTCGTTCATTGTATAAGGAGATGAAAAGGCTTCTTCAGGATAGAGTAGGATGCAACGAAGACGACAACAGCAACAACAATATTTTTAAAGCGTCATAAAATTGAGAAAAAACGTCATTTTACATATGATTTGTTACGATAGTATTACCGGAAAGTAAAAATTGATAGCTTTAAAGGTTATCGTATTTAACGTCTGTAAGTGTTTTAATTTGTGTACCATGAAAGAAAATCCTTCTTGCGCTACGGTGCAACTCCAGTCTGTCAAAGTAGCGTAATTGTGATGCTATGACATAACTAAATAACAAGTTAAAAGTGTATTAGGTGTGTATATCGTATGGCAGAGTATTTTACTTGAATAAAGTGGAGAAATAAAGTGGTTGGCAGCGTCACAGCATATTTAGCACGGATTCCAAGTGTATCGGGTTTGCGTCTATTATATTTTTAACTATTTGGTTGAATTACGTTTTATGGATTTTTTAAACTAATTTAATGCAATTATAAAATATAATATTCGACGTTATTTTTTTACCAACAAGAACGAACTCTGTCCAGGAGATTTTTTCGTGTTAAGGCACAGGAACCAATTTCAAATCAGTACCCTACGTCAATCGGTTTTTCCCACGGCGTTTAAAATCTGCCGCAGTTCAGTACAGTGCTGTAATAGTTCAGTTTCAGAGTGCCAACATAAAAAAGCTAGCGTGTGGTCACGGAAGCAGATGCAGTAAAGGAGGTACGGTGTCTGTAGAATACTAAAGACAGCCACGGTGGAGTAGCCGAGCGGCAAAAAAAAAAAAAAAAAAAAAAAAAAAAAAAAAAAAAAAAAAAAAAAAAAAAAAAAAAGCGGTCTAAAGCATCTTGCTGCGGAGCGCGCGGTTGTTCGCCGTGGAGGTTCGAGTCCTCCCTAGGGCATGGATGTGTGTGTTTGTCCTTAGGTTAGTTTACCTAGGTTTAAGTAGTTTGTAAGCTACGGACTGATGACCACGCAGTTTGGTCCGATAGGTCTAAAACATATGAACATTTTTACTAAAGACAAACATCGAGCCGAGGCGTTGTCCTTCGCATATCAACAAGATAAGTATATCAGGCAGAATCTATTACCTCAGAAGGAATGCCAAAACTTTTTTGTTTGGTTATGCAGAATGATACTGCTCGGAAAATAGCAAAATAAGAGAGAGCAGTACAAATGGAGCTGGGACGGATGATGTATTTCACCGCTGATAGTTTTTATAACTTTTCTGCCAAAAGTGATTTGTCGTACATTTTAGTATCATTATCAACTGATTACCATCGATTACTACAAACTGTGTCCTTTCTGACTGGAAATCCCCTATGCAGTCGCAAATTTGTGGCGATATACCAATTACCACGAAATTTGATGAAAAGCCGTTTGCGAAGTACGGTGTCAAAAGCCTTCAGGAAATCAAGTAAGATGGAATCAATTTGAGAACCCATGTCAACAGCACTCAGCACTTCATGTGAGTAAAGAGATAGTAGTGTTTCGTATGAACGATATTTTCTAAATCCGTGTTGACCTAGTCTGCTAGAGTGTCATAATTTGTTGCAGAGAGAGAGAGAAAGAAACTTTTTTCTGTCTGGATGCGCTTCGTACTTCCTCTCGAAATACAGAAAAAGCCGTTTGCGAAGTACGGTGTCAAAAGACTTCTGGAAATCAAGAAATATGGAATCAATTTGAGAACCCATGTCAACAGCACTCATCACTTCGTGTGAGTAAAGAGCTAGTTGTGTTTCGCATGAACGATATTTTCTAAATCCGTGTCGACCTAGACTGCTAGCGTGTCATAATTTGTTACAAAGAGAGAGAGAAAGAAATTTTTTTCTTTCTGGATACGCTTCGTACTTCCTCTCGAAATATAGAAAAGTGTATCTGTTTCGCATTATCGAGAAAGAACAAGTGCCCATAGCACCTAAGGTACGCGTTTTGGAGCCCACGTTTAGTAGAGACGATTTTCTCCTTTTGGTGTAAGGAACCGATCCCCAGTGTATGGCAGTCCTTTTTGGGGACGTCCTGGAAGTAGAGACACGACTGTCACCGTAATTACTGCGCCACGCGCTTCCGTGCCGTTTAAGTCCGGCAAGTGGCAGCGGAGGAAACAAAGAAAGGCGGGCGGCTGCAGAGGGGGGCGCTCCAGTTGAGCCAGACCTTCGCTAATTGGCAATTAGCGGCATTAGCATGGCCGGCCGTGCCCTGGCCGCCACACCGCGTTAATTTCTCGCTCAAATATTTGGCCAGCTGGCGGCCTTTCGCCGCGCCACTGACCAACTGGCGCGCTCTGCCCACACCCGCCAGCCCGTCAAGCCGTCGTCTGGTGGTCTGGTCTGGAGGACCGCACCAGGCGCGGGCCAGCAGGCTACACGAGAACCAGGCGCGTCTACCACTGGCGGCACAGCACGCGGTTTTATAAGGACTCCAGGCGGCGCAGCAAACTACGCCACCAGCGGAGCACCAATTGTTTGGCTACAGTAGTTCTCGTCAGTGGAGCACTCTGCTGTTTTCCCCTCTTGTCTGCGCTCGTGAGGTGAGTCCTTCGGCAGTCTAGTAAATTTAAGATTGAAAGGAGTGAAAGGACAACATAAACACCCACGCACGAGGGGCGAATCGAACCCCCGACGGCGAACAGCAACGCGCATCGCAGCATGGCGCCTCAATACGCACGGCCATTCTGCCGCGGCTAAAAGTAGTATCACAACATTTCATTATGGTAGTACTTATGCTATATCTATGAAATTCAAGTTCGGCTCTTCAAGCAGCGACTGGTATTCTACCTCTAAAACCAGAAATTATCAGACTGGCACTACTCCAATATGAAAAATTAAGCAGATTACCCAATGACACATATTGGAACAACTACCAACATTATACTAATCGGCTGAAAATACAGAAAGGCTTGATGCAATGTATTGACCCAATAAGACAAGACCACTGTCCACCAATTAGTAAAGAAGACTTCGCTGCCCCAGTCAGTCCACTTAAACTATGCCCAGTCACATTTAGACTTCAACTGAATGAAAAAGTTGTTAAGACAGAAACGAATAAAGAACTTCTTAAAAATATGGCTCTAGAAATGATAAATGGTAACTACACACAAACAGAATGGCTTCATATATATACAGATGGATCCTTGACTGAAGCAAATGGTATCGCTGGTGCTGGAGTCTACAGTGAAATATTTTGTTTTTACAAAGCTTTAGGACAGTAGTACTCCCATTTTGATGGAGAGTTGGAGACAATAAACCTGGCACTAAGACAATTTCTGTCTGTATCCAAAGGTCACAAAACACAAAAAAGTTGTTATATTCTGTGATTCAACTTCTGCAATACAGGCAATTGCATCCTTGCAAACACCTCAAAGTGCATGCATACATGAAATAAAATCCTCTATTGCCTCAATCACCAAAGTTGGAACTGAAATAGTTTTGCAATGGATACCAGCACATACAGGTATACATAACAATGAAATGGCAGACTTTCTAGCCAAAACAGGAACCAAGATTTCTCAATCAAAATGCCCAAAATTATCATACATCTCCAGTAAAATATTCATCAACAACAGTTTCAAGAAGATGTTTTATGGCCACTTCACAACTCAAGGGCAAGGAAAAATATGGCTTCTACTGTTAGATGAGAAGAACGCACTTCGCAAACACCCACGAAGGGAAACTGTGGCAGCATTTCGAAGAATTACTGGCCACGACTGCCTTGCGGAACACCTGCACAGGATTGGAATCTTACCCTCACTGAAGTGTGTTATATTTGAAAGAGAAGACACCATTATGAACTGCGAGCATCGCAGATACTGTGAAAGACTGCAATATTGTGACGGGATGTCAGATGGTCAATTTTATTGGGAAGTTAGAAGACTAATGACTATGTGTCAAATGTCTGAGCATTAAATAAATAAATATCTATGAAATTATGTATTAATACGGAGAAGCAACTGGTGTAGAACAACCAGCCTAGGCATGCGAAACAGCGGGCGTTAAGCTAGTTTGTTATACTGCACAGTACCCCCTACTTTCACAGATGCCGCATTCATTCAGCATTTTTCATCGCCATGATAAGGTCTAGAACAATTTTTTTCATAGCTTGACTAGCCTAAGTCTTCTAAATTATGTAGCTTGGCACTCTTTTATTCATCCATTGTCTGTGGCATCTCGCAGTTTTGTTGACTATTTGTAATGATCCTGCCCACCTTCTTCCTTAATTTTACTGTTTTTAGCATGCTAAGGGTAAAGTGCCTCTGCTTTATTTAATCCGTTATATTTCACCACCGTGTTTATATAATTTGTGTTATTTATACGCCACTTTCATTTTATTTATTTTTTTTTTTATTTTTTTATTTTTTTTTTTTTTTTTTGCTTTCTGTAGATTTCAAAATGAGTGAAAAGTGGAAACTAAGCACGACTCTGTAATATTTTAAATAATTCTTCTGTCTAGGTCTTTTTAAGAAAATTTTAATAATATTTAAAACGTTTTAACAATTAATGTAAGACTGCCTTCTCCTTTTCTGATAATATCAGCACTTTCTAAATGGATCCCGCATATTATTTATTATTCAGTCAACAGCATGAAAAAATAAAAACAAATGGAATGGCGTCGGTTACATCACCATAAGTCAATTAAATCCGGAGAAAACACGAAACGAAGTTGACGTTTGACACGAAGGAACCGTGCAGCTAGCGTGTTGCAAGAGACTCATAGTGTGTGTGTGTATTTAAATGAAAAGTTGAAGTGGGACACCCAGTACATGAAGTCTGCTCTGTCGGCCATCTCCAAAAGGCGCGGTGGAGTGGCCGAGCGCTATAAGGCATCTTCTTGCCGAGCACACGGTTGCATACCGTCGAAGTTTCGAGTCCTCCCTCCGACATAGCTGTGTGTGTGTGTGTGTGTTGCCCTTAGCCGTTCTAAGTCTAGGGACTGATAACCGCAACATTTAAGTCCCTTAGATTTACAAACATTTCGAACATCTCCGAAGGAACAGACAAAATTAACAAGCTGGAGAATACGAAAGAAACACTATAATTCGTATCAAGAATAACTTTTAGCATGCCTAATTTAGAAGTAGATACCCCTGGAATATTAAAACAACTTGAATCGATTAACACAAGTAGGACAGCCGTTACTTGCCAACTGCGGTGGCCGAGGGGACTGAGGCGCTCCAGTCACGGTCTGCACGGCCACTACGGTCGGGGGTTCGAATCCCCCCTCGGGCATGGATATTTGTGCCGTCTTTAGGATAAGCTAGTTGATAAGTAGTTTGTAAGTTTAGGGACTGATGACCCCGTAGTTAAGTCCCATAAGCTTAACAAACATTTGAACATTTTAGAGCCGTTACCGACTGTATACCAACCGCTCGCTCAGCGAACGTTCCGTACGCAAAGACTGCAAAGGTTGCACAGGTCACTCCAATATTGAAGAAAAGCAATAGGATTGATACGCAAAATTACAGGCCTATGTCATTGAAGTCGCTTTGCAGCAGGATTTTAGAAGATATAATTTACTGAAATATTGTGGACTACCTCGAAGAGAACGACCTATTGACCCATAGTCAACACGGTTTCGGAAAGGATCATTCTCATGAAACACAGCTAGCTCTTTACTCACATGATGTTATGAGTTCTGTCGACAAGGGACGTTGAATAAATTCAGTATTTCTCGATTTCCGGAATGCTTTGGACACTACCTCACAAGCGTATTCTAATCAACTAAGGCATCGAGTAGATCAGAAGTGATATCTGGCGTACCTACTGTTTCTTACTTTTATAAACGATTTAGGAGACAATCTGAGTAGTTCTCTTCGACTCTTCGCGGGTGATGCTGTCATTTACTGGTTAGTTAAGTCAGCAGAAGACAAAAACTATCTGCAAATTATATAGTTATTTGCATGACAATTGACAGTTCAAATGTTTGTTAAGCTTATGGGACTTAACTATGAGGTCATCAGTCCCTAAACTTATAAACTACTAATGAACTACCATATACTAAAGACGTCACAAATATCCATGCTCGAGGGGGGATTCGAACCCCCGACCGTCGTGGTCGTGTAGACCGTGACTGAAGAATCTCAGTTTCCTCGGCCACCGCGGCCGGCAGTTGACAATTGATATTGGCAATTGCCCCTTAATAATGGTAAGTATGATGTCATCCATAAGACCACTAAAAGAAATCCTCGATAAATCAGCCGTTCTACTAAAGAAACTGCCTACAGCACACTTGTACGTCCTACTTTCGAGTATTGCTGTGCATTGTGGGATCCACGCCGGCTGGGACTTTCGGAAGATTTAGAGAAATTCAGAGAAGGGCACCTCGTTTTGTTATCGCGATATAGGAATGAGAGTGTCATGGAAATGATTCATGAATTGCGGTGGAAATCATTAAAAGAAAAGCATTATTTGTTGCGGCGAGATGTATTTATAATATTTCTTTCACTAACTTTCTCTTCTGAATGCGAACAAATATGGTTAGCACCCGCCTACCTACATCATAATAAGAGAAATCAGATCGAAAACAGAAAGATTTATGTGTTTTTTTCTCCGCGAGCTATTAAAGAATGAAAATATAGAGAAATATCATAAAAGTGGTTCGATGCCATGCACTTTCATGTGACTTGCAAAGTATCCATGATAATGTAGATGTAGAACAGACAGCCGCGATAGAATGGCCGAGCGTGCTAAGGCACCTTGCTGCAGAGCGCGTGGTCGCACCCCGTGGGAGGTTAGAGTCTTTCCTCTGGCTTGGGTGCGTGTCCTTACATAAGTTTATGCAGTCTGTAAGCCTACGGACTGATAATTATAGTATTAACAAACATTTAAACATTTGAAATAATGGACAACAGGTATCCGTTTTGTAGCCTCAGTACACCCACGAGCAATTTACTAATAAGCTGCTATGTATCACATACAGTAAGTAAGTCGTACAGTAAGCAGCGCGTTTGTCTCTGGCGGCTTGTGACAGCAAACAGTTGAAGACAACAAGTAGGCTACGGCGCCTCCCGGCGGCCGGATGGAACCCCCTCCGCCTGCAGCGGCAGCCCTACCTCTACCTCGCTTTCGGCGACTGCTGGCTTTCTGTCAGCCGCTCGCTCGATCCGCGGCTATTCCCGCAATTGTCGTTCACCGGCTGAGTTATCGCCCGCCGGAGCCGCCGTGTTGCATTTCCCACCTGCCTCATCACCGGAGTTGGCGGCAATTACTGCCACTCGCTCTCACGCTCTCTCCACAAATCAGCCCCGCCCCGCTTAAAGCAGGCCACTTGCTCTCAGTGGGCGGAGGAGAGCGATGAAGTACCTGGAAGCGCAACCGTCTGCTACAGATGGTGCAGTTACATTGTACTGAACGTACCAGGTTTGATCAAAAATTAACGGGAATGATTAATTTCCTCTAAGGATATCTATTTATTGATTGGCAAGAAGTTTGTCCTAGGAAGAATAATCCGTCTCAGACCTAATATGACTGTGCTAGCAATGTTTTTCTCAGCTCCTTCAGCGTTTATATTTTTATCTCACCAGTTATGGCAAAAGACTTCATTTCCTTGTTCTCTTTAGACTCAGGAATGGACGAAATTGCAGGGGGCGATCTCCGACGAATAGGATGCCTAAGCAAAACGTAACAAATTTATTCTTTATTTACTTGTTTTTATGTTTTTGCCAAAAATATTATCAACAAGCATTGGAGTGTGAGCACGGTAATAAGCCTGATTTAATTTCCACTAGTAGTTTTGCCACAAATCTAATAGTTTTCTTTTGACTGATTCACGCAAACATCTCATAACTTTCAGATAGTATTCCTTATTGACGGCACAATCTTAATGAAGGAACATACTGTTGTATCATCCTTGTTGCCATTTGTTGAGTTCTCTTCCCTGGTCAGCCTGTCTTTAAGGAAAGGTACGGCGCAGGATTCGTAGCTAAAACCTATAGCGATTTGTATTACAAGTTTTATTGACTGAAGAATACAATACTAAAGTTCTTCTCGCGGCGTCGTATTTCTGAAGCACACTTCCTGTCGTATATGTCGGCCTAGATATAGCAGCTTGTAGAGGGCGCGTATCTCCGTTACTCCCTCCAGTCGCCTTGTGCTTATACACTACATCACTGGGGACACATCGTATAGAAGACGACGCCGCGAGAAGAGAGAAGAACTTGAGTATTTTATTCTTCAGTTAATAAAACTTGTAATACAATCTCTATAGGTTTTAGCTGACTACGATCGTTCTCGTGCGTCTGGCGTGTGGCGCTGACATTACGCCACAACACAAACAATATACCAGAGATTCCTAATATTTTTGTAATGGTACCCACAATCTTCCTAGAATAATTTTCGCCAACCTATACGCTCTCGCACTCAGAGAAACAATACAATGAATGGAAGGTTACTGATATGGTACTAAGTGGAAGAGCGGAGTTACTATGTCGGTATTATGAACTAATTAGATAGCTGTCTTCTCGTATCGCCCTGGGAACGTTATTAGCTAGATTGGTTTCTTTTTTTAGGTTTTTCGTAATAACTTTTTTGAATATAAGGCTTTGCTCTAGAAACACACCGCATTATCTCAGTAGGCAAATATCGTCCACGACCCACAGTTTGGAAACCACTGCACTATAGCACTGTAACCGAAAAACACAACGAGAAAGCCTCCAAATGTCGAATTTGTAGCCTTTTGGCTCTTCAGGCAGTTTCTATTGGGCCTCTGGGGTGCATGGACCTTCTTAGAAAATTCTGAACTCTTTTTTTCTTTTTTTTTTTTTTTACATTTTAAGAACAAACTTTGCAACAAGCATTTTCTTATATAAAACATCCGAAAAATTTCTTCCTCATGTGCCAAAGCATGTGATGACATCAGCAACATTCCTGATAGTGATTCAGCTATTTTATTGAACTTTTCTCTATTCTTCACACTGTCAAATGCGGACGTCGTCTTCAGTTCCTATTCGAACCTCTCAGAAACGTTTGAATTCCGTATGTACTCTAGTCGCCGGCCGCGGTGGCCGAGCGTTCTGCGGCGCGTCAGTCACAGTCTGCAGGACCACTGCGGTTGGGGGTTCGAATCCCCCCTCGGGCATGGATATTTGTGTCGTCCTTAGTATTAGTTAGTTCATAAGTAGTTTGTAATATTAGGGACTGATGACACCATAGTTAAGTCCCATAAGCTCTAAAAACATTTGATTATTTGAACTCTAGTCTTACTCATTGTATTTTCTTCAAAAGGGCAACCAACATTTAGAACCTAGAGCTGCACTTTATCCATTTTTCATGCAAAATTTTTTGCAAATATTTTCATCCATCATTTTCAAAAATAAAATTCTTGAAGCACTCTAAGCACGCATACCCGCCCGGCGTGGTTGGCCGAGCGTTCTAAGCCGCCTTGCTTCACCGTGCGCATCTGCTCTCCGTCAGAGGTTCGAGTCCTCCAGCAGGGCTGTGTATGCTGTCCTTAGCATAAGTTAGTTTAAGTCGTTTGCAAGTGTACGGACTGATGATTCCTCAAAACTGTTGAAAACGCAAAAATATATCAGGAACATAAGTACCAACTAGATAAAAATAACGAAAATCGCGTTTATAAAGCATGTGAATTTGAAAACTTCCCATTACTTTCTATCCATACCTTTTACATAAAAAGCGCTGGAGAACAACACAGGAACGTCGTAGATAACTTTTTCAACTAGTTAATTAATCAAGTGGTGTTGGATTGGTACTGGCTATCAAAAACGGAACACCAAAATGGGCCCAAAATATCACCGGCAGATTTATTCGGTAGGTTATACGTTACTTTTTCTATCATAAGATAGATAAGTTAGCCCCGTGTGTACGTATTTAGTATATTTTGACACTAGTGCTGCTACATGCCTCTGTATTAAATCGAAAGCGCTGTGCGTGTGTTGTTGGGGTGCGGTGCAGCGGTCCATACGGCTTCCACATTTTGCGACAGTAGATCTGCTGTACTAGCGCGTTGTGAGTAGAGGTCTGCACTAACTTTGATTTTTACCGGCGAGTCCCGCTCGCCCCTCTGACTCTCGGGAAGTCGCGAACGAGCGTTCTCATCCGCCAGTTGTGGGCAACAGATCGTCAGTGCTCGGCCGAGTGCGCCGAACGCTAGGCCGGTCGCCAGTAGCCGGCGGACTCAGTGCCAGCCAGCTGCGCTTCGTCACACTCCTTAGATTAGATTAGATTAACACTTGTTCCTTAGATCATGAGTACGACACTTCGTGATATGTGGAACTTGTCAGGGTAATAAATGGTATATATATAAGCCTGACAGGTCAACTGAAAAAAATTATATATATATTATTTTTTCAGTTGATCTGTCAGGCTTTTGATGCTGTTTGGTAAGTGAACGAAGACTTTTGTGGCAGCATAATTCACCCCTTTCTGTGCCAAAGTGAGATTTAACCCTGCATAGTGAATATCATCCTTTCTCCTGGTGTTGTAGCTACGTTGATTCGTAACAAAAGACAGTATAAGAAGTATAAAATTAATTAAACAAAATTTAATGCGGATTATTTAGCATTCTATAAGCTAGGACCCGGGTACAATGGGCCACGACAGGTGCGCTGGCGTGAGGGGAAAAGAAACTGCTCTAAACTCGTGTACCTTGCTTCAAAAAACAATAATTCAAAATAATTAGCTAGGTTACAACATTTACAATGTAAAAGGATGATAAAACGCTTTAAATATTGAAGAACTTTATTAAAAGATAAAGTTGCAAGTATACAAATTGTGGAAGGCAAAAAATTTCCAATCTATTAATTTATTTAAGAGGTTCATCACCGACGGCAAAACTTTTCGGAGATTCAGAAGAAATTTTAGGATGTCAAAGAGAAATCAGCTCTCCAAGTATACACTTTAGAGCTCTGATTAAGATAACCTGCTTCAGAATTCTGCGATAAAGATTCAGTTGCAGCAGTTGTAGCTGAAGTATTACTGCAGGAGCTGTGGTTACTGGAAAATGTAGTAGGAAACATACTGTAATGCTGCTTCATTTCCAGCCTTGTTATTATCTCAGCCTATATATTGTTCTTGAGCCTCAGATCTTTGTAGAACGCATGCCATAGCCCCCGGAATGACGGATGAGTCGCCACTTTGCTGTCACTTGCGTCAGAAAATGAAGAAGCCGTCACGCACGTGGTCCTCCTCTCAGCACAAATCGCAAGCGAATGACGTCTGCAGTCAGCCTTCTACCGTACGACTACTCGTGGCGTACGACTATCGTTAACGACTGCGTCGGCAGCCGCTCGAAGCAACACAGCCCCATCAGAAACGCAGAGCAATAGTGCTCTACGATCATCGTTGCACCGAGGAAAACCTGCCTTTTACACGTCCACAGCCAAATCGTAGCGTGGGCCTTTCCCAGACGTCGAGCAGCGGCACGAAATAGGAAATGCTCGAGCGGTTGTTTTCATCAAAATGCAGAGCTGTTGTGGTGAGTATGCGGAACCAGTCATTGCGCAGCCGTCGACCAGACGTTGATAAGCGAGCGGAGCGTTGGGCGGCTAGGGCAACGGTGTGATCAGTGGTGTGGCGAAGTATTCTCCAATACTGCGTGCCACGTGCCGTCGCGTATAATACTCTTGCAACATGCGAGGTCGGCAAGTTCGGAAGGTAACAACAGTCAGTCAATAATCAAGAGGTGGTGTGAGGCGTGTGGTGGGGATTCACATCGAGGTGTAACATTTGTGTTTTTGTTCAGCGTTGATTATGTATGAGGTATGGACAGAAGGTAATGGAAATTTTTCAAATTCACAAGCTTTATAAACGCGATTTTAATTTATTTTTATTTTCTATTTTATTTTTTTATCTAGAGGTTCGAGTAGGAACTGAGGACGACGTCCGCATTTGACACCGCGACTCATCAACTTCTGACGACAGTGCGAAGAATAGAGAAAAGTGCAGTAAAATAGCTGAATCACTATCAGGGACGTATCTGATGTCGTCATATGCTTTGGCACACGTTGCTATTACAGCCTTCAGTCCGGAGACTGGTTTGATGCAGCTCTCCATCCTACTCTATCCTGAACAAGCCTTTTCATCTCCTCATAACAACGGCAACCCACATCCATTTGAATCTGCTTACTATAAGCGTCTCTTGGTCTCCCTCTGCGATTTGTACCCCACACACTGCGCCGAAGGGGGGGGGGGGTGTCGCCAAATGGTTTCCAACAAGACAAGGTGGCGTGCCCCTGGCCAGCGCAGCGGAGAAGTGCAGGGGGGGGGTGGACAAAAAACAAGGGGTGCCGACCGGAGGGGAAGGGGCGTCAAAAAGAGTGCCCTCGAATAGAAAGGGGGGGGGGCGGGGTAGGGATTTTACACTGAGCAGTACCAGCAATGCGTCCTGTGGCTATGTATAGTGGCGAATATAGCATACAGTTTGGGGTAGGGGCAAGAGTAAGGTTTTTGTGGCATCGTACTTAAAATTGATAACTAAAAAGAAAAAGATGCTGGATGTTCCCATCCATACTTGGTTATGGCGGTTTCAGAAGAGGCATACAGTCATAGACATAACTTTTTTTAAGGGTACCGTACTTATTTACCCTTACGCCACTGCTCTGTGAAATCGACACAGCGAAATTTCTTTTCTTCATAGACGCTATTTCACTATATCATGTATGTACAAACTACTTTTCCTTCCAGGTTTATTAGATACTGCGTCTTATATTGAATGAACAACGGGAAGCAGGAAGGAGTCTCAGAATGCAAAATTTTCTGACCCAGTTAGTACCGGTTCCTGGTTCTTTTTGTTCCATGTCGCAGTCTGATATGCATTGATTAGCGACTCAGTCTGACACACTTGCCTGTCAGTAATGTGTTTCCGCACCTTAATTAACCTTTTTTGTCTACAATACAGAATGTTTATTCAAGAACTGTGGTAGGCCCAGTAAAAGCATAGTAATACTTGTGGTAGGGTGAGATCTGTTCAAATGATTTTTTATGTAAAACAGAGACAATATTATCATTATTAAGATGACGAGTTCCGTCCATTAAACTGACATCATAAGGTATTTCAATTATACCACACATCACAAAGTCTTCTAAAATTGCAATTATTCAGCCACATTATAGTTGTCATGTAAAAAGACAAATAATACATCAAACGCATCATGCTTTAGTGGCGACGTGGTGATAATCGCATAATGTGTTGGATGTTTTATTTGTATTTTCACATGCCAACTACAATGTTGCAGAAAAATTACTATTTGGTGTATAAATGAACGATCCGATTATGCCAGTGTACTGTACGAAACTCGTCATCGTAATAAACATAATTTGCCAACTTCGCTGTTTATATAACAAATTAGTAAGCCGGCCGCGGTGGCCGAGGGGACTGAGGCGCTCCAGTCACGGTCTGCACGACCACTACGGTCGGGGTTTCGAATCCCCCCTCGGTCATGGATATTTGTGCCGTCCTTAGGATAAGCTAGTTGATCAATAGTTTGTAAGTTTCAGAACTGATGACCCCGGTAGTTAAGTCCGATAAAAAGAATTAAAAAAAAGTAAATTTTGTCTCATTAGTCCATAATACACAAAAGAAAAGAAAAAATATGAAAGTAATTTTATAACAATAGATGGGACTTTAGGGATGAGTTATAATAAGGAGTTGAGCAAATTGTACAAGCAGGCAGTTACACTTCCTCATCAAATACAAATTGTTTCGTGTGTAGAATCTCGTAGAGTCACCATTTAGTTCTATGTGTTAAACGCTTTCGTGTAATGACGATACTATATTGTACTGAAAGCTAAACTTCAACTGAAGAGCCGCGGTGGTGTAGCCGAGCGTTCTAAGGCACCTCACTGCGGAGAGCGCGGTTGCTTGCCGTCGGGAGGTTCGACTCCTCCATCGGCTTGGTCGTGTGTGTTGTCCTTACCGTTAGTTAAAGCAGTTTGTACGCGTAAACACTGATAACCGTAGCAGTTTAAACCCGTCGAGTTTTTTCCTTAGAAATTGTCAGTGAAACAAAAGTAAAAGCAGGTGATTGTTAGCCATGAGAAACACGAAGTAAATATTTTGAAATGTATGTTGTCAACTATCAGCTGGTTACTATAACTAGTTGAACCATGGAATAATTCGCACTCTATCTTGAGCACTATAAAGTAGCAGGGAATTAAGAGTTAAATAAAATATTATAATAGTAAGCGGTAGTTACCTGTAATGATGAATGTTGAGGTAATTCAGTTCATTCGAGCAGTACACAACACATGCTTGAGCAAAGTGAACAATTCCAACAGCTGTTGTTCATCGACGCGTAAATCAAATCTCGTGATGAACTACACTTGCATAAAGGATCTAAACAACTGCAAGATCTGTTGTGCCTGTTAGTTAAATTAAATTATTTGTGTATTTGTCGTCATTACACTGTAGTGTGTAACCGCAATCGTTTGATAAACTATGCTTGCATCAAAGAAGGTCTTTGGCTTGCATGAAGAATCTAACACGGCCACTACGGCCGGGGGTTCGAATCCCCCCTCGGGCATGGATATTTGTGCCGTCCTTAGTATTAGCTAGTTAATAAGTAGTTTGTAAGATTAGGGACTGATGACCCCTTAGTTAAGTCCCATAAGTTCTACAAACATTTGAACATTTGAAGAATCTAAACAACTGTATAAGCTGTCAATAGATGGCACCTTCTTTTGTATCGGCCGCGCAAACTAAGTTGATAGAGAGGGAACAACCGTAAGTACATTTCCCATTTACGATCGTTTGCCGAGTATCAAGAACATTACAATTCTTTTAATAAAGATATTTGTAAAAACAGTAACATTAAACTAGCTGTGTATTTTTCGTCATTAGTACAGAACTAAACCTTGAAGAAAATACCTCAATCATTAATTTTGGATACGTAATACGGAAGACATGGCACATCCAGAAAAAACACCGATGAGAAATCTATAAATGTGAATGTCTGATCGGTGTACGTTTATCATGTCTGAACCACAAGACATAAAGAGCTGAAAATTTGTACAGTTACTAATGTCTGCCCGGGGAAGCTTTAGGCACGGTTTTATGGCGATCGGATAGCTATTTATCTATATATATTAATGTGAATGTCTGTTCTGTGTACGATTATCACGTCCGAACGACAAGACGCAGAGACTTAAATATTCGTACAGTTACTAATTTATAGTTGAGGAAGGTTTTAGGCCCGGTTTTATACCGCTCTGATAGATATTTAGTAATTTGAAGAATATAACGCGAAATGACTAACAATAATTACTATTTGAAAATTATATTTATTCTTTGAAAATAGCTTTATTGGTTGCATTGTTGCTTGATGGTTAATAATCATAAAAGGGTGGAATATATTGGGATGGAAAGTTATCGGTGTACATAAAATTCTACATGTGTGTGTGTGTGTGTGTGTTCCATGCCGATAGCCATAAGAGGGTGGGAGATATGGTGGTTGAAAGTCGTCAAATTATTAAAAAAGGACTGAAGGCCAGCGATGACGTTTGCGACTCTATAGCAAGGAGGTTACATACAGCGAAACGTGATGCCACAGACCGTATCTTTGGTCTATGCGTGCTACAATGTCTTCAGCTCTGTCTCTGTAAGGATAAGCATACGAATAAGGAAATATAATAATAAATAAATGAAGCAGTAAAAAAGAAAATTCTTTTATACGTACAAATTGCCACACAGCCTATAAGGAATAATGTATGTATTATTTATTGTAAATCATTATGTACTTCACATAACTTGAATGTTGATTAAAATGTTTGTTTCTAAAGGAGGAATTGTATTTCATTTAATCAAAAATGTTCAAATGTTTTTTAAGCTTATGGGACTTAACTACGGGGTCATCAGTCCCTAAACTTACAAACTACTTATGAACTACCTACGAACTAGGACGGCACAAATATCCATGCCCGAGGGGGGATTCGAACCCCCGACCGTAGTGGCCGTGCTGACCGTGACTGGAGCGCCTCAGTCACCTCGGCCACCGCGGCCGGCTTCATTTAATCCTTCAAAACCAGTCTCATAGCACACTACTGAAAGATAGTTTATGTATCACAATCAACCAACACGCGAGCGGAGCCGCGGGTTTAAGCTAGTAATATATATAATTATAACTTTACCGATTTACAACCGAAACCGAATCACAATCAACCAACACGCGAGCGGAGCCGCGGGTTTAAGCTAGTAATATATATAATTATAATTTTACCGATTTACAACCGAAACCGAAGTTATAACTATAATAAACCGATGATGGTTGACAATATGCATTTTTAAAAATATATGACGGCTGTTATCCCTCATCTCAGTAAAAATATGAAAAAATTAAATTATTACTTGTATAGTGTAGCGGTGCGCCTCGGTTGCACAGTGGTAGAGTGCCAGACTACAAATCCAAAGGTCGCGGGTTCGATCCCCGCCAGGTCCTAGGATTTTTATCTGTCAGTTTACACTTCTTTCACCTCTGTCAGTATTGCTCATTTGAAAAATACTGAGTAGCACCGTGGTTCGGAACCCACGTTAAACTGTAGGTCCCCCTATAACTGGCTGGGTAAGTCAGTTCGAAGGTCGGAGGAAGGCAACGGCATACCACCTCCAAACAGGACCATGCCTAGTTAAGCAATGTGGTGTTCAAACCAATCTTCGGATTGTTGACTGCTTTACCTTATAGTGTAGCGACTCTTATAGCAAGTAGATAATGGAGAATGCACTAGAGGTAGTTGCTTTCACGATTGGACAAACAAGTCCGGTCGCGGCATCTTTTGGCCTTGAGCCCTGTGCAGTCATTGACTCTGAGAGCTCTCGTGCCGTAAATTTCCCTAACATCCCTAGCCTGCTCTCGTGTGTCTACGTTCGACGTACCCGCTCACTGGAGTAGGCCAGGTCGCTTTTAAAGGATTGCATCTCTCAGCGAAATACATAATACATGGAGGAGCTATTCCCTTCCGCCGGGGGTGGCGGCCCGCGCTGTTTATTGTTACGCGCCGCTGCTGAATTTCTGGTTGGCTGCGGTGGAAGCTTATTTCCGCTGCCTGCTTTAACGGCCGGCCATATTGAATTTGAATGCATAAGGCCACATTAACGCTGATGTCACCCATTTGTATTTCATAACGGCCGCAGAGGCCGCATCAACTGGCGTATTATCTGCGAAACGAATAGATAACGGGGGTTTAACTACTCGAATTTTTAACTGGAAAATAGCGTGATGTTGAATAATTTTGCTAGCCTGCTTAGTTCTGTGTCCGGAAATAAAGCCAGGCTTTGCTATCAGTTTAGGTCATGAGACGAGATATTACGTTTGAGAGGGGAAGCTGTCCTTATGGGAGCCAACATAAGACCGCATTATTTAATTTCCTGGGATAATTAAACATTGGTCGAAGCTGGTCCTTGAAATGATGCTTCAACACATTGGTTAATACGAGGGTTGCAACTTAAATAAGGGCAACCATTTATTCACATACGATACAAAAGCGTTACACGTTTGCACTTGTTACTGTCCTTCAAAGTATTCACCAAAGTTTTCTATAACCCGTTGCCAGCGAAGTGGAAGGCGTAGTATACCGTTAGCAGAGTCTGTTCTGTTGATGGTGCAAATGGAGCGGTCTACTGCCTGTCGAATCTCTGTAACAGTTCTGAAGCGAATCCCACGAAGTGGTTCCTTGCTCTTCGGAATCATATCAAAGTCATAAGGTCTAAAGTCCGAACATGGTGGATATTACAGTGCCTCCTAGTCCCATCGACCGAACAGAGCAGCCACAGTTTGCGCAGTATGCGCCCGCGCATTGTCGTGCAAAAATATGGGTGGATTTCCCGCATGTCTCTTGAAGACCGTGATAAGGCTATCGTGGTGTACGACATCTGTCACATTAAATTTTGATCCAACTCCGTTATTCCTGCGTCGAAAACTTTGTGACACTGTTAAGTTAGACCGCTCGTTCACAGGTGACCGTGTTTCCGTCGATTGTGCGCATTACAGTGCCGTGGGATGGGCGAGTCCATTTCCTCGGAGGTAAGGTAGGTATGTCAAGAGCGACAATAATAGATTCCATTGCATACTGTCTCCACCACCGTTTAACTTCCAACCCTTGTATTTAATTGGATATTTTTCCTATGGAAATGACAGCAATCTACATTAAGTAAAACAATAATTACAGCAGTCAAGATCATCATCAGATCATGTCCTTGGTGAGCAGCTGGCCCATCTCTTGTGCAGCAAGGAATTCCATCTGAACCTCTAGCACTGAAATTTCATGTTTCCGAAATTTATACTCAGTGCAGTCATAATGCATGATTGAAGATGCATTGAAGATGATCACTATGTGATCGAAATCGATATGCCGTTTTAAAAATAAAGTATTAACAACCAATTCTGCTTATTACATCTGGTTTGTTCAAATGTTTGTTAAGCTTATGGGATTTAACTATGGGGTCATCAGTACCAAAACATACAAAATACTTATCAACTAACTTATACTAACGACAGCGCAGACATCCATGCCCGAGGTAGGATTCGAATCCCCGACGGAGCATAGCGCCTCAATGCGCACCGCCACTCCGCCACAGCGGGAAGGTGGAAGGGGAATATGTGGAATGGGAATATTTTTTTATTCTTCTTTATTATGTCTTTTGGTTACAGTAACAACACAGCCAGTGTTACAGTGGCAACATTACAATAGAATTGAAATTCTGACAATGTATATCATAATATTAATAGGTATCTTACATCAAACAGCCTTAGAGTAAAAGTAGAAAAACCATATGTACCAGACTTAAACAATACATACCTAACAGTACAAGTGACAGATCTAATACAACGAAAGTGCAAACAGCATAGCACCAAATGAGAGGTGCAACGACATATAAAAGTCAAAATATAATATACGTTATGCAATTTCAAGCTGTGCATGTTCAAGTTAAACACACCAGCTCTAAAATTAGAGCTATATTCCGGTGACTTTGAGGTAGTCCTTCAGTAAACTGTACTTAAACTTATCGAATCCATGAAGGAGGACAGTGACACTGTAGAATACACTTTGTGCGGCCGTGTACTTGGTGCTTGCCAGTATAATGTGGTTGAGATCCGACACTGCCGTTGCATCTTTGTCGCAATGCCGAGAAGCGATGATTTTCAGACGGTGTAGGTGGGCAGGGTAACATCCATGTCCCAGTCTCATCCGAATGATAGACGTTGCATGACGTTTACTAAGCGTCATCAACGAAAACCATGATCGAGAGGAGACATTTGGTTGTATAGCTGCCAGATGTCCTCCTTTAAACTCTTGAGAGAGGTGTTATTCGTGGCAGAGGCGTGCAACGAGCCTGCGCTGCTCGCCCGGGCTCGTAGCCACGCCCCCCGTTCGGGCCTGGCCACGCGCTGCCCGCCCTGCCGGCACGAGCTCCTCCGGACGATGTCGGGCAGCGCGGGTACCCGAACTACCCGCGCGAGCCCCGGTCCGCCCGGCCGCCCGTGCCGCTCTGCTGCTAGCCGGGGCACGAGCCCGCCAGCCGCTACGCTCTTAGCGGGAAATACACTGTTCCGATTTTCACACGGTAAAAACTGTTGACGTTACAAACGAACATCCCACATCGGCTTATCAACTTAGTTTTTCCTTACAAACTTTACTTTCCTTGGAAAAAGTAACATGTCTGCGTTTCATTCCGCATGAGTTTTTAGTTTCCTAATGCTTTTCACTCGATTCTGAAGAAACTATAGGGTTAAAAAATCTGATTTTAGGACATCTGATAGTACAGCAACTTAGCTTTCTAACAAAGCATTAAACTTTTCATTTACAAATCATGTATTGAAAAAGTTAGATACTGGGCAGCTTACTGACCGATGCATTTTAGAACACACATTAACGCGAGTGCAATAGAGCTGTCTCAAATCATGAGTAATTGCTAGTTAATGAGCAGCATCAGTGCTACGTTAGCAAGTATACGCATTCAGCGCGTGTTCGAACAGCGTTTCTGTGGACATTTCGCAAAATTACTTGATGTTTCCTTGCTGCTAAGAAAAAAATAAGTAAATAAATAAAAGTAAGAACAATCATCAGTTGCAATCGAGGTCATTAGAAACGATTAACTGGTAGAATGTTAGAAGATACAGCTTACGCTTAACCACTCCAAGGAAAGTAAAATAATTACTGTTCCACGATCAGGCGTGTGGACCATTGTTGTCGTTTTACTTTATTTTATATTTCCCCCTTTTCCCTTTGGCTGGGGGTAGCTGAAACACAGCCGCGGTGGAGTAGCCGAGCGGTCTAAAGCGTCTCGTTGCGGAGCGCGCGGTTGCTCGCCGTGGAGGTTCGAGTCCTCCCTGGGGCATGTGTGTGTGTGTTGTCCTTATATTAGTTTACCTAGGTTTAAGTAGTTTGTAAGCTACGGACTGATGACCACGCAGGTTGGTCCGATAGATTTACAAACATTTGAACATTTTGCAGCTGCAGCGCCAAGGGAGTCACCACTATTCGAGAGGTGACATTCAAGGTCGCAGTTATCAGTTTTGTATCGCTGGACAGTCTCTCGTATATCTTGTAAACACTTGGGATTTTTCCTCACTGACTTAATTGTCAGTGTACTATCAGTTGCGAGAAAAAAAAGTAGACGTGCGCATTAATGCACCTGGTAAGAGCAGAACGTCCGATTTTGTGGTGCAGAAGCAAAACGGTAGCCGAATCGGCTCGCGCCTGAAATATTAAACATGTTGAAAGTCGTTGGCTTCGCGTTAGCCGGCTAAAGCAAATTTGTAGGTAGTTTTATACTTTGCTCAGTATTTACTTACACTGTGTTTCACTTTCACTTCATGTTAAACTAAGTGATGGCTCTAACATAAAGAACAAGATTATTCCTTAAATCTCTTCAGTCCCTTGTTGCTAGTAAATCTTCGTATTTAATGTATGTGACAAAAAATTATATGCCCTACGATGATGTGATATTTAATTTTGTTCAAGGTTGTCCAACTAATAATCTAGCTAAAATTCTGCCAAGGTAAACAGGAAATCTTTCAAAAAGCCAGTAGTCTGCGAATTGTATTCGTCTGCTATTCTTTTTACGTTCCTAGAAACTGTTGGAGGATGAAGAACGTCTTTGGCACTTGCAGTGGGATACTGTGCTCCTATCTCCATCAAAGTCTGTGCGAGGTCTCGAAATCCTTCTCCCGCAACTGTGCTGAAGGACCGCAAATCTATTGCACACATTCTTACTTATTTCTCCAGCACAAAAGATTTTGCTGACCCTGGATTATTGCTACAACCGTTCAAATCAGTACTCAGATAAGCTTTGCAGCTATTCAGGTGCCATAACAGCGTAGTGGTACTGCCATCACGGAACGACAATAATTTACGGCAGCCATTACACTCTGCAAAACCCACAGTTTTATTTTCATTATCTAGAATCAACATAAAATACTTCCATACAATGCTGTCTCCAGATATCTTTAAACGCGAGTTTCCTGGAAAGGTCTTTTTTTTTTCTTTCTCGGATCGTCTACTTCTTGCACGTTGGTACGATCTGTCCTGTTCGCTATTTATTTCAGACATAACGATCGATAACTTATAAATTGCTATGTAGGTAACACAAAAGGTGCGTGAAGCCTACGCTGTATTACAACGTCTTGCTCAGAACTGTCTGCATTCCCCCGCTCGCAGCGCCTTGTGTAGCGCTGTTGCACGGGCCCGGCGGGTCCCCGCTCGCCCGGCAAGTGTCGGGACTCGACGGCGCATCGCAGCTCGCTCGCTGTGTATAGCGGTGCAATGGAGCTCGACTACCCGCGGTGCGGGCAGCAGAGCGCAGCGGCCGGGCGCAGGCGAGCTCGGGCGGGTAAAAGTGGCGCGCTGCACGGCTCTGATTCGTGGTCCCAAGTGCGACAGGCAGCTTTCCGAATCGTCGATCGGAAGTCTGTATTTGGAATCGGCGTGGGGCAGTGTTGTTCTTCCGTCATACTTCTCTTGGCGAAGCGGTCTACAGTTTCGTTATGGTGTATGCCTTGATATCCTTCAATCCAAAGTAAGTGGATGTCGATGCCCATTGTCTGTACATTTGTTATGGCCTCCAAGACATCCAATAGATATCTATTCATTATCGTCGACTCGGTTACACAGTGGTAGAATGCCAGACTACAAATCCAAAGGTCGCGGGATCGATACCCACCAGGTCCTAGGATTTTTATCTGTCACTTTCCACTTCTTTCACCTCTGTCAGTATTGCTCATGTGCAAAACACCGAGTAGCACCGTGGTTCGGAACCCACGTTAAACTGCAGGTACCCCTATAACTGGCTGGGAAAGTCAGTTCGAAGGTCGGAGGAAGGCAACGGCATACCACCTCCAAACAGGACCATGCCTAGTAAAGCACTGTGGTGTTCAAACCAATCTTCGGATTGTTGACCGCTTTTTTTTTTTTTTTTTTTTTTTATAGTCGACATGGTCGCTTGGAGAGTGTCCGCAACTGCACTATGTTATTTTAAATGTGTTTATTTCCGTTAACAGTTGCAATATATTTGTTTAATAACATGTTTCGATCACTTGGATCATCTTCAGATCTTATAGTTGCATCCGCAACTCGTCTGGCTGAGTGGTAATTGGTACTATTCATTTGTTTGTCAAACGTTCAAATGTTCAAATGTTTGTTAAGCTTATGGGACTCAACTACGGGGTCATCAGTCCCTAAACTTACAAACTACTTATCTACTACCTTATACTAAGGACGGCACAAATATCCATGCCCGAGGGGGGATTCAAACCCCCGACCGCAGTGGCAGTGCAGACCGTGACTGGAGCGCCTCAGTCCCCTCGGCCACCGCGGCCGGCCTTGTCAAACGTCGGATGTTGTAATTTTTGCAGCAGGCTTTGAGAGTCCGTGAGGATCAATATAGAGTCAAATGTTTGTGTGCCGTAATAAATGGCCTCCCTGATGACCAGTAACTCTGCCGTGTAAATAGACGACGCAGGCGGACGCGCCAACATTCGATAGGTGCCGTTGGAGGAGCAAAAGAAGGCGTATCCCACCGCTGCTTCAGTTTTAGAGCCGTCAGTATGTGCGCATGCTGTGGCCAGTTGCGAAGAAGAAAGAGGGAAGGGGAATATGCTGGCAGTGCCTGTGAGCAAGCAGGGTGAGCGCTCGTGGGCGCCCGCGCTCACATTACCGCATTTTCCCACCCCTGGGCTGGACACTGGAAGGCCAGTAGTCCATAATACGAGAGAGCCAGCACTTGTTCCGCGGTTGACGGCGACCACTGTGTGTGCGGCCACGTGCTGCCCCCCCCCCCCCCCTCCCGGGCGTCTACGTTAGCGCCTGGGCGCCGCGACGCCGACGCCGGCACGGGCCATTAAACCCGGCAGCCAGCCGCAGCTTTTCTACGCCATTTGTCGGCTATTGCCAGCGCAGAAAGAGGCGGCAAGACGCGAAACAAATATTTACGAGAGCTCGCCGCGAAGGATGCTCCCACTCCGGCTCATAATGGAGATTTGTTCCACTGGAGGCGCCGTGAAATGTTGTCGGTCTCCTCGAGAAGAGTGCTACAACTTCCACTCCGTGTGATAAAAAATGTTGGCCAGACACTTGGATTTAATTCCTGCGCCACGAAATGTACTCGTTTAAGTTAACCAGTGGTGTTCCGTCGTCCTATGTTATTTAATATGAAACATCACAGGAGTCGAAAATAATTTTACAGCAACCTATATCGCGAAATATTTGATTTTGTATTATATCATTTAATGTCCCATTATACCACTCCATTCATTGGGGTCTGTTATGTAAGTTTCACTCCGACTAACAATACCACCAATGAATTGTAATACTGATATCCTTCCATTATGACTTCTGGCCTCACTCTGGAACCTTAGTTTTATTTTTGGTGCTTTGTTATATACATTATACAGTAGCGGTGGAAGTACACTTCTTATACCCTTTTTTACCCACAGAATCCTCTATTTCATCCTTCTTGTCCCCTCTTTGCTCTAATATCTGTCTGTCCCATCAGCTTAATGCCATATCACCTTAGGACGGCCTACGTGTTCGTCTGATTTGCACTAATAAAGTCGACAAACCCTCTAGGAAACAAAATCATTCTGAATTGAGAGTACTATAACGTGAAACGAAGGTGACGTTAGTCGCATCTTAGATCTGATACTGATATCTTTGGCTCCACGAGGATACTTCTTTGATGTGCTGCTGCTCTGCGTTTGAGCTAGTAGGATTCGTTTCCCCGCCACCAACGAGCGAGCAGTGGCCGTGTTGTCATAGATCAATGTTTGAAATTGCAGTGTGAGCTTTGAACAGACGCATTTTTATGTGCAATAATAGTAAGGTAAAACAAGTTTGAAGATTTTAACGTTTATTGAAAGTGATCCGGTATTTTAAAATAAAGGTAAGGAGACTCATCATTTTTAATTATTAGACGTTCCAAGTACTTGTGGTCCATCTCTGACAGACATTCAGCATGAAGGGCTACAGTTGGTCTTTTTATATTCATTTTCTAAATTTTCCAATTGGTAGTGCAAGTGTTTAGTATGATGGTCTCTGTATGAAACAAGGGAGAAAACATAATGAGGATAATTTTGATTTTTGATTACTTTGCTTAACGTACTGGTTAGTTTTTCATCGAGATACCAAAAGAATATATATATATATATATATATATATATATATATATATATATAAAATTTTCTGTAATGAAATATAAAATTATCACTATTGATAATATTTCATGCCCCTCATTCTTAGGAACAAAGTATAAAGTGATGTTAAAATCAAACCTTCAGAATGTTTCGTGTTGATCAATTATTCCTAATCCATATTATTATTACTATTATTTTCACTACAGAGATGGAACAATTTTGTGTTTGTGTAGTTAGCGGATTCGCATTGCACCCCTGCGAATTCTGTATTTAGCTTTGACTTTGCAGCAGTTGCAGCTTTGGCAGTAATTTTGAGGGTAGTGTCACGTATGCTGCTTCCTTGCGCACAAGTAGGCCATAAATTAACGTTCCCGACAAGTGAGCTACGACAGGAATAATCGTTGAATTGAGACATAAATTGCAATCACTAACTTAACAGAAAATTTAATTCTTATTGTTCAGACAGTTTGTTATTAAAGAGTTAGCCTGTTTTCTACCAAAATTCAAACAGCTTACACTCAATGAATAGGACCATGGGATTAAAATTAGTCTGTATTACATATTTAATATTTTTTGTTGTTCATAATCACGTTGAATCACTTTGATAAAGTTTTCAGTCTGATTAGCGAAGCTGATTCATTAACAATCGCCGGCCGCGGTGGCCGAGGGGACTGAGGCGCTTCAGTCACGGTCCGCACGGCGCCTACGGTCGGGGGTTGGAATTCCCCCTCGGGCATAGATATTTGTGCCGTCCTTAGACTTAGTTGGTTCATAAGTAGTTTGTAAGTTTAGGGACTGATGACCCCGTAGTTAGGTCCCATAGACTATATAAACATTTGAACATTTCATTATCAATCACCCACAACACACGACACGATTCATTAAGTACTCACCTAGGTACAGTTGAAGCAGTTTTAATGTCAAAAGAAATTCTCTCTCCTCAGGTAATCTCCAATTTATACATTTTTATTCAGAAGTCCTCAGGTGAAACACTCAAACCTAACCTCCTTGCTTAGTCTTCCATCTTACAAATATTCTTCCTAGGTGTAGTATTTTGTTCTATTAATGCGTTTATAATCTCAACAAATGTGTGGTTGGCTTATTTCACAGGGTTTCGGGGGAATTTCTGACTTTTCCAGTTGGCTTTTTATTTATATATTTTATTTTTTTATTTCATTTTATTTATTTATTTTTTGTTTGAGGAGTCGTGCTCCTCATTACTCTCATGTTGACTGCGGCATTCTGTTTCTGTGACACCGTTTTCGCCACTGTCTGAAACTGCAGCAAAGGTTTGCTTTCCTAAGATTGGATTGCATTTGACTTCACCAACTTTTTCTGTAGGCAGACCCAGCAACCCATTTTGCTTGTCAGAATTAACTAAAATGTTCGTATCATATTCTTGCCCTTTCAAAATGCATCTACATCGACATCTGCAATCCACCGTAAGGTGCGAGAAGGAGAGTAAAATGTACCACCATTAGGCATTTTCTTTCCTATTCCATTCACAAACAGAACGAGGAAAAAAAGAATGCCTTTATGCCTCCGTACGAGCCCTAATTTCTATCTTGTCATTGTGATCACTACGCGTAATGTAAGTAGGTGGCAGCAAGATCATACTACACTCAGCTTCAAATTCGGGACCCCTAAATTTCCTCAACAGAAATTCACGAAAAGAACGTCGTCTTTCCTCAAGCGACCCCCATTTGAGTTGTCGGAGCATTTCCGTGACACTCGCGCATTGGTCGAACCTATCAGTAACAAACCTAGCTGCTCGCCTCTGAACTTCTTCTATGTCTTCCTTTAAACTGATCTGCTGCAGGTCCCAAATAATTGAGCAATACTCAAGACGTGGTCGTACGAGCGTTTTATACACGGTCTCATTTACAGATGAAGTACATCTTCCCAAAATTCTCCCAATAAACCGAAGTCGGCTGTCCGCCTTACTCACAACTGCCCTTACATTTTCGTTCCATTTCATATCGCTCTGCAATGTTACGCCTAGGTATTTGAACGACGCGACTGCATCAAGAAGCTCACTACTAATGCTGTGTTCGAATACTATGGGATTGTTTTTCCTACTCATGCGCATCACCTTACATTTTTCTATATTGAGGACTAGCTGCCATTCTTCGAACCAACTAGAAATTTTGTCTATGACATCCTGTATGTTATCCCCTGGGGCGCGCCTGACGATACACTCGTCTCTGATGAACACTCGCCGTCGAGAACAACGTACTGCGTTATATTACTTAGGAAGGCTTCCAGCCAGTCACAAATCTGTGAACCTCTTCCATAAGCTCGTATCTTATTTAGCAGTTTGCAGTGTGGCACCGCGTCAAACGCCTTTAGAAGTCGATCAAAGCACAATCCACCTGTTGCCCTTCATCCATGGCTCCCAAGATGTCATATGAGAAAAGGGCAAGTAGAGTTTTCACATGAACGATGTTTGCTGAACCCGTGCTGGTTCGTAGAAAGAAGCTTTTCCGTCTCAAGGAAATTTACTTATATTGGAACTGAGAATACGCTCCAAAATTACACAGGAAATTGATGTCAATGATATTGACCTGTAATTATGTGGGTCAGTTCTTTTCCTTTCTTATAAACGGGAGTCATCTGCGCTTTTTTCCAATCACTAGGAACTTTGTGCTGAATTAAAAATTCGCGATAAATGTAAGCTAAGTCTTCTCATTTACAACTAGATTACTTTTCACGTTGGTGTTCTATGTCTATAGTAAAGTCGATGGTTCAAAACACAGTTCTATGCCCAGTGTAACATCAGCGCAGTACGATGTGCTTTAGGTCGTTTTAACCGAAGATAATGATTGGAAAGAAAAGTAAAGGAAGACACCACAGATGACGATCTACGCAGAACATGCTAGTCCACAGCAGGAACAACAGCGCGCGTCCTGCAGATAGTTCGCGTAGCTGCCTAATTAACGTTTCGCCTTGCCAGACCGGGCGACCGGCGAACGCGAGGAAAACCAGAATATACTGCCTTCCCCTTCACCCCTAGGCAGCAGATAGATGTTGCCGATTAGGTGTGTTTCGTTCAGGGAGTGATTTAGGAGAGTTGCCGAACTGAGCGTTTAGTATTCCAACAGGTAGAAGTAGCCAAGTTCGTGTGTTCAGTTTGGAGAATTATTTAGAAGAGTTACCGAATTCGAGAGTTTGAAGTTGGCGAATTTGTGTCAATGGTTTCTCATCGTTCTGAATGACATGCTGTGTCATTTACTCTTTCTAGGGGGTGATCTTATTGTATAAATGGAATGATAGATGCCAAAAGTCTTATGTAGGTGCTCAAAGAGACATGTGCACTATGGTTATTATTATTTTATTTATATTTTACGAGGTGCGTCTAGAAAGTAAGTTCCGTTTCAATTTATCTCCGCTGCAGCGCTGCGATTGCAGTTCCGCACATGCGCTGTAGACGATGTGTATCAAGCAGAAGAACGTGGACCATTTGGAGATCGCTGTCAATTACAGACACTTTGTTGTTTTAAATTTCGGATTTGATTGAAAATCCCGCCGCCTGTGAAATCAGGTCGGTGATTCGGTTTCTGAATGCGAGAAAAGTGAAACCAAGTGAAATTTATCGGCAAATTTGCGATATTTACGGACCAAATGCGATGAGTGATTCGATGGTGAAGAAGATGGGTCCGCCAGTTCAATGGCGGGCGTAGTGATGTGCACGATGAAGAACGAAGTGGGCGTCCACCTTTGATAACAGAAGAGCTGGTTCACGCGATTGATGATAAGATCCGGGAAAACCGTAGGTTTACAATTAGTGCTCATCACTTCACCAATGACGACGAGCCGAAAGAAACTGTTTCCAACTGGTTGAAGACACAGGCGGCAGATTTCTATGAAGAAGATACACAAAACCTGGTGCCACGCTATGACAAATGCCTGCAAAATTTCGGCAGTTATGTAGAATTTTGTGCAATAAGGATTCCTTCTGTATCTGTGTACAATTTCATTTTATTACCAAACGGAACATACCTTCTGTACGCGCCTCGTTTTTTTTTTTTTTAAATTTCGATCAGCCATCCATTTTATTTCTGCCTCTCCAAAAGCACATGATTTTACATATATCACCCAGTACACCTACGAGATTTTATGTGGAGCACTATACTAAACAGTTTTATGTCAATAAGACCAGATGATGACACCATAGAGTGTCGAAACCGGTCGTCCTTAGTAAATATAAAAATTTCGATCTTGGCATCTATCCTTCCACTTTTGCTGTGTTCTATTTACTACAATCCCTTCGACCGAATCAAAAAGTTAGCCAGTGTGACACAAGGACTGGTTCGTCCATCTCGCGTTAATCTTCTCGTTAGTTAACGAGAAGATGACTTTAACGACCAGTTAAATGTGTTCGTTAAGTGCAATGCGTTTGTCATTGCTAGATACATCTCGCGTTTGCTAACCCGCAGAAAACGGAAAGGTATGATATATTTCGACTATGTTGGAAATAGAACAAATGAAAGTGCCGTCTGAATGAACAGCTGTTTGCCATGTTTGACTGGCAGGAAAGAGGTTAGCAGACCGTAACAAACGTGAAAGAAACTCGTATTTTACAAGAAGTGAGTGCGTGTGTCTTGCGGCCTTAATAGAGAAATATAAGAACACTTGGTACTAACAAGGGGAACACCAAGAATAGTACAAACGAATTTTGATTGGTCGCAGGTATGTTGTGCGAGAACTCCTCAAGGCCACCAAGCTAAAAGGATTTGTTCCAGTGCGCCTTGGTTTCCACGAAAATCTAGTTATATCTGTATTAAGTCAGCGAAAGTACGTCAGGCCGCGTTGTCTAATTAGCAAGGCTCTCGAATGTCACGCAGACAACCCGAGTTCAAATCCTGTTTGGAATTTTTTTGTAACATTTGTCCGATGATTGATTGTGTATAATTATATTCCTTTCTTCCATTTTATCAATTATTATTGCAAAGGCAAAGTTATATCAGGTAATTACAGTTACATGTGAACGACACGCTACGAATGACTAGCCACCTAGCCGCGGCATAATAACCCGCTGGGACGAGTCAAGTGGGCACACACTGCATTCGACGGTGCGGGGACTGTAAACGCAGCTAGCAAAGGCTGCACAAATGTTATATGTGACAACTAAATGCGGTTTACCGAAGTTTACCGAAGTATGCTTCGAAATAACGAATTAAACAAAATAATCGTCGTGCAATACATAACATATTGAGCAATTAACATAAGTTATTATTATATGACCAATTACTCAAGCATTAACATAAGAGTGACTATGAAAGCATATAATTATGCACAACAAAACGTCGGACAGTCGAGCGCCTTGCAAACACCACGCTGACTAACTTACCGCTGGTGCCTTAAAGCCTTAAAACAGGTAGCTGGACTTTGATCTCGATTTTCGTAGAAACCAATGAGCATTGGAACGAACCCTTGCCGGCCGCGGTGGCCGAGGAGACTGAGGCGCTCCAGTCACGGTCTGCACGACCACTAAGGTCGGGGGTTCGAATCCCCCCTCGGGCATGGATATTTGTGTCGTCTTTAGTATAAGTTGATAAGTAGTTTGTAAGTTTAGGGACTGATCACCCCGTAGTTAAGTCCCATAAGCTTAACAAACCAACAACAACAACAACAACAACAACGGACCCTTTTAGCTTAGTGGTTTGACATCCTCTTTATTGCAACCAAATCTCATATTCCCGCCATTTTCATCGTACCGATTCTCACTTAACTAGCCGTTACCCGTAAGCTTGTATTTTGATATCGCAACAATAATTTTTAAGTTATGTTACGTATCTGCAATATATCAAACTCACCGCTACTGACATGGATGGGGCGATAAATATGACGATAAAATTTTCCAGTATAGGTGCTTGCCACGCAAGTTTTTCGTACATGTAGTGCATCTGTTATTTTGTTCAATAAATCGGTATTTACCACGTAATATGTTGCGGTATTTTTAGCGTTTTGTAATCCGGCTATTTTCATACACATTCTCACGTAACCAGCCGTTAGCCGTGAAACGAGCAGAATTCTACTCGTTAACTTAACAGCAGTGGTGGCTGGTGATAATGTGCTAATGTGCTGCAGCACACTGTAAATATATTACTAAAATTATGCCATTTCTCTTCGAAAGCAAGCAAGAAATCGCTGTAAAATTACATCCTTTCTCTTGGAATGCGATCGAGATATCACAATAAAATTATGCCAATTCCCTTCCAATACCTATTACAATGCTAGTAATAAGGATGAAAACGCATTTTGGAGCGCTCTCGCCGCTATAGCTGGAAACCGGCTCCGTGTGCTGAAGTGGGATTCAGCCGCGCTGTTACGTGAGCAGAGAGGCAACGCAGTCGTCTGTTCGCTAGTGCGCATGCGCAGACGTGACGTCAGGCCTGGCGACTCATATGTGCTGAGACCAGAAGAATAGTATATGACGAATATTGCGGCATACAGAATCAAATAGCGAGCTGGCTCAGGCGTCTTGCGCGTTGTCTCTCAAACCTACCTCTGAGTCCAAATTTTTAATTTCTGTAAATAAAACTTCAATCACAAACAACATTAGTAATGTATAGGCAAAATGCGAGTGAAACTGCGCTTTTCAGCCAAGTAGTTTCATTGGTCACTTGTGTAGAACGCAGATGATGTGATGGGGATATTGCTCCGTTATTTCCATTGTCAGTCACGCTTTTTATTATAGTATATTTTTGTAATATTGTAGCACACTGGTTAAATTTTGTACGAGCCGACACTGCCTAACAGCCAGATTGAGGTCATTTAACGTCAGGTTAACTCATAACAAAACATTGACATACGCAATTCTCCGCTAAAGACGAGTTAAAATCTGAACTGGAACTTAACGAGACATTGACAAACCGGCTCTCGACGCACTCGCGTTGGTTTCCCTAGGCGGCGGTGGAGAGCTAACCCCCTTTTAGCAGTGTGGGTGGCTGGCTCACGCAGCAGCAGGTAGTTTCCGGAGACGCCATCAGCGCTGGGCGCGGGTCGGGCAGTTACTGCAGGCGGCGCGCGCCGATGAGCCGGCCTGACGAGGCGCCGGAAATACGGCCTGCCGCTTCGGCCGGCGAGGCGACACGCTGTAAAAACGCCCGCCTCTCCTCCTGCCCCTCCTCACTTATTGATGGCCAATAAATAAACCGGCGGCGGCGGCTGCAGGAGGCCTTTACGGGGCGCGGCCGCAGATCATTAATTGACGCGCCGAGGGCGGCAAGCGGCCGCTACCCGCGGCGGACGCTCCGCCGTGACGTAATCGCCGCCACCGCCTCGGACGTGCTTCTCGCGCCCTCCAGAACTGGGTCGCCGTATGTTAGTTCATGTCTCCTTACGCCTCCAGTCCCACTCTGCCCATTTCCCCTGTAGCTGCAGCTTTGCCGGCGCGTCCTGCGCCTGGAAAAAAGCTCATAGTGAAAAAAAGTAAATAAATAAATAAAACAAAAAGTGTTTTCAAATTAAAATCACTAAACAAGATGAAGTCTTCTGGTCCGGTCTGTATAACCACTAGATTTCTATCTGATTATGCCGAATCGATAGCTCCTTGCTTAACAACAATATAAAACCGCTCTCTCATAGAAGGATCTGTACCAAACGATTGGAAAGTTGCACACTTCACACCTATCTTCAAGAAAGGCAGTAGGAGAAATCCACTAAACTACAGGCCTATTTCATTGACGTCAACTTGCATCAGGGTTTTGTAACATATCCTGTATTTAAATATTATGAATTATGTCGAAAAGAATGATCTATTGACTCAAGGTCAACACAGATTTAGAAAATATCGTTCATGCGAGACACAACTAGCTCTTTACTCACACGAACTGATGAGAGCTATAGACAAGGCTTCACAAATCGATTCCGTATTTCTTGATTTCCAGAACGCTTTTAACACCGTACCTCACGAACGGCTTTAATCAAATTGCACAGTTATGGTATATCGCCCCAAATTTGCGCCTGGATAGGATATCTCTTGTCAAATAGGACACAGTTTGTAATAGTTGCTAATCAAGTATCGACTAAAACAGAGGTGACATCGATCGTTCAACAGGGTAGTGTTACTGGTCCTCTGCTGTTCCTTATTTACATAAACGATTCGGGAGAAAATCTAAGTAGTTCTCATAGGTTATTTGCGGATGAGGACGTCATTTACCGTCCAGTAAAATCATCTGAAGATCAAAACCAACTGCGAAACGATCTGAGAAAGTGGTGTAAAAATGGGCAATTGACTCTAAATAATAAGAAGTGTAAAGTTGTCTACATTAGTAGGAAAAGAAATCCGTTAAACTTTGTTTACAAGATAAATCAATCAGAAGTGAAGGCCATAAACTTCACAAAATACCTAGGAATTACTATTACTTCAGACTTAATTTGGAAAGAACACATGGATAATGTCGTGGGAAAGGCTAACCAGGGACTGCGTTTCATTGGCAGAACCCTTAAAAGATGCAACAGAACTACTAAAGAAACTGCGTACATTACGTTTTTCCGTCCTTTTTTGGAGTGCGCTGTCCTATTGAAAAGCATGGTTTGCAGACGGCTGGCCACCTATCCTGTGCCTCACCTCTGCCTGTGCGCGGGGCATTGAGCTTGTGTCTCAGACAGCTTCCCGAAGAAGGTCTTATGGAATCCATCATCGGTGGTGGAACGGGACAGCGGCTGATCAAGAGTCTGAAGGAACTGAGGTACCAACAGCCGTATGTATAATGAAATATTTATTCTACTACAACCAGTTTCGGCATTTCACTATGCCATCTTCAGGTCCCTACATCGGAGCTTGATATCCAAAAGTAGGGATACTAAACTGGATTCGTGGATTTCGTCTCTTAGTTGGAAACAACAACAGCAACTGTGACACCAAGGACTAGTTGTGGTGAACTTGCAGACGGGTGTGGCCCTAGCGACCCTCGACGTCGACAGTAGTATCGGATGCCGGCCATCAGTCTAGAGGCTCCATTTGAGGAACTGATAGAGGCGTAGGCACCTTGCGACGGTATACACCGTCTAAGCTGGGCCGAGGCGGATTAGCCGTGCGCATTGGGGCGCACTTGACGTTAAGTGACTCGCGCAGACTACGGGGCAATTTTGACGAAAAAAAAATAATAAAAATAAAATGAAAATCTATATCTATAAATGTGAATGTCTGTTCGATGTAAGCTTATCACGTCCGAACGACAAGACGCAGAGACTTAAATATCTGTACAGTTACAAATTTATACCCGAGGAAGGTTTTAGGCACGGTTTTATGGCGATCTGATAGATATTTTGTAATTTGAAGAATAAAACGCGAAATGCGGGACAATAATTACTCTTTGAAAATTATATTTACTCTTTGAAAATGGTTTTATTGGTTGCATTGTTGCTTGAGGATTGATAATGGTAAAAGGGTGGAGTATATTGGGATGGAAAGTTATCGGTGTATATAAAATTCTATGTGTGTGTGTGTGTGTGTGTGTGTGTGTGTGTGTTAATATTTCGCTCTGCAGAGAAAACTACAGAACGCAAACGAATGGTCTGTGTGTAATTGTTGTCCGAAATGTTTGTAGAGCTTATGGGACTTAACTACGGGCTCATCAGTCCCTGAACTTACAAACTACTTATGAACTAGCTAATACTAAGGACAGCACAAATATCCATGCCCGAGGGGGATTCGAACCCCCGACCGCAGTGGCCGTGCAGACCGTGACTGACGCGCCGCAGTCCCCTCGGCCACCTCGGCCGGCAATTGTTTTCCGAAGTCTCCCGTTGTACACCATAGCAGTTCCATGCCGATAGCTATAAGGGGGTGTTCGAAAGTCGTCCAATTATTTAAAAAAAATTCGTACTGAAGACTAGCGATGGCGTTTGCGACTCTATTGCAAGGAGGTTACATACAGCTAAACGTGATGTCTAGCTTAAACCCACGGCTCCGCTCTCGTGTGGGTTGATTATGTTTTCATACCTCGCATTACTTTAATCCCTTCAGATATGCCGTTCAGTTCAAAAGACTTCAGTTCCATATCGTCTAGCTTTTGCCACGACAATTAACAAAGCTCAAGGACAATCATTAAACATCGCAGGAATCCATTTACAGCCCTCATGTTTTTCACATGGTTAATTATACGTTGCTTGCTCAAGGGTTGGCAACCCTAAAAAATCTCTACATTTACGCTCCAAAGAATACTACAAATAACGTAGTTTACCAGAATGCCCTAAAATGAAATTAAAATGAATTTGGACATTACTCTCACCATATGTGTTGAGATATTGCAACGTAGGCTATAATGAATAATGTACGTATTATTTATTGTAAATCATTAAGCACTTCACATAATTTTTTTTATTTGAATGTTGATTAAAAACGTTTGTTTCTAAAGATAGCTTATCTATCATAATCAACCTACACGCGAGCGGATCCGTGGGGTTAAGCTAGTAAAAAATAAATGTAAATCTATGGGACTAAACTACTGTGGTCATCAGTCTCAGGCTTACAAATTACTTAAACTAACTTATGCTAAGAACGACACACACACACACACACACACACACACACACACATACTCCGACAGAGGACTCAAACCTCCGTTGGGTACAACCTCGCAATCGATGACAAGGCGCCTGGAACCACTCGGCTACTCCCGCGCGACTCATTCGCCTCCTCACTGCTCTCTTCTTGACCGGCTAGCAGGTGGTCCCTAAGTACGCGACCTCCCTACTGCGCTTTGCAGCTTCTGCTGGTTTTGTAGGACGTCGCGCTCCTTTGGAAGACAGCTGCATTATGTCCCTTTTTCCTCATGCGACCTTGCCTGCACTCACAAGCGCGTCCAGCAACGTCCTAGTTACGTAGGTACTTAGCTGCCCGGTTGTGCCAACCGTTCTGCATTCTACAAAATAATTACTTTACACTCTCTTTTTCTAAAGACTACGTTTACTGTTTAACCTTTTATTCCACTTACTCATATTTTTTCCTCAAAAGTCTCTACTCCACTCATAAGAGACATTCTTTTGCATTTACAAATAAAGTGGGCTCATTTATGCAAGTTTTCATAGAAAAGATTTTTATAAACCACTTTGCTACCGTATGGTGCAATGGGGAACATACCTCGCAATAAACTTGAGTTTCACTGATAACCATGAATGTTGACAAAGGTATGTGATTTGTCATGGTGACGGGGAGGATAAGATGTGGCAAAGAACACATAGGGCCACCCACACAAATTTATCACGTCTTCTGTGTAGTCAATGACGCCGACCGTGCTCAGGTGGTGAAAGGCTCAAGAATATGGAATAAATTAACCCTTTTCAACCCGAATTTCATTATTTCACTGCATATTGCTGTCGTAATGATTGCAATCTTTTTTTAGTCTTTTTGCTTTAATTTTTTATTTTTAGGAACTCTCCATGGCATCGTTGGGCAAGATATGCTTCCTTTACCGTAAATAACATTATGTTAAAACTGTTTACTACTAATTTTCACATCTGACAGTAATTCATTTATTAATTTTCCAGTGCTCTCCGTTTCCACAAAGTAATGTTAGCGATCCTACCTACTATCAATTTTGGATAGTCCTGCAGTGTTGTTTACAAATGTTCAAATGTTTGTAGAGCTTACGGGACTTAACTCCGGGGTCATAAGTCCCTATGTTGTTTACAATCTTTGGAGATACGGTTGGGCCTAGAATAACGTAAAGATGGCGATACCATTCGGCTCCATTCGGATATAAAGAGTTTAAACTCGGCAACTCTCGATTTTCGACTAGTAATTAATAAAAGTGTTGCTTACGTTACTCTAGATTTCGTTGGCCTAATGTAGCAACAGTGAATATATATTTGAATTGGAAAGCATTTCAATAAATATTATAATTCGCAACAGAGACTGCTTTTCAATTGAAAAATGTTGCGCTTTGACATAGTGTGTTATATCTAATAATTTTAAAGGCAGCTTTTTTCGATCTTAAAATGTGAAATATAAAAATATCAAACCTGAACTTCTCCCTGGGTAATAGTAATCAAAAACTTATGCATATACAGCTGGGTGATGGAATCTATGGCTACCTATAGTTTGGCCGGCTCACACAAAGCCATTTCCACGGCAACTACGGACATGGGGCTCTGTACATGGAAATTTTAAAGGTTTCAATGAAAATGGGAAATATACCATACAACTGCGCCACAAAGCAAGCAAAGATGATAAATACCGTAAATATCGATAAAGATCAATGATGAGGCGACATTAAATCTGATCTCGCTTTGTTGACAAGAGCAAGAACAGCCTTCAACGCAGATTAGAAGCAATAACCTTCACGTCTAGTTTAATTTCAGCTGCTTCCGCAGTAACACAATCCCAATAGTTGAAGTACATGCCACAGCCTCCGTGACAGAATATGCCATAGAGTGACCCGTGTCTAAGCAATATTCTGAAATAGTAGCTATGCTAGGTTGTTGTAAATGTATGACGCATCGTCACACCGCTGGTCCACAGTCTAGTTCTCACCACCATATGACATGTCACAACAGACTGGGATATGTTTCACCTTATGCAAACCAAGGTCATTCTTTACGGACTATAACAATGCCTTAATCTAAGGTGTTAATAGAAGAACCCATTTAATATCATATTTCCGCAAAATAAACTAAATCCTGTCGGAGGCGCTTTCAGCGTAATGGAAAGAGTCCATTAACTTGGGTGCCACCTCGGTGCGATCATCCTTCACCAGTTGCACAGTTGGTCGATAGGGCAAAGCTTGTTCACCATCAGAATTCTGAGGAAAAGTAACTTCCAGAAAGAACAATTCAGATGACTCCTATAAGACTTCTGCATCTTAAATGTAGCTTACCATTTACACTTACTGTAGCTTACTTACTAATTGCGAACCCATCAATCCCTTACAATTTCCAAGTACGATATAAATGATATAATAGTCCTAAACCCCTTCCCCTCTCGCATTCTGTTGATCTTCCCCTTCCCCCTCTCTGCTCCCCATCTCTGCCCTCCTCTTTCTCACTATTGCTCTCTCCCTCTCTCTCTCTCTCTCTCCCTCTGACATGACGTTATTTTCTAGTATTACGAAAGAAACTTTAATCAGGGATGGAAGTAGCTTGAAATCAATGGGTTAATCACTTGTGATCATTGGTATACGCAATAAGAAAGATTTATGAGTGCGGTATATTGCATGCAAATGGTTCGAACTATGAAGGCTTGGTTTATTGTAATCATTAGTTGAGAAATCAGTAGTTGAAAAATGATTAGTTGACAATTCGCAGTTGTTGAATAAGGAAAATATATGTTTCTTGTATCTCAAAGAGAATGATGCTATGTAAAATTTTTCTCTCGGATATCCATCGCTGAAATTAGTAAAAGCTTATTCCGTTTCGACCCCATATAATTTAAAGCGTGTTCCTTAAACATTGGCACACGCGATCTACTGTATCTATTGTAGCGAGGCATGTTGTTCACACAGAAATCGACAGACGACTACCGTCTTTCCTGTTTCATTACTTATACAGCTGTAGCGCCGCGCAGAAATTTTATAAGACCGCCCGGACGCTTGCACTAGTTATACTAGGTGCACTCGTACACGATGGAGCGCCGGACAAAGCAAAGTTATCATATCAGCGATACAGAAGATAACGTATGCCAGTGTACAAGGCTATTGACAATCTGAACATTGACTCCGATAGCAAGTCATTCTCAAAGCTCCATCGTTGTTTTGTGGATGTGTCGTGAATGTCGCGATATTTGACTAGCATATTTCTCAGCGTGGAAAGGGATGGTTAACCGTTGCTGTTCTTCGTTGTAATGGCTTTACCGTGAAAGCCCTAAGTGATTTGAAAAGTACTAATAGTAGAGATGTTATTCAAAAAATGTTTATTAAGCTTAAGGGACTTAACTACCGGGTCATCAGTCCCTAAACTTACAAACTACTTATGAACTACTTACGAACTACGACGGCACAAATATCCATGCCCGAAGGGGGATTCGAACCCCCGACCGTAGCGGCCGTGCGGACCGTGACTGAAGCGCCTTAGTCCCCTCGGCGGCCGGCTGAGATGTTATTGTCCGTCGTACGTTTAATATCACTGAACTAGGTAATAAGGATTATGGTAAACTGTGTTTGACATACAACTTGCCATTCGTTGTCAGAACTATGAATCGCCGTATAATTAATAAGGTGGTGTATGTTGCCATCAGGTGTGTTGGTGTGTGTTCTAAAATAAAAATAATTAATGATGTAACACATTATTATAGATGAGAAATAAAATATGAGCGGCACCCCTCCTCAAACAAATGAAAGTAACAAAGCAAAATAAGGATAAAGTTGCAAATCTGTAGCGTCAGCTGAGAACCATCAAAGTGTACATCTAGAACTATTGTAGTGTTTTCCTACACTGGTAAATATCGAAAAGATCATTTCATACCTACATTTACGAACACTGTACCACAGAAAATCGGAATAATATCAATACTTTGGCTACTAAATATCACGAAGTGCCCTCCTTTCATGTTGCATACCTTAATCAATAAAAAGCCAACAATACACAGCCAAGGGTGAGGGGCAGTCTGACTATCCCATGTCTCTCGTCCTGGTGGGGCCTCAAGTTCTTTTTTATAGCAATAGATGTAGTTTCAAGTAGACAGGGGGCCTTAATTTGTGTCGCCGCCGCCCCGGACCTCCAACAGCCTTCTGAAGGAACTGAGGTACCAACAGCCGTAAGTATAATGAAATATTTATTCTACTACAACCAGTTTCGGCATTTCACTATGCCATCTTCAGGTCCCTACATCGGAGCATGATATTTCATTATACTTACGGCTGTTAGTACCTCAGTTCCTTCAGACTCTTGATCAGCCGCTGTTCCGTTCCACCACCGATGATGGATTCGATAAGATCCAACAGCTTTAGTCCGCCACTGGTTCTATCATTTTAGTGAGGTTGCAATGAATTACAAATCACTTTTAGATCGAAGCAGGAAGTATACTTCACCAGTGTAGTCACATGCGAAAACATTTCTGCAGCAAATAGGGCCTGAGTGAGATTCGTAAGTGAGCTGTACACTGCGTGCGCCTGTCCCGCCGTGTACACACGCCACTTACCAAACGAGCCATTAGTTGTCGACTGGTGGACCCAGTCTCGCCATCTGCAGTGGCGTGCGCCACGCCAGATCCGCATTCTGCACGCGCACCCTGCCGCCGCGCATTAAATTCTATTCGACACGGAGTCCCTTGTTTCCCAGTTTGTATTATATATATATATCGGCCGGGTGCCGCGCAAATGTGTTTACGCACCAGCGAGGGCTCGCGCGCTCAGCGGCCGCGGGGATAGGCGACCGAAATTTATTGCGTTTAGCGAATGCTTTGGAGCCGCCCTCTTTTCACGGGCGGTTGCGCGTCAAAGCCGTAGCTGCTCGCCGGATTTTTCCCTCTGCCCGGTTTCCGCGAATGTGTCCGCTAGCGCTATGGCGCACTTCTCCGCCGGACTCGAATGGAATGACATTTCATATCGGACCCTTCCTTTTGCATTGGCGACTTTTTTTTTTCCTCCGAATTTAAATAGTTTCCAGGAACGCTGAAAGAAACGCCAAAATTTGTGGTGCATTGCGTAAACAACAAGAAAATTTTAATGTATAATGCTGGAGACAAATCTACGTCTAGTGTCCGTGTGCCACCTCACACTGCGCGGTGGTGGTTATCTTCAGTAACACGGTCGCCTTCTCCGTTACTTCTTCTACTCGCGAAGCCTTCTCGGGAAGATCGATAGTGGGTAATGATTCACGTAGGTACTAATCTCTCTAATTTTAACATCTTATAATATGGAGATAGAAGGGATATTATAGAAACGTTGTTGTTGCTGTGGTCTTCAGTCCGGAGAATGGTTTGATGCAGCTCTCCACACTACCCTATCCTGAGAAAGCCTTTTCAACTCAAGAACGGCAACCTACATCTGTCTGAATCTGCTTACTTTATCCATCTCTTGGTCTTCCTATGCGAATTTTACCCCTCACACTATAGAAACGCATGTCATTTGTGTATGGTTCGCGAAAATAAATAAATGAATAAAAATAAAATAAAATCGGTATTCCTCAATACCAGCTGTAATTTTATCTTTGTGCTGTTTTACTGAGGTACATGAAGGACGAAGCAATATATTTGTTCGCTCTTCAAGAAAGGTATGCTCTCTCGGAACTTTGATTGAAATGCGCACTTATTAAAGGAACCTATATGCAAGCGTGCTGCCCACCTATGGATCTATCAATATTCTTTGGTACGACTTCCACACTACCGAGCAATATTCAAGTATTGGGCACACCAACAATACAGAATGCTATGTAAACAGTGCCACTTCACAACAAAAAAGTGCACTAACAGAAAAAAATACGCCACAAACTGCAAGCAGGGACACCATAGCTCGAACGAAAGTAAGCCATTAAACAGCCACATAGAACATTTTTTCAACATAACTTGCAGACGAATGTATAATAAATCAATTAGTTTTCGAAATATAAACATTTTGATATTTGCAGATGATAAGCTGTGAAAATTTGTCATTTCTGAATTAAATCTCCATGCAATTCTGCAAATGACATTATGTAATTATTCTAAACAAAATTAAGGCCGAATATATGTAACAAAATTGTCAAATTAAACAACTCGTCGAAATGACTTTATAATCAACAACCTGTAACATGTTATTCTAGAAAATAAAAGACCAAAACCTACAGAAAATGGCACAATAAAAGCCGAAACATGTTTGAGTACTAAAACAAGTTGTCTTGCATGAGGCGGATTTCTATAGAAGCAAGCACCAAAAAACAAAAGCTGAACCATCACAAGATGATCAACAAAATGAATTTATCATGTTGAAGCTCTAATACAAGTTTTATTGTGTCACATTAATACGTAGTTATTCGTAAAAAGGATAAAAAATGATATTTTATTTCGTTTGCTTCATATTACTGGGGCGAAATCTTAGATTTATTTTAATATATTACTAAACAAACATTTTTCAACTCTCGCTCTATAATTTGGTGCAAGAACTACCTTTTTATTGAAATTCTCTTGGAGTTTACAGCAGTTCAAAACTTCCTCTACAGATTATTATGGTGGCCGTATTGATGACGTCATATCGCCGATTCCATAGTCCGCAGCTTCGGAGACTTCCAGTACGTTAAGAAGACTATTTCAAAAGATTTCATCTCTCCACTTTTTTTCCTACTCAGGCCTTCAGTTTTGCATAAACTAACTGGACTAAGAGTATTGGGGAAGAGAGGACTTGGGCAAGGAAGTGCAGGAGGATGTATGGCGGGGGAGATTGGAGGGGGGTGGAGATTGGGGGGAGGGGGTAAGGGAAGGCGATAGAGGAGGGAAGAAAACAAGTGACTAGAGGAAATGGACAGGAGGAAAGAGAACATGGTGTAATGAAAGATTGGAAAAGTACATGGTGTAGGAAATGTTACTGTTAATAACTCACACATTCGTTTATATCAGAAGGACCCGAGGAGACAGAGCTACAAACAATCGTTAAATTATGTCTTCCCTTTTCTGTAACATTTCGTTATTCTCTATTCGGTCACGTAAATGTTTTATTTGTAGTACCGCCTAGGTATAGGTAACGAATTTAAGCATAAACGTTTTTCTTTAAATAACTGGTTAACTGCGAGTAAATGGCAGGGCGGTACAAAATTCTTGTATATTCATTGGTAACTGACGCAATACACACACACATACACACACACACACACGCACACGCACACGCACACAAGTGAAAGGGAGAGAGAGAGAGAGAGAGAGACGTATTCAAAAATATTGTACTGTATTGAAATAGAACCGTAAATACAAATTTATGATTTATTGACGCTTATTTTCATTATTGTACCCAGTAGTGGACATTAATATTCATTTAACTTTCATAAATTATGATTTTGCGCGCTGCACATTAACGTCAGAATTTAATGAGTCAGATCCTGAATCAAATCATATAGGTATTTCACGATTTATACATTCTGATGCAGATACAATTGCTTATGCTGCGTTTTGCTGCCTAGTTGTGTGACACGCAGTTCGCAAGCGTTAAGAATGGCCGGCCGCGGTGGCCGAGGGTACTAAGGCGCTCCAGTCACGGTCTTCGCGGCCACTACGGTCGGGGGTTCGAATCCCCCTTCGGGCATGGATATTTGTGCCGTCCTAGTTGGTAAGTATTTCATACGTAGTTTGTAAGTTTAGGGACTGATGACCTTTTCGCTAAAGTGACGAAGTTTCCCAGGTAGAAAGTAATGAAAATATATATGACAACATCCATTCACTTACACCATTAATAATGCCTTCAGTATTTGCTGCTATTGGATGCTGCTTTTGGATGAATACTATGGTCACAGGTTGCGGTACTTCTAGATCGCTTCATTACGTTTTCTCATAATTTTATTCAGTTAATGGGAACAGGATCGGACCTATGTGCACTATCAAAGTGGGCGCAGAATATAGGATTAAAGCTCAATCCAAGTAAAACACAAGAGATTCTGGTAGGTCATCTTAGGCTCATTAACCACAAATACCGCGAATCTCAACCATCATTAATATTAAATGACACACCTATCTATTTTTCGCTCTCGGAAAAAAGTCTGGGAGTGATAACAGACGACAAAATAAATTGGGCTGAGCACACAGTCGCCGTGTGTAGGAAGGCATCAGCAGCTCTTCCTGCCCTACAGAAATATAAGAAGTTTGTCCCCCTCGATCTTAAAAAGAATGTTATACAAACACTTGTAATTCCAATTATTGATTACAGTGATGTTATCTTGCAAGGTCTTTCTTGGGAAAGCTCACGACGTCTGGAACTAATCATGAATGCCTGCGTTCGATATATATGTAACATCCGTCTCTTTGATCACATTTCACCATCTTATAAGCAACTATCCTGGCTCCGTGCTGACAAGCGCAGAGATTTTCATACACTCTGTTTCCTCTACTCTCTTATCAACGTACACTGTCCCTCATATCTTTCCTCGACCTTAACACTCTTATCTGATCATCGTAATAGAACTACTCGTTCCTGTCAGAGCAAAACCCTTTCTGTCCCTATCCATCACTCAGCCGGTTTCTCAAAATCCTTTTCAGAAGCAGGAACCAGGCTCTGGAACAATCTACCTCAGTATATCAGAGAACTGAATAACACTGCCAGCTTCAAACGACAGTTAATGGATTATCTACTAAAGCAATAATTACGTCAGTCTTTAATACCCTACGGTCCAGGTATCCTCCCAGATATTCTCCTACTGCCATTGTTCTTGCCAGGTACAGCGTTCTTAACTTCCTTCTGTCAGAATTCGCCATGTCTTAACCAGTCGATATATATTCAAAAGTACATCTTATATCTTGCTATATCAATGTTGTTACTTCTATTATTACACCAACAGCAGCAGAAAGTGTCTCAGTGGTACTACTAGTATTAATCCTATTAGAATTACGTCAATACCTTTTATTTACATCCTTTTATATGTAATCAACTTGTATAAATTATGTTATTAATTGTTTATCTGTAAAATCATTGTTATGTTATAGGTAACTCACATGTAAAGAAATACTGTATGAGTAAAACCCTGGTCCGATGTAAGAGAGGGCCTGAGGGCCCTAATCTGATCAGGCTAAATAAATAAATAAATAAATAAATCCGTTAATCTTTGTATAAGCTAAGAAGGTTTTTTGGTACATGTTTTGTTGCAGTTCAGGTTATGGATAGAGGCCAGTGGAAACGGAAATGCTATGAATAAAAAAAAGAACAAGGGGCCAGGATCCACAGCTCCCATCTCTCCCTCCTTGAGTGAATGTGTGTGTGTGTGTGTGTGTGTGTGTGTGTGTGTGTCAGAGGTACTGTGAAAACAGTTGGTGGCAGGACAGCAGAGATAGTTGGTACTGAGTAGGACAGCCAACCTTTGCTTTCTGAGCGATCTTCAGAGAGGTATCTTGTAGAAACAAACTGACAGTTTGCGAATCTTTGGAGGTGGTCAGGTTGGCGTTGGAGCCTTTACGACTCCAGCCAATGAGAGAGCTCCGCCTAGCAAGTTGAACGCGAAAGCGGGTGGAGCGAGAGGTCAGCTATGTTCGGCAGAGTTTGCGAGGCGCCTGTGGAGAGCACACGTGAGTGTGCTGAGATCTGATATGATTTTCAGAAAAGTGTCTAATTGTGAGGATTTATTTAAATAATTAGTTAGATAATATTGTAATTATCGTCACTCATCCGCGAGGTCAAATGTGGGGCGATATTTTGTGTAATTTAGAGGTTGAAATTCATTATGATGGAGGGACTTGCATTTGTAACGGATTTTGAATGGGACATGAACCACCAGCTTCAGTCCTTACAATTAAATTTATAGGTCACATTCAGGGAATTATTCTTAATCAACAAGTGCTTGAGGTTCTTATTCATAATAATTGACGATTTCCGTGATAGATTTTTCCTTTATTCTTTGTAACGAGCAAATTGGACATACATTCCCGTGTTTTCCACTATTCTACAATTCTGAGTCCAAAATTCCCGGTAGTGGCAAATGATCACCTTCAGTGAGCTCTCATAACGTCTCGGCACCAACATGCCTAAATTTCTTTTTCGATATCCTTAACTTTTTGCCCCTTCTTTGTAAGTAATGTTGTACTTACCCAAAAAAAGTTTTTGAGGGAGTCATGAGCCATCATCTCCATGATCTAGTAGGAAATGTACAGCTAAATAGCGATGAACATTCCCCTACAATAAATTGAGTGGGTTCAAAGCATGAAACTATGTGAGATGCACGAAAATGCAGTGGATTTTTCGTGGCGACGTACATGATTCACGCGGGATCCCGCCAGTAACTATTTTTATTTTTTCTGCGCTTAATAAGACCAATATCCCCAGTAATTACCTTCAGTGAATCAATATCAAGTTTCCATACCGGTGAGCCTAATTTTTGGCCGGAGATTATCAATATATTCGTAAGAGGTAATGTCTTACTACGCGGTTCCACGTGGCTGGGCTAGCGCTCACTGTAGTGATCTTGCTGTATTTACCGGGTTGTAATTAATTTGGTTTAATGGAGAGGAATATGTTTTCTTCCTTTCTCGTACGTTTTGTCAATTTAATTTATCTTGTTTTTCGCGATATCAATGGGAGGTGCGGCACTTTTATTTAGTTTCTTGGCTGATATTAAGAGCCTATATGCTGATTCTTTCGGGAGGACCATTATTTTAATGTCTTGCAATTCAACTATCAGTTGTGATTGTAGTATTTTAGAGATACGTGCCTGCAACGAGGGTGGATGAATGATGTTTCACTGGATACTTTTTCTTTATACCCGCCTCTACAAACTAGAGGGGTTTCTACGACACAAAACAACGCAAATTACGCGACCAATAGGATTTATAATTCAGACAGCGGGTAAAATTATGAAACTTCTGTCCATCCAATTTTTTGATTATTGTATTGAGTTGGAAATAATAAAATGTGTAATTCAAGATTAATTCATCCAATCTTCTTATTCATTCTTATCACCGCCCAATCCTTATTGAGCCCTACCACAAGTGTCTATGTTTTTAAATAAGCATTACGTCATATGGAAAGGGGTGTCAAAGCAGTTCAAACCAGTAGCTACGATTGAGAACCAGCGTTTTCCGTTGCGTAATAGAATTTGCGTAATAGACTTCTTTTCGTTTCATCATTTTCTGTGTGTGTGTGTGTGTGTGTGTGTGTGTGTGTGTGTGTGTGTGTGTGTGTGTGCAAACTTTGTAGCAAGGCCCTAATGACTACTCCCAGTCTTCAATAATTGATGCATAAATCTGGATATTCTCACATGGTGGCCACTCATTATTTATGACGTCATATCCCCTGAGCTATTTGTCGTTCTCTTTTGTTTTTGCGTCAGGAACCTTCGTGGGCGTACGGTGAACAGTTCACCAAAGTTTCATTGCAATGAAATGAATGGTTTATGAACACATAGAGGACATACAGACAAACATTCATTTTTATATAAGACTAGTAAAAAATTGGTCTAGAATATTCACATGAAAAGAAGCACTTTTGTACTTACATTTACGATAAGACAGGCAGTTACAGTCAACTTTTTATTACTAAATTTAGCTTGATTCAAACGTTGTAATTTTCTGCACATGACCGAAGGTAGAAATAATAATGAACGTGATTGGTTCCAATTGTTCATTCTCGGTGTTTCTTTCGGGTACTAAGAACACAATATTTTGTTAGCACCCTCCTACATATGAAGACATGATCATAAAAATAAAAAAAGAGAAATCAGATCGAAAACAAAAAAAAAAGATTTTGGTGATTACAAAATGCTCAGTCTCTGTTGCAATATTTTATTCTCCAATAACGCGTTTCGCGCTGTTAGCGCATCGTCAGACTGCAAAAGATAAATGTTTTATTACGGTCCGTGTACCTGGCGGGCAGCGAATGTAATGTGGCTAAGGTGAGTAAATTTGACAATTCAGACTTACTTGGGCGGAGATGGATCCACAGAACTATCTGCACCTATCTCCGCCCAAGTAAGTCTGAATTTTCAAATTTTCTCACCTTAGCTACATTAGATTCGCTGCCCGCCTGGTACACGGACTGTAACAAAACATTTGTCTTTTTCCAGTCTGACGATGCGCTAACAGCACGAAACGCGTTATTGGAGAATAAAATATTGCAACAGAGACTGAGCATTTTTTAATTATTCAACACTGTTGCTGCACCAGCCGCCACCACCACCACCATCATGGAATAGAAAGAAATATAAAGATTATGGTGTTTTTTTTTTTCTTTTCCGTGAGCTATTAGAGAATGGAACTATAGAGAAACATCATAAAAGCAGTTCGATGAACCCTCTGCCATGCGCTTCAATGTGACTTGCAGAGTATTTATGTAGATGTAGAAATGTAACATTATTCATGCGAGCTGTTTTCTACGTACTGCATCGAAGGTTAAAGGCAGATAGAGGCCGGCGCTGCCCTTTAAAAAGCGGCAGCAATCGGCAGATTGTTCATTTGGAGCGTGCACCAGACACCGGCTCACGCACCGCTGCTCGCAGGGGAAATAGCCCCCACATGCGCGGAAGTGATCGCCGCCAAACTCCCTCATTTCTCGTTGCCTTTGAACTGGACTCTGGGTTAATATGGAGGCAGCAACGAATGCAGAGTTCAAAGCGGCGCAGGTCATTGCCGTCAGCAATTCGTTCTATAGAATGTTAATGTACAACAACGGACAAGATGAAAGAAATCACACATTTGAGTGATTGCATAAAGCGAAATTAGTTGTGCAGAACGTTACGGCTGTAGCAGTAGTCAGTATTTTAATATTTTTATTTTTTATTTTTAGGAAAACACTGACAGACATAGAAGTAGGAAATTATGATAATAAAGAAACTCACTGGAGACCAGTAAACAGGTTGTAAATTGATACTTATTATTATTACTATTTATTTATTTTTTCATTTGATGTTGTGGGACGTATGGGTTTATGAGAAATCTAACGTTTGGGTTTTTTTTTGTTTTGCCAGAAGTATAGGCAAACACATGGCGTTGAAGTGAATATGAATTTTCCAATACATGCAAAGTGTTATTTGAGGTATAAGCATGAAAACACCATAATGTGAAACATGTTAGCAGAATATTTTCCTCGCGCTTTTTGAAGGCGGGACAAAAACGAAATGTCTAATAGTAGTAGTACGAAGTCCTTCTGCCACTCACGAAACAAATGCTTCTACACTTTAGGGATCAAACTCCAGGTCATCAGTTCCTAGACTTACAAACTATTTACATTAACTACTGCTAAGGACTACACCAAACAAACACACACAAACACACACACACACACACACACACACACACACATACACACACACATATGTCCGAGGGAGGGTTCAAACGCCTCGCGGGAGTGGCCGTGTGGTCTGGGGCGCCATGTCAAATACTGAACGACTGTTACCGTTAGAGAACGCAGTATGTGATAATGAGAAGTAATAGACAATATGTATAGAACTTGTGAGATAGGGAATATAAAAATTTGAGTAAATATGAATATCACGCAATTATAAGTGGTGTACGTGGATGAGAATTTCGTGAAAAAGAAAATAGGGAAAGGCAAGAACATCATTAAGACACTACATCGCCGCAGTGGAGTAGCCGAGCGGTCTACAGCGTCTCGCTGCGGAGCGCGTGGTTGCTCGCCGTGGAGGTTCGAGTCCTCTCTGGGGCATGGGTGTGTGTGTTTGTCCTTAGGTTAGTTTACCTAGGTTTAAGTAGTTTGTAAGCTACGGACTGATGACCATGCAGTTTGGTCCGATAGATTTACAAACATTTGAAGACACTACATCCCTTTCGGTGGAATAACAACTCGTCTAATCAAACAAAGAAGTATTCTGAAAAAAAAAAAAAAAAAAAAAAAAAAAAAAAAAAAAAAAAAGTTCAAATGTTTGTTAAGCTTATGGGACGTAACTACTGGGTCATCAGTCCCTAAACTTACAAACTACTTATGAACTAACTTATACTATAGACGGCACAAATATCCATGCCCGAGGGGGGATTCGAACCCCCGACCGTAGTGGCCATGCAGACCGTGACTGAAGCGCCTCAGTCTCCTCGGCCACCGCGGCCGGCTGAGTATTCTGATATGCAGTTACTACACTGTTGTGATTTTGATACTACTCTTGCAACTATTTGTAGTGTGCAACAGTCAAACCTGACCATCTAATGTACCCAAGGCTCCTGCAAGGAAGACATTAACAGAAATGGCATGCAGAATTCAGAAAGATGCTCCTCGTCTACCTACAAGCAGTGAAGCTTTATCAGTTATGCAAAGAAAGACGTAGATGACATCTCCTGTAAGAAAAATATTAAAATTAACAAAGTGTAACTAGTGAGCATCAGTTCGGATACTAAAGTAATATTGCTTGTTACTGAAATAAAAAACTGACTGTAAACTTTGTCTTTATTGACTTTTCAGAAACTCAAATTAATAAAAAAAAAATTTCTTTTAATTTCCAAGTTCTGGATAGGTTGATAGAATAGAGGAAACATATAAAAATTTTCAAAATAAAGTTGGTAGAATGGCTGAAGAACCGCGCCTTCTTGACTTTCAAAATATTTTAATTTCATCAGTTTACGATCGAGGCTATTATCATTGCATAACATTGCGTAACATTGCCACCATACGCCACTTGTAGAAGGCAGTCATATGTGGCCACGGTACAGGGATAACATTCTCCGACGTATAGTGCAACCATACCGGCCTTGTTTCAGTGAGGTTTTGGTCTTAATATACGACGCGCTCATCAAGCATGTCTTGTGAATGCGTTTCTTCAAGACAACGATATCGCAATATTACACTGGCTAGAATGTTCACGAGATGTGAACCTATCTAACATGCTGAAATACATCGAAAACTATTTTCCGCGAAACTGTGACACCAACCAATCTGAGAGATCAACGCCAAATCGCTGTTGTGGGGTAGGACATTCTAGATCAACATTATGTTGATAATGTACAGGTCAGTACGCCATGACGAATACAGGCATGGTTCAGTGCAAGCAGACGTGTTACCAGGTATTTGGGGTACGTGTGTATGATCAATCTGGAACAGAAATTCATTATGTATAGGTTATTGTCGTACTACTAGTGAATATCTGTTTGTCTGAGCAAAAAAAGGGAATTGAAATGTTGTACATCTCTGTTCCATTTCACTGCATTTTATATGAAACGCATTGCCATGCCTCACCAGATGTCAGCCGTACAATGACGACATACCCACGCGCAGCTCGGAGACATAAGGAGCTCGCGACTGTAGCAGCGAAAGCGTCAACAAAGCAACCCGAGCCTGCCTATTATGACGTGCTGTCGACGGCGGAACACGGACGCTCGGAGAATGCCGGCGGCCGGCGTGAGACATTGTTTTACACGAGCTGCCGTCGCGGCTGACAGCGCGGGGTCAGCGCGGCCGGCAGTGACGGAGGGCCGTGACAAACGAGCGTCGCCGATTCACCTGTGGAGGGCGCGCTCATAAAATATGGCCGAAACGCGACGCGGGGGCGGCGCCGGCGGCCGGTGGGCGGCGGTGGGCGGTGGTGGGCGGCGCGGGGGCCAGATTTAGAAGGCGACCTCTCGGCGCGGACACAAGGCGCCGCAACCACCCCACACCCTCGCCACTAAGCCCGACCTGTTGGATTCATCCCTACAACATATGGATCTGGCCAGCTATAATCACGCGGGTAAGCAATTCGGTCATTTTGATCCCTTGCGTAGGGATAAAAATTAAGAACATTCTAATTCTTCCCGCTTTCCCGGCGTTCCGATGACATCATGAAAGTGTCGGATATTCTGCACGATATCAGTGTCATTTTCAAGCAATATTCCGGTAACGTAACTCGTTACGTTCATGTGGTGCTTACTGACTGCCCCTCGAGTTTTTTTCTTTTAGCGCTTTCCATTCCCACCACGGGAGAGGATGGATAGGCTGCTATCCTACATGCAGTTAACTTTCTAGACGAAGGGAATGTTTGGTATACTGTTTTGACACTGTGCTGTCATTACTAGTACATTGGTAAGATGACTGTAATCTAAAAAGGTGTGGCCGTGAATGGAATCGAACATCCTTCATATTTAAACATGAAACTTTATATTTAGAAAAACCAAGTAGAAACTAAGTAAGTAATCATTGAAACACCATGAGGAAAAGTAATAATGTATGGAACTTATTGTTCTTCGGGTGATCTAAATAAATTTATACAAGTTTCCAGCCAAGATCCATGTCATATATGAAACAATATATGGCACTGTAAAATATAGGAGATCAGAAGATGACGTCCGTGAACGTCGAAACCGGTCATCCATACAAAAATAGCGTGATCTTGGCTGGAAACTTGTATAAGTATACAAAGATAAATCTTAACCAGGAAATTACTTCCACTCACTAAATACTATTTAAATAAAATGCATAGGCACGACACACTTTCTCTAAAGATACAGACTTTTAATTAACATGTGTAATCTGAAGCAGGTGCTTGAAACAAGTGACCTTCACGTAAACTACCCAAGTTCGTAGAATCTATGTATAGTGTAAAGAAATAAATTTAATAAGGTTATTCTAATACATAACAATGATAAGAAAAATTTAACATATATCAAGGTTATCACAGTCTGAACAATGCTTCCTGCTCGTAATCAAGTACAACCCTCACGCCTGGTCGGTATTACAGTTCCTCGCCACGTAGTCCTTGGGTGACGGAAGATGTCACAAGGAAACCGAGCTTCCCGGCACAAAGTAAGCAATGTAATTTCAGAATGTCTACACGAACACTCTACAACCAGTCATGGCTGGAGTTGTTACAATTAACAGATAAATGTTTCGAGATTTTACCGGTCAGTTTTGGCCACTAACTGTGAAATAAGAAACCAATCATTCAAAACTAAACTCGTAACGTTATCCATAAAACCAAACAACAATTCAAACCCACACACAGTGTCCCAAAGAACATACATATACCGCGTCTAAAGTGCTTTCCTAGGCGCATGAGGCGAAAAGGCAGAAACAAGGGAAAAACACACGCGACTTCACGAGCGTTCCACAGGCCAACACGAGAAAGGTCGTTCCAAAACAAGCGGTACATTCTGAAATAAATCTAGCGAGATGCCAGTAAAAGCCAACAGATCGACGCTTATGATGTTCCCAAAATTCTTGGAGCAGCAGATGTCCGATGAGACCGGAAAATATCGAGAAGCCTGACACAACATCAAAGTCCAGCACAGGTCCCTCGTAACTGGCACTATACCAGCTCAAGGCCAACTCACAGAGGCCGTGGTATAATAAAGGCTGCTGCTGCCACACACACCGTCAGCTAAGAACGCCGTCCACGGTCGGTATTGATTTTTCTCTCAGTACCTCTCTGTCGCTTGTCGCCTACCGAATGCCGCTTCTCCCCGTGTACTCCACGTGACAGCCAGAGATACCACTTCCCGATTTCGCAAAGGAAAGAGAACAGGGAAACGCCGCGCGGGTTATCGACGCACAACGGTTCAGACACTGTTTATTGTTGAAACTGGAGCCGGAGGTTAGGGGATCGTTTGGGGCGGAGGGATGTTTACCCCTATTCGGAATAATTTGGTGGGCATTGGAGACAGCACTGGTATTCACCTTACAGCCCTCAGGGAACCACCGGAAACCTGGGCCAGAGCTGCTGCTGGTTCACCACCTTATTTGTGGTGACGATACCTGTCCTTGTTCAAATGTTAGCATATTTGTAAAACTATTGGGCCAAACCGCTACTGTCATCAGTCCCTAGACTTACGAACTACTTAAACTTATACTAAAATCACTCCAGTCCATATTTTTTGGCGCTTGCATAGCAACCGTAATTGATAAAATAAAATAAAAAAAGTAAAAAATAAATAAAATAAAAAAAACCGTCTTGGTTGCTTAAAATTGATGTTTCATTTATATATACATGGCGTGTGTCGGCTGTTCTTGGCATCATTTGGCTATGAAAGGGGAAACTTTACAAACTAGTTTAAAACTCAACTAAGAATAAGTTAAATCTTTCCTGATCAATAAATATTACAATGGGGACGGTACAGACTGAAAGAAACTGCAGGCCACATGACCACATCCACGTTTTGACATGGGGGCAATGAAAATTGAATAGCATGAAATTATTTATCTCTGAGGTTTCAGAGCGTCAAATTATTAAATTCAATAAAAATAGGCCGGCCGCGGTGGCCGAGGAGACTGAGACGCTACTGTCACGGTCTGCACGGCCACTACGGTCGGGGGTTCGAATCCTCCCTCGGGCATGGATATTAGTGCCGTCCTTAGGATTAGCTAGTTCATAAGTAGTTTGTAAGTTTAGGGACTGATGACCCCGTAGTTAAGTCCCATAAGCTATACAAACATTTGAACATTTTTTGAATAAAAATAGAACTTCTAGAACGTAACTGTTGCTCAAGAATGGGGGGGGGGCAACGTGAAACTTTGTTTGCTCACGTAAGAGCCACTCCCTGCCATAACCGTAGTTTCTTTCAGTATCCACCTTCCCTATTGAAATACTTCTTGCTTAGGAAAGTTTTAACATATTTTTAGTTGTGTTTTAAACAAGTTTGTGAATCTTCCCCCTTTCAATGTCTGATTATCCCCAGAAGAGGCGAAACACGTCATGCATAAATAAATGAAACAACAATTTTATACAAACAACAATGTTTTTTACCACCTATGTCCGAGGGAGGACTCGAATCTCCGGCAGGAGCGGCCGCCCACTTCGTGGCATGCCGCCTTAGACCACGCGGCTAATACCACGTGGCGGTCTTCCCTTCTCAAACATGATCTCCTCTCTGAGAGCCTCCGAATTTTTCTTGCAGGTAGAACGGTCTTCTTTGCTGGAAGTATGGAACTAAATGCTCTGTCCCCTTTGGCCATTATCCTTCCGTCTTTTCGAATCTCTCCTTGGGCGTTAACTGAGACAGCTCATCAGGTAGAACGGCTCCAGTGCTTATACCTGCAGCCTCTCACTTCCATGGTCGGTTGCACGACTCCTCTCTGCGATCCGCGCTCACTGATCGCATCGTTCAGAATTTCATGTGCATGGTTGTCGCTGCCGCGAAGGCAAAGCTTCTCCCCAGCTCTCGATGTGATAAGTACTTCACTCAAGGAAGGCAGCCATTCGCGTGATGATAATCTGTGTCCTTTTTCGCTCTCTACCTGCAGCGTCTCCTTCCATATCGCAGAGATTATTTTGATTCCTGAATCAACCATATCATTGACAGCTGGAAATCCCAACATCCGGATTCTCCCGATTTGGATCTCATCTGCACTTATCCAGTTTTCACAGAAGATCAGTGGCAATTGTTACTTGGAGACCTGCTACGCACCATCACCAGCAACATCCGGAGTCTCCTGATTTGTATCTCATCTGCAATTACCCAGTTCTCTCAGAAGATCAGTGGCATTTGTTACTTGGATAACTGCTAGGCACTATCACCGGTAACGATGGGGATGACAGTGTCCTCCCTGACCAGGGAAGATGATGCACATTAGAAAGCGGCACAGGTCCCTTCGAAGAAAGTAACAAAGAAGTAATGGGGCAGCAGAAGACCTGGATGGCTTCGCCGATATCGAAGACCTCTCAGCGGACCATTTGGATACCAGCATACAACGTGTTATTCGTCCATCTTGAGTGCACCATCGAGTGCGATGCCGATGGTCGTCCAAGAAACATCGCTCTCTTTTGTCAGTTCTGAATGCGGTGCGGTAGATGATTTTTCTTGCCCCTGTGGCTACCTGATGTCTCATTTCTTAGTAAGAACAACCCCAACGGATAACACCTAGTTCCGCAATTCAGAAACGACACAAATCAAATAGAGATACAATAAAAACTACCCTCAGCAGAGGAAAGCAATGCGGCAAGGTAAATCCTTCTGTTAGCAGCTAAAGATAGCTGCAAGCGAACGCGGACAAGCGTGCAGTCCGATGAATCTATAGCGTGCTGGCTTTCTGTTCCCTGTCCAGTGCGGTTCCGACTGTCCATACTATCGTCCACACCCGCTGGACGTGATCTTAGGCGTTCCGACTCCGGTAATGCACCTGGAGTTGTTTGGGATGCGTTTTACATGTCCACATTTTCAGTTCTTGTTTTTGCGAAGTGACTGAGTGGTTAAAACGAATATCTGGTAGGCAACAGATCGCGAATTCAAACCCCGGCGGTAGCACAAATTTTAATTCAATGCCTTACCTCATAATGAAGATCCCTGGATCCTAAATATACTCTTATCGCTTATATACTCTCTCCCTCACGGACACTGTACGAAATTCTAAAAAAATGTTCCAATGTTTGTAAAGCTTATGGGACTTAACTACGGGGTCATCAGTCCCTAAACTTACAAACTACTTATCAACTAGCTTATCCTAAGGACGGCATGCCCGAGGGGGGATTCGAACTCCCGACCGTAGTGGCCTACGAAATTCTGTTACGTAGGACGTCTCCGAGCCACTCACAGATCTGAGAACTTATTTCATATGCTCGAACCATCGTTACCAGTAAACAGAGCGGCACCGTATCAAACGCCTTTGGGAAATAATATACACTCTGCCTATGGCCAATCCATAGGTGGCTCAAAGAGGCGGGTGAATGAAATCACATTTCGCGTAAAGATTACAAAGACAAGATAAGAGAAAATAGGGCTCGTACGGACACATATAGACATTCTTTTTTTTTTCCTCGTTCTATTTGGGAGTGGAATAGGAAAGGAAATGCCTAGTAGTGGTATAGTGTACCCTCCGCTACGCATCTTACGGTGAATTGCGGAGTATGTATGTAGATGTAATCATTTACTCACACGACAGTAGAAAAGGGGTAATGTTGGACCTCTCGATAGTAGAGATCACTCTTTCGCCCTGCAATGTTTTCTTGCATTGGTACCGTGCTGTATTGATACACAATTGTCCGGAACACGCCAGTCACGTAAACCCACTCGCATTTATCTGGACGTTTTAAAATAATTTTTAAAATTAATATAGCATCAAATCTGCAGCATCCTCCTTTGTGCGATTACCAGTGTTTCCCTTCTGTACGGAGCGGTAAAGAATTCCGTTACGGCTATTGTACTTATTATTTCTATTATTTCAAAGACTGACAGGAATTTATTGCTGTCTGGCGTAGTGCCTCTAATATTACGTGAAGAACGTGTATTGAAATTTTAATGCCGTAAACAATCGTTCAAAATTAACAGCGAAGTGAAATGAAAATACTCTTATTCTATGTTTAACATTTGGTCTTATTTGGTTTCGTTATCGGCGCCTGTATTCTGAGAACCTGATGTAATGCAAACAAACGGGAATTCTTGGGCCCCGGTAGTGATATTTTGTTAGTAAATACTTTTCCATTGGATATTTTTTGTTATTGCAGCAGTTCATAGCAGTGGCTCAACGTGGTATAATTATATGAAACTTAGCTTTAGAAATTTGATGACAACAATTTACATTGAATTGAATATATGCTCTATTTTCAATAAATGGAGCCGTTACAACAGTAGCATGACGGAGCATTTCTTTTAACACTCATTATCTCAAGCAAGAGAGAGATATGAACCACTGATCTGCTGTCAACAATTACCGTAAAGACAAACATTACACAATTTCTTCGTAATCACTAAGTAGTGCTGAATAATGCCAAAAAACAATGTGGATGGACCTGGATAAGATTATCATTTGGCAGTACGAACAGGAGTAGCGTTGGTGCTACGTGTAGCTGAAGCATGGAATCGCGACCTAAGAAGAACCTGTTCCTTGACGCATTAACTTTGCAGAATATCATTCTTAAATGAGAACTTGCGAAACGGCAATGCTCCGCAATTGCAAAATATGTACCGTAATTGGAAACACATCTTAATGTTCTGTCCCCGCCGCTACTATCCACTCTCCTTTTCCTCCCAGATATCAAATTCAAATGTTTGTAACTTTAAGGTACTTAACTGCTGCGGTCATCAGTCCGTAGACTTACAAACTACTTAAACTAACTTCAGGACAAAACACAAATCCATGCCCGAGGGTGGTCTCGAAACTCAGACACTTTTTATTCTAGTCCTGGGTAGTAAGGAAATATTTCTTTTTCACAAAACTGTTGGAAAATCCTTCTCATTCAATTACTTTCAATATGATTTCTGAACTTAAATGTTATAGTCTTCTCAGACGCCATACAGGCCTACATACAGAAAGTCAGTTCATCAACTATACTATTCTTCATCTGTTCATAAAAAATTTCCCCTAGATTTAACAATAGACTGCGGATCTTAGGTTAAGACCCATTCTTTTCCTGTGTTACTAGTTGCAAATAAACTTGTACATAAGCGCTCCTTGACTAGTTGAAATTAATTTTTTATAATAATTGAAATAAGACAGTCTAGATGGCAAGTGTTGCGTATATTACTGGCAACCGGTTTCGTTTCTACAGAATCATCCTGTTCCGGCCACCGTTACAAACAAAGTGCCAAAGGCCTGAAGATGATTCTGTAGAACCGAAACCGGTTACCAGTAATAAACACAACACTTGCAATCTAGACTGTCTTATTTTAATTATTGTAAAAAAAATTAAGAAAGCGGTCCAAAAAAAATGCTTTCAAAAACTGCTAATTAAAATTGAAACCGCTGATTTTATACCACCTAAAATGACCTACTTCGATGTTAACGCCTATTTTTCCTATTTCAGCTTTAAAATCCTAAAAGCCTCCTATTTCTTCTGTTTGCAAAAGATTTGACTTCTTCGAAGAGCATTATATCCGATATTTGAAGAAAAAAAAGTAGCACTGCCTTCGATCTGTACTTTACCGTCAGATTCAACGTTGCATAAAATTTATCTGGACTCACACTAACACACTGCAAAGAATCATAAAAGATATTACAGAATCTTCTATGCGGATTTCTGCAGATGAAACACGCACAATCGCTGTTGGTACAGTGCAAATCTGATTATTCGCAAGTTGAACCCACAAACACTATCCAAAGCTTATTTCATTTGTTCAAAGCAAATCCCAAAGACTAACGAACATACAATCGCACACACATTCAAATTGCGTAGATGAAAGTACAGTGCTTCTGGCTTTGACGGGTGCCGCTGCACATATGATTACAGCCTTTCATTTGCTCCACGTTTCCTACCCTTTAATTCTGCGGGTAACTTGTGTACAGTAGCTCATGGCATCAACTAAATAGCAGAGCAAGTAAGAGTTCCCCATCTATTAATCACCACGGTAAAGGGTAAGAGGAATTCAAAAAGTGTTTCAAGATGTCCCTTTGCCAGCTGAACCTACTGTTACCCACCGGACACGTGGTTAGCAGCTGCAAAGTACTACAGTAAGCATCTCAAGAGGGTGACTTAAAATCGTCTGGAGGACGCTACTTTCGTAACTCAATCAAATGTTTGTAAATCTATCGGACCAAACTGCGTGGTCATCAGTCCGCAGCTTAAAAACTACTTAAACCTAGGTAAACTAACCTACGGACAAACACACACACCCATGCCCCAGGGAGGACTCGAACCTCCACGGCGAGCAACCGCGCGCTCCGCAGCGAGACGCTTTAGACCGCTCGGCTACTCCGCCGCAGCTTTCGTAACATAAGCAACACAATTACTCGAAGTCCCTTCAGTTCAACGGGACTTGTATTAGAGACCAATTTCACCGTTATCGTGAGAGTACTTTACGAATTAGAAGGCTCAGATAAACCACTTAATGAGAAAATTTCTTTGCTGGAAGAAATGAAAAAGAAAATTAATGACGCGCCAGGTGAAGTGGGAGAAAAGGTACCGGAAAAAATTCAGCTGGATTTCCGGAATAACACAGGCTTAAAGGGCCTTTGCGTAGCGGCAACCATACTTAGCGTGAAATCTAGTTCCACAGAATGCAGCGTTCTTGTCCGAAATGTGCCGAATGTGAAGTCCGTCCCTGTCACATCCGTTGATGCAGGAACGTTCAATCTCAGCATATAAATTATACGAATCGAAGACAACTATGGTCTGAATACTTTAAACCCCGGTTTTATTCAGTGGTTGTTAATTTATGTATTGCATGTATTCCACATATGACTGCATTATGTTTCCATCTTCGGAAAACTACAAAGGTCTGGTTTCAGTTTGTTGAGTTGTTCAGTTTTACATCTTTTCATTTTCCTGATTGTAAACAAATAAAAATTTGCTCAAAAGTAAACACTATGTATTGCACATTATGTTTGTTCTTCTAATCCTCTTTGAGGCCATTTTTTAGAGTTTTAAGCTAAATAAGGCAATGAAAGGCCCTATTTTAGACGCCTAAAATGGTCTTATTACGACTTAAAAATCTGAGTTCATCAACAAAGTAATTGTCTTTTTTAAAGTTCTCTCTTATTTCTTTATAGTACCCATATTTCGGTACTCTTAAGAAGATCATATTTTTGTGTATTTTAGCTTTTGCATGAAGCCCTGACTCTTCAATAACATATATAAGATTCAGTACGTACGTACTTTTAGGTTTTAAACACTTTTTAATATCCTTATCCCGAAACATTAAGACGTTTGCTACGTTATCGTCTTCTCACATTAATACATATTTGATTCATTAATGTTATTTCTTTGTAAGTGATTCTATAGCCTGTACTCACCCATGGCATGCATGAAGATGCTGAAACTGTTTCCATTGTTTTCGATGCATTTCTGGCATCTACGCAAGAAATTCATCACAAGTTGAAAATCTCTTTGAGAAATGGGATTAATATACTCGCGAATGCAATCGTTGAGTTCCTTAACGTATGCGGATTTATTGTGTATAATTTATCCTTTAGATAGAAATCACATAGGGTTAAATCGGGACTTCGAGCCGGCCGGATATTGTTGGTGATATCTCTGCCAAGGAACATTTCACGAATTGCGTGTAAAGGAACATTGGCTATATGAGCCATTGTTGAATTTTGTTAAAAAAGAAAAAAAGGAAAAAAGCTCTATGCTTCGTTCTCTTTCACTGCGTTCAGTAAAAATCTGTTGCAAATTTTTTCCACATATTTTTCACTTTTAATCGTGTCATTAAAAAAATGGACCTGCAATTTCTTTCACCACATTCCTATTTTCTGGTAGTAAAGGAGTTCCTCATGAAGCTCAATTGATCTTTCGGCACTCCAGTGTCGAGAGTTGCGAGAATTACCCGCGTAAGTTGAACCAGACCTCGTCTGAAAACTTAATGAAGTAAGGATCCATTCCATCGTCATGTTCTTGTTTCAAACCCTTCCGTCAAATCTATCCCTGTGCACGGTATCAACAGGTTTAAATTCTTGAATAACTGTTGCTTTATACGGCCTTAGACCAAGCTCTTTGTTCAATGCCGCGAGAAATTTGTGTTTGCTGTGAAAGACGTCTAAGATACTTTGAATTTTTAACGCGGTAAGCGTTATCACTGAGCTGAGGTTCTGAGAACACTGTACGTCGTCGCTTACGCTTCTTGTCACAGACATTACCGTACCACGAAATTGATTCACTAATTTGTGAATTGCATCACGACTAGGAATTCTAACACCTGGAAATTTCTGTTCAAACTGTCTTTGGACAATACGAGCCGACTCTGTTATGGACATTCTAACCGCAAATTAACACTCGCTGTGGCATCGTTGTGTTCGCAGACTTGACTATTACACTCACTGTTGCTTCACTGGGAGAAAAGGCGCATAGTGCAGGCAGGGCTCTCAAAGTTGTCAACTTTCCCCTAAGGGTATTAGCAGAGGACGCTAAAACCATTCGACCGGTCAGTGCGGCAGTAGATGGGTGCCGCGGCTTCTGAACCGCCGGGCAACCTGGTGCTCGCCTCCCGGCATCTGGTGTGCCGAGTGCACGGTTGTCAGATAAATGGGACACCTCGTATATTGTGAAAAAGCAATGGTCCTATAACACTACCCTGGAGTACGCCAGAAGTCACATTCCCGTCTGATGACTTCTCCCTGTACAGAATGGCGTTCTGAGTTCTGTCCGCTAGAAAACCGTTCTAGTCATGCAGATGGTCTGACATTCCAGATGCTCGAACTTTCTTCAACAGACGATGGTGCAGAACGGTAGCGGGCATTTTCCGGTGGCTAAGAAATGCGGAACCTGGTAGCCTATACAACCCTCTGGGCCTCGTGGATGAATAGCGCTAGCTGGTTTTCAGAAGAACGTTTGTTTTGGAAAGAACGTTGCTTCTTATACAGGTAATTTCTGGTCTCTAGAAATTACATAGTATTCGAACAAAAACGTGATCCAAAATTTTGCAACTGAGAGACGTCAGAGATATAATCCAATAGTTTTGCGCATATGATCGACAACCCTTCTTCTGCGCTTTTCCCCCTGTCCTCTGTTGAGACATGTTAATCACTACCCTACCCGTATTACATCTATTCCAATATCTGCTATTTTGTCGTTCGTACGATGGCTCGGAGGAGGAAATATAGTACAGTTTTCCTCTCTGTAACAGAGATAGACATTCAGTATTCCGGACTTCTCCTTCACTCATTGTATTGCTGCCTTGGTCTTCCTGTTGTCCTCATCTCTCGTCTGGTCGATGATTCCAGAATGACTTCTGCAGTATGTTACCTCCCAAACATGTTTGGCTGTAATACCTTCCATCCTTCTTGGTGATGCAGTGTATTTACGACATACATATTATAAAATGAGCGTATATATGTATGTATGTATGTTCCACATCTCTTCCTATAACACTGAATCGATTATAACCAAATTTGGTACATGAATGCTTGCAACACGACAGTCAGCACCGTGGGGTTTATAACCTCCCAGCTCCCGTAAGAGCGAGACAGGGCAAAAATGTGTTTTGCAGCCCCTGCCATTTATGCTGTCTGGCACAGCTGTGTTGGGACAGAATTATCCTGCCTTATCAATCTGCTCTCCAGTGCAAGAAATAGGAGGACGAGATAGACGGCGAGAATGAGGACGCTGTGAATGGGAGAAGGGTAAAGAGAATGGTGAGAGAGAGAGGGGGGTCAAAGAGATGGAGAGAGTGAAGTTACAGACAGAGAGGCTGCGAGGGGTGTGTAAGCAAGAGGAGGAGAATATTGAATGAAAGAGAGACTATGGATACAAAGAGATGATGTAGAGACATAGATTGCAGAGTTGCCATACAGAGGGGGATGGAGAGAATGGAAAGGAAGTTGGAACAGGGAGAGGAGGAGGAGAGGAGAGGAGAGGAGAGGAGAGGAGAGGAGACGGGAAGAGTGGATAGGGAGAGATGTGAGAAAGAGATGGACAGATGGAGAGAGGTGTTGGCATAAAAGTATGGGCAAGAGAAGATTAGCAGATAAGAGTGGAGAGGGAGAGATGATAAAAGGAGGGCGAAGGGTGCGTTGGAGAGAATGGACATAATGGGTAAGGATGAGATACTCATAGATTGAGGATGAGATGGACGAAGAGATGAAATGCATACAAAAAGTTTATAGAATGCAACCATGAGTTAAATGTGTAGACGTGAATGGCTGAGCATATGGGTGTGGGTGGGAGGAGGAGATGGAGGATGAGAGAGGGGAGAGTGGGAAGGGATACGTTGATAGGGAAAATGAGAGAACGTAATGGAAAAGAGTAGGGAAGGGAATGGACATAGAGGAAGGGATAGGATGAGATGGACAGAAAGAGAGGTAGGAATAGGAAATCAGGACGGTAAATGTACACCAAGGAAAAGCCACGTTCCGCACCTGGTAACTGTATAAAAACAAACAGAGAATCTTTCCAGTTTTTTCCACTGCTGACTTTAATAACACCAAAAGGTTATTACATGTTCTTTCTAGGAAATATCATAATTTATTCACACTAAAAGAAAAGACATGATGAAATTTCAAATGAGCAATAAGAACTAAAGCACAGAAATTATGTAAAGAAATTTATTTCAATTTTAGATTCAAGATAAAAACAGAGATATACGTCAAAGTACCATAATATATTTAAGATTATTCTAGCATACCAGAGATTCTACAGTATAAAGAAATCAACAATGTGTAACCATAGAGCATCTCTGGAGGATGTCAGTCACAAATGTCAGAAAAAGCAATAATAAATAAATTCATAATCTTATAAACGTGAAGTTATATAAATACGCTCTGAAAAATATTTAGATGGCTATTATATGCAGCTATTTCAATAAAATAACATCTCCACGATGTAATATGGACGTAAGTATGGACTAATATGTCAGGAAAAAATACACAAACATTGTAAGTAGCTCTACTGTAATCTATTTAAAATCCTAATCCTCAGATGGGCTGATGATGGCCAAAGATCCGAAATAGGCCTATTGCTGTATATTAAATTATTAAATAACATCCATCATATAAAGTACCGTACTCTTTTGGTATCATATGTATTATCAACATATCCTCAAAAGACATACACAAAGCTGTAGCCCCAAATGAAATGAAATTAACGCCAGAGTGTTGAAACGTATTGCGGTAGATTATGAAACTTCTAAGGAGTCACGAAAGGTATTAGTGAATATTCATTTAGAGTTACGTTCGTCCACTAAACAGACAAAAGTTACCTAGCTCCTCATGTGGTATACGAACGAGGGACGTGATTATGAAAAGTTATTGCCGGATGAATATGATACACTCCTGGAAAATGAAATTAGAACACCATGAATTTGTCGAACCAGCAGAGGGAATTTTTAAAGACACACTCTTGAGTTTGTATGTAACACACGATCACATAGGCAGAGCCGTACGCACGTGAGAACAGTCACCTGAGCGTCCGCAATGTTGGCGTTAGTAGCGTGTATAGCCTCCTTTTGCAGTAATGCAAGCTGTAATTCTTTCATGGAAACGATCGTAGAGATTCCGAATTTGGTTATGTGGAATGGCCTGCCTTGCATTTTCCACCTGGTGCCTCAGTTATGTTTAGAATTCGTGCCGCTTAAGCAGACCGACAAACATGGCGTTTCATCCGGTCCCATACATGCTCAATGGGAGAGAGATCTGGGGATCGTGCTGGCCAGAGTAGTTGACGTACACCTTGAAGAGCACTTTGGTTGGTACGGGATACATGTAGATCTGCATTGTCTTATGGAAAAAGCAATTTACCTTTATGGTGCATGAGTGGTAGTAAGATGGGTTAAATGATGGTTTCAGTGTACCGTACACTGTTCAATGTTCTCTAGACGATCACTAAGGAGTGTAGAAGATCGCATCTCTCACAATGATGAACTATCATGTGTGCCGTTGGAGTGTTCTCCGCTCACGCCCCAACATCGTTCAGCCCGCCTCCAAAGGTGCCACAGTAGGTAGGCGCTTATGAAGGAACGAATGGAGACGTGTCGTCTTCAGTGATGAGAGTCGTCGCTGCCCCGTTGCCACTGATGGTCGTACGCGTGTTTGGTGTCGTGCAGGGGAGTGCGGAAATCTCGAGTGTATGCGACTGAGGCTAACGAGGCCGAAACTTGGCTTCATGGTGTGGGGAGCCATATCCTACTCTAGCCGTTCTCCTCTGGTGTTCGTTGTGGGAAAATTGAACAATACACGGTGCATTGAAAATCATTCAACCCGTCTTGCCACCACTCACAAACCAACAAGACAATGTGCTTTCCCAACAGGACAATTCACGTCCACACGTAACCTGTACAACCCAACCAGCTCTTCTAGGTGTACGTCAACTACCCTGCCCATCATAATCCCCAGATCTGTCCCCCACTGCACATGTATGGGGCCGGATGTAACGTCATCTTGGCTCGGTCTACACGAACGGCATGACATCTGGTCCAACTGAGGCATCAGATGGAAACTGTAACGCAGGCATTACCTGAGACTTCATTCGGCACCTCTACAATCGTCTTCATGAGAAGGTTGGACCCTGCATTCCTGCAAAAGGAAGGTAAACATGATACTAGCGTCGACAATGTGCACGTTCTGATGACTGTACTGACGTGTGTATGGTTCTGACTGTGATCGTATGTTGTGTACATCCTCAAGAAAGTGTCATAAAATTTCGCTTTTCTGGGTTGACGAATTCATGGTGTTCTTTTTCATTTTCCGGGAATGTATATAAACAGTATATAAAAAGTAGGTTTTACGGGGTAAATGGCATTAATTTCTTTGATATTACCTTGTTTCGCATGTAGATTCTGGCTGTATACGTAAAAGAATAATTCCTTCTCAACGCGACAACTTGCTCGCAAACCGTCAAGGGAGCCTCCACCCCCTCTCTGTCCCCTCCCTCTCTCTCTGTTTCGTCCCTCTCTCCATCTCTCTACATCTCTCTATCTCTCTGCCCCCTCTTTCTCCCCCCCCCTCTCTCACTCTACTTCTTCATCTCCCCGTCGCTGACTAGCTTCATAGAAGTCTGCTATCGGCCTTTGGTTTCAGGGTGCCGCTAGAGACTGTAGAGCTATCCACTGCGTGACTGCTGAGTAGCTATGTTAGGTGGGGGGATTGGGTAGGTTGGAGGAGGGGGGGGGCAGAGACTTGAGCGGTGTGCTACTTTCTCTTCCTTCAGCAGCTCATGCATACATAAACAAGCGCGCGAATATATTACTTTTTGACTTCCTCCGGAATTAAACTCAAACAGCGACTACGTGGCGTGCGGCGGCACGGAATGCTTCCCCCGGCCCGCATGCCATTCTTCTGCGGCGCGCTGATAGCTTCACCAGCCAAGTCACCGGCTGGTGCTACGTAACTGCTTTCATCACCACATGGAGAACTCCCACTTTATGTCATAACTGTTGCGTGAGTCGTGATACGTGCAGGTAACCATTCGGGTTATTGTCAAGGTTCACATCGGCTGGATTTATCATGCTGAGACCTCATTGTCATCATCTATTTCCTATTTATTTATTTTTACATGACTCATATTTATTACAATTCCTTCTCTTGGAAAACATATAAATGAGGCATGGAACAGGGATGTGAAAAATGTAAGGACGACAGTAACTGTTGCATGAAATTCCACTGCTCCAGCAAACGTCGACCATAGGGCAGGGCAGGGCTTGTTGAGCAATTCTGCACCTGATTTGTTGTAGCTCCTCAACACTAAGTATTAATGTTTGGTTATGCATATTGATGATTCAGTAATTTGTCCTTCGGAAAAAGTGCCCGTATTATTCTCTTTCTAAAAAGTCGAATTTGAGACCTACAGGATAAAATTAGGAAAGTAAGTTTGTAAACCTATTGGATCATTTTGCTGTCATCTGTCACCAGACTTTCAAAGACGAGACGTGTTGCAGTCGCAAGTTCGAAGATACTGAAGATGATCCTGATGGATCGAAACAATCAAACACAAAACCATTTGCAACTGTTGAGCGATATGCTCGAGGGAGGACTCGAACCTCTGGCGGGAACGTCCGCCCAGTCTGTAACATGTCGCCTTAGACCATGCGGCTATTCTGCGCGCCAATGCAGTGAGTCATGTAAGCTTAACGTGCCCCATAGGTGAGGTAATTTGAGTATGGATATGGGGCAAATTGAGCGCTTGGAAATGTAGCGCAACCATGGGTTCAATCTTAGCTAGACATGAAATAAAGTTCCTGTTTGAAAATCAAGTTTTTATTTTTGTTTTAATAACGTAACAGTGAATCTAAAAGTAATTTCCTTTTTACAATAAACAGAAAATGTAATCAAGAAAACATTAACGTATTTGAAACTTGGATTAGACGCAGTATTTCTATTCAAAATCAGGCTTGAATATGTACCTCATTATCAATACAGCTTATGCTACAAAAGAAATATTAAGAGGATTTGGATAATTGTTACGGCGCACAGTTGTCTGCAAACTTTCACACTAGATTATGTTCCCCTGGTAAACTTTCAGAATTGCCTTCACAACAAACCAGACATAAACAGTCATTATCGTTGCTTTCCTCAACTTACTGAAGTAATTTATTTAGAAATACCCTTTTTTTCTATTTTCATCAATGTTCTGTCTGTAAAGTGGAGCCGGACGCGGTGGTCGAGGGGACTGAGGCGCTCCAGTCACGGTCTTCACGGCCACTACGGTCGGGGGTTCGAATCCCCCCCTCGGGCATAGATATTTGTGCCGTCCTTAGGATTAGCTAGTTCATGAGTAGTTTGTAAGCTTAGGGACTGATGACCCCGTAGTTAAGTCCCATAAGTTCTACAAACATTTGAATTTTTTGTAATGTGGAGTCACTTTGCGTGTATGCTGTTTCAATTTGTTCGTTATATTGCAGGTTAAAAGTTTTTTTGTTCCTTTCTCTCGTTTTTAACATTGTGAATGTCATTGTAGCCATCTGTTTAGGCACTGCTGGCGCTTGAGAATAATCTAAAACTGAAACCTATAGAATTGAGCAAACATAATAAACAGAATTTGGTCAGTTACAATGACATTTTACAAATATATAACAGCTTTTGAATCCCACCTACCCCACATAATGAAAACGCCTTTCTGGCTTTTCAATTTTTGTACAGGTTTTATTTGGTTCCTCTTTCAATGCGTCCTTTTCGGGAGTATCTGACAGAATAGTAACATTCCTTCCTTTTTTTTTTTTTATTTTTTTTTTTTTTTGCCTTCTCTAGGACCACCTTTTGTGTATTGTCGAATAATTTCTGGAAAAAATGTAATGGTACTAATTTTCATACTATCCATCCCTACTTATGTAAAGTGGTGAACAGTTAAACGGGAGTGAGTTGCCGCATGTAACTAAGTCACCTCTGTTGTAACCGATAGAGAAGTGAAATACTTCGTCAAAAGACTCCACGATTTTGCCAAGCTACGTAGCTACACAGAACAGTACGGTTACGAGGTCGTGTGTCTTTTGTCTGAGTTCTCACACGTAATTAACGACACTCTCCAAAATTTCAGGACATATTGATATTTGCTTGGACATATCCAATATTCGACGGTGTATATGTAGAGAGTTTCATAAACGTTAAAGACGTATATTTTCGCAGAGAGAAAACTGTGAGAAACTTGTTGTGTTTTGTATATGACATACCATACATGTTTCCTGGTGGTGGATTTGGTAGATTTATCATATTGCCGTCAAAATTATGGGGCTTCTGATTCGGACGCCACTTCGTTTCGGCTGCTAAGTGAGTAATTATGCTGCATCAATCTTCATTGAAGGTCCTGCCCTTAAACATTTCTATTGCTATATAAATATTAATAAAATATTTAATCACTTCGCCACCATTCAGTAATCTTTTAATGTATCATTCTTGCCGTCTCGTGAATCCATTTCATAGAGGACCCATAGTCGGGCCAATTTTTCAAAATATTTTACGAAGTAGTGTTCTTTATTGCACTATCTGTAGCCTATTTCGAAACTTGGCCATTTGAAGTGCAACACTGAAATATTAAAAAAAAAAAAAATCTCCAGTTTTGTGTGACCCAAGTCATTTTCGGAAGCACTAAAATCATTACAATGTGTTTTAGACACTGACTTTTGTTAATAGACAAGTCTGATGATTATCATATACTAGCTGAAAACCCGGCGTTGCCCGGGTATTTATTTATTCCTGTCATTTTTCAGGTATATATTCATTTGTACAGAGGCTGTATCTCTGTAAAATCTCTTGGAAATATAATGAGAAGTAAAGAAGTAATAGATTAAAACTTGGTGCGTGATGGGACGGTTTTCCACCGTTACTGTTTATGTGCTCATACCTCATGAACCCACCCCCATGAACCTCAGACATTGCCGAGGTGGGGTGGCTTGTGTGCCTCAACGCTGCAGATAGCCGTACCGTAGGTGCAACCACAGCGGAGGGGTATCTGTGGAGAGGCCAGACAAACGTGTGGTTCCTGAAGAGGGGCAGCAGCCTTTTCAGTAGTTACAGGGGCAACAGTCTGGATGATTGACTGAGCTGGCCTTGTAACATCAGCTAATGTGGCTTTGCCACACAGTTACTGCGAACGGCTGAAAGCAAGGGGAAACTACAGCCGTTACTTTTCCCGAGGACATGCAGCTCTACTGTATGAACATATGATGATGGCATCCTCTCGGATAAAATATTCCGGAGGTAAAATAGTCCCCCATTCGGATCTCCGGGCGGGGACTACTCAGGAGGATGTTGTCATCAGGAAAGACAATACTGGCATTCTACGGATCGGAGCGTGGAATGTTAGATCCCTTAATCGGGTAGGAAAATTAGAAAATTTAAAAAGGGAAATGGATAGGTTGCAGTTAGATATAGTGGGGATTAGTGAAGTTCGGTGGCAGGATGAACAGGATTTCTGGTCAGGTGAGTACAGGATTATAAGTACAAAATCAGTTGGGTGTATCACAGGAGTAGGACTGATAATGAATAAGAAAATAGGAATGCGGGTAAACTACTATGAGCAGCACAGTGATCGCATTGTCATTGTAAAGATAGATACGAAGCCAACACCGACAACAGTAGTACAGGTTTATATGCCAACTAGCTCTGCCGATGATGAGGAGATCGAAGAAATATATGAGGAGCTAAAGGAAATTATTGAGACAGTTAAGGGAGAGGAAAACTTAATTGTAATGGGAGACTGGAATTCGGTAGTAGGAAAAGGAAGAGAAGGAAAAATAGTAGGTGAATATGGACTGGGCAAGAGGAATGAAAGAGGAAGTCGCCTGATAGAATTTTGCACGGAACATGATTTAATAGTAACAAACACCTGGTTTAAGAATCACAAAAGAAGGTTGTATACATGGAAGAGACCAGGAGACACCGGAAGGTATCAGATAGATTTTATAATTGTAAGACATTGGTACCGGAACCAGGTTATAAACTGCAGGACGTACCCAGGGGCAGATATAGACTCTGACCATAACTTGTTAGTCATGAACTGTAGGCTGAAACTGAAAAAACTGCAGAAAGGTAGGAAAATAAGGAGATGGGACTTAGATAAATTGAAGGAAAGTGAAGTTCTGGAGAATTTCAGAGGGAGATTTAGGCAACAATTGACACAAACAGGGGGAAATAAAACAGTAGAAGAGGAATGGGTAGCATTGAGAGATGAAATAGTGAAGGCAGCAGAGGACAAAATAGGTAGGAAGGCAAGACCTAAAAAAAATCCTTGGGTATTACAGGAAATACTAAATTTAATTGATGAAAGGAGAAAATATAAAAATGCAGTAAATGAAACAGGCAAAATGGAGAACAGACGACTAGAAAATGAGATTGACAGGAAGTGCAAAATGGCTAAGCAGGAGTGGCTAGAAGCCAAATGCAAATCTGTAGAAGAATCTATAAGAAGGGGAAAAGTAGATACTGCCTACAGGAAAATAAAAGAGACATTTGGGGACAAGAAAAGCAACTCTACGAATATCAAGAACTCAGATGGGAAACCAGTTCTCACCAAAGAAGGGAAAGCTGACAGGTGGAAAGAGTACGTAGAGCAGCTCTACAAAGGAAATGAACTTAGAGACGATGTTGTAGGAAGGGAAGAGGAAGTATATGAAGATGAAATAGGAGATATTATACTGAGAGATGAATTTGACAGAGTCCTGAAAGACCTAGGTCGGAACAAGGCCCCAGGAGCAGACGACATACCCTCAGAGCTACTAAAGTCTCTGGGAGAGCCAGCCATGACAAAACTATTTGAACTGGCGTGTAGGATGTATGAGACAGGCGAAGTGCCCTCAGACTTTAAGAAAAATGTAATAATCCCCATTCCAAAGAAATCAGGCGCAGACAGGTGTGAAAATTACAGAACCATCAGTTTGATAAGTCATGGTTGCAAAATTTTAACACGAATTATCTACAGGAGAATGGAAAAGCTGGTAGAAGCTGACCTCGGGGAAGATCAGTTTGGATTCAGGAGGAACATAGGAACCCGGGAGGCAATACTCACTTTACGTCTTATCTTAGAAGATAGATTAAGGAAAGGCAAACCTACATTTTTAGCTTTTGTAGATTTGGAGAAAGCATTTGACAATGTTGACTGGAATACACTCTTTCAAATTCTGAAGTCAGCAGGGGTAAAATATAGGGAAAGGAGAGTTATTTACAACTTGTACAAAAGCCAGACCGCAGTTATTAGACTCGAAGGGCATGAAAGGGAAGCATCATTTGGGAAGGGAGTAAGACAGGGTTGTAGCCTTTCTCCGATGTTATTCAATTTGTACATTGAGCAGGCGGTGAAGGAAAGCAAGGAAAAATTTGGAATAGGGATTAAAGTACAGGGGGAAGAAATAAAAACATTGCGTTTTGCTGATGACATTGTAATTCTATCAGAGACAGCAAAGGACCTGGAAGAGCAGTTGATTGGAATGGACAGTGTGTTGAAGAAAGCGTATAAAATGAACATTAACAAGAGCAAAAGAAAATAATGGAATGCGGTCTTAGAAAATCAGGCGATGCTGAAGGAATTAGATTAGGCAACGAAGCAATGAAGGTGGTAGATGAGTTTTGTTACTTGGGTAGTAAAATAACATGTGATGGTCGCAGTACAGAGGATATAAAATGCAGAATGGCAATGGGAAGGAAAGCATTTTTGAAAAAGAGAAGTTTGCTAACATCGAATATTAATTTAAGTGTAAGGAAGTCTTTTCTGAAGGCATTTGTTTGGAGTGTTGCCTTGTACGGGAGTGAAACATGGACGATAAGCAGTGCGGACAGGAAGAGAATATAGGCTTTTGAAATGTGGTGTTACAGAAGAATGCTGAAGATTAGGCGGGTAGATCGCATAACCAATGAAGAAGTACTGAACAGAATTGGTGAGAAAAGGAATTTTTGCCATACCCTGACTAAAAGAAGGGATCGCTTGGCAGGACACATTCTTAGACATCAGGGAATCGTAAATTTAGCATTGGAGGGAAGTGTGTGGGGTAAAAATCGCAGAGGGAGACCAAGAGACGCGTATAGTAAGCAGATTCAAGTGGATGTGGGTTGCCGTTCTTATGAGGAGATGAAAAGGCTTGCTCAGGATAGAGTAGGGTGGAGAGCTGCATCAAACCAGTCTCCGGACTGAAGACCATAACAACACAACATCTCATGAACTACGTGTCGTGCTGTCATACAATTTGGAAGGTACATTCAACTGTTTGTGCGTATAGGTACTGTCTGTAAAATTTCCTGTGGCTACAATTTGTAATGTACAAACTATAAATTCTAACGTCATACTGTATTCCGTATTTTTATTTCACGAACAGTGGAAAAGTAGTAAGAGAGACACTTTTTTCCTTTCATTATTTTGATGTGGTTGTCAGCGAGAAAAAGTTTAATAAAGGTTTGAAACTATGTTTAAAGTTTGTTGCAAGTCGCTAAGTACTGTCATTCTCATATAGCGTATTTCGAAAGTCTCGCCGCATTTTATGGAAGTTTTTTCGATTCCTTTTGTTTATGACGTAGTAAGTTCTGAACCATTTGTCGTGTGTGATTATTAACCCTGCAGCAATTGTTACCTCACGGTGTGGAATGTGTGTACCAAATTTGGTTGAAATCGGTCCAGTGGTTTAGGAGAAAATGATCAGTATTTTCGCAAAATGTTGCAGTTTTCCGCACATCTCATTGTTTATGACGTCATATCTCGTGAGCTATGTATCGTACGTGATTCTTATACTTACGGAGACCCTCCTCATGGATTGAAGCTTACGTGTACAAAATTTCATAAAGATTGGAACAAAACTGTAAATTTGTATGCAACACGTACAAACATACGAACACTCTGCTTTATATATTAGATACCAGTGGTGCACTACAAAGTGACCAAGTCAGAAATGCAGACACTGAAATAAAGTAAACTTATCAAATAGTGGTAAAATCTTTAAACTATTTAAGATCTGAAACACGGAGCCAATTCTAAGAGGCGTCTGTGTTACACTGTCACGGCGTAGGACCCGATTCTTAAATTTTTTTTCCTTCGTGCAACATCTTATTTTCAACAAAATTATGATCTCTCCTTTCGCTCATTGGCGTGTCTGTTCGTTCATTCAGTTTACTGTCGGTGTACCGTCCCTTTGCTATGTTCAAATATTTGTAAATACAATAAAACCTTAAAATATGTCCTCAACCGTGAAATCTTCAAGTCTAAAAGTTAAAGTGGCATGTTGACGAAGGAACAATCCAAATAATACGACTGTAACAACATAGAAAAGACAGAAGCACAGCAAGAGAAAGAAAAGAATATGGGCGCACTAGATGGTAGAAGCCCAACTCTAAGCGCTTCGCGTCGTCATAATTTACAAATATTAGTAAATAATAACAATAATTCGCCCTCTATCCTGATCTCTTACAGATAGGTAAGATAGTAATGGAGAACAGGCAGATGCAAGTACATATGAATAAAAGATAATAAATTTTGAATAGTAGTAACAAATATGAGACTCATTATAAGAAAATTTATATAATTAAATACAATATGATTATCTGTAAAAAAACAGATATTGATTTTTCATGTTTATTTTTTTAAAGACCTGTTTATTTTACAAAATTCAATTCATTCGAACAGTACACAACGCTTGCTTGTACGACGTAAACAATTCCAACAGCTATTGTGCATCGACGTGTGAAACAGAAATCTCATGAGAAACTACGCTTGAGAAAAGAATCAAAACAACCGCAACAGCTGTTGTGTCTGTTAGTTCAATTAAATTATTTTTGTATTTTTCGTCGTTACATGGAAGTGTGTAACCTAAATCGTGCGATAAACTATGCTTTACATCGACGCGTATAACCGAAATCATACGCTAAACTGTGCTTGCATCAAAGAATGTTTTTGACTTGCATAAAGAATCCAGCAACTGCAAGAGCTGTCGTTCATATTAGTTAGATTGCAAATAGACGGCATCTTCTACATTGCTTTCATGTAGGTCGCGCAAACTGAGCTGATACTCGGCGCGGTGGCTGATGGGAGCAACCGTAAATACACTTCCCATTTCCGATCGTTCGCCAGGTATGAATCTAGATTGTACGAACAGTACAACTTCTTACGATTTTCTTTTTAACAGTATCTTTAAGCTATCTGGGTATTTTCGTCATTATTGGAAGACGAAACTTTGAATGTAATAGCTAAATCATTAATAATGGATACGTAATACGAGGTAAGGCATCCCCCTCCCCAAACCCAAACAAAAAACATAAAATAAAATAAACAAAACAAAACAAAAGACCTCCTATGAGAAGTAATATAAATGTTAAAAATTCAGTTCCCGGCGCGAAACGCTACAATCATTCAGAAAAATTACTATGCATCGAGAGTGAACGCAGTTAAATCAAACCCATTACGAAAGCGTGTTCAGGGCTTTACGAGCATTTCAGACCCGCACAATTTGCGAACATAGCTGCGATAAAAGATGGGAGCCATCACCCACATGAAACGCCCGCGTATGATTACGTCCCACGCGGGCTGTGATTTGTCGGCGGCAGAAGTTGGGCTACGGCCGAGACGTTAAAAACTATGCTTTACATCGACGCGTATAACCGAAATCATATGATAAAATATGCTTGTATCAAAGAAAGTCTTTGACTTGTATAAAGAATCCAAAAACTGCAAGAGTTGTCGTTCATGTTAGTTAAACATATTGTCAATAGAGGCACCTTCTACATTGCTTTCATATTGGTCGCGCAAACTAAGTTAATACTCGGCATGGTGCCTGATGGGAGCAACCGTAAATACACGTCCCATTTCCGATCGTTCGCCGGCTATTTTTTATTTTTTATTTTTTTTTTATTTTTTTATTTGGTGAAACAATGTCTTTAAGCTACTTTAAGCTATCGGTAATTTCGTCATTAGTGGAAAACGAAACTTTGAATGTAATACCTCATTAATATTTAAGTATATATATGTGGCGTCTGTTCCGAAATAACAGACGTCACTTCTGATCCTGCAGTTGTTATTATTTGATATTCACAGAATATATGACATCAACTGGATTTGGGGAAAGCTGAAAATGTGTACCCAGCCGGGATTCGAACCCGGGTCTCTTGCTTTCTAGACATTTGCGCTGACCCCTACACCACTTTGGACACAGTGATCATCGCACCTACTAGGACTACCTAAGCACGCCTCCCGTCAGATACAAATTCCCAGCTTCGCCCTGTCCACAGTACTCAAACTCGTAGTTATGGAACTAATTCCCGTAAGAGTAAGGGCATCAAAGTTACCCACCCCTCCCCACTAACGACAGGATCTTGTGTGTCTCGTCCGCCGGTTGTCGTAGGTGTCGGTGGCCGAGTAGAAAGAGACCGACACAAGAATAAAGGATGCACGCGTGAGCAGGTACGGAGGTGAGCAGCCAGTGGGGCAGCAGAAATTAGAAACACTAGAGTAAATTAGAACGAGATATATTTTTCATAGAGTCTTAGTAATACTTAACTTTTACATAGTTCTTGACTGCAGATTGCTGATACATAGATTAAATAGAGGCCTGCCTACTTGATGATTCCTAGTGCCTATCCCATTGCCAAGTCTTAACTGGTGTCTATCTGATTCCGAAGTGTTAACTGGTTCCTATCTCAGTCCCAAGTGCCCCATGCAGCAGTCGTGGCCACGAGCGGAGTTGCAGCAGAGGGCGCTCGAGGCTGACGTCGTAAGAACGCCGCGCCGTGCGTGCATGGCGGCGCGCGGCGTAAGTACGTGGCGCGCACTTCGTACTTGTGCGACGCCACAGGATCATTGCCCGTCACCATATATGTGTGTGTGTGTGTGTGTGTGTGTGTGTGTGTGTGTGTGTGGCGTCTGTTCCGAAAGGACAGAGGTCACTTCTGATCCTGCAGTTGTTATTATTTAATATTCACAGAATATATGACACCAACTGTGTCCCCAATGGTGTAGGGGTCAGCGCAACCGCCTAGAAAGCAGTAGACTTGAGATCGAATCCCGTCTGGGTACACATTTTCATCTTTGCCCAATCTCAGTTGATGTCATATATTCTGTGAATATTAAATATTAAATAAGTAATACGAGGTATGGCACCCCCCTCCGCCCACCCCAAAAAACCCTTCAATGAGAAGTAATATAAATGTTAAAAATTCAGTTCTCGGCTCAAAAGCTACAATCATTCAGAAAAATTACTCTGCATCGAGAGTGAACGCAGTTAAATCAAACCATTTAGGAAAGCATGCTTGAGGCTTAAAGAGCCTTTCAGATGATGAGCCCCGCACAATTTGCGAACATAGCTGCGATAAAAGATGGGAGCCATCTCGTACATGAAACGCCCGCGTATGATTACATCCCACGCGGGCGCGTTCGCCGTGATTTGTCGGCGGCAGAAGTTGGGCTGCGGCCGAGGCGTTCCGCGCCTCATCAGGCACGCAGGTGGGAGGCGGGTGTCTGGTGGACGCAGCCATCAATCAATTACCAGCGCGTGGTGCGGCGCGGCGCCGCGTGGCGCGCTGCCGTCGAGTGGCCCTCCGCCTGATGAAGGGCCGGGACGCCGTGGATGGCGCTCCATCACTTAAGCGACAGGCCAGGGGAGCCCCAGATCGCGTTACCCGCACCTGCCGCCCGCGCCGATGCCGCCCGCGCCTACGTCGCAGGGTAGGCGCATGCACAGTGTTAATCGAATACAAGCCACCTGACGGTCTGTGGCGGAGGGTATCTTGAGTACCACTATCGGTTTTCCCTCCTATTCCAGTCTCGTATTGTTCGCGGAAAGAAAGATTGTCGGTATGCCTCTGTGTGGGCGCTAATCTCTCTGATTTTATCCTCACGCTCTCTTCGCGAGATACACCGGGTGATAAAAAAGTTAAAATAAATTTGAAAAATTAACTACGATAAAATTCTTCCGGGTATGAATCCGCGTCGTCATTTTATAAACTATACCGACGTTTCGGCCACTGTTACAGGCGGCCTTCATCAGGGTTTGTCTGACTGCTGAATATACGATAACTTGGGTTTTATATAGCAGCGGATGAGCGAGAGGAAGGGGAACGTTGGTTTTCTCTTATTGGTGGTTATATTATTGCATGCCATTGGTAGAAAGCGGCAATGCTGATTGGTGGCCAGCATTAATTCACCCACGTACAAGCTGGACAAGGAGCTGGTACCATCTAGTGAACCACACAGAGACATTTTTTTGTGTCCCAACTTCGTCGCCGCTTTTGTGTCCCAGCCTCGTCGTAGGTGTCGGTGGCCGAGTGGATGAGACCGACACACTGGTGCAGGTACGGAGGGGAGCAGCCAGAAACTATAAACACTCGAGTAAATTAGAAAGAGATATATTGCACAGAATGTAACAATACTTAACTTTTACATAGTACTGCAGAATGTTGATACATAGTTGTTAGAGGCCTGCCTAGTGCCTGTACAATAGCAAAGTCTTCACTCGTGCCTATCGGATTACGAAGGTCCTAACTCGTTGCTATCTCAGTCCGAAGTGCGAAGTGGCCGATGTCCTTCAGTGGTGGCCACGAGCGGCGTTGTACCAGAGGGCGCTCGTGGCTGTCGTCGGAAGAACGCCGTTGCCGTGCATGCATGGCGGCGCGCGGCGAAAGTAGGTGGCGCGCACTTTGTACTTGTGCGACACCACACCCCTCCCCCCCAAACCGCCGCGCCGTCGTGGCGTAGGGCTGAGGGCCACGGCGACGGCACTGGGAGGAGGGCCTGAGCGGGGGCGTTACTGGTGGGACGGGCGTCGTAGCTGAGGCCGGGATCGAGACGCCGTCCGCGCCCCGGCATCCGCCTTGCGATCCTCCAGGGAACCCGCCGAAACCTGGGGAAGGGCGCCCGCCCCCGCCCAGAGGGAGCAGGTCATCTTCTTCTGAGGTGCGTGGCCCAAGCTGGGGGGGCCCGCACGGTCCCGGAGTCCCTCTCGGTGACGCTGTCATCTGCGGCGGCGACAGCGGCGGCGACGACTGCGTCGGATGTACGTCGACGTCCATAGGGATCTCGTAGTCCGGGGACGAACGATGTGGTTGTGCTCCCTGGCGCAGAACTGGGTCTGGAATCAAGAAACCGGAGACAGGATCGCGCGGTCTGTGCAGGCGCAATTGGTTTGCGTGGCGCCGCAGCTCCGACCCTGTGGAAGAACGTACAATAAACATATTGCGACCAAGCACGCGCTGAATGGTGCCCGGCAACCATGTCTTCTTGTTTCCAGCAAACACCCTGTACAGCACCGGCGTGGAAACCTGAAAACGCGTAGCGCCATACGAACCGACTCGGTGCGTGGGAGGCTGCAGCAGGTGAAGGAGAGTGCGGTGACGGCGGCCGTGTAGCAGCTCGGCAGGAGACGGGCCGTCACGTGGCATGCACCGATACGTAGACAGGAAAATTTGAAGAGCTTGCTGCCTGGAGTGCTGACCTTTCATCTTCTCCATGTGAGACTTGAATGTTCGAACGAAACGTTCTGCTTCACCATTGGACTGAGGGTGAAAAGGTGCGGTAGTGATATGCTGAATGCCATTCACACGACAAAACTGTTGAAATTCCGCACTAACAAACTGAGGTCCATTGTCACTGACGATAGTTTCAGGCAAGCCTTCGATGCAAAACACTGATGTTAAGGCACTGATTGTACTAGAAGCTGTCGTTGAGTTCATGGCAATCACAAAAGGAAACTTGCTGAAAGCGTCTACAACAATTAACCAGCGCGTATTCCAGAAAGGTCCGGCAAAGTCAATATGTAAACGTTGCCATGGTCCCTTGGGGCGTGGCCAGTCTGAGAAACGTTGCGGAGGAGCTGCCTGATGCTCCGCACAAACTGTACACTGTGATGTCATGCTCTCTATCTGAGCGTCCATACCAACCCAGGTACAATGACGTCTGGCCAGTTGCTTTGTCCTAACAATGCCCCAATGTCCTTGATGCAGGAGGCGTAACACTTCTCGTTGCAGGGAACGAGGAACAATCACTCTTGCTTGGTCGTTGTCGGTATGCAACAACAGTACACCCTGACTTAAAGATAATGCATGACGTTGTGCAAAATAACGTCGAACCAGAGGCCGATCAATGTCTTTGGCTCTGGCAGGCCACCCTGAGCGAACAAAACGTGCTACCACACTTAGGTCTGCATCCGCAGCTGTTTCCTGTGCAACCCGACGAGAGTTCAAAGGAAAGTCTGCGACAGCGGAAGCATCTCTGGAGTCTATCTGACAACATGCCATTTCTGAAGAATCAAACGACACATCCTGGCCAACCGGAAGTCGGGAAAGTGTGTCCGCGTTAGCATGTTTAGTGGTAGGTCGGTACAAAATCTCATACTGATAATTAGACAGTATTAAGGACCATCTCTGAAGCTTTTGTGCCGTACGTGGCGGAATCGGCTTTGTGGGTGAGAACAATGACGTGAGAGGCTTGTGGTCTGTCAACAAATAGAATTTTCTGCCATACAGATAATGATGAAACTTTGTGACGCCGTAAATGATTGATAAGGCCTCCTTTTCTATCTGACTGTAATTCTGTTGCGTCGGCGTCAGTAGCTTGGATGCAAAGGCAATAGGACGATCATGACATCCAATACGATGTGACAGAACTGCGCCGACACCGTACGATGAGGCGTCAACTGCTAACACTACAGGCTTCTGTGGGTCAAAGGGAATCAAACATGCATCACTGAGTAGTGCAGACTTTAATTTGTCAAAGGCAACCTGACAATCTTTGGACCATACAAAAGGAACATTCTTCCTACGTAAATGATGCAGTGGAGCTGCAATCTGAGAGGCATTGGGAATAAACCTGAAATAATAGTTAAGCTTTCCCATCACTGCTTGCAATTCATGCACATTCTTAGGAGGAGGCAAGTCTTTGATTGCTCTAAGATGTAACTGTAAGGGATGAATTCCTTGGGCATTAATCACATGGCCTAGGTACTCTATTTCAGTTTGAAAAAACGAACATTTTGCTTTATTGCAACGTAGACCTGCTGCAGTCAAAACTTTGAAAAGGCACTCCAGGTTTGCTAAATGTTCTTCAACTGTACGTCCGGATACCACAATGTCATCTAAATAGTTCGAGCAACACGGTACAGAAACTGTCAGCTGTTCCAAAAAACGCTGAAAAATAGCGGGAGCGGAAGAACTGCCAAAGGGTAGGCGTTGAAATTGAAAAAGGCCCATGTGAGTATTAATGACGAAAAATTTTTTTGACTCGTCATCAAGTGGAATCTGTAAGTATGCCTCTGCTAAATCAATCTTGGAAAAGAAGCGAGACTGTCCTAATTTGTCCATCAGTTCCTCAGGTCTGGGCAGGGGATAAGTGTCGACAATTGTTTGACTGTTCACTGTTGATTTAAAGTCCGCACAGAGACGAAGTTTTCCCGACGGCTTGGGTATAATTACTATAGGCGAGGCCCACTGACTCGCAGAAACAGGAGAAATCACCCCACTATCTTGCCAACGTTTAAGTTCTTCCGCAACTGTATCACGCAATGCGATAGGCACTGGTCTAGCTTTACGAAATTTTGGAACTGCAGAGTCTTTTAAAGTTACATGTGCCACGAAGTCTTTTGCACAACCTAGTTCCGGCGAAAACAAGTCACTATATTTGTCACACAATGCATTGATTTTGTCCTGAGGCACTACTGACGAAATCTGAAGCACATCTCTTTGAATTGATAAACCAAACAAGTCAAAAGCATCTAGTCCAAAAATGTTCTGTGTCGATTTGGCCTGAAGAACAACAAAAGCAACCGTTTTTGTTACACCTTGGAAAGAGGCAGGCAGGCTACATGTTCCTAGCACGGGAATATTTTCACCTGTGTACGCTGTTAACACTTGCTGTGACGGCGACAATTTTGGCGAACCCAGAAGTCCATAAGTATCTTTATTGATTAATGTAACAGCGGAACCAGTATCAAGCTGAAATTGCACAGTCTTATTTTCTATGGAAAGATTCACAAAAAGTTTTTGCTTGCGGCGCTCGACAGGTGCGCGAATGTGGGCAACGTCTGCTACGGTTTGTGTGCTGCGTATGCGCGGGCCGCGTTGTGAAGGAAGCGGCTCAGACTCGGCACACAGCGGATTAACAACACTGTCACTAGATGACACTACCGCCGGATCGGCGTCCGTTATTCAAATTACTGTTTCTAACACGACGGGGCGACCTTTGCGTCGCACTTTTACACTGGCTACTGTTCACTGTCTGTTCAGCACGGCCTGTAGAATTTAAAGAATCACAAGTGCTATACTGAGAACTACGGCTAGGAAAGCGTCCGTTACGGCGCACTGAATTTACTCTATGGCTTTGCATTTCTACATCAGCTAAGTCAAAAGTATCATGCGCTTCTATAAGCTGCAGTACACTGTCTAAGGAGGGGTCAGACTGTTTCAGAATTGCTGCTCTAATTCTGGGGTCCTGAATGTTCTGCGTAATTGCGTCCCTCAACATCACATCACTATACGAAAGTCCACAAGAACAAGTAAATTTACATTTGCGGGTTAAGCCCTTCAACTCGGTGATCCACTCTTGGTGTGACTGTTCAGGTAATTTTTTCAGTCTGAAAAATCGGTATCGTGCAGCGGCTACAAGAACTTTTCTCTCATAATGAGCATTCAGTGCATCTACAATTTGTTCAAAGTCTACATCACGAGGAGATGCGTGCGGGAATAGTTTTTGCAGTAACACGAAAGTTTTGGGGCCCACCACAGACAATAAAAGATGCTTAACAGTCTGACCTGTAAGTTGATGAGCCGCGACGAGTTCTTGAAACTGCGCCAGATAATCACTCCATTCTTCCTCACGTTCGTTGTATTGGCGAAACGTAGGAAGTGTTGCGGCTGCAGGTGTGGGCTGCTGATGCGACGGCTGTTGTTGAGTTGCCGTCAACTGCGCCACTGCGTTGAGAAGTTGTGAGATTTGCGCCGTCTGTAACTGAATAATTTCCATTAAGTTTGGGTTCGGGGTAGTGGCCATGCTGACCGATTAGGCGCCGCGCATACAAGTAAATTATAACAAAACACAAATGCAATACGAATGAGGACGCTCGATCTGCAACAAAAATGTCCACAAACACGTAACGGAATATGTTCCCCCAAAAATTCTTATAATAAGGGTGGGTGGGCGGGAGCAATTTTTGCGTGCTCCGACTGCTGCTGTCTGGCTGCTGCAAGCGGGCTGGTCCAAGGTTCTATCACTCCTCGTCGCCACTTTTGTGTCCCAACTTCGTCGCCGCTTTTGTGTCCCAGCCTCGTCGTAGGTGTCGGTGGCCGAGTGGATGAGACCGACACACTGGTGCAGGTACGGAGGGGAGCAGCCAGAAACTATAAACACTCGAGTAAATTAGAAAGAGATATATTGCACAGAATGTAACAATACTTAACTTTTACATAGTACTGCAGAATGTTGATACATAGTTGTTAGAGGCCTGCCTAGTGCCTGTACAATAGCAAAGTCTTCACTCGTGCCTATCGGATTACGAAGGTCCTAACTCGTTGCTATCTCAGTCCGAAGTGCGAAGTGGCCGATGTCCTTCAGTGGTGGCCACGAGCGGCGTTGTACCAGAGGGCGCTCGTGGCTGTCGTCGGAAGAACGCCGCGCCGTGCATGCATGGCGGCGCGCGGCGAAAGTAGGTGGCGCGCACTTTGTACTTGTGCGACACCACACATTTCGTGGCACCTTTAAAAGAGAAGAGTGTATCAGCTACGGATCTGATGGTTAGTTTCGATGTGACATTGTTATTCACTAACGTACCAGTGTCAGACGCAATAAACATATTAGAAGAACGCTTAGCACCTGACACCTGTGACCTAGTTCGCCACTGCCTGACGACCACTTACTTCAAGTGGAAATAAGAATTTTACGAACAAACAGACGGTGTAGCTATGGGCTCCGATGCAAGCATTTGAAGAAACGGCTCTCCAGTTAGCACCACTACGCCCAGCATGCTGGCTGCGTTACGTTGATGACACTTTCGTCATCTGGCCACATGGGGAAGAGGAGCTAAAGAACTTTCATGAACATCTCAATCGGCAGCACAGCAAAATACATTTCACAATAGAAGTAGAAAAGAATTGGGTGCTACCTTTCCTCGACGTCGAAGTCTACCGAAAGTGTGACGGTAATCTCGGCCACAGGGTGTACAGAAAGGCTACCAGCACGGGAAGGTACCTCCACGCCTCCCCTCACCACCACCCCATGCAGAAGAAATCCGCCCTACAAACACAAACCCACAGGATCAGCGATGACGATCACCTACGGGCGGAACTGCGACATCTCAGATCCACCTTTGCGGCTAACGGCTATGGACTGGGCGAGATATATAAAACAATGTCCAGGAAGAATGAAAGGAATAGAGGGGAGCAGGAGGAAGCACAAAGCATCGCCCTATTACCTTACGTGCAGGGCGTCACTGAGCGTGTGGGCAAAGTTCTACGTCGGGCAGGCATCAAGCCAGTCTTCCGCAGCACCAACAAGACTAAGGATTTCCTACGTTCAACTAAGGACGCAGTTGACAAACTGAGTAATGCCGGCGTTTATGAAATAAGCTGCGAGTGTGGGCTGGTTTGTATAGGATAGACCGGAAGAGCAATCTCCACGAGTCTTTCCGAACATGAAATATACATACGGCTTGGAGAGCACACAAAGTCAGCGGTTTCTGAGAATGACAACCAGTGCGGAAAACAGTTATCTTTCAGCCAGGCCCGCGTGCTGGCGAAACAACCATTCTCAACGAGGAGGAAGATCAGAGAAGCTATAGAAATAGCGAAGTGTCCCGCCAATATGAACAGGGAGGATGGCTACAGGCTGCCGGCGTCTTGGCTGCCAGCAGTTGCAACGCTACGTGACGGCACCGCGCGCGGAATGACTCGCGCAGGCGCCCCGGAGACCACAGCGGCCGCGAACACGCAGAGCACCGGCCCGCCGCCGTCTGCGCCAGGCGACACGTCAACAGCGGCACGCCACAACCGCTGTCCGTTCTCCCAGGTGCATTCCGCCAATAGCAACTTTAATGCAATAGCCAATAGGAAAACGCATTTTGAGCAATAAGGGGGAAGAATGCAACCTCCAATCATATGGAAAACAAGCCTCTAAAACACCAATCAGCATTGCCGCTTTCCACCAATGGCGTGCAATAATATAACCACCAATAAAGGCAAACCAACTTTCCCCTTCCTCTCCCTCATCCGCTGCTATATAAACCCCAAGTTATCGTATATTCAGCAATCAGACAGACCCTGATGAGGGCCGCCTGCAACAATGGCCGAAACGTCGGTATAGTTTATAAAATGGCAACACGGTTTCATACCCGAAAGAATTTTATTGATAGTGACAACAACCGCGGAAGCCTACGTTTGAATTGAAAAATTAACCCTTAAACAGAAACACCAGTCTGAGAAACCGTTAGGGTTTTTTAAATGGGGCCTGTGGCAACACCGTTCTGCTTGCGACCATCCCCTCCACAGTACCATCACAGTGTTAAATAATATACGTGGCAGATGCAATGCAGTCCATTTTGTGAGTTCTGGGTGTCAGGTACCCATTAATTTTATAAAACTTTAAAGTCTGTCGGACCGGATGTTTCGTATTACGTCTTTTCTTGTGTGATATGCTCTTTTTTGTATGTTTAGAAGACGCCATGGTGTATAATGCTTCAGAAGACACTCGTAAATCTACGAGAGGTGCAAGAAATAAGGGAATGCTGTGTAGTGATGCCAATTTTGAGAAAAAAATTTTCAGAGTTGTTGCAGGAGAGCGGTGATGAATCCAAGATGGAAAATGATTACTCAGATGCTGATTCTAACTTTAAATTACCGACGCAAGACGATGAGAGAAGATAAAACGATGGTAACAGGCTGATAGTGACAGTAGTGCTGAAGATGATGAAGATTGTTACAATCTCTTGGAAGATGAACAAGAAATAATTGATGTCTATACACGTGGAGAACAAGACGGCATGCCAGATATTTTTGTTGGGAAAAATAAAGAAAATAAAAAGGTTTTATATGGAAATCAGTGGAACCAACAAGAACATTAACCTCGTTAATTTTGAACAAACAAAACTTATTTAACACTCAATTTCATGTTTCATTTGTAAACCACAAAGTATTATCCTTAACACATTAATAAATTATAAAAACTTATAAAAATATGAAAAAAATATTGAGGAAAAAATACGGTCTGTCTGACCGGATGTATCTAATAATGTACTATCGACCTATGATTCCGTTTAAGGGTTAATAAATAACGGAATAATGTGGATAGAGAGGTAATAATTCACACAAATGCTTGGAATGATATGGGGTTTTCTTAGAAAAAAAATGTCCGAGTGATGGCGCTTCATCTAATCATGATCAGAAAAACAATAATTAGGATAACAAATTAAGACGAAGCAAAGATAATGTTCTTTAGAGGAGATGCTCAGTATGTTCACCATCATTCCTCAATAATAGCTGTAGTGGAGGAATAATGTTGTGAACAGCACTGTACAGCATGTTCGGAGTTATTGTGAGGCATTGGCATACCTAGATATGACGGTTGATACAATTGCGACTTCAGGTAACCCCAGAGCTAATAATCGCACGGACTGAAGTCTGGGGACCTGGGAGGCCAAGCATGACGAAATGGCGGCTGAGCACACGATCATCACCAAACGACGTGCGCAAGAGATCTTTCACGCGTCTATTAATATGGAGTGGAGCGCCATCCTGCATAAAAATCGTATGTTGCAGGAGGTGTTTATCAGCCAGGCTGGGGATGAAGCGATTTTGTAACATATCGGAGTACCTCTCACCCTTAACGATAGAAGTTATAAAACCAGAACCACGCAGTTCCTCGAAGAAAAAAGGCCCATGTCATTCCAAGCATGTGTGTCAATTTTTACCTCTGTATCTACATTATTTCGTGATTTATTAACATTTCAAATTGGCACTGACTTTTTGATCACCCGGTATGAAGGAGGGAGCAATATACTGCTTGACTCCTCGGTAAAGGTAACTTATCGAAACGTAAGACAAAAGCCCATAGAGAGCTACAGAGCGTTTCCCTTGCATAGTCTCCGTAATGCTTTCACGATTACTAAATGATCCTGTAACGAAGCGCGCTGCTCTTCGTTGCTTCTTCTCTACCTCCTCTATCAGCCCCACCTAGTACGAATCCCACACCGGTGAGCAATATTCAAGCTGTGGGTGAAGAAGTGTACTGTAATCTGCTTTCTTTGTTTTCGGACTTCATTTACTATGATTCTTCCAATGAATCTCAGTCCGGCATCTGCTTTACCGACGATTAATTATATACGGTCGTTCCATTTTAAATCACTCCTAATGCCTACTCCCAGATAATTTATGGAATTAACTGCTTCCAGTTGCTGTCCTTCTATAGTGTCGGTAAAATATGAGATCTTTCTTTCTATGCATTCTTAGCACATTACACTTGTCTACATTGAGATTCAATTGCCATTCCCTGCACCATGCGTCAATTCGATGCAGATCCTCCTGCATTTTAATACATTTTCCATTTTTAAACCCTCTCTATGTAATACAGCATCATCCGCAAGAAACCTCAGTGAACTTCCGTTGTTATCCACAAGGTCATTTATATATATTGTGAATAGCAGTGGTCCCACGACACTCACCTGTGGCACACATGACATCGCTCTTACTTCGGAAGACTTCTCTCCATTGAGAATGACCTGCTGCATTCTGTTATCTAGTAACTCTTCAATCCAATCACACAATTGGTCTGATAGACCATATGCTCTTACTTTGTCCATTAAACGACTGTGGGGAACTGTATCAAACGCCTTGCGAAAGTCAAGAAACACGGCAACCACCTGGATACTTGTGTCTATGGCTCTTTGAGTATGGTGAACGAATAGCACGAGCTGGGTTTCACACGATCACCTTTTTCGAAACATGCCGATTCCTACAGAACAGATTTCTAGTCTCCAGAAACGTCATTATACTCGAACATAATACGTGTTCCAAAACTGACCGACGTTAGAGATATAGGTCTATATTTCTGCACATCTGTTCGACGTCCCTTCTTAAAACCGTGGATGACGTGCGCCATTTTCCAATCTTTTGGAACGCTACGCTCTTCTAGAGACCTACGGTACATCGTTGCAAAAAGTTTCTTCACGTACTCTGTGTAAAATTGGACTGGCATCCCATCAGGTCCAGTGGACACTGGGCATTCTCAATACGATTTTAGCAAGAGTGCGACCAGTGTCGTAGCCAGGTAGACTGACACCTGTTGGGGAGTATTATATTCTCATCGGCCTATTGTTCAAGTATCATCCAGCAAATCCACGGTCACAAGAAATTAAGTCATGAAAGATATATGTGTCTTCAGGGAGTTATCGCCAACCTGATGTGAATTAGTAACTTCAGTGTCAGACTTATATTTCTTAAATGACCTGTTGGCTCAGCTGCCCATATTCAGATCTGTTAAGAATAATTCAAAACAGTTGATTGTAAAAAAGATTAAAATTATAAAATACTAGCTTAAAACCCGGCGTTGCTCGGGTATTTATTTATTTGTTCAAGCCTACCCCTTCTCTCTCTCTCTCTGTACAGCTCTTTTATTCTAAAAACATGTTATATTTAACAGAGAACTAGCTGTAAACCCGGCGTTTCCCGGGTCTTAATTTACTCTAATTTAGTCCACCTCCCGTTCCTTCCTCTCTCTGCATCCATCTCTTTCTCTGCCATCTCTCTGTTCGTTTCTACCTTTCCCACTTTCGGCAAAGTTTTCTTCAAGGTACCCTCCGTAATGTACCATACAAACATTTATGTACCCAGTCATCTTCCTCTTGGTTTAAAGGTCATATGTGTAAAAATTCATAAAGACTGGAGCGAAACTACTCATTTTCTAAAATTCCGCAAGTTAAGTACCCTCCGCCATGCACCGAACGAAATTTTATACAGACAGTGACATTCCTCTTGTTTTTTAAGCTAGACTGTTCAAAATTTAATCAATATCGGAAAAATATAGATTTCTTTGCAATAGAAACGCAGGTCCATAATGATAAACGCACTTTGCTGTTCTCAAATATTCCAGTTTTACTTCATACAACCCTTGTTCTGAGAATAACAAAAACAACAAAAAACGGATCTGTGAAATCGGTCGAGTCGTTCTCAAGTTATGGTGAGAACAAGTTATTTAGGGATTCATTTTTATCTTGCAAAGTACCCTCCCTCATGCACCGTATGAAACTTAAGGTAGACGGTGACCTTCCTCTTGTTTTGAAGGTCGTGCAAAATTTCGTGAAAATCGGAATGAAACTGTAGATTTCGTGAGTCTGTAGTCGAAGTATGCTCTGCCTTGCACCTATCAAAAGATACTTTCTTAGCTGACGTTTTCTACCTGTAAAATATATTGCTGCCAAATTTCAACTTCATAAGTGAAGTACTTTCCGAGAATTCTTGTTAAGTCAGTGAGTGAGTGAGCGTCCTTTCACTATTATATAGATAGAGATTAAGAAAACAGATAGCTTAATATTCGATGCAAGAGAATTGAGGGAGACTTGCGGACAAAAGTAAATAGTAACACGCAAAATTGTAATTGTAACTCTATTTGATACAAGGTCATGCCTGATGTGACAATTTAACAACATGTACAGCGAAACTGTTGTGAACGGTAGACATATTTTTGTTTCATCGTTTTGTGTGTGTGTGGGGGGGGGGGGGGGGGTTAGATTCAAAACGCTTCATAAACGTCCTAAATTACATTCAAACTTCGTTGCAGGTCCATAACTACTCCCAATAATTGATGCATAAATCTGGATATTCTCACACGGTTGCCTTTCATTATTTATGACGTCATATCTCCTGAGCTATGTGTCGTGCTCTTCTGGTTTTGGGTCAGAAACCTTCGTGGGCGTACGGTGAACACTTCACTAAAATTTCATTGTAATCGAATGAATAGTTTATGACCACATAGAGAACATACAAACTGGTACCCGGCGCGTTGCAATCGCAGAAGAAATTGTACAAATAACATTTGAAATTTGAAAGTCATATCTTCTTTAATTACGAGTTATGTATACATAATATGAAGTTTCCAATATTCCATTAGTCGTCTCCTCTTTTACGTTGTCTCTGTTTACCTGCTCCTCCACCTGTCCCTTTCCAGTTCCTCTGCATCCTCTCCTTCCACTTATCTGCCACCATCTCCTCTCACTCATTCTCTTCGTCTTCCCTCTCCCCTCTCTCATACACCTCCTCTGCTCTCTTTCTCCTCATCTCCCCTCTCTCATTCTCCTCCTCTGCTTTCTCTCATTCCCTCCTCTCATTCTCTGTCCTCTCTCATTCTCCTCTACCCTATTTCTGTCCGTCTCCTCCCTCCCCCCTTTGTCCGTCTCCTCCTCCACCTACTCCTCTCCTTCCTATGTATGGAAACATAAATATGCGCCAAGATTCATCTACATCTACATCTACATACTCCGCAATTCACCGTAAGGTGCGTGGCGGAGGGTACACTGTACTACTACTAGGTATTTTCTTTCCTATTCCACTCCCAAATTGAACGAGGAAAAAATAATACCTATATGCCTCCGTACGAGCCCTAATTATTTCTCTTATCTTGTCTTTGTGATCTTTACGCGAAATGTAAGTAGGCGGCATCAAGATCGTACTACACTCAGCTTCAAAGTCCGGCCCTCTAAATTTACTTAACAGAAATTCACGAAAAGAACGTCGTCATTCTTCCAGCGATCCCCAATTGAGTTGCCGGAGCATTTCCGTGACACTCGCGCATTGGTCGAACCTACCGGTAACAAATCTAGCTGCTCGTCTCTGAACCGCCTCTATGTCTTCCTTTAAACTGACCTGCTGCGGGTCCCAAACACTTGAGCAATACTCAAGACGTGGTCGTACAAGCGTTTTATACGCGGTCTCCTTTACAGATGAAGTACATCTTCCCAAAATTCTCCCAATAAACAGAAGTCGGCTGTCCGCCTTACTCACAACTGTCCTTATATGCTCGTTCCATTTCATATCGCTCTGCAATGTTACGCCTAGATATTTGAACGACGCGACAGCATCTACTAATGCTGTATTCGAACATTATGGGATTGTTTTTCCTACTCATGTGCATCACCTTACATTTTTCTACATTGAGAGCTAGCTGCCATTCTTCGCACCAACTAGAAATTTTGTCTAAGTCATCCTGTATGCTATTAAAGTCAGTTACAGACGACACCCTCCCATACAGCACAGCATCATCAGCAAACAGCCGCAAATTACAACTTACTCTGTCCATCAGATCATTTATATAGATAGACAATAATAGCGATCCTATCACACACCCCTGGGGCACGCCTGACGATACACTCGTCTCTGATGAACACTCGCCGTCGAAAACAACGTACTGAGTTCTATTACTTAGGAAGTCTTCCAGCCAGTCACAAATCTGTGAACCTATTCCATAAGCTCGTATCTTCGTTATCAGTCTGCAGTGTTGCACCGCGTCGAACGCCTTTTTAAAGTCGAGAAAAACACAATCCGCCTGTTGCCCTTCATCCATGTCTCGCAAGATGAGGACTCGAACCTCCGACGGCGAGCAACCAAGCGCACCGTCAGCAAGGCGCCTTACAGAGTTCGTCCACTTCATCGCGTTTGTAGATTAATAAAACGCCGTCCCGTGAGAGATCATAAAAACAAAATGTAGGTTATTGATTAATGATTCCAAGAGAAATGAGAAGAAATTGTTTAGTGTGTGTGTGTGTGTGTGTGTGTGTGTGTGACAGAGAGAGAAACAAGAAGACAGAGACACATACATTATTCCTTTGTGACAAAACGGTCACTTTTATACTACTGAAAAAATTTGCATAAAATTTCGAAGGTTCATAGAAATCACTTTCATATTTGGTGAGGTACATTTACCTGATCCACTTACCTTTACCATAAGTGAAAACTCTCATTGGATCCATTCTGAACTGTCGTCAGTGAAAAATAGTTCATCACAGTCATTTATATTTACATTAGAGCTACATTTACGACTTAGGCCCTAAAAACCTTGTAGGTTTGAAATGCAGATTCATTCAAATTGACATCTACTACGATATGCCGCATTGTAAAGATATTGCAGTTTCCCGTATTGCAATACTATCACTACTTGCTAATATTTACATTAGAGCTACATTTACGACTTAGGCCCTAAAAAACTTGTAGGTTTGAAATGCAGATTCATTCAAATTGACATCTACTACGATATGCCGCATTGTAAAGATATTGCAGTTTCCCGTATTGCAATACTATCACTACTTGCTAATATCTGTATTGGAAAACGCCTTTCAGCCTTCTATTCAGCACATTTCCGTCCACAGTGTGATACCCACAATAACAATGCACAGAAGCAACACACACACACACACACACACACACACACACATACACACACAAACACACACACACAGAGAGAGAGAGAGAGAGAGAGAGAGAGAGAGAGAGAGAGAGAAAGAGAGAGAATTACACTTGCATGAGTATTCTTGTCTACACAGGCATCAACAGCGATGCTGTTTGACGAAGCTGTCTGACACAAGGCGTGTGAGAATTCGTTTTGCATGAGTCTCATGCTGACTGGAATGAAATATCGATCATTGGCACGGTTCCAATATATATTTAAATTAGAGTCAGACGCACTGAATGACATATGTCCATCATGGAAACGCAAGGCAAAGCCATATAAAAATCGTATTAAGTATGTAAAATAATTCTGTTTTATTTGTTTTTTTTTTCTTCGCCTTTCAGTTTTATATTCCCGAACCATAGTCCGTACTTGTAAATTAAAGCGTTAATTTTTAAAATTTTCCATCCTTAAACTTTAATTATGGGATTGTACGTATAAAATATATGAAATCTCTGAAGTACACACCAAGTGGAGTGGCGTAGTGGTAGCACACTGGACTCGATTTCGGGAGGACGGTGGTTCAAATTCACGTGCGGCCGTCCTGAATTAGGTTTTCCGTGACTTCCATAAATTACTCTAGGCAGACCCAAGGTTGTAGGTGATGTGACATTAATATAGAGGAGTACGCTTAAGATACAAAATACATACAGTAACACTTTACAAAAAAATAAATTTTCGTAATTTTGTACTCACACAATTGTCTGTTTTGGGCCTTCACTACAAATTTCTATGATCTTCAGCTTCTTAGAGTAACATGCCTTTGAAAGAAATGACGTAATAACATTACAGGATTATATGGCTGTCAGATATGATAGCTACACATGTGGAAACAAGAATATCAACACATTGTCAACAAGTCTTTCTGCAATTGTAATTGTACTGTAAGTTTGCCGACTGCTGGTGCCACACAGTGTAGAAACACATTTATTGTGATTCAACGACACTTGTATTCTGCCATAGTATTAGCCTTGACTATATTCATATTGTCAGATTCTGTCCGTTGTCTCGTCATCACAGCCCATAAGTGTTAAGCGACATATTGTCCTTTCACATAATATATATACCTAGAACTCTTGATGGATTATTCTACAATATTAACTTGTAATATGTGGTGGGCAGCTATGTGACTGTGTCACAATGGTCTAGCTTGAATAGTCTTTGACATTTTCGTGTGGTTTGTGTTGTATTTAGCAACGCCCAATCCCATCCTTTGGCCCTCCCACGCCTCCCTTGTCGTACGCTCTATCCCATTAGTATTTTTAATGTTCTTAAATTAGTGTCATATATTTTTTATAAGACTTAACACGTTTTAGCCTTATTTTCACAGTTTCTATGACTGCACACAGTACCGGGTGCCCAAGATGATGTATGTGTAGTTTTATTCAAGTAACTTTTAATGTTAACCCTGCGCCATCTGGCGGCGAGTGGGTCTATTTTACCTGTTACGGTGTTTCCCCCTCTCACCACAGTTGGGCATGTGAGTCTAGTTCAACACGATGGTGTTTTTAAGTTTTAATCAAGCATCTATACCAACATGTTTGTAATTCCCATCTTTTTTTTTAATTTTTGTAAGTATGTGTGTATTAATATGCTTTGTACTCGTTGTAGATATTGTAATTACGTGCTTTAAACATCTAATATGTGATTTGCTTCTTTTATGATGATGTACTCGAAACGTGTCATGTGAAATAAAGCATATTGTGACAGAGACTTTTTCATAAAAAAAAAAAAAAAATAAATAAAAAAAAAAAAATTCATTCATGTTGGACACGTTACCACAGTCCTTTGTGTGAAGCAGGTCCAAACTTCCTAGCGTGAATCAAAAATAAATAATGTGAGAAAATCAGAAACGCGCAGTTGTGCGTGCAGGACATGAAAGGAATAACATAGAGCAATTGGATCATAATTTGTCGCGTTTTCAGTTTCTCACATGTAATTATGTTAACTCAAATTTGAAATTCTTCTGAGATAATATTGAAGAAGGCTCCTGTAACGGATCCGAAACGTTGGAGAAATATATCATCATGACGCGAGAAATAGCTCAGAAGACATCGAAAGCCTAAGTTTTTATTTATTTGCTCACTTATCTAGACCAGTGTTTCTCAACATTTTATTTGCGAATTTGCGACCCCCTTGGGAGGAGGGGGTGGGGAGGATGAAAAATGTTTTGCAGGAGGCTCAGGAGGAAGAGAAAATAGAGCTCGTACAGAGGCGTATAAACGTTCTTTTTCCGTCGTTCTGTTTCAGAGTGGAATAGGAAAGGAAGTGCATAGCAGTGATACGGTGTACCCACCGCCACGTATTTTACGGTGGATTGCGGAGTTTATATGTAGATATAGATATAGGCTGGCGGTCAGAATAGGATGCAGTTGCACCAAAGAACAACCATCCTAGTGCATGGTTGTTACTACGTATTCTGTAACACAACAACGTAGGACTAAGAAGAGTTTTATATTATAACACAAAATTCCTTGTTTATCGTCAATTTTGAGTAGAATAGAACATAGACTGTATTACAATAAATATACATTGAGTTGGTTTGACTTGATAATGGGCTCAGGTAAGCCCAAAACTGGTCGTCAATAAAAAGAACGAGCTGTGTGAAACTTTGACAGTTTTTGAAATTATTAATAAATATACCGTTTTAACGATCACTGAACGAAATCATGTAAACTATTTTCAGGAACCAGCAGATGCGTAAATTAATAAAATTAGACTTGCTGCTTTCGAAATCATACTAAAACTTATGTTACAGTTCGGGAGGGAGGAGGGAAGGTCGCAAAAATATTTTTATGTCGAATGAGGTTACGTACTCAAAGATATTGAACGACACACGACAAGAAGCAAGGGAGGAAGATGTTTTTTATCCCAGCCAAATTAAGAGGAATTATGGAGACCGAGAATTGTTTGAAATTATTTCATTTGGCGGGGAAGGTAGCTGTTATAGTTTTCGTGATAATCCACCCAGCAAGTGGAATGAAATGGTCTCCCTGAATAATCCTAATCTCTCGAACACAGTCATTGTTAGTCTCCGTGGCGAAAATTCTGAATTTGTAATGACTCATAATTCGGACATAATAGAAGTTGTATTTGTGCAGATTTGTGAAAGTGATACAGATATATCGACATTTCGGCATATACGGTGTAACTTTTAGTTAAACCATTGCAAAATAAAATCCAGAGAGAAAGAAGAAAATTGCTACCGTATAATGTTGCCGCAGTGCAATCGCCGAGCGTTCTAAGGCGCCTAGCTACTGAGTGGGCCCTTTTCGCTGCCGGAGGTTCGAGTCCTCCCTCGGGCATGGGCGTGTGTGTTGTCCATAGCATAAGTTAGTTTAAGTAGTTTGTAAGCCTAGGGACTTATAACAAGCCGCGGCGTAGAGGCCGAGCGCATTGAGGCGCTACGCTAAGATGCGCGAGGCCGTTCCCCGTCGGAGGTTCGAATCCCCCCTCGGACATTGATGTTTGTGCCGTCTTTAGTATAAGATATTTCACAAGTAGTTTGTAAGTTTAGGGACGGATAACCCCATAGTTAAGTCCCATAAGCTCTACAAACATTTGTACAATTGATTTGAACTGATAACCAGAATAGTCAAGCCCCATAGATTTACAAATATTTGAACTTTTTTTCGAATAATGTCTGTAATTTTCTCATGTAATATTTTAGGATAGTGGAAAGGATCATTCTGTACATTACTTAATAACTGTTATAGGTGATAACCGATACGCTGTCTACTTTCACTGCTTTAAACGATATCATGCCAAACTGTAACAGAGGAATCATTTAAGTCGGTATATTCTATAATCACACAGGGATGAAATAAGATTGGGAAATTCAGCAGACATGTTATGCTTGTACGTCGAAGAATTTGGGTGTGTTCATAATTGTACTTGAATATTTAGTTGTGGTCCACATAAATAAATTGTCAGGAATCGTTGGTATACGATATCATATACTTGCTAAGTAATACTTCAAAACTTTTTCATAGCGACAAAGAAATTAATATGAATAAAATAATTTTTACAGTGGTGATTAGGTATTTGAGGTAATCCACATTCCGATTTATTAACGAACAAAACCCAATAAATCGCTTATTTTTGTTCCCATATTAACTAAAATCACTTTTCTTGCGGAAAGCACATTGAGTAGTAACGTCATTTAAGAAAGAGTTGCATGACCATTTGCATGTATGCAATCCTACATACACCGTACGTGGCATAGTGCCCACAACTTCATTTAACCATTGTTGGTCTAATTTATCCCGTTGTTGAATGGCAGTACTGTTTACTTCCCGGACATTTTGTGATTGGTTAGAATGTGCTCGCACAGATATTTGTCGTTTATCTCACGCATGTTCAATTGGGTTCATATATGAGGGAGGGTATACAGACCAATTGTGTAATACCGACACGGTTGGTGAAATCATTGGTGATGCCTTAGCCATGTACTCCAAAGTTGTCGTCAGTATATAATTCTTCACGAAATGATAGTGAACGGATTAATGAAGGGTATGTTTTCCCTCCATTGACAAGCCTTGAGCATACCCGTTACTGGCAACGATGGTATTCAAAATAACAGATAATCAATGATTGTAGCTGCACTAGGACAATGAAATCAGTGGTGACGAAAATTAGGTAGGGGAGACCGGGGCAGATTTTCTCGCGGGGCACGTTTTCGATTACAACTTATTTCAACAAGGTGCCGCTCGATCGAAGCAGCGACCGGACTAGATTCGAGGTTGCTCCTCTATTCCTCATTTCCGGCAGTTTGTTTGTTAGTAGTCACATGACCGCTTTATACCAGTTAAGTGTTTTTCTTCCAGGTAAGTAAATTTTTACGATCTTAATCAATATGCTTTGAGATGAGCTTTTCTCTATGATGTATCGAACAAGCACATTCACCTGCATTCGGAAATGTGGTAGTTTGTTCAAAAAGTCATGCCTTACGCCGACTAATGTTATGTTAAAATAAGCCGCGGATCAGCCGTGCCCATTGGGGCGCCGTACTGCGGTGCGCGCGGCCGTTTGCCGTCGGGGGTTCGAATCCCCTCTCGGGCATGGATGTGTTCTCCTTAGTTTAGTTTACCTTAGTTTATGTAGTTTGTAAGCTACGGAGTAATAACCCAGCAGTGAAGTCCGATAGATTTACAAACATTTGAACATTTTTGTTAAAGTAAAAACATGTCTATGGGGACCGTTTTCGAGTTTTGAGCGGGGAATATTTTCGCATCGAAAAAGTGCCCCAGGGCATTGAAAATGTTCCTAATCTCTATGTAATATTATGATATTAATTTATTATCGCAAATGTAAGTATTCCTTAAGCCCATTCGTTTCACATAAAAGGCTCTTTCACGATGAAAGTTACCTACATCTACATGGGATACTCTACAAACCACATTTAAGTGCCTGACAAAGGGTTCATCGAACGACCTTTATACTATTTATCTCCCATTCCATTATCGAATATGTTAAACATATTTCCTAATATAAATCGGCCTGCTCTCACTAACATAGCATTTTTACTGGTTCCGACTGTATGCCTGCACATGCCCCGGACGGGCCTGTCCCAGTGCAAACAGCCCCGCCTGTGGCTGCAGTACCTGAGGCAGGCAGACTGTCACAGCAAACACAGCCGTGTATTAAGGCTGAAACTCAAACCACTGTTCCTTCTCCAGACGTTGTAAGACCACAAACAATAACATATTGAGAAAAGGGGCGACACGAGGAACGAAAACGAGGAAGTCTGCTGTACCGACCGACACTTTTTCAAGAAACAACTTAGATTATAGCAAGATACTTCAAAGAAAGCAAATACAGAAACAAGTGATGAAGGGGACGTAATTTTATTTGTTCAAAAATGTTCAAATGTTTGTCTAGCTTATGGGACTCAACTACGGGGTCCTCAGTCCCTATACTTACAGACTACTTATGAACTAACTAATACTAAGGACGGTACAAATATCCATGCCCGAGGGGGGGATTCGAACCCCCGACCGTAGTGGCCGTGCAGACCGTGATTGGAGCGCCTCAGTTCCCTCGGCCACCGCGGTCGGCAATTTTATTTGTATACAGGGTGAATCACCTAACACTTGCACCGCAAATATTGCTGAAACTGAAAGTGCGATTGATGTGCTGTTTTCACAGAATGGATTGCTATCAAGGACTCGTATTGTTAACAAATAAAGAGATTGTAAAAACACCTAAAAGTGTATTTTTTATGCAAACATACAATTTTTTAAATGAAACAATGGTTGTCTCTATCATCCACTGGAATTTTTGACGCCAGCTGTGTACAAAGAATTTTGAATGACATTTTTATCACGTGTAGTTTAGCACCTAACACCATTCAAAGTTTTGGAGGTGGAGGCTAGGAGAACGTAGCTGTCTGTCTGGTGGTTATGAGAGTGGGCCGTGCCCCAGGTGCTAGCCACTCGGCCAGTCAGTACGCTATCGCCAGCTTTTTGGGATTTCATACCACTGCGCGGCGGGCGCCTTAACATCTTGGCAATCCACGTTCGTTCCTGACCACATCAAATTCAAATGTCCAAATGTTTGTAAATCTACCGGACCAAATTGCGTGGTCATCAGTTCGTAGCTTACAAACTACTGAAACCAAGGCAAACTAACCTAAGGACAACATACACACCCATGCCTCAGGGAGGACTCGAACCTCCACGGCGAGCAACAGCGCGCTCCGCAGCGAGGCGCTTTAGACCGCTCGGCTACTCCACCGCGGCACACATCAAATTCCCCCAGGTCGCACACCACAGCCGTAAAGAGTATCAGGCAATCGTCAGTGAAGAAAATTTGCGACAATTTTCTATAGTGCCGTCTTGATTACTGTGGGTCCATATGTACCGTCCAGTGTTGTGTTTTTCTTTGAGGACCGGTCGTCTCCTTGGCCGTGTAGAATATAGAGTTGGTGCAGAGTTCTGCTTTGACGCTTGCCTCTCGGCAGCTCTCACAGAGTCACTGCTTATCATGGTGACAATCTAATCGGAGTACCGGTTGTCTGCCGCAGTAGTTGGCCGTCCATTAAGTGATGAACACTACCTGTAGTTTGAAAACGAATCCAGTGTGTTACCACAACACTCTCACTCATGGATATTTGCCTTGCAAATTCTCTTGGTGGAAGTATTTACAGAGATAACGACTTCCATCAAGAAACCATCCGTGTTAAATGAAACGATATCTTCTTGTCTTTGGATGAACGTGAATAATACGCCTACAAGCGCTCTATATGGTCCTTACACTATGCAATAAAGGAATGAACAATAATATATAAATTCATCTTATAGATACCAATTTAGTTTCAACGAAGGAGGTTAGACTCCTCCATTAGGCATGGGTGTGTGTGTTGTCCTTAGTTTAAGTACTTTGTAAGTCTAGGGACTGATGGACATAGCAGAATTGGTCGAATAGGTTCACAAACAGTGCTGTGCATGAGTACGTATTACTTTCAGTCGTTGCCCGTGGCTTGTTTTTTGTATGTGTGGTGTCGCACAAGTTTAAAGTGCGCGCCACCTACTTTCGCCGCGCGCCGCCATGCACGCACGGCGCGGCGTTCGTACGACGTCAGCCACGAGCGCCCTCTGCTGCAACTCCGCTCGTGGCCACCACTGAACGACATCGTTCACTTGGGACTGAGATAGGAACCAGTTAACACTTCGGAATCAGATAGGCACCAGTGAAGACTTGGCTGTCGGACAGGCACTAGGCAGGCCGCTAGCCCAACTATGTATCAGCATTCTGCAGTACAGAACTATGTAAAAGTTAAGTATTGTATAAATTCTGTGCAATATACATCTCGTTCTAATTTACTCTAGTGTTTCTAGTTCTGCTGTCCCACTGGCTGCTCACCTTCGTACCTGCACAAGCGTGCGTCCTTTATTCCTGTGTCGGTCTCTTTCTACTCGGCCACCGACACCTACGACGGAAACGAGACACAAAAGCGGCAACGAGGCTGGTACACAAAAGTATGGTTATCATCAAGTGATGAAATGTGAAATAAAAGGACATACATATAAATCGGCAACGAAATAAATCAAGAAATAGAGCAAGACAAGGAAACTGAAATGACCAAATGTTACGGCAGTTAGGAAACGGTTCGGATGTGACGGTGAGCGCCCTGATTGGAGAAAGTCCCAGCGCATGAACTGTCAACTAGCAAGTAATTTTAATCAAACTCTCTATTTTCTTGACTGTAGGAGAGCCTTTGACTGTGTTGTCTGGGAAAAGTTGTGGCGGGTACTTGCAGAGTTCGGTGTCTCACCCCACTTGACAACATTGATAAAAAGTCTATACAACACTTCGCAGCTATAAAGACAAGTGTTGGCACTCCTGATGTCTTCAGAGTATCAAAAGGTGTGAGACAGGGTTGTGTCCTCTCCCCACAACCGTACAATATGTATGCAGAACATGTCATTATTAAAGATCTTTATGGTTGTACCAATTTGTGGGAGAACTATCAACAACAACCGTTTTTCTGATCTACTAACAAGAATAAAGGACATTAGCATTTGGATTAGACATCAACCTCATCTATTCCAAATTCATGATAATTGATCGATAAGAACAGATCCCGGAACTGGAAGACTTGCATTCACTCATCTTTCTTTGGTCAACCATCTGCAGCACGGGAAGTTGTGAAGATAAGAAAACGCAGCACGATAGGGCTCGTGTCTATGAAAAAGCTCACAAAGATCTTGCAGAGCAGAGCAATAAGAAAGAGCACGAAGATCCGGCTAGTTGAAAGACCCTTGTTTTCTGTCTTCTTTTGTGGTTGCAAAACATGGACACTCGGAGTCAAATAACACATTAATGCGTTTTTAGCTTTGATGCTGGTATAGGATGCTACACATAAAATAGACCGAAAGAAGGACAAATGTGTCCGTTACTAAACAACTCGATATCTTCAGACGCCTTTCTTTTCGAATCACAAAAAAATCTCCAGTTATTTGGTCATATTGTGAGAAGAGATGGAGCAAATCTAGAGAAAATAATGTTGCACGGAAAGACTGAAGGCACGAGACCAAGATGGATAGGTCAAATCAAGAAGACCTCCGCTCTACCTCTTCAGCAGGCAGTAAGAGTAGCTGGGAACCGTCCGGGATGTAGACGCTTGGTCAAATGTTCAAATGTTTGTAGAACTTAAGGGACTTAACTACGGGGTCATCAGTCCCTAAGCTTACAAACTACTTATTAACTAACTAAGACTAAGAACGGCACAAATATCCATGCCCGAGAGGGGATTCGAACCCCCGACCGTAGTGGCCGTGCAGACCGTGACTAAAGCGCCTCAGTTCCCTCGGCCACCGCGGCCGGCAGACGCTTGGTCCTTGGTGTCATGTTGCTCAGCATTAAGCACAACGATTTATGGTGATGGCAGTAGAAAATGCAGGCTGTTTCAAAATAGACTTAAGCTAAAAGTGTTCGATGTGGCTTCCGTTGGTTATCCTGCAGACATCCCATCGGATTTCTTCCCAAACTCGCATTAGCATTGCAGGTGTAACTTGCTCAACGGCGGCGTTGATCTAAGTTCCGGTAGTGTGGGTGGCAAAGGAGGTACGTAAACCATATCTTTGATGATGCTATAGAAGAATACGTTTAGCGGTGTCAGTTCTGGGGAACGGGCATATCATGCAATTAGCGCAGCGCGGCCAATCCACTTACCTGGAAAACGGTCATTGAGGAAATCCCGGACGTCAGTCAGTATGGTGATACGCCGTCTTGCATGAAATAAACATTTCGTTCTCCGTCGTCATGGATCTGTGGTATCAAAAATTGCTGCAACATATCCAGGTACGGTATACCGTTGATGGTTCGTTCTTGGAAAAAAAAGAAGAAGAAAAAAGAGCCATAAATTTTCGTCTTGCTCAATGCACGAAACGTTCACCTTAGGGCTATCAAGAGCATGTTGCCATCTTTCAAACGGATTTTCACTGCCTGAAATCCCAGTTAACCTTGCCACTTGAGTGGAAAGTTTACTCATCAGAAAAGATTATGTTATCCACGAATGGTTCATCATCATCCACTCGGTCTAAAATATATTCACAGAAGTACTTTCAGGCAACCTTATCAGTGTCTTTAATTGCTTTGTCAGATGCGCTTGATCAGATGTGCTTCGATGACCAGGTACTTTATAATGTCTTATTGAGCAACCCGTTTCTACAAAACTTGGTATGCCACTCATAAATCCTACTAGCCTACTAGGAGGATCTGTAGCATACTTGGTACGAAATTTACGCTGAACTGTCGTTGCCGACTTTGATTCTTCAAACCAAAACACACAGCTAGCACGCTCGGATCCAGTGATGGCAGCTCTTAACGTAACTGCCGCTAGCGCTTGTTGCGGCGCGATTCTGCACTAGCGAATTACGCGAATCAAAACTTGATGTGTTTTCCTTTGAAACAACACTAAAACCATCTCTGTAACTCTTTGTAATCAATATATATTAAAGTTGTAAAGTTTTGTGGCGTAAAGTCAGCGCCACACGCCAGACGTAAGAGATCGACCGAAAGCCAATCGCAAGCAGGCGCCGCGCATCCTGGAGGAAGTAAACGAGGATGCACGCCCTCTACAAGCCGCTATATCTAGGCCAACATATGTCTGGACAGATAATCAGTTACTAGTGAGAACTCGTTAGTTACTATTCAGAACTCAGGCTGTTACTAGGCAGCTACGAAGTCAGAAATAGGACAGTCCTAAGTCAGAACGCTGCTACAAACTTAGCAGTAACTAGGTCTCTGCGCAGATCGCATTTTAAGGACGACACCGCGAGATGCACGAAGAGAGAAGCAACAATGTTCTAAATTTGAGTGTTATAAATTTTCAGTCAACAAAACTTTTATTATTAATCTGAATAATTCTTACAGTTGACGTCCATTCGTGTACCTTTACTGATGACTAGACCGAGACGAGGAACAAACAAATCGCACTGACGTAGTTTTATAAGTTTTTGCCAACATTTTGGACCAAAATAATAATCTAAACAATAAAAAATTAATTAACAACAGTGTATGAAAACCTTTTAGGAAAAAAATTAGGTAGTGGGGGATTTCGAACCACTGACCTTCAGCGCCACAGTCCAACGCATTACCCACTACGCTACAGCTGACAGCTAGGAATTGTGTTATTTAATCTCAAACTATTGATAGTCGTTGTTAACTGATGATAATATGACATTTGTAGACACTAGCTTATCATTTATCATACGGAGAACACGTGTTTTTGTTAATTCTTCAGTGCGCCATTGCTTTGAAATCCCAACGTGTGAGTTACAATAAGAAAATCATCAAATACGCAACGCAAGATAGCGTATGCCACAAAGAGTTCTGGGCGAAGAATGTCACGTGAAATCTGCGAACGGCTGGTTTTAGTTAATTCAATGGAGGGTGTCAAAAGTCCGTTATTTTTGCAAATATCTGTTAAACGGTACGAGATATGAAAAAAAAATAACAGAGCAAAGTTGTAGATGATTTTCTCGTCTACAAATTCGGTTATTCAGTTTTCGTGTCAGATGAATGGTTAAGCCTTTATTTTCATTTAAATTTCGACCTGTCAAAAGACAATCGAAAAGGCCCACATTCAGTGTTACTGCCGTAACCTAAAGTGGGCCAAAAAGGCGAGGAGGTCACAACATAAGGTCCCTTTTGAAAAACCCTGTATTGTTAGTTCCTTTCCTATAGTCGAGCCGCCGAAAGAACGACAGCTAGCGGCTATGTTGCCAATACTGCTACGAGGCTGTGTGGTGTTACGGCGTGTCGGTCGCCGGCATACGAATATCACGTCCGAAAATTTTGGGACCGTTGCTATCTACTAATAAAGCATGAACGAACGAGAACAATCACGAAGTAATGAAAAACACTCTTTTTCAGTTAAAAAGAAAAGGTTTAGAAATATATGTCGAGTTAAAGCTTCATATGTTCCAGTATTCCATTAAATACGCCAAAGTTCGTTAGTTGAGGAATTTTTTATATATATTTCATCTTCTATAACAATTTTCCACAGACTCGCTGTTATTACTCGGACACTGTATTGTGGCAGTCTGCCGAGAGGGTAAACAAATAAGGACTACCACTTTACAAGTGGCAAAACCGCCTCTTCCAGTGAAATGATTTGTCTTCTTACATAAAAAAGAGTTTTTGTCTCATTCGTTTATGGTCGCTGTTGACTGCCATAGTATAGTGTCTGAGTAATATTATCAGATCAGTTTCGACAGCTAGTTTATTGGTCACAGAAGTAGAAATAAAATAACGTAATTTTTCAGTAAATGATCTTTGGTTGCGAAACAAACTATACATTAAAAATCAGTCGCGGCCAGCATCATGTGCAATGCACCGCTGCTACTGCTACTATCGTCCCGTAATCTTATTATTAATTATTCTAGTGTACTTTCTCGTTCCCATGCCTCTTCTAAGATGTGCCACTTATGTGTGACAACATTGTTCCATTTTGTGGGAGTAATACTGCCCAGTGTTTCTCGAACTAAGAAGTCTACTTTTGTTAATGAAAAACGTTTATTATTTCTGCAACGTAGGCTTTCACCTGAGCCCACGCGAGTTCTATTACATTGAAATGGCAATGATATGGTGGAAGGCGCAACACTATGACCACTTTCTTCAGTAATTGTATCAATTTCATAAATGAGTTTTCGGCTTTTGTTTTTGTAACACAACGAGACAAACGATGAACACGCGACAGATGCTTTGCAGCGACTGAAGCACGCCACCCTGTGCGGCCTTGAGTGGCAGGATGGCAACGCGGCACCGTTACCCCGGCAACGTTTACGAATTCCAGAGCTCAGGTTGGTGGTTGAGTGCCCCCTCCACCCTCTGCGGCCCACGTGCGCGAACTGTCAGGGTCGTTCTTTCGGCGGCCCGACTATAGTATCAGAATTGTTAGGTAAAAATGTGATTACTTGCTGAAGACAATAGCGTAGTCTTATCAGAGAGCAGCGCGCTGGCTGGAGAGTCCGTTAGCACGCCGCGTCGTGTTCGGGTAGCCTAGTGGTTAAGGCGATCGCTCGCGAAAAGCGGGAAACCCGGGTTCGAGTCCCGGCTTGGCACAAATTTTCAATTGTCACCATTTGGTAGCGACGCAAAGTGAAATTCGCTATTACTCACCAGGCGGAGGAGCACAGGTGGTGATAGTAGCACAAATAAAACACACAGAAACGCAAGAAGGGAAGGAGAGGGAAAGGATGAGGGTTTTAAGGGAAGTGGTAAGGAGCCATTCCAATCCCGGGAGAGGAAAGACTTACCTTGGGTATGTCTGTCTAGGTGTGTTTGCGTCTGGGTAAATGTGTGGGTGTGTGTGTGTATTTGTTTTTCTTCGCCCAAGGTAAGTCTTTCCTCTCCCGGGATTGGAATGGCTCCTTACCCCCTCCCTTAAAACCATTGTGAGGATACAGGGATTTAGGTTAGTAACGTTTGGTACGTTTTGGTCGAACGATAGTTATCGTTGGTGTGCAGCGAGAGCTGCTGGCAACAATGCTTAGGTTGGAATGTTCTTTGTTTGTTGGCCGGGGTGCGGCAGTCTCCCGCCGACCGCAGAGTGAGGCGGTTGCATATTGAAATGTTTCAGTGTGGACTTGTAGACATTCATCGTAGTGGCACGCAGTTATTTAATCGGTGTATTTAAAGAGAAGAGTTTTTAACATTTATCGTTCCATAATAAAGGAAGTTAACAAAGTTTACTGTTATGGATCAACCTAGTAATTGTCCGCATCCCATACCGTCAAATCATTGGAACAATTATTAAGCATAAAATAGAATGTAACGGCAACTTCGCCCATCGAGGATTAGGTGGACGCAGCTGTGACGTTACACCCTCATCCTTTCCTTTCCCTCTCCTTCCCTTCTGCCTGAAGAAGCAACTGGGTTGCGAAAGCTTGCGTTTGTGTGTGTGCGTGTGTGTGTGGGTTTCATTTGTGCTACTATCACCACCTGTGCTCCTCCGCCTGGTGAATAATCTTCATCTACTTTTTATTTATATATTTTTCCTGCTAGGAATATATATATATATATATATATATATATATATATAGACGAAAAATTCCTTATGAAATTTCTTATGAAAAAACACAATTTTTTGATACAAATTATCAGATAAACTCCCACTAAAAAGAAAGAACGGAAAAATTCTACAAGTCAGTGAGTTTCAATATTTAGGTGAAATCATGCAAAAATCTGGGCTAAACACAAAAGCAAACGAAGGAAGTATCTCAAAATTACAGAGAGCCTATAAACTCACCCGGTCCCACTACAATAAAAAAAATGTATTTTCACGGCCGCAAAACTACGACACTACAACACAGTAGTCTTACCAGAAGCTCTCTACGCATCAGAAACTACGAGCTCCAAAGGAATGGCAAAAATCAAGGAGATGGAAAAACAAGAAAGGAAAATTCTGAGAAAAATTCACGGTGCAGTTTTTAGAGAAAATATTTGGCAAAAAGATCCAGGGAAGAACTATACAGTCAATCTGAAACAATCACGACACATATCAGAAAAGAGCAAAATTTTGTCATGCATATCGCCAGAATGAATGACACCAGACTAACTAAAAGAATATTCAATATAGTTTCTACATCGAAACTGGGCTCATCTTGGCACAAAGAAACCATAGAAGACCTTAAAACATTAAACATCTGTATAGAAGACATACAAGACCGCAAAACTTGTAGGGAAAAAATCAGAAACCAAAAAGTTGACTTTAAGTCACAACACAAAAACAACAGACGAAAATGGACAGATGAACTTAGATTGGAATGACTCCTTTTCCACTTCCTTAAAACCCGTATCCTTCCCTTTCTCCTCTCCTTCTTTCTCTTTTTCCTGAAGAAACTGCCAGTGGTGGCGAAAGCTTGAATGTTTGTGTGTTTTTATGAGTGTTTTATGTTTCTATCGACGAACCTGTACTTTGGGTAAGTCAAACAATCTTTATTTATATATCAACACTATAAATCGTCACCAAACAGTAATTTGACTTATGATGATGACAGTAGAAAATATTATTCGTTACATTGATTTTCTTTCCTAGTATCAGAATTGTGAGGTTAACTGTGATTACTTGCTGAAGACACAGTAGCGTAGGCTGCCTAGACGGGCAGCGCGATGTCTGGAGCGTCCGTTAGCACGCCGCGTCGTGTTGGGGTAGCTTAGTGGTTAAGGCGACCGCTCGCGAAAAGCTGGAAACCAGAGTTCGTGTCCTGGCCCGGCACAAATTTCCATATGTCACCATTTGGTAGAACATCTACACTTTCTTCAGTGACGCAAAGTGAATTTCGCTATTGCGAATATATATATATATATATATATATATATATATATATATATATATATATATATATATATATATATATATATGCCTAGGTGTGTTTGCATCTGGGTAAATGTGTGGGTGTGTGTGTATTTGTTTTTCTTCGCCAAAGGTAACTCTTTCCTCTCCCGGGACTGGAATGGCTCCTTACCCCCCTCCCTTAAAACCCTCATCCTTTCCTTTCCCTCTCCTTCCCTTCTGTATGAAGAAGCAACTGGGTTGCGAAAGCTTGCGTTTGTGTTTGCGTGTGTTTTATTTGTGCTACTGTCACCAAGTGTGCTCCTCCGCCTGGTGAGTAATCTTCATCTATTTTTTATTTATATATTTTTCCTGCTAGGATTTTTTCGTATATATATATATATATATATATATATATATATATATATATATATATATATATATATATGGTGTTTCACTAAGTGTGTTTGCCTCTGTAACTTATAAAATAATAAGTGACGGGAAATTTTAATGCGGTAGGTCAACACAAGAAATGTTACGCTTTCTGCAGAGCTATGAACATAGTTTATTGTATCATTTTCCAAAGAGTTACAGCACAAAGATATAATTTTTAATGGAACAATAGTTTTTTCTATCGTGCATTGGATTCGTTGAAACCAGCTGCGTCCAAATCAATTTAAACTACATTCCTATAACTGTTAGTTTGGGAGCTACTACCGTTCAAAGTTTAGAGGGCGGAGGCTACGACAGCGTAGCTGACTGGCTCGTGGTCATGAGACAGTGGGCCGTGCCCCAGGGGATAGCCACTCGGCCAGTCAGATACGCTATCGCAGCCTCCGCCCCCGGAACTTTGAAGGGTTGTAGCTCCCAAACTAACAGTGATAGGAATGTATTTTAAATTGATTTGGACGCAGCTGTTTTCAACGAATCCAATTCATGATAGAAAAAAAAACTATTGTTCCATTTAAAAAATTATATCTTTGTGCTGTAACGCTTTGGAAAATGATACAATAAACTATGTTCATAGCTCCGCAGAAAGTGTAACATTTCTTGTGTTGACCTACCGCATTAAAATTTCCCGTCACCTATTATTTTATAAGTTACAGAGGCAAACACACTTAGTGCAACACCCTAACTGTAAATAGTCTCCCTACAGTAATTTGACTTATGATGATGACAGTAGAAAATATTATTCGTTATATTGATTTTCTTTCCTAGTATCAGAATTGTAAGGTTGAACTGTGATTACTTGCTGAAGACACAGTAGCGCAGGCTGCCTAGACGGGCAGCGCGCTGGCTGGAGCGTCCGCTAGCACGACTGGTCTACGTGTGGCCGGCACGGCGCGGCGGGCCCCGGGGCGTCAGCAGTAGCAGAGGCGGCTGCGGCGGTAATCCTGTTGACCCAGCGCTCCGCGCACGTCCGCCAGGCAGGGGCAATATTGTCGGACAGCGCCAAAGGCGGGCCGAGGGCCTTGTAATGGCGGCGTGAGCACGCGCTACACCGCTACACCGCCAGGCCGCTCTTTGGCGGCTCGCCGCTCACCGCCGGATAAACCGCCGCGTTAACCTCTTGACCCGGGCTAACCGCCCCCCCCCCCACTCTCTCTATACACGCTCTTTTAGTCCCGCCCGCTAATCTACACAGGGCGCTACTACCGCGCCGTGGAAATCGTACCTGCTTCGTTGCCGGAGCAATCGCTTGCGCGGTAAACTAACACCCGCCGCGTTAAGCGCAAACATTTACGCTTTTGTTATTATTAATGTGTTGTTCCAAGTACAACTTCCATTAGTAAAAAGCTGACTGAAACTTGTCGTACAAACAAGAATGTTAGAGATAAGGTTTACTATCTTACAAAAATATATCATAATACTAGTTTAAACCCGCGGCTCCGCTCGCGTGTTGGTTGATTATGATAGATAAGCTATCTTTCAGTTGTGTGCTATGAGACTGGTTTTGAAGGATGAAACGATATACAATACCTACTTTAGAAACAAACATTTTATTCAACATTAAAATAAAAAAAATAAAATTATGTGAAGTGTTTAATGATTTAGAATAAATAATACATACATTATTCCTTATAGCCTGTGTTGCAATATCTGAACACGTATGATGAGAGTAATGTCCAAATGCATTTTAATTTCATTTTAGGTCATTCTGGTAAACTACCTTATTTGTAGTTATTGTTTGGAGCGTAAATGTAGAGATTTTTTGGGTTTCCCATCCTTGAGCAAGCGATGTATAATTGACCGTGTGAAAAACATCAGGGCTGTAAATGGATTCCTGCGACATTTAATGATTGTCCTTCAGCTTTGTCAATTGTCATGGTAAAAGCTAGACTAACTGGAAACTGAAGTCTTTTCAGCTGAAACGGCATATCTGAAGGGATGTAATGCGCGAAACGTCAAATCCATTTTTTATTAAAGAGATGTATTGAAGGAAATTACTTTTTTACTATTTTATTTATTTATTCTTATATTTCCTTATTCGTATGTTTATCCTTATAGAGAAAGAGCTGAAGTCAGTATAGCATGCATACACCAAAGATATGGTCTGTGGCATCACGTTTCGCTGTATGTAACCTCCTTGTTATGATGTACAACGAAAGACTTCGGACAACAATTACACACAGACCATTCGTTTGCGTTCTGTAGATTTCGTTGCAGAGCCAAATATTAACACACACACACGTAGAATTTTATATACACCGATAAGTTTCCATCTCCATATACTCCACCCTTTTATCATTATCAACCCTCAAGCAACAATGCAACCAATAAAACCAGTTTCAAAGAGTAAATATAATTTTCAAAGAGTAATCATTGTTCCCCATTTCGCGTTATATTCTCCGAATTACTATAAAACCGTGTCTAAAACCTTCCTCAGGTATAAATTAGTAACTATACATATATTTAAGTCTCTGCGTATTGTTCTTCGGACGCGATAAGCATACACCGAACAGACATTCACATTCATATATATATAGATAAATAGCTATCCAATAACCATAAAACCATGCCTAAAACCTTCCCTGGCTAAACATTAGTAACTGTACAAGTTTTTAGCTCTTTATGTCATGTGGTTCAGACGTGATGAACATACACCAAACAGACATTACATTTATAGATATAGATAGATTATCAAGATTTCTTTGTAAGTAAAGTGTTGTGATGAGTGAATGAGATTGATTAATTAACTTTAAGGATCGATGAGAAAATGTGTTAAATACATTGTGAAAGTTCGGTAACGTGACTTTCCTGATCTTGAACTCTTGATAATGTCACGTTAAAGTCGTAAAATCGGCAAGTGAATTAAATTAAATTTCGATTAATTAAGTAAGTAATGATTGCCCTTAGACAAAACTATGGCCCTATCTGACAACATCACTAAATATCTCTCTCCTTTACCTTCTTTAGATCTGCTTTCGGAGAGTCCCACACACCAGACAACTTTAAGTAATTCCGCGTATGAGCAATGCGTGCGACATGCCAGTAATTTGTACACGTCTCGTTGGAACTATAATTAGTGATTTTCTATATTAATCAATATCACGTGGTTGGTAAGTAGGTGCTAACCAACCACTGCTATTAATGTTTCTTTGATTAAACTTCTCTTTGGATGATTGTATAATTATACTTCGAAAAATGTTTTGCTTTCATAAACTAAATGATCTGTCAGGGAAGATACATTTCGGCGGTGGCAAGAGTTGTTGATTTCAGACACTACTGTGTTCACTGAATGCCTACACATTAATTTTGAGATTAATAATTTTTAAATAAATTTTTATTTTTGAATATTGTTTCGTCTAAGTAGGTGATCATCAAATTCCTAACTAAATTAATTATTGTTCGTTAACTAAATTTGAAAACAATGGCGTCTGCCATACAATGTTTATATGCAATTAAATTGACAGTTAATAGGTAAGCTTTCTATAGTTTTTCAATTCGAAGTATTATTCTCAACCCTAAGATCAGTCTGTCCACTTATTATCAATTAGCTTCGTCACTCAAATCCAGAATTTGGGTAGTAATATAAACAATGATATAACATCTCAAATTGTATTTTTGCAAATCAAAGTCAGTGAACACCCTCACAATAGACGTAAGTTACAAAATTGACTTATCTGAAAATCCCGCGATGTCCGTTATCTTTACATGTGTTTTAGAACAATGGTTTACATCCTCTCCAATAAGTTTTCCAGAATCCATCATGAGAGATACATGCTCCTGCTCCACTTTCCGCCTTTCATAAGCAGTGTGGTTTCTTACTACGCGAATCCTGCATTCGCTCTGCGCGACCGTTAGCGTTCACGACAACGCCATCCCGTTGCGCACGATACGACGGAAACGTAATTACGTACGAAATTTCTGTCATGATGAGATGGAACTCTATATTTGCTTTAATCACACACTTAGTTTCACTTTTATAACGACAACGCCATCCCGTTCCATACGATACGACGGAAACATAATTACGTACGAAATTTCTGTTACGATGAGATCGAACTCTATATTTGCTTGAATCACACACTTTGTTTCACTTTTATAACTTTTTAAATTTGAAATGAACTTGAGCTCTCCACGAGCCACGAGACGTGCATGCGACAGTTGTCACGGCGCGATACGTACTGCTTAGCTGCGCGCAACTGCCCAGTGCAGTTATACCACATTGTCTTTGGACTGATAGAAGCAATTCCAAGTAATTATCGGTATCCTGTTTCTCACTACTAAACATTTTACATGTACAAATAAAATAACATAAACATACATGACAAGCAAAAAATACACTGGCGAAAGAAAAATAATACAAATAAACGTTAACATATACAGAATACAGAACATAGTACAATGAAATATGGTGATTACATAGAGTACATAGACGTAGACGAGATACATGACCTAAGAAATTAAATTATGTAAAGCAATACAAACGCTACACAGACATCTCATATATTTATATGTAAATAAATTGTTCTAGCATATTCTTTTGATAGGCATCCCTTGTAAGTGCCACCTTACACATTTAAATAATTCATTATATATGAAATTAGTGCAAGTAGCTGCTATTATTCGTTTTTTTCTTGAAATTTAATATGTTGCACAACAAACCTGCTTATTTCGGTGTATTTAAGTTATCAAGTGGGCCTTCAGGAGTATGTAATAATGATTATAACTTAATGAAGGATAATAATATTGCGACTATAACTTATATTATTCCTTACGTCTAAGTGTGATTCACGGACATATTGCGACTAGTGACCTTTCTGTTTTTTATAATTTAATTGTGTTTTTATTCTATGAAAATTTCGTGATAACTCATTTTGACAGTGGATGAATCAGTTTTACTTTTTTTCGTGACAGAAAAATTTAACCCTGTAATGCATAGTGTAGCTGATAAGCTACATATCTTCTTTTTAAAAAATTAATGAAATGCAGCAACCAGTTGCTTGTGGTTATTTATTTTTATCTTTAACGACCTGTTTCGGGCGCTTGAGTGCCCTTCTTCAGGTCTATTTTTGTACTCTTATTTTTCATATAATCTCTCAAACTGGTCAAAATTATATCACAAATTAATTTTAGATGCTTGTTTACACAGTGTTACAAACGCTAGTAGATCGTCCTAGAAATTATAATTTGCCAAGTGCTACTGAATAATCAACACTTTGCTCCACTGAAGTACTCCTAGTATGTGCGTTTGTTTACTTTAGTATTCCTCCTTTGCCTAGTAAAAGTAGTCAATCACATACTACTGTTGCATTATGAGAAACTTTCTGGAAAGGTGAGAGGCATAATAATGACATTTACTACATCGTGTACGTCGTAAAAGCACTATATAGCTGTCCAGCTATGAACTTGCTCTTAGTGCACATTAATTGTAAGACATTTTTTCCATATTCTCCTCAGAACATACGCACTATAAATTAATAGTGATATTTTTATAGCTTCAATTTAAAAGATGCATTAAAGAGTTAAGAAGCATTGCGAAGATTTTTGTCGCCGACGTCATTCCGTTTGGTGCTACCATTATGTGAACGAGAGTGTGTATCGCAGTCCTAGCAAGTGCCGATGGTCCTTTTCTCTCTTTTTTTTTTTTTTTTTTTTTTTTCTTTTTTTTTACGCTACACCTGAAAGGAGCACGCTGTGTAGTCGTTGCTAGTGGTCAGGGTAGCAGATGCACTCCGAGAGGTAACAGCGCCATGGAGCCGAAATGGTAGCTCCTAAAGTGCTCCGACCGAAGGGGGTCTACGACAAGTGGAGCGGACGGTACGGCGCGTCGTCGACGGCATATCGCACATTGAGACTGCGTGCGGAGGCGCCCGCCGCCGCGTCTGGGACTCCGAAGACGGAGCCAGAATCGCTTTCCAAAGAAACCCGGCGCGCCTGGAATATGCATTGTATTTGGCCGCGCGGGCACTCCGCGAATCATTGATGAGGGAAAGGGGGCTGGCCCGCGCGTGCCTTCCACCCCTCCCCCCACAACCCCCTTTCCCAACCCCCTCGCCGAGCCACTCCTCCACTCTTAGCACGGCTTTAATATTTCAGCCGGCCGGCAGAAGCTTAGCTTTAATAAACGCGCCTTAGCATTTTCTGGCCTTTTTTGTAGCGGGCAACGATTATACGTTGTGGCGGCCGCGCGTTTTCTCCGGATGGGGAGCCAGAAAAATATTTCTGCAGATAAAAGGAACAAAGTCGTTGGGCGTGTAATAACTATGGCTTATAATGGCCCAAAGTAGCGGCACCGGAGATACGCAGTAACTATTAATTAGCCGAACTGTAAGAGAAAATCTGTCAAGGAAGCTCGTAACGGTAGACGATAACGAGTCAGTTGTAACTTACAGCGCCATGAAAACGAGAGGGGAAACCGGAAGACATTGTGATAACACAAAGCATATCTTGTCATCTTTTTAAAACTGCAAAAATTAAGAATGAAAGATTTGGGATTAACGTACCATCCATTACGAAATAACAGCGTTGGGAGAGGATCCGACCGCATTTCTTTACATCACAGCAGTCACATTTTTAGGAATTGACGACTAGATACGAAAAGGAAATCATCTTTCTCCAGATTTCTTAAACTACATGGAGTGCCAGTCGAGTATTTCAGTTTTTGAAGCCTCTTTCGATCAGTGTTTTTCAACCTTTACGAATATGAGACCCCTTAAGAGTTAAAAAAAATTCTGTCGACCTCCTTCGAAATAAAAATATTCTGGCTGTCCCCTCCCCCTCCTCGCGAACTGCAACAAAACTGTGTTGTCTCAATCCCCGTTTGGACAACTGGTGTAGCCCAGGGCAGGGACACGCAAGACGCCTCAGTGGAGTCCAATTGAAATATTTATACCAAGCCAATGAGCCACACGAAATTATTATTATCAAAGGAAACAAATTTAATCTTCTTTCTTTTGCATAGTCTTTTATTTAAATACTTACACGACGATTCTCTTGTGAATTTTTCCGAATGGAATACATGTTCCACATCATTATGAAATGTCGTATATATGATCTATGGAACAAGTATTAATCTAATCTGATGTAACCTATCCTATTGTTGATTTTTTCCGAAAGAAAAATATATTTTGATTAACAATTGTTTCGCATTCAGGCAAGATTCAGAAGCGAATTAAGCTCGTTGGGAAAGTCCCACTGTACAGACAACGTGATAGGAAGTAGACATTTTATTATTCTTTTTTTTTTAATTTTTCACGGTTGACAATTGTATCAAGTTCTTTTATCTCTCGATAGCCGGCCGCGGTGGCCGAGGGGACTGAGACGCTCCAGTCACGGTCTCCACGGCCACTACGGTCGGGGGTTCGAATCCCCCCTCGGGCATGGATATTTGTGCCGTCCTTAGTAGTAGCTAGTTCATAAGTAGTTTGTAAGTTTATGGACTGATGACCCCGTAGTTAAGTCCCATAAGCTATACAAACATTTGAACATTTATCTCTCGATAGGTCCCTGAAAACAGTTTTCAGTCGGCGCTTATTCATCATGCTCACACTGTATTATAAAACAATCAACGATCTGCTCAATTTATAATGAATTTTAGACGAGGAACTCCGTAATTTTAACATGAAATGTATTTCACATAGGCATATTACGTTATTCTATTACTGAATGCCTAGTTATTTTGTGGTGCAAGTACTTCATCCTTCGACGACGACCTCCTGAGCAATACTTTGCGGCCGCCCCCCTCCTCCGCTCCCCCCCCCCCTCTGGGGGTCGGGACACACAGGTTGAAAAACACCAATTCAGACAGATACAAAAACAGTCCCTAACCGTTGAACATGTAGCGATGAACGAGTCGTTTCGTCATAGCGGCAGCGACTGGCAAGACGAGTCGGCAGGTCCATGTAAACTGTGAGCTCAGAGATGACGTCATAGGGTCCGCTGGCATCTTTCAAGAGAAGATACTGTGGTATAAATTTGAAAACTTATAAATCACTGAATAATGTAGATCGATAGGTAAAAATTGACACACATGCTTGGAATGACATGGGGTGTTATTACAACAATAAAAAAAAAGTTCAAAAATGTCCTACAGATGGCGTTTCGTCTGATCAGAAAAGCAATAATTAGCATAACAAATTAAGAGAAAGCAAATATAATGTTCTTTACAGGAAATTCTCAATATGTTCACCATCATTGCTCAACAAAAGCTGTAGGAATAATATTGTGAATAGCACTGCAAAGCATGTCCAGAGTTATGGTGAGGCACTGGCGTCGTAAGGTGTCTTTCAACATCCATAGAGATGTCGGTTGATCACGATACACTTGTGACTTCAGTTAACCCCAAAGCCAATAATCGCACGGACTGACGCCTGGGGACCTGGTAGGCCAAGCATGACCAATGTGGCGGCTGAGCACACGATCATTACGAAACGACGCGCGCAAGAGATCTTTCAGGCGTCTAGCAAATATGGGGTGGAGCACCATCCTGCATAAAGTCGTACGTTCCAGCAGGTGTTTATCAGCCAGGCTGGGGATGACTCGATTCTGTAACATTTCGGCGTACCTCTCACCCGTCACGGTAGCAGTTACAAAATCAGAATCATGCAGTTCCTCGAAGAAAAAAGGCCCGATAACGGTAGATGTGGTTCTAAGAAAACCCCATGTCATTCCATTGGGGCACATAAATTTTTACCTTTTTATCTACGTTATTCCGTGATTTATTAAGTTTTCAAATTTATACTGACTTTTACAGATGTCGGCGTGCAATGTCCGCCTGAAATGTAAGAATCCCACTGATCGATGCAGCTTTACGCTTATTTTGGGTAGTGTGCTCGCTATTGAACTAGTCAATAGATCGCTGCTCCATTTTCATAAAATGACGATTCACTTGAATTTGCGCTCTGGGCTAATTTCTTGTCCGGTGAGGCTTTCTTTTGTTGAAGTTTGTTATATTGTTTCTGTGGACTCTTTAATAAAACAGCCTTTCCTATATTGTAACTATAAAAGTTTCATTTCCACATAAAGTTGTTTGATGTATCATAAATTTAGTTCCGTGTTATTTTAGCATTTCGTTCGTTAGCGACGTCTGAATAAAATATTACAAAAATGATACCAGACGTGACAATAATCAAATAATTTTGTAACAATACAGTTTTTCATTAGTTACGTGAAAATGATTTGAAGTAACTGAAGCGTAATCTAATGTAGGACACATATATCTCGCAGAGAAAAAGTAAAGAACTTCGAAGGAAAGGATTCAGAGTAGTGTGTCTCTAATGACGACCACAGTCAGAGTTCCTATTACAGAAACATACCAATTCTTAGTGTTACTGAAATTATTATTGTGACACACCTTATATTAAATACTCTGACAAATAAATACTTCTGCTCTGTGTCACTGAGACGTTCAGAATAAATGAAGTCATTAAACTAAAACGAAACACGTCGAATGGAAACGGTGTAATAATATTCTACAAAAAATAGTCCTTTAGTGAGTGAGGTACCCTCTTTCATACATAATGAAGTAATAATTTCCAAGACGTCAGCGTCCTTTCCAACTGACTGGTTTACCATCACTGTTTGTCCTACAAAGTAGGAAGGAGAGCATCATAATAACTTTGTGAATTAGTAGCCTGTTTCACAATGTAGGTCCATTAAAACGCGTATTACCACAGCAACTGTAATGCAGAGAATTTGGATATTATATGAAAAATGTATGATCGGTTAACATCGAAAAGCGAATGAAAATCCCTGTCAAGCTGAATAATTACTTCAATAAGCAAATTTAATTAATTGGCTGTAATACATTCACAGAAATATTCATATCTTCATTCGAAATTTTACATTGCAATTCAACAATACAGAGAAAACAGTATTTCAATGGAAGCCGAAAATTAGAAGACTATATAAAAATGTAAAGCATTAGGGATAAGTTTTGTGAAAAACAGCGTATCATTAACAGGGTCCAACGAACCGCTGAAAAGCAGAAAAATAAAACGATTCTAGAAGTCCCGTGCGAATACTTCGCACCGTTAGTAAAATGACAAAAAATGTGCGGAAAAATGGAAGTAAAGTTCAGTGTTCACGCATAGCTTTCTTCAGAATCAATCAATGCAAGTGTTTAAAAGCGCAAATGGAAGAGCTTGATTCGCTGAGTGCTGTAAAGTCGAAAAGAGCAGTGTACCTTAATCAGAACAAAAGATCGCAAAACAAACCGATTAAATTATGTAATGCAAGGGCAGAAGGATACCGCGTTTGAATAAAAATAAAGGATGGAGAGACTTAAGTTAATTCTGATACTTGATGACAAATCCGCGAACGAATACCTTTCATTTAAAGCAAAAATGAAGAAAATCGGTCGGATAGAAAGGCCTGGCGGAGTATCTTAAGTTTACAAGAAGGACATTCCCGTAAGAAATATACTGAAGGAAATCGCGTTTGAGTATAAAAATAGAAAGGCGAGAGTTTTGTAAATTCTCATACTTGGTGACTAATCTGTGGATGAATACCTATCGTTTAAAACAAAATTTAAGGAAATCGGCCGGGTAGTTTGTTCTGACCAACTGACTTTAGTTTTCGTAGATTCATTTAATATATGAGAAAAATTGACATGCATCTCATACCTAGTGTTACCAAAATTGTGTCGCGGTGGAGTAGCCGAGCGGTCTAAGGCGCCACGCTGTGGAGTGCACGGTTGCTCGCCGTGGAGGTTCGAGTCCTCTCTGAGGCATGGTAGTTTGTAAGCTACGGACTGATGACCACGCAGTTTGCTCCGATAGATTTACAGACATTTGAACATTTGAACATTTGTACAAATATATGGGGATGTCCGAATGAAAGTGTAGACATTCGAAGGTGATAATCAATCACAGTAGAAGAATAGCTTGCTAACAATTAATCCAGAATATGGTAAATAAAAACAAATTAAAGGTACCAAATAACTCCTATACCACAATTATTGTCCTTATGTTACTGTAGGCAATCAATATGGAACGAGTAATTAACATGAGAGTGGTTTGAATGTTTCACATCCTGTGTATAGTGTGGGTTTGCCATAGAGCTCTTTGCTGGGTCCGTTTTCATTTTTTTCTTTTTTTGTAGTTAAGTTAAAACATCGATGCCTTGAAAGTCTTATTGTGATAAAACTCTCTACCTGTCGACGGACTGACCCATAATGTTAGCGAGTACCTGGGGATGTAGGCAAGTGTGATACTTGCAAGTTTGGGTGTGGTGGGAAAGCGTGCACGGTTGGTCGAGTAGTTAATGTGACCGCATGAATAAGCGGGAAATGATTCAAGAGGAAGGAAAATTTCACTATTTTTGAATAAATCTGTATAAATTAAAACAGCCCTTCAAATGCTTTCAGGAATCTTCTCAAGGGCAACCTAAGAAACATACGATTTCGAATTCTTTAAACGTTTCGACCGTTTATGGACATTGAAATAAATCTAGTGGCAATGCTTAAAATATGGGCTGGACCGGGATTGGAACTCGGATTTTCCGCTTCGAGCCAGCGATCACCTTAACCGAGTGCGCAATCAGGCATGTATCCCTCCGAAACAAAATTCTCAAATGTTCAAATGTTTGTAGAGTCTATGGGACTTAACTACGGGGTCATCAGTCCCTAAGCTTACAAACTAGTTATAAACTACCTAACACTAAGGACGGCACAAATATCCATGCCCGAGGGGGGATTCGAACCCCCGACCGTAGTGGCCGTGCAGACCATGACTGGAGCGCCTCAGTCCTCTCGGCCACCGCAAAATTCTCAACTTGCGATAGTAGTGCCCCCTGCCCATTTGATTCCACTTGCTCGCAGCCTATACTGGATTCCCACAAAGGATCGAGCGTATTAGCGCGTCCAGATAGAAATTGTCAGTTGCCTGTTGGGGCATACATACAATTATTGATAGGGCGTCTATTCTTTTCGAACAGGAAATCGACAATTTCAACGCGGAATCATTAATACGCTCGATGCATTGCGGGAATACCGTATAGGCTGCGAACAAATGAAACTAATGGTCAGGGTATAAGTAGTGTGGTATTAATTGAAAAGGCCCAATACACTGTAATTAATTATTTTATTTATATTTCACACAAGATATCTTTCGGCATTAAATGTCATCGACAGGTGTTTGGTATTTAGATTTTTTGTTTGTATAGCGTATGGGACTTAACTGCGGGGTCATCAGTCCCTATGGTATTTAGAGGTTGTAAGTGCTTCAACTGACTATTTATTAGGTGATGTTTTAAATTGGTTTAATAATATACGTATAGTATTCTGAGGTGTTGACAGATGCTGTAACTGTCTACAGTTGGTAAATCAAATGTAAAACATCACATAATAAATAGTCAGTTTAAGCAAACCTCTAAATACCAAACAACTGACTATGGCATTTAATGCCAAAAGATATCTTGTGTGAAATATAAATAAAATCATTACCTGCCTTTTGCATTATGTCAATACACGACATTTCTAACACTGTGGGCCCGAGATATAATAAGTTAGTGTGATATTAGTTGAGAATTTGAGTTAGAAGGAAAGCATGCCTGGGTAGCGTCATTAATTAAACCGACAGCTGGCCCGAAGCGTGAAATCCGGGTTTGAATAAAGGTCCAGCATAAATTTTCAGCTTTTTGGATTTATTTCAATGTCCTGAAACAGTCGAAATGGTTAAATATTTCGAATTCCTAAAATTACGGCAGTTAATACAAGTGGTGTCCTTTCTTTCGGACATGTCCGAAAATAAGACACCATATCAATAATCAAACGTAAATAGACTGTACGGGGTGTGGAATATGTAAGTTGGCTTGTAGCGTAAGGTGCATGAAAAACATTGTACACGTCATTTTAGCTGCCATGCATATTAAATATATGCTACTAAACGTGGCAGTTCCACCGTCGTTTAATCCACTGTATTTCTTTAAAAGTGATTTAATAATCCTGTTTATAAAAGCTGCAGAGCGATCAGGCAAAACCTCAGAATAATAACTGATTACTTTATGAATACATTACCTAAATGTTATGGAATTTTCTATTAGCCGGGAAAACATTTAGAAACATATAGGTTTCTTGTAATTTCATTCTTGTTTTTAATTACATCGGCAATACTTTCCTCGTTTCGTACTATCGAGGAATCTCTACTTCCATATGCATAGTCAGCATGCCAGTATACATACTCCGCTACAGAGTCCTCGTACGGGAGGGTCCTCGTAACACAACTGATAATTTTTTGTATGTGTGTGTTGAATTCCCAAATTTATATGCGTCCATGTGGTCCATAATTTCTTCAATGTTATCTTTGTGAGCATTACTAGAAATGTAATTAGAATCGTTATGCAGTCAGCTACAAATTCCAGCTTTCTGTTTCTCGGAAAGAATCTCTTATTTCCTCCTGGAGTTCACGCTTAAGTTCCTGAAGCATCTCCATAATCCTCACCTGTTGATAAAAACTACTAGCAACAAACCTAGCAGCTCACCACTGAATTTACTATGTCTTCATTTAAACGTATCTGGTGAGAATCCCAAACTCTCTAGCAATAGAACGGGACGCACTAGCGTAACATACATAGTCTCCTTCAAAGATGAACTACATCTTCCCAACCTCTCCCAGTAAACCGAAGTCTAACATTCTCGATACCATTCCAGAAAAACGTAGAACGTTACGCTTAGATATTCTTCACTACGTATTACAACATTATGGAATTGTTGTCCCTTTTTATTTATATTACCTTAGAAATTTCCACATTTAGAGTCAACTGGGCAATACATAACTCAGGGTAGTAAAAGGTTTATGGCTTGATGTCTCTGTTCATAGAGGTGAGTTGTGTATGTCAGTCTCTATGCCCTAAACAGCTACCCAATCTGTTTAAACAAGATCAATAATTAATCTGTAGTCTATTAATCTGCATATGATGAAGCGAAAGTATATTTAAACAAATAAAAATTAAAGCTCTGAATAACCAGCAAAATGGATTCCAAGATAAAGAAGTGATTCACTCATGAAGTAATTCTTTATAAATGGAGTCTACAACATAAAAAACTAATGTTACTAAGAATAATATTAAATATAATAAAATAAATATTTAAATGTAATGTCTTAGCTGGGTTCATGTTTTGTGTTTCTGTGGTGGAATCTATGTTCTGACAAGAATATTACTACGAAAAGCAGAACAAGAGAGAAAAACAATGGTTATTGAAAGAATACGGATATAACGTGGTGCAATGCTGCCCATTTGCTTCTTAAACTGTTACTGATAAACACTACGTATTAATAATTGTAAATATAAGTCTTATAATATCATTATTATAGTACTTAAACTTATCGGCTTTTTATCTGTAAGGGATATTGAAGGGATTGATTCTCTCATATCTCCTGTATCCATTTAGTTTGATTTCGACAGCTGCGAACGTTCGAGTCGCTCTTTTTATGTGTATGCAGCACTGGATCTAGGCGGGACGGGGCAAATCGAAATGTCTGCCTCTGGCGTCACTGTTAGAGGGGCGCAAATTAATTCCAAGAAACCACACTAGTGAGTTTTGTCACTTTGGAAAATACCTCGGACTAAATGAAAAAATAAATAATGTAAAAAGAAATACACATAAGCGTGAAATACATCTCCTTAAAATTGTATAAGCTTTAGGGCCTACTGTGATGGGAGGAGGGAGCACGATATTTAAATTATGATCTCAGAGTCGTAGCTTTGTATCAAAGGAGATATATTCCCTATTAAAAGTGAGTTCGTTTAAGGTGTCAGATGTCTAATAGCTTTTTCTTGCTCAAACAACTGAGATGCACAAAATAGAACAAACATGTAAATCTTGAAGTTAAATTGACTGAAACAAGTGGGACTTTATACAAAGAGTTCAATATTCAGGATAATTCTACGTGCTGTCAGACCATCATTTAGCCTAGGGATAATAAATGGTGGGCTACGTAATAAATACTCTGAACTAGAGGGCGTATAAAATTGGTGAGTGATGATCACTGCTGGACGTTAAATGGGGCCGGTCACGGTGGCCGAGCGCTCTGCGGCGCGCCAGTCACAGTCTGCGCGGCCACTACGATCGGAAGTTCGAATCCCCCTCGGACTCGGATGTTTGTACCGTCTTTAGTACAAGCTAGTTCATAAGTAGTTTGTAAGTTTAGGGACTTATGACCCACTAGTGTAGTCCCATAAGCTCTAAAATTATTTGAATATTGTTGGGCGATAAATGGTTATGGTAAATCGGCCCATAACGGAATAAATGGGAAACAGCCAGTAAAATGGTTATAATGCCGGTGCGAAAATGTACGTAACCACACGCCGTGCCTAGTACTGTGTGCGGCCGTCGCTGCTAGCATCGTCGGTTGCTAAAGAACACGCGAAATAAATTGTGCAGTCTCGCGCACACCGTTATCGGTGTTTAATTCGCGCGAGTTTCTCGCCCAGAGATCAGCCTTTGTATGGCTCTTCTAGAGCCATCGAGGTACAGGTCATTAAATAAATATACATGTGGCGTCTGTTCCGAAAGACCAGACGTCACTTCTACATCTACATCTACACAGATACTCTGCAAATCACATTCAAGTGTCTGGCAGAGGGTTCATTAACCACTTTCATAACTTTTCTCTACCGTTCCATTCTCTAATAGCGCGCGGGAAGAAAGAACACCTAAGTCGTTCCTTTTGGATCTGATTTCTCTTATTTTATTGGAGTGGTCATGTCTCCCTAAGTAGGTGGGTGCTTGCAAAATATTTTCACATTCAGAACTAAAAGTCGGTGATTGAAACTTCGGAAACAGACCACGCCGCAATGAATAACGTCTTTCTTTTAATGATTTCCACCCCAATTCTTGCAACATTTCCGTGACGCTTTCCCCCCCGTAACGTGATAAAACAAAACGAGCTGCCCTTCTCTGAACCTTCTCAATGTCTTCCGTCAGTTCCACCTGGTGAGGGTCCCACAAGGGGCAACAGTACTCCAGGAGAGGACGCACAAGTGTGATGTAGGCAGTCTCTTTGGTGGAGCTGGTGCATCTTCGAAGCGTTCTGCCGATGAAACGTAACCTTTGGTTCGCCTTCCCCACAATATTTTCTATGTGTTCTCTCCAGTCAAAGTTGTTGGTAATTGTAACTCCTAGGTATTTGGTAGAATCTACGACCTTAAGGTTTCACTGATTTATCACGTAATTAAAGTTCAGCGGATTTCTTTTAGTGGTCATGTGTATTACTTCACACTTATCTTCATTTAGTGTCAATTGCCAATTTTCGCAACATGCAGAAATTTTGTCTAAATCGCTTTGCAGTTGCTTTTGATCCTCAATTGACTTCACTAACCGATAAACGACAGCATCATCCGCTAACAGTCTAAGGGAGTTATTCAGATTGTCTCCTAAATCTAACCTATAACCTATAACGCTTCCCTGTGGAACGCCAGATCCTGCAGTTGTTATTCATTCATATTCACAAATATATGACATCAACGGCGAATGGGCAAAACTGAAAATGTGTACCCAGCCGGGATTCGAACCCGGATCTCCCGTTTTCATTAAATAAGCGTAAGCTGCGCACCGCTTGTTAACTGCGACTGTGAACAACTGAATTTAAGTTTCGGCTGTCGGTACAGTCGACTCTCCAATTATCCCTCCACACAATGTACAAGTACACGAGACCGGAATTAAGTCACTGTTCAAGTGAACAAGACACAAAAGTGCACTGCACTGGCTGAGCACACAGCGCAAGCAGCTCTGAAAATGTAACTAGTGTTGAAACGCTAAGCTTTATTCAGCTTCGCCTGCACGTCGACAGATCTTGATATAAATTAGAAGTGAACAGCGAGCTTCTGAACAATGCCTGAATTTACTACCAGGATCGAAACTCAGAGGCAAAAACGGTACACTTCCCTAGAAAAATGTTCAGAATACTCAACTGGCGACTGCTCGAGGAGAGGTTAGTAAACGACTGCCCTCGGCAGCGCTAGCTAATAGCAAAAGCCCCCCCAAAACCGTCTGCGTGCCAAATACCTACAGTAATTTCGAAACAGAGCGTTTCGGTGACAGTGGGCGGCGCTTCCTACACGTCTTACGTGGAGTGCTTCAAGAAAGCGACACGGCCCACTACATCCTCCAAAAATATCTCCCCAGGGTCACGCTCTGTGTCAGGTCGTTTACCTGTTTCGCTAACGGTTAGGCAGGACGCCAGTGTTTATGTAAGCAACTCCCACGCGCGCCACCGAAGCAGTTGGCGTGGGCGGCTGTTGTACGAATGCCTGGCGACCTCCCGCAGCTGTTTCCGGAAGGACGCCCACAGCTAGAGCGGACTCGTAGAACGCCTAACTCCCGTGGTCGCCCTCGCTCCACAATCACACAGCCAAGCCGAGTGAATATTCTCTTAAATGATATCCCGGCGAAATTGCCGTCCAGCAATCACTATGAAATTACTTCAGGTATAGGTATGGGGAGCAGTTGGAAAGGGGTCAGAATTAGTAGGCACGTCACTAGAAATAAAGTAATAGAAAATCTTTACATAAAAATAATGTGCTTTTACGTATTTTTATTTACTTGGTTTGGGATGGAATCGCCTGTATTTAAATTTACATTATTCTTATGATATATCTATTTTTATCCGAAATTTCTGGAAAATTTGGCTGAAAACCAGGACAGTGGGTTTTTGATTTTTATCATTGATTTCTGTCTTTTGGTAGACCTTATCGAAGAATTTCAATTACGAAAATAATTAAACTAAATCAAATAATTATGAATTACGGTTATTTATTATAAATATGTTATCCTGCGATGTATTTATCCATACTTTTGTTTCCTTTATTGTACTTCCATTCCTGTAGATGATTCACCGTAGATAAAATATTAAACTGAAATCAGTATTTTACCTTCCATTAAATGACTTACAGCATAAGGATATGACAGCGGAACCATGTGAAGTATTACACCTTGAGATTTGCGTACCAAATTTCAGATTCAAAATATCGAAAACTTTTAAAACAAAAGTCAAGATTATTACATTTTTTCGATCCATCGCATAGCAGACTGGATAGAGCAAAGGTGCTCCCTCTTTGTGGCGTCCAGTTATGCCGCTGGAGGAAGATTCTGGTAGCTGGCGGCCAACGGATACGTCGTAAAATTTTGTGCCGATCGCTTGCGAACCAAAACGTGGGAGCACGTTACACACAGATACGGAGACAGTGTCAAATCGCCTTTATTTTTCCTAATATCTTTGAAAACGTGTATAATATGGAAAGAACAAAGCGAAACGAAGTTTTAGAGCATGTTCTCTTATACATTCTCCTCTACAAATCCATTTATTCAGTTTTCGTCTGAGATAGACGGTTGTTATTGGTAGTTACATTTCGATCTACACTTCTGGCTACTAAAATTGCTACACCGCGAAGATGACGTGCTACAGACGCGAAATTTAACCGGCGAAAAGAGTATGCTGTGATATGCAAATGATAGATTTTCAGAGCATTCACACATGGTTAGCGCCGGTGACGAGACCTAAAACGTGCTGACATGAGGAAAGTTTCCAACCGATTTCTCATACACAAACAGCAGTTGACCGGCATTGCCTGGTGAAACGTTGTTGTGATGCCTCGTGTAATGCGTACCATTACGTTTCCGACTTTGATAAAGGTCGGATATTAGGCTAACGCGATTGCGGTGTATCGTATCGCGATACTGTTGCTCGCGTTAGTCGCGATCCAATGACTGTTAGCAGAATTGGGTTTCGGTGGGTTCAGGAGGACAATACGGGACGCCTTGCTGGATCCCAACGGCAGGCGAGATGGCAGGCATTATATCCGCATGGTTGCAACGGATCGTCCAGCCACATGTCGATCCCTGAGTCAACACATGCGGACGTTTGCAAGATAATAACCATCTGCATGAACAGTTCGACAACATTTGCAGCAGCATGGACTATCAGCTAGGAGACCATGGGTGCGGTTACCCTTGACGCTGCATCACAGACAGGACCGCCTGTGTTTGGCGGCATCACGATGCAGGCACATTGGAAGCTTGTATTCGTCATCGGCATACTGGCGTATCATCCGGCGTGATAGTATGGGGTGCTATTGGTTACACGACTCGGTCATTTCCTGTTCGCATCGACGGCGCTTTGAACAGTGGCCGTTACATTTCAGATTTGTTACGACCGGTGGCTCTAACCTTCATTCGATCCATGCCAAACCCTACATTTCAGCAGGATAATGAATTACCGCATGTTGCAGGTCCCGTACGGGCCTTTCTGGATACGGACAATGATTGACTGCTGCTCTGGACAGCACATTCTCCAGATCTCTCACAAACTGAAAACGTCTGGTCAATGGTGGCCGAGCAACTGGCTCGTCACAATAGGCCAGTCACTACTCTTGATGATCTGTGGTATCGTGTTGAAGCGGCATGGGCATCTGTACCTCTACACGCCATCCAAGCTCTGTCTGACTGAATGCCCATGCTATCAAGGCCGTTATTACCGCCAGAGGTGGTGGTTCTGGGTACTGATTTCTCAGGATCAATGCATCCAAATTGCGTGAAAGTACAATCACGAGTCATCTGTAGCATAATTCGAGGCGCGTCCAGAAAGTAAGTTACGTTTGGTAATAAAATGAATTTGTACAGAGATACAGAAGAAATTTTTACTGCACAAAATTCTACAACTGTTAAACTACTCTTCCACATAAATGCCGAAATTTTTAGGCACTTGTCATAACGTGCCACAAGTTTTTGCATGCATCCTTCACAGAAGGTTGCCGCCTGTGTATTCAACCATGTGGTAACAGCTCTTTATCATCGTTGTAGTGTTGACCACCAAGGACAGATTTTAGGCGTACGAAGAGATGAAAGTCGCTAGGAGAGAGGTCCGAGCTGATTGTAGGATGATCAAACAGGTCCCATTGAAATTTCCGTAAGAATTGTTTGGTCACATTCGGTGTGTGAGGTCAGACATTATCGTGAAAAAAAAAATCTTTTGACAGTAATCCTCTTCTTACACCTAAAATCTGTCCTTGGTGGACAACACATCAACCATGATGACGAGCTGAAAGAACATGTTACCATATAGTTCAATACACACGCGGCAGCATTCTATGAAAAAGGCACACAAAACCTTGTGCCATGCTATGACAATTGCCTACAAAATTTCGGACGCTATGTAGAAAAGTAGTTTATCAGTTGTAGATTTTAGTACAATGAATATTTTTTTCTGTATCTGTACCCGTTCGTCTTATATAACCAAACGGAACTTACTTTCTGGACGCGCCTCGTATATTTGTCCAATGAATAACCGTTTATCATCTTCATTTCTTCTTGGTGCAGCAATTTTAATGGCCAGTAGTGTATCATAAGACTCTCACAAACGGCCAACGTCTAGTGTTACTAACCTAAGGATGGGAGCCGACGAGATAATGGCCAGGTGAAGCGGCGTTACTAACAAGTTAACAATTTTACGCGCTGTTTGAGAAATGTCGTAGATGCGGCACTGTGTACATGTTGGAGATTCGTAGCATCTGCTTGTGTCAGAGCTTCTGGATCAAGATATTAGGTAATTTTCCAATGTTTTATACATGCAGCAACTGTGATTTTTACGGTAAAAATGAAACAGCCACCAGGTGCAGTATTACAGGTTTGCTAACAACCTGTTTGAGGTAACTGTACAAGAAACACAATAATATACAAATGGAAATATCACAGAAAAGTTCAAAATACAATCACAAAATTGAAGGGCCAATACGTATTGTGTATATATAATCGATTCTTGAAAAGTGTCAAAATTTGAAATATTAATACGCCGTACTATAAAAAGAATTATGTTCATATAAACAAAAATTTTTAATTTAATTAATTGTGCCCTATATGTTAACTTAGAACATTGCTTAGCGCTATTACACAATGATCTGAGTGAAGCTATTACTGTAACTAAAGACTTTTTGATTATATGAATTTAACTCCTTTTATAGCTCCTTACTTTATCGGAATAGGCAGGTTAGCGTATTAATATTTCAAATTCTGACACTTTTGAAGAAACGTCTATATACACTATACCTGCTGTCCCTTCAGTTTTGTGACTGTAGTTCGAATTTTTCAGTAATATATGAACTTGCATATTATTCTGTGTTTCCTGTACAGATACCTGAATAAGTGCAACAGTTAACTGAAACCGGTTAATAATAAATCTGCAAACCTGCAACTAATGGTCTTTTCCTTTTTAAGCAACAGTTATTTTTTGTTAGATTGTTGTAGTTACAGTAGTAACGTTTCTTCGAGAAATGCTGTGGAACAACTTAGCAGAGAAGAGCAATACGGAAGACAGTGCGGTAGTCCCGTGCCAGGCTGGCATCTGGGTGGTCCCTCACGTCGCATGGCTGCCTCCCCCTCCCCCACCCACCCCTGTGCAGACTGGGGTGACATAATTAGCTGGACGGCTGCGGTGGCAGCAAGAACGCAAGGCATGCCCCTGGTGGTATGCACGCCCGCAGCGCACGGCCAGGGCTGACTGCTGATTCAGCTGCCACTCTGGGACCAGCCACGCGAGATAACTTGGACGGCGCCGCAAGCACTTTGCTTCGAGTACTCCGTATCTACAGATCGACTGCGAAAAATCTGCTATTTTTCTTTATGAACTACACTCAAATTAAATAACGGTCTGTTACTGTTATGATCTTCAGTCTGAAGACAGGTTTGTTGCATGTATGAAGTCTTCGCGGGTTATCAACCGAGTTGCTTCCTCTTCGTCTCGTAGCAACGTTTCGATGGAATGCGTCTTCGTCATCTTCAGGCTACTTCGCCTGAAAATGATGGAGACGCATTCCACCGAAACGTTACTACGAGACGACGACGAAGCAACTCGGCCGATAACCCGTGAAGATTTCATACATGAAATCCGCCGAGAAAGCCTACACTCGCAGGTTTGATGCAGCTTTTCACGCAACCCTATCGTGAGGGAGCCCTTTTACATCCAAATAATAACGGCAACCGCCATAGATTTCGATCTCGTCTCATTTTATCGAGAAAGGGTCCCTCCACGACTACTATGACGAATCCTTGATATCTCAGTATGTGTCTTATCAACCAATTTCTCATTATAGCCAAGATTTCTATTCCCCCTACTTTTCCTCAATCTCTCATCATTAGTTACGCTGTCCACCCCGCCAATCTACAGCATTTGTCTGTAACACCATATTTCGAAAGTTTATATGTTCTTCTTATGTGAGCTGCTTATCGCCCAAGTTTCACTCCCGCCAGACAAATGTCTCAGCCTCAGACAAGATTTCCTAACACACCAATTACTACTCCACATTACGAAATTTTTCTTTTTCAGAAATGCTTTTCTTCTGTTTGCCATTCTGCATTTTACACCTTTTCTATGCAACACTGGGAAACGCTAGTAGGATCTGCAGCATATCGACGCATGATGCAGGGAATATCAGTTTGTACAGCAAACACAGAATAATATGCAAGGTCAGATATTACAGAAAATTTCGGACTACAATTACAAAACTGAAGGGGCGAAAGGTATAACGTCTATAGGTCTATCTTAAAAAGTGTAAAAATTTGAAATATTAATACGCTAACCTGCCTATTCCGATAAAGTAAGGAGGTATCAAAAGAATTAAGTTCATATAAACAAAAAGTATTAGTTACATTAATTGTGCCCTATATGTTTACTCAGATCATTGTGTAATAGCACTAAACAATGTTGTGAGTTAACATATAGGGCACAATTAATATAACTAATTTTTTTATATATATGAACGTAATTTTTTGAGGCTCCGTACTTTAGCGAATAGAGCAGTACGGCATATTAATATTTCAAATTATGACACTTTTCAAGAAAAGTTTATACACACAATACATATTGCCCTTTCAATTGTCTGATTGTATTTTGAATTTATCTGCGATATTTGCATTTGTATACTCTTCTGTGTTTCTTATGCAGTTGCCTGAAGAAGGGCAGTAGTTGCCTGATACCGGTTGTTAATCAATCTGCAACCCTGCACTTGGTGGCTGTTTACGTATAAAGAAAGCTATTCTTAGTAGTTTCTTCGGGTCTGCTTGCTGTTCTTCCAGCTGACACAATAATCACCGATCCAACTATTGGATCGAAGAGCTGGATGTCAAAATATTGAGAACATTTCAAGATCTAGCAGCAGACCAAAAGAAACTACGAATAATAATGGATCTTTCTTTCTTTGTAAGCGCAGAACTGTACACTTGTTTATGCTGAGGCTCAATTGGCGTTCCCTGCACCATGCATCAATACGAAGGAACTACGAGAAATTATTATAGAGGGAAAGTGTTCGAAACTTCAACATCCTTTATTATATTACTACGCAACAACAGGAGAAACAATGGGAAAAGTTACTTCCATAAAACATCTGGGAGTGGGCATAAGGGGTGATTTGAAATAAAAGTACCATATAGAATCAATCGTGGGTAACCCAGATGCCAGACTGATATTCATTGGAAGAATCCCCAGGAAGTATAGTCCGTCAACAAAGGAAGTAGGTTACAAAACTTACGATCGGACAGCGCTTAGGTATTGCTCATCAGTGCTGGATTAGTACCAGGTAGTGTAAGATCAGTGAGATTGGGACTCACACAGAGGCATACAGGCAACAATTTCTCCCACCAAATCTACGCGACTGCAAAAGGAACAAGTGGCAGCGGTATGAAAACTACCCTCCGCCACACACAATGAGGTGGTTCGTGGAGTATGGATGTGGATACAGGCAACCATTTCTCCCACCAAATCTACGCGACTGCAAAAGGAACAAGTGGCAGCGGTATGAAAACTACCCTCCGCCACACACCATGAAGTGGTTTGTGGAATATGGATGTAGATGTAGATGTACTGCGGCCATCATAATTTTACAGACCAAATAACTAAACCCATCTTATACTTTTATTGTCTCTTTTCCTAATGTAATTCCCAAAGAATCCGCGATTTTAATTCCAACACATTCCAATTCACTAGTGTTTTGAAGTTATACCCTTATTCTAGACAGTCTACTTCTTTCATTTGCTCTTCTATCTCCTCCACTGTCTGTGATGAAATTACGTCATTAACAATTGTTCTTATTTCTTCTCCCTGAAGATTCATTCCCTTTTCTAATTTTCTCTTCGCTGTGCTTCACAACTTGCCCAATGCACAGACTGAGTAACAATGGTAGAAGTCTATTCCCTTGTCTTACTCGATTCCAAACCACTGCGTTCTTTCCATGCCCTTAGACTATTATAACTGCTATTTGGTTCCTGTACATGTAGTGTATAACTATCGTCCCCTATTTTTCACTCTTGCTACCTTCAAAGAGTCTATTCAACATTGAATATTGCCTCCAGATCTACAAAAGTTATGAATGTGAATTTGTCCATCCATAACCCATTTCTAACATACGCCTCACATGTTCATACTTCTTTCAAATCCAAACTAATGTCGTCAGAGGTCAAACTCTACAAGTTATACCATTTTTCTGGAAATAATTCGTTGTTACTTTTCAACTGTTACTTCTTAAACTGAGAGTTCTGCTTTATTCACACCTTGCTGTACCTGCTTTATTTCGATTTGGAATACTGTGAATCTGCAATTTCGCAAAAGTTTCTTTCCAATATGACGTAAGTACACTTCGCGATGCTCTCTGGCAGCCATATTGCCAGAGAGCATGCCACAAAGATATTCCACTCAGCCAAAAATGCAGTGCTGCCAGATGAAATCACAATAGATTGTCAAGGTCACACACTTTAAATTGAAACAGTCAACAAACTCCTCTGGGAAGCTATGCCTATCTCTGTGCTTTGTTTAATGTATTTTTTTTTCTTTCTTTTTTTCCGTAAGGAAAAAAAGAAAGGATTCCTTGACACAATCATTATTTAGTATAGAAAATATCCAACAACTCTCATTTTGTAACAATTAACAGAATAACCCAAAGACAAATACCTTATTGTTTATTAACTTTTCTGTGAATCCTTGTCCTAACAACAAAAGGCATGTTACTAGAATAATATTGTTTTCCCATGTCCTTGCTGTACACCTGAAATGTTCTACATGCAATCACATCTCAGTTGTTTAAACTTTCCAAACCTGCTACTGATTTCATTGTGTGTGTGTGTTTGTTTGTTTGTGTGTGTGTGTGTGTGTGTGTGTGTGTGTGTGTGTGTGTGTGTGTGTGTGTGTCTGTTTATGTGCAGTGTCTATCAGTTCGCACTCAAAGGCGTGCTAGAGTAACCGTGCAGTTACGATGAGCGCTATCTCTATAGCTCTGTTGGGGGCAGTCCAACATCAGAAGTCCCGTTATCGAATCTCGGTTAGGTACACATTTTCAACTTAACCCATTCACAATTAAAGTAAATTCCGTGAATATGAATCGATACTAATTACAGACATGTTGTTGTTGAGGTCTTTAGTCCGGAGACTGGTTTGATGCAGCTCTCCACCCTACTCTATCCTAAGCAAGCCTCTTCATCTCCTCATAAGAACGGCAATCCACATCCATTTGAATCTGCTTACTGTATTCATGTCTTGGTCTACCTCTGCGGTTTTTACCCCAAATACTTCTCTAAATTTACGATTCCTTGGTGCCTTAGAATGTGTCCTACCAATCGATGCCTTCTTTTAGTCAAGGTATGCCAGAAGTTCCTTTTCTCCCCAATTCTGTTCAGTACCTCCTCATTAGTTACACAATCAACCCCCCTAATCTTAAACATTCTTCTGTAGCACCACTTTCAAAAGGCCTCTATCCTCTTCCTGTCTGCGCTGTTTATCATCCAAGTTCCACTCCCAAACTATTGCTTGCTGCTGGATATATGTCTCTAAATGACAACGAGTGTAAACTGGGAGAGATTAGAACCTACATGTTGTCTTACCGGCAGTCATTTTTCCGTGTGGTTATACGCTATTAGTGGATATGGTCCACAAGCTACTCTCCACCACACACAGCGAGCAGCTTCCGGAATACAGAATGATGTAGATGAAGAAGACGTGCGGTTTATCGTTACCTTCCGCAACGGCCACGGTATCACTACGAATACAGCGGCCGTGTTGGAAATCCGCCAAGAATTATCTGCAGTCGTGTTCCACAGACGACAGTACATGTGCTACTCCTACATGTTTTGCATTTTGTTTTACCAGCGAGCGAAAAAGAGGTATTGTGTCCCGTGAATTAATTGCACGGAAGGCGGTCCAGTGTATTTGCAGCAGATTGTGCGATCTATATCGGTACATATTTCTTTCTACTTGTTTTGCGCAAAAGGAATACCGGAAAAAATGTGAAGTTTCGTCTGTTTCCGATCGCGCCGTGTGATGAAACACGCGGCCGAATATTCGGTGCAGTGGGCCGTGCAAATCGGAATGGACGGCCGGCGCTAACGATCTGTGCGTGTTAGCCGGCGAGCGTGTTCTGCGCAAACTGCCGCCGCTGGCCTGTTTGGGGAGCTTTGCGTGTTCCCCAGAGGATGCCGACAAGGCGGGACCCTCTGCGAACTGCCAACGAACAGAAATGGGCTGCTGTATTGTCTTTTGTAGTTCGCGAGCGAACTAGTTCGGAAGAGCGCTCCCAAAGGGGAACTACGCGAACTAGTTCACAGGTCCCTCGCCTCTTAGTTCGTCCGCTCCTTTTGCGAAGACTGACGGGGAAGATTAGCCGTGTGGTTAGAGGCATCAGATTGCGCCCAAAAATACTGGTAATAGCACACGCTTGGGCAACACTGATCACTATATAAAAAAGCTGTCATAACAGAAGAAAGAGCTCTTTTAGTAGCAGTAGCAAAAGCCAAACTGAGCAGAAGACTGACGGGGAAGAGTAGCCGTGTGGTTAGAGGCATCAGATTGCGCCCAAAAATACTGGTAATAGCCCACGCTTGGGCAACACGGAACACTATATAAAAAAGCTGTCATAACAGAAGAAAGAGCTCTTTTAGTAGCAGTAGCAAAAGCCAAACAGAGACGGACTACAAAGAGCGTCCTACTTCGCAACCGAGCTACCGGTCGCGAAATAAAATATGTGTGATCGAACGTGAACTAAAATATGCGCGATCGGACGCGAACTAAAATATATGTAATCGGTCGTGAACTAGAACATGCGTTACTGGTCGCGAACTATTATGCTAAACATATCTCGCTTCTTAGGTCGTTTTCTTCTTTTCCTAAGACCAACGGGCAATAGCGAGAAGGCGCGCAGCAGAATTAAAAATCACTTGTTTCTCTCCTGTTGATGAGAGCCATTTCGTGGTGCCTGCTGTCTTCAGTGGTACAAAATCTCTGTTTTGAAGTATTCTGCTCTCTGCAATATCTGCCAAGGTATAGAAATAACTAAACTTAAACGCGAGAAATTATCCTCAAACTGTTTATTTTGGTTTGCGTGATATCGTCAGCGACTCAAGCAGCAAGCGCATGAAGCAGCTAGGTGGGGGAACTTCTCCCTCCACCTGCATGCGCAGACCACGCCGCTAAGCCGTCACTGGAAGCGGACGAATTAAAAGAACGAAATAGTTCGCAGCAGAGTCGGGAACTAAACTCAACGCTCCTGATCGCAAGTCTACTGAATAAAATTAATTGCATTCTTACACATTAATTATATGCATTATAGCCTCTACTCAAGGCACAAGGAGATTTCTCGATTTGCCGAGCGTTCTAAAGCGCTTCGCTCCGTAGCGGAGCTCGTTGTCTGAGGTTTGGGTGTGTGTGTTCTGCTTTAGTTTAAGTAGTCGTTAAGTCTAGGGATTTATAATCATATCTGTTTAGTCGAATAGGTTTACAAACATTATTTCTAGAATTGTATTTAGTCTTAACACGTTGTGGCTTACATCCAAACCTTCAGATTTTAGACAGCCAAATCGGTACCAAACGTCGTATCTCGATAATCACCAAAACCTTCGAAATAATTCGTGCTAAGTTTTGCCCTTCAGGAGAACGTGCTTAAATGGGAAGTAACAAGTAACATCTGCCCTAAGCAGTACGGGAATACCATTTCCAAGAGAGTGCGTCGTGCTGAACTCTAGTGGGGAAGTCGATATAGCGAACGTTTGTCGTTCAAGGGTCTTGGGTTCAAGTCCTGGTGAGCCTAATATTTTTTCTGTATTGCGTTGGAAATTGTTCTACAACTATATACACCGATTCTTATATGGGACAACATGTTCCTGTCATCTAAAACTACTGACAATCTAGTAGTCATTTATTATTATCATCGTTATTATTAATATAAGGAATTAAAGTTCAGGGCGCGGAAATAAAAACCTTGCGTTTTACTGATGATATTGTAATTCTGTCAGAGACAGCAAAGGACCTGGGGGAGCAATTGAGCGGAATGGACAGTGTGTTGAAAGGACCCTATAATATGAACATTAACAAGAGCAAAACAAGGGTAATGGAATGCATTCTTAGAAAATCATGCGATGCTGAAGGAATTAGATTAGGTAACGAATCAATAAAGTTGGTAAATGAGTTTTGTGACTTGGGCAATAAAATAACGTATGATGGTCGCAATACACAGGATATAAAATGCAGAATGGAGATGGGAAGAAAAGCGTTTTTGAAAAAGTCCTTTCTGAAGGCATTTGTATGGAGGGTTGCCTTGTATGGGACTGAAACTTTGACGATAAACAGTGCGGAGAGGAAGAGGACAAAGGCTTTTGAAATGTGGTGTTACAGAATAATCTGAAGATTAGGTGGGTGGATCGCGTAACTAATGAGGAGATACTAAACAGAATTGGGGACAAAAATAATTTCTGGCATTCCTTGACTAAAAGAATGGATCTAATGCTAGGACACATTCTTGGACATCAAGGAATTGTGAATTTAGCATTGGAGGGAAGTGTGTGGGTAAAAATCGCAGAGGGAGACTAAAAGAATATAGTAACCAAATTCAAACGGATGTACGTTGTCGTTCTTATGAGGAGATGAAGAGGCTTGCGCGGGATTGAGTAGGGTGGAGAGCTGCATCAAACCAGTCTCCGGACTGACGACCACAACAACAACATTATTAATATTACAATTATTACTGTCAAAACTTTCACAGCCAAAAAATTTCAATATTGTTAAAATTTTCCGTGTTATTATGCCGTCGTATTGTGGATTTATTATTAAAACCCAAGTTTCACCCCCATCTGCGGTGCACATTTTCAAGGGAGAACTTGGTTGTTTTTAACGTCCGGTATGTTGGATTTTAATAACAAATCCACAAGACCGCGGCATAATAGCCCGGAAAATGTTAACAATACCAATTATTATTAATACTTTCGCAAGTGTGGTGCAATTGTTTCTTTATTCTTGTGTTCCGATTGCTTCTGTTTATTTTCTGAAACTACGAATACGCTCTACAGGTTTGTTACTTGCAAATTTGACGAAGCAAAAGCAAACTGGCGGTAAAACACTGCTATAAAGTCCTAACAGTACGTTTACATGTCAGGAACACGTTGCCACATAAAGCAATTGCCAAAGTACTGCAGTAAAAGAAATTACTATGAGCACTGCATAAAACCAGAAGCTTCGGTATAACTAACGCCATACAAAATTGCCCAGACGAGCTCGATGTGACATGCTGTTATAAGTGTGATTTTCTTCTACTCCGTAGGTCAAGTGTTACTTACTATTAGTTTACTCATGTTCTCCTGGGACGGCAGCACGTAACACGAATTTTTTATTGATACTTAATCCATATGCCACATTTGGAACCGATCAGACGGTCTAACATCTGGAGGTTTAGATGTTAGAGATAAAAATTATCGAATGAATTCAATATGAACAGCCTGGATTCTCAGAGTAGATAATCAAATAAAAATAGTAAATGTGACACATACAAGATATTTCATCTAAACGTTGTACACATTTATATATAAGTACTTAAAAAGAAGCTAAAGATATAGAAAGAGGAAACTTCTCTAGTTTTATTCATACGAAATCGGAAAATGTTCTCTGTTGTGAACAACATCCCCCCAGCCTTTTACTCATGCTGAGAACATACTAGGTTGTACTATATTTTCCGACTCGCTTTATTCATGCGAACCCGAGTATGTTCTCTGGAATTCGGAGTACAAAGTAGGTACTCCGTTTTATTCATACGGCCAAATATGTAAGTTTGTTCCTATGCTCAAATATTTGTATAGCTTATGGGACTTAACTACGGGGTCACCAGTCCCTAAACTTACAAACTTATGAACTAGCTAACACAAAGGACGGCACAAATATCCATGCCCGAGGGGGAATTCGAACCCCCGACCGTAGTGGCCGTGTAGACCGTGACTGGCGCGCCTCAGTCACCTCGGTCACCGCGGCCAGCATTGTTCCCATGTTGAGTATAACGTACTCTGAGAAGTCACATCTGCCATTAAGACAATTTGTTGGGTAAAGCTTAACTGAAAAATTTATGTAATTAGGTAGCATGTATAATTCAAAATTTATATGTAATACATACTTCTTCCACTTCATTGATATTTCGAATATTAAAGCGATAAGGAATTGCATTTTCTTCGTAATCTGTACAACCAGAAGAGTTACTAAAACTCCGTTCCTGCAATGCATGTTATTGCGTTTTGGTGTTTTCCGTGTTCGTGGATTACCGGTACGTTAAGTCAACCATCTCTACAATGTTGGTGGTTATTTGAACTACTTATGCACAGCTTCACTAATTCATATCTATATACTCAGCAAGCCACTTCACGACGTCTGGTAAGTGCACATTGCCCATGGTCACTTTCTCCTCCTCCTCTGGTCACGTATGGTTTGCGGGAAAAACGATTGCTTATAAGGCTGCGAAAGGACTCCGATCTCTCTAATTTTATACTCGTGGTCGTTTCGTTAGACATATGTAGCAGAAAATAGTATATTGGATGACTCTTCCAGAAACGTAATCTCTCGAAACTTCGAAAGTAGGCTATTCCGTGATACCGAAGGCCCTCTTGCAAAACACTGAAGTTAGCCAATTATGTGCGATTTGCTTTCACGCTGGATAAATAAAAATGTAATGGAGTCCGTTGCTCTTCTCAAAACTTTTTCTAACTCCCGTATTATTTCCATCTGGTGCAGAGCCCATCGCTGACAAGCCACATTAAAGTTGTACTCGAATGAGTGTTTTGTAAGGTGCTTCCTTTATTGATGCACTACACTTCCTGAGTATTCTTCGTCTCAGTCCGCAAAGCTATATTAGTATAATGTTATGTGGACGTTCCACTTCCGACATTTTATGAAAGTAGCTGCTTCCAGTGTTTATTTTGAAACGAGTAATCAGATAATAAATGGTAGTAATAGGTTCCACATGTGTGATGCTTTGAAGTGGCAACTGCATGAAGTTTCAGCCGTGTTTAGTTCGGTGAAGAGCACAAGAATAGTGAAATTATTAGCTCAATGTCCATAGTAGCTTGAGACTCGGTTTCAAGTCTGCTTTTTACAAACAGTCGGCTGTGATAGGTGAAACATTTGAACTTAATAATTTCTACACTGAAACCACAGTTTATGATCTTTCAAATACTATTTTGTCTGGCATGTTGCTTCCCTTCAACTTCAATATTTAGAGATGACACTTTATAACACAGTCAACACGTCAATTTGACCTCCATCTAAAATGTCCAGTTGCTAAGAAACTATTTTATTGATATGTTGGGCACATGTAAAAATGGAAGGTCACTAACGATTGCCCTCATTCCAACCAATGAAGGCAGCGTCACGTTTTTTGGTTACAATGTACAACAAAATTCCACAGACAACTGAGAATCTGTGAATGCTTCCTTCCAAATCGAAGTCGAGTCATGTCACCGTGTTGCATTGGTCTCCAGCTTTTTAAGGAAACTTTATATAGTACATCTTTCTTGTATTAAGAGGTCCACTTTAACTTCGTCTTTTTTTCTCTAGAGAATAGCGATGCTTATCGATTGACTAATCAAAATGATAATGAAATTTTAAATTGATGAGCTTATGGCGATGAAGTCCGTGTGGGGTAAAAGGTTCATTCATTGACGAAATAACTCTTTGGTTGGTGACTGCAACTTATTGTTAGTTTTTGATCGATTTCTGCTCTCATTTTGCGGGAAAGGTATTGTGCCGACGGCCAGATTCATAGCCACAATCTTTCTTTAAGTAGAATCTCGACACCACGGGAAGCACGTGCGTCTCCTTAGCGACAACTGAGGTGGTAACCTTATGATGAGGAATGAATATTGCAGCAGAAACCAGAATCATTTATCTTTGTTTCTTCACAGTACTTAATACCGTGCCATGCCGCTACCGCCCACTCACATCAGTCAAGAGAAATGAAACTTGTAACCATTCTGAAGAAAATCTCTGAGTGTTAATACCTAATTAGAACACAAAAAGAGGTCTGTGAAGATGAAATGTTTAATTTTTTTAAATTAAATTCCAATACGTGCGTTTTACGATTGTTCTTTTAATTCCTGTATGTCGTACAGAGAAATAAGTAAATGATGCTGTGTAAATAAGGTACAGGGAAAATCGCGTAAGTATGTAAGCAGTTCACGTAATGTATAAAACTCAGCTGTCTCCTCAAACAGAGTAGCTATTCAGAAGCCATTCCCATACCTTCTCTTGCTAACGTTCCAGATATAGTAATCTTACCTAACATCCAAAAAGTGTCTGATGTAATTATAAATAATGTCTAATAGAAAATTATTATGTGATTCTCTAAAAATTGTAATAAAACACAATATATAAGGTGCAGTACAGTAAACGACATGGCAACATTAATAAATATACATTTTGAATAGAGGTCTGTTGCTAAGGTAGGACATATTTAAGAAATTTTGGGGTGTGCACTGATGGGAGATTGAATTGGAATATTCAAAGTGAGGATATACAGAAACATTTAAATTTAGCTACGAATTCTATTATTAAAAAATGTTCAAGTGTTTGTTAAGCTTATGGGACTTAACTACGGGGTCATCAGTCCCTAAACTTACAAACTACTTATGAACAAGCTAAGACTAAGGACGGGACAAATAACCATGCCCGAGGGGGGATTCGAACCCCCGACCGTAGTGGCCGTGCAGACGGTGACTGGAGCGCCTCAATCCCCTCGGCCACCGCAGCCGGCTTCTATTATTATTCTATTATGGTTATTGACCGCGCACGAGTAGCCGAGCGGTCTGGAGCGCCACCTTACGGATCGCGAGACCTCACGCTTCGGAGGTTCGAATCTTCCCTCGGGCATGGATGTGTGTGTTGTCCTTAGGTAAGTTTCACTTAGGTTAAGTAGTTTGTAAACTACGGACTGATAACCACGCAGTTGAGTCCGATAGACTACAAACATATGAACATTTTATGTTTATTGAAAATTTTGTTGATAAATAACTCAGTTACTTTAAAAACTATACTTGTTTCCATTCACTGCTTTCGTAACGCAACACAGTTTGTTACAATTCATATAAGGTCTTCTTTCTTTCAGTGCGAATGCATACTGGGCCCAAAGTATTACGAACATCAGTGTATGTCGCGGGTAATAGTAGCCGCTCTGAAGTAGCCGAGCGGTCTAAAGCATCTCGCTGCGGAGCGCGCGGCTGCTCGCCGTTGAGGTTCGAGACATCCCTGGGACATGGGTGTGTGTGTTGTCCGTAGCTTAGCTTACCTAGGTTTAAATAGTTGGTAAGCTACGGACTGATAACCGCGAAGTTTGGTCCGATAGATTTACAGACATTTGAACATTTTCTTTGGTAATAGTAATGTGCTGGCCGCAGTGACTGAAAGATCTGCGGCAAGCCAGTCACAGTCTGCACGGCCGCTACGGTCGGGGGTTCCAATCCCCCGTCGGGAATGGATGTTTGTGTCGTCTTTACTATAAGGTAGTTTGTAAGTTTAGGGACTGTTGACCCCACAACTGAGTACCTTAAGCTTAACAAACATCTGAACATTTTTGTATAATGAGCCGAGATAACCGCCAGGGATTTGCAGGAGACTGCAAACTCCCTGATATAATCAAGAAGCCGGTGGCCTTTTCCGCTCCGATATGGGGGACGTTAATGTTTCATAATATAGGTTAGGCTTCCTAAACAATAAAATATGTAATTGAACGGGATATACATAGTTTAAAAAATTGGGAGATGGAGTTAAAACAGAAGGGAAATTTGCTTTGTTATTAGTTCAAATGTTTGTAGAACTTATGGGACTTAACTATGGGGTCATCAGTCACTAAGCTTATAAACTACTTATGAACTAGCTAAGACTAAGGATGGCACAAAATTCCATGCCCGAGGGGGGGATTCGAACCCCCGACCGTAGTGGCCATGCAGACCGTGACTGGCCGTTCTCTCAAGGCTGTTGTTATCTCCTTGGCTTGCCTTAATTTCAGAAGTTCGTTAGTTTGTTTTGTTACCAGTAGATGATTAGTTTGTCTTGTCAATAAGTCCAATTTCCATATCAGACAGTGTCCTTCAGTTATTATCTCGTGAAGCGAGATATAGCACATAGTTTAAAAAATCGGGAGTTGTACAACACCGCAAAAATATGACGAAAAATAAATAAATAAATAAATAAAAATTTAAAAAAGATCAAATGTTTGTAAATCTGTGAGACTTAATTGCTTTGTTATTAGTCCTTAGCTTGCAAACTACCTAAACTACGTTAAACGAATCTAAGGACAACACACACACACCCAGGCTTGAGTGGGGACTCGAACCCCCAACGGCGAAAGGTTGCGCACACCTAAGCTCGGGCCTCAGTGCGCAAGGCTATTCTGCCACGACAGGACCAATACCACGCCCCGCCACTGATGTACATGGTACAACTTGCTTGGTAAGTCAGTTCAAACGTCAGAGGAAGGCAGTGGCATATCACCTCTGAACAGTACCCTGCCTAGAAAGGCACTGTGCTGTTCATGACAATCTTCAGGTTGCTGGCCTTCCCTTAGAGAACTGATCCTGGCAGGAACAAGTGGAGGCGCCGCCGCAGGTGGGCGCGTCCTGCTCTGGCTTTTAAAGCGGCGCTCTCCCGCCGCGGGGAATACCATTAGAGGGAGTTAGCGGCCGGCCGTTATCTGAGCTGCGGGAGTAATCCTTACGGTGCCACACCTCCAGGACTTCCCGCAACGGAATACGTCGTCCGGCTCAGTCTCCCTGGCCATTCTCTCAAGGCTGTTGTTATCTCCTTGGCTTGTACCTAATTGGTTAATGTTTGAGTTCTTGCCTTAGTTTCAGAAGTTTGTTTTGTTACCAGTAGATGATTAGTTTGTCTTGTCAATAAATCCAATTTCCGTATCAGTGTCCTTCAGTTATTATCTCCTGAAGCGAGATATACCACATATTTTAAAAAGTCGGGAGTTGTACAACACTGCAACAATATCACGCAAAATAAATAAATGAATAAAAATTTTAAAAAGTTCAAATGTTTGTAAATCTGTGAGACTTAATTGCTTTGTTATTAGACCCTAGCTTTCAAACTACCTAAACTACGTTAAACGAATCTAAGGACAACACACACACCCAGGCCCGAGTGGGGACTCGAACCCCTGACGGCGAAGGGCTGCGCACACCACAGCACAGGCCTCAGTGCGCACGGCTATTCCGCCGCGACAGGGCCAATACCACGCCCAGCCACTGATGTACATGGTATAACTGGCTTGGTAAGCCAGTTCAAACGTCGGAGTTATGCAGTGGCATATCCCCTTTGAACAGTACCGTACCTAGAAAACCACTGTAGTGTTCATACCAACATTCAGGTCGTTGGCTTTCCCTTAGAGCCCTGATCCTGGCAGTAACAAGTGCAAGCGAAGCCGCAGGTAGGCGTGTCCTGCTCTGGCTTTTAAAGCGGCGCTCTCCCGCCGCGGGGAATACCATTAGAGGGAGTTAGCGGCCGGCCGTTATCTGGGCTGCGGGAGTAATCCTTACGACCCGCCTCTGGTGGGCTGGGCTGGTATGGGCCCTCCCCTGCTACTGTGCTACTGTGGCGCCACCGAGACGGAGCGCTGCGAGTGCGAGGCCAAAAATCCTGCCGCACATCCACCGTTTCGTAAATTTAGACGGCACGTTAATGGGTTATGGCTCCTTCACTGCAAAGCTCTAAGTGGCTCCTCGATCAGATAGCGCGCTATGAAATTACGCCGCCAAATTACGACCGACCGCAATTTCTCCGCACGTGCGAATGGGGGAGAGAAAGGCGACGAGGAAAATTCGTGCTCGCGGTTTCGTCCACGGCCTGCTTATTCTGGCTACGAATCACCGTTAAAACAGTCGTTTCTTAGATGTAACGCCTTATTACGATTCGTGGTCGACTAAAATAATCACACAAATAGTCTATAACTTGAACTGTCCGTTTAAAATACAGGATACTATCTTTTCCAAAGTTTTTCACATACAAACAGCGTGAATGATGCACGAGTACAACTGTAGACTACCAAGTTTTTTCCCCTCTGAATTACGAGGGTAGGAATTTAAATCGTTGGAACACTACTGTTGAGACACTATGTAATGGTATCTATTATTGTCGCTGGTAGCACACGTTGTTGATATATCTGCCTTACCTCCGAGCAAATGGACTCGCCCGTCCCACGTCACCGGCGTGCGCACAATCGATGGAAACACAGTCACCAATGAGCGAGCGGTCTAACGCAACGGTGTCACTATGTTTTCGAAAAAGATAGAACGGAGTTGGATCAAGATTGAATGTACCAGAGGTCGTACAGCACGACAGTGTCATGAAGGTCATCAAGAGGGCGTGCGGGGAATCGGCATTGCCGTACAGTACAGTGACACGTAAGGAACAAGCCTTCAACGAAGGTTGGTGAAGTGTGGCAGACATGCATCGGGCAACTCGGCCTAGCGTCTCCGAAGAAGAAGTGCATACTGTTGCCACGTTACTAGATAGTTATCGACGCCAGACAATTCGTGAGCTCACCGACGAAACCGGATTAGCGCATACGGCTATGCTTCGCATCGTGAAGGAACGCCTGGGCAGGCGAAAATTGCATCAGGTTTGGTTCCGCTTGACTTGACGTAAATGCAGAAATGGATGCGTTACGACGCTGCTCAGACGCACTTGGAGCGCTATGAACGAGAAAGAGAAGCTTTCTTACACTGTATCGTAACACTAGATGAGACCTGAACCACATTGTATGAGCCAAACTGAAACACCAATCCAAATAATGACGTCATTATGGGTCGCCGCCAATGTCGAAAGTGCGTGAAAGTCCCAGTATGGTGAAAGCTATGGCGACTGTGATGGTGTTATCCTAAAGAATTAAGTTCCTCCATGGCAGACCGTTGACGCACAGTTTGTTTTTGGTGCATCACCTGCGTCCAACTTTGCGAAAGAAGCGGTAACACTTTCTGCATAACCCACGCATAATTTTCCACAACAATAAGCTGGCGCATACAGGGCAAGCTGTGGCTGCTCTGTTCGCTCGATGGAAGAGGGAAGTACTGTACCATCCGCCATACTCCCCAGTTGTAAGTCCTTGTGTCTTATATTTGATGGCGGAACCACTTGGTGGTATTCAGAAATGTTCCAGAGATTCGACAAGCAGCAGACTGCTCAAATCGCACCAGAACAGGCTGTTCCAACGGTATAATTCGTCTCCACATCGCTGGCAACGATTTGTACTCAACGCTGGTGACTGCCGTGAAGGACAGTAACAGGAGCACACATGTAACGCTTTTGTATCGGCTGTGAAGAAATAGTTACTTTTGTGTCTCGTTTCCGCCGGTTGTCGTGGGTGGCCGAGTAAAGAGAGACCGACACAGGAGGTAGGATGCACGCGTGTGCAGGTACGGAGGTTACTAGCCAGTGGGACAGTAGAAACTAGATACACTAGGCTTAATTAGTATAAGAGATATATTTCATAGAAATACATTACGTAACTTGGTGAGCAGCAGACTAGTAGAATGATGATACATAGTTTAGATAGAGGCCTATCTACTGATGATTCCTAGTGCCTATCCGATAGCGAAGTCTTAAGTGGTGCCTTGCTGATTCACAAGTGGCCGATGCAGCAGTCGTGGCCACGAGCGGAGTTGCAGCAGAGGGCGCTCGTGGCTGACGTCGTAAGAACGCCGCGTCGTGCGTGCATGGCGGCGCGCGGCGCAAGTACGTGGCGCGCACTTCATACTTGTGCGACACCACAGTTACCACTATTTAAGTTCCAACCCTTGAATAACTATAGCTCATTGTTTCACTTTGTTATCTCTATTACAGATCAATTTACGTCAAATTTCTATCGACTACTCTTATGTATCAAAACGATGTACACAGGATATATCATACTTTCATATCAGTAACATGTCAAGGAGAAAAGTTGTTACAAAATATTTCGAAAAAATGTCGTCCTATTGACTTAAAATTTTTACGATATTCTCTAATCACTAGTTGGTATTCAGAGGAACAGAGAATAAGTGTTGTAATATGTACTACATTTAAATGTACGTCATTTAGGAAAGGAAAATGTTGTTTCCTAAAATCATGAAGAGTTCTTAAAACATTTTAAACTTCAACATGATGGTCGTATATTTTTGATGCTCATAAAATTATAATGTATACAGGGAGTCGCTATTGAACTTTTCACTCCAGGTATCTCTGTATCAATTGATATGGAAACACGTCTTACACAGGCATGAACTTATGGCAGGAACTTATGAAAGTAGATCCTATGTGACACCTAAAAACTAAACGAATATTATTGTGAACAAAAAGTTAAGTTATATTAAATGGATACCCCATATTATTTCCTATGCAATTGATAGTAAGAAAAATCTCAAAACCACTGGTGTTGGTTACATGTCAATTTGTCAGTTACAAGGCGAAATACTGAGTTGTGAAGACGACGCTTGAAGTAAATTAAGCGCGTAGTTAGCGCACGATTAGGAGCAGCGTGAGGTTCACGCTTGAGTCTCAGGATATTCGTTAAGTCTCGCTTCATTTATTTCAAGCGTCAACTTCGCTTTTCAATATTTTGGGATGTAATTGACGTATTCCCGTGTAACTAACGCCATCCTTCTTGAATATTTCATGATATTGAGTGAGCGATCGGCTGTGCACCGGTTTCCGTTTGCCACCGAAGTTACGCACTGTTCGGCTTGGGTTACCGTCCGGGTCTGTCGAGTGCTGTTGGCATGCGGGCTGCACGTTGAGAAGTAACGGCTGCGGTCAGGAAGACTGACTTGATATTGATGCATAAGAAATAATATAGAGCCACTTAAAAACACGCAAGTTTCTTTTGTAAATAACATTTCTTTACATTTATTTTACGTATTGCGATGTAACCAACGCCATTCGTTTTGGGATTCTTCGTAATATTCGTACGTAAGAAATAATATAGGGTATCCATTAAAAAAACAAGTTTTTTATTATAAACTAGCTTAAACCCGCGGCTCCGCTCGAGCTTTGGTTGATTAGATAGATAAGCTTTCAGTAGTGTGCTATGAGACTGGTTTTGAAGGATTAAATGAAATATAATACCTTCTTTAGAAACAAACATTTTTAATCAACATTCAAATAAGAAAATAAAATTATGTGAAGTGCTTAGTGATTTACAATAAATAATACATACATTCTTCCTTATAGCCTGTGTTGCAATACCTCAACACGTATAGTGAGAGTAATGTCCAAATTTATTTTAATTTCATTTTAGGGCATTCTGGTAAACTACGTTATCTTTTTTACTGCTTTATTTATTTATATTTCCTTATTCGTATGCTTATCCTTACAGAGAAAGAGCTGAAGACATTGTAGCACGCATAGACCAAAGATATGGTCTGTGTCATCACATTTCGCTGTATGTAACTTCCTTGCTATAGAGTCACAAACGTCATCGCTGGCCTTCAGTCCGAATTTTTTAATAATTTGAGACTTTCAACCACCATATCTTCCACCCCCTTATAGCTATCGGCATGGAACTGCTAGCCGGCCGCGGTGGCCGAGGGGACTGAGGTACTTCAGTCACGGTCTGCACGGCCACTACGGTCGGGGGTTCGAATCCTCCCTCGGGCATGGATATTTGTGCCGTCCTTAGTGTTAGCTAGTTCATAAAGTAGTTTGTAAGTTTAGGGACTGATGACCCCGTAGTTAAGTCCCATAAGCTATACAAACATTTAAACATTTTTTGGAACTGCTATGGTGTACAACGGGAGACTTCGGACAACAATTACACACAGACCATTCGATTGTGTTCTGTAGTTTTCGCTGCAGAGCGAAATATTAACACACACACACACGTAGAATTTTATGCACACCGATAACTTTCCATCCCGATATACTCCACCCTTTTATCATTATCAACCCTCAAGCAACAATGCAACCAATAAAACCATTATCAAAGAGTAAATATAATTTTCAAACAGTAATTATTGTTCCGCATTTCACGTTATATTCTTCAAATTACTAAATGTCAATCAGATCGCTATAAAACTGTGCCTAAAACTTTCGTCTGGTATAAATTAGTAACTGTACAAATATTTAAGTCTCTGCGTCTTGTCGTTCGGACGTGATAAGCGTACACAGAACAGACATAAATTAATATATGTATATAACTATCCGATCGCCATAAAACTGTGCCTAAAGCCTTCCCCGGGTGGGCATTAATAACTGTACAAATTTTTAGCTCTTTATGTCTTGTGGTTCAGACGTGATAAACGTACACCGAATAGACATTCACATTTATAGATATAGATAATATTTGTTTACGTTTTACAATGTTTCATAGTATTAACTGTCATAAGCTCCTGCCATAGCTTTATGCCTGTTGTACCACATATATTTGGGATGAGAAGTTTAAGTGGGACATTTTGTATTTAATGATGAAAGTGAAAAATGTTGATAACAAAAAATTCAAGAACTTCCTGATGAGATACACAAGAACATATTCATGAGGTGGGTAGCTATTTTTTTTTAAACCCTTGGAGTTTAGTGTTCTGTTTCGCAATTTTGGCTGTAAAAAGCTGTAGAGTAATTCCTTCTCCCACATACATATCCTTTCTCCTTATATATAATTTAAAACAAAAATTGTATACACACTGATTTATTTTGTGTGTCAAGGGCGTGCATATCCTCAGGCGTCAAGTCTCAGAAATTATGGACTGTATACGTGATAATCTTACTGCAGTGCTTTTCTACTGTGATGAAACATGTTTACGTCACCATTCTGCTGGCAGTGGTGGTCGTGGCTGTGTGCCGTCACTGTCTACAATATTAATCGAAGAAATGTTTCAATGGCTAATCAGCGAATTTCATCCGAATATACAAGTTGAGTTGAACCAGTTCTGGTCTGAAAGACTCGTTTTTCTGCGTGAACAGTGAATGAAAACATCGTATTATTTGGAATGTTCGTTACTCTGTCAACTTACGAGTAAGCTTAGTTTTAAGACGAATGGATACCTCATACAGATGCAGCATCATCATGTCGACTACCAAAATGAAAAGAAAGAAATTTAATTGATTTAGCAGAAAGAATACTAACTTTTAGGACTAAACAACAATAAGCATGAGTCATAATGGGTCTACCGATAAAATAATGTTCAGAGTGCAATATGTGTTTCTATTGTTTTCAAAGTATCATACTTTGAAGAAATTGTATGTACAATGTTCTTGCACAGTGGGGGACAAAAAAGATTATTCGACCCGAATTATTTAAAGTCCAAGAACAGAGCATTGCACAGACCCAAGCTCATAACCTCAACTCTTGAGGTATGTGCATCTTCAGCTGGCTGTTTACATCGTGAGATGGGAGCAATACAATAGTTGAGATACAGTAAATGTCGAGTTTCATTGCAGTTTAACTCTGGTATTTATTTTACATTTATTTTGGAAAACATTATATGACCACGTAGAAACTGTTGAGGTATAAGAATTCCACGTGGGTTCATATACTACAACGAACCTGTTGTCGCAAATGTTTCATTGTGTGAGTGGATAGGGTGACGGGTTATGAACGTAAAGGGCGCGCGCGCGAATGCCAGTGGAATAAATTTATTTATTTATTTACTTATTTTGTAGACCTGTTGCAGGTAATAGTTTAAATATTTTAATAATGATAGAACTTTAACAGAATATTGGTTTAAGAATATTACAAATCGATTTCGTTAATTCAATGACAGAATATTGATTTAAGAATATTACAAATCGATTTTGTTAATTGAATGAACATCCGTAGTGCAGTTTCAAATCCAGGAAAGTCAGTTACACTGCTTAAAATTTTTTGTTTGTTGAACATACAGTGCACGCCTGTACTTTTATGTATTCCAAATGTAATTTTTTAAGCGGTGTACATGAGACTTCTATACATGAAACTGTATTGAGGATGTTCATTCACTGACCGAAATTGATTTTCTACGCTTATATTTTATATCATAACCATTAAGCTAAAATTTCTACTATGATTATAATATTGGGGTTTGAGCGCACGACTCGTAACTGAGTCTTCATAAAAGTTTTATAGGTAACTAGCTGAAAACGCGACCTTGCCCGGGTACTTATTTATTTAATCGAGACTTGAGTTACTACTTTTGCTATTCACTCTCTCTCTCTGTCCATCTCCTTTTTTCTAAAAACATGTTACATTTATCAGAGAATATATAAGAAATAAGAAATCACACGTAAATATGCACCCGTTTCGAAGAATCCGATCACGAAATTTAACAATAACGATTGTAATAATATCACAGATCGATCACTTGATGTAATACGCGAAGCATCAAATCGATTTTCTTAAGAGATGTATTAAAGGAAATTTCTTTTTTACTGCTTTATTTATTTATTCTTATATTTCCTTATTCGTATGCTTATCCTTACAGAGAAAGAAAAAGCAGAACACATTGCAGCACGCATACATCAAAGATATGGTCTATGGCATCACATTTCGCTGTATGTAACCTCCTGGCTATAGAGTCGCAAACGTCATCGCTGGCCTTCAATCCGAATTTTTTTATAATTTGACGACTGTCAACCACCATATCTTCCAGCCCGTTATAGCTATCGGCATGGAACTGATATGGTGTACAACGGGAGACTTCGGACAACAATTACACACAGAGCGAAATATTAACACACACACACACGTAGAATTGTATATACACCGATAACTTTCCATCCCAATATACTCCACCCTTTTATCATTATCAACCCTCAAGCAACAATGAAACCAAAAAAACCATTTTCAAAGAGTCATTTTTGTTCCGCATTTCGCGTTATATTCTTAAAATTTCTAAATATCTATCAGACCGCTATAAAACCGTGCCTAAAACATTCCTCAGATATGATTTAGTAACTGTACAAATATTTACGTCCCTGCGTCTTGTCGTTCAGACATGATAAACGTACACCGAACAGACATTCACATTTATAGATTTTAAAGACAAAATTTTAAGTGTATAGCAGATTTTAATCACTGTATAGATTAGTTCAACAGTGGTTCCACTGTTTATGTAACGTTACCTGTTCATGTTCCTAGTTATTCGTTTTGCGAAATCCTTCCCTATACTAAGGCCTTATAACGATTCCAGCAAACTTTATTGCCTAAAAGTACCCACTCTTCCAATCTTAATCATATTTTGGTATCCTCCTCACTTCATCTGAAATAGGTTATTTCGCTTACAAATGTAGCAGATTCGTCAACATCCAGCACGGCAACCAAATGTACCTGCGCAGATCTTGCGATTAAGAATATCATTTACGTGCGATGAAGAGTGTGTAAAAGCGCGCGCCGAAATGGAGAACAGCCCGCTCGAAAGACGATCCTCAAATGAGACGTCGCCTCCGCAGACGCTTCTGCGGCGAAATTAGCGAGCCCTGCGCCGCCTCCACATGCCTCTGAGGAGGCAGGCGCAGGTAGCAGCGAGAGGGGTGGGGGTGAACCCAATTACCGCAGGCGCCCCGTTAACACCCCCAGACACCTGCGTAAATGTTTATTGATACTGGGGAGCGCTGGGGTGGGGGCGTTTAAAACCCGCGCCGTCGTATTCCGGGCGGCGTGGCCCGCCTGCTCTGTGGTAATCGGCAGCGGTGCAGACTTGCGGGGCGGCGGGCTGTTTCCAGAGAGCGACGCCAGCCTCTTCCGCGGCCGCCATAACGAGCACCGCAGCACACCACAGCACACCGCACCTTGCCGTACTCGGCCTGTGGTGCTGGGCGCCCATCTCGTTCCCAGCTACCGCTGCCTGCCGGTACGGTTCACACACCGTCCGCTCACCTCACAGTAGTGGGGTCGCTTCTGCGTTTTACGAGTAAAGAGGGAAGGAACGTAGGGCTTAACGTCCCGTCGACAGCTCAGTCTCTACAGGCGAGTCAGCGTAATGGAAACGCTTGAAGACACATGCACACTAGGCCAGAGGCGGATAATAATATACACACATCCAAAAAAGTGTTGCTCCACACTAACGTTGAGTTTATTTGCTGCATAAAGAATGGAGAAGCTTAGATTGTCAACAGATGTCAATCAACGCGCAGACAGATGTACACAACCAAGAATGAGCAGTGTCAATTCGACGAAGTCGGTGACATGGCAGATCAGTTCTAGTCATAACACCAGTAGAGAAGTACACCCCTTGTGTTGAGTTCTGCCATGCCTAGAAGGTCAAAGTCTGATCGTATCCGCATTGCTACTTTGTGAAAGAACACTGCGTTTGTCCATAAGCTGTTTATTAATTTACTCAAATGCTATCGTTTTCGGTCGTTAGATCATTGTCGAGTGCCAGCCTAAGATAAAAAGTTAAAAAAATGTATTGAATTACAGTTTGTATAAAAGCAAACGGAATCAAGATATAAAATAAAAAAAATATATAAAGTACTTAAACAGCATAGACAGATGGTTATGGTAACACATCACAATGTTGAAAATATAAACGAAAGTGTACAGCTTGCAATTTTACAAAAATTAACCAGCAAGTACGTAAAGTAACTGCACTTTACTGACTGGTAGACATAATGATGCACTTATATACAATATTTTAGGCCAAAGATTACAAATATTATTCCACTGAATATTATAGGCAAAGAACATAATGGCGTTTCCATAGTTGTTATCGTTAAGTGACGCTCTTTCGAATGTTTTGTAATACGCAGAAGTTTGAAAATGTAAACAGTGTAGTATCTATAATAAGTAATGTATTACAATGTTAATGTTATATATACGAGGTATGTTCATAAAGTAAGATCTATTTGGTTATATAAAAAACTTGTACATATACAGAAAACATATTTTTTGTACAAAAATCTACAAATGTTAAATTACTTTTCTGCATATCTTTCGAAATTTTGTAGGCAATTGTCATGGCGTGGTAAATGTTATTGTACGCCTTCTTCACAGCAGGTTGCCGACTGTGTATTCAACCATGTGTTAACACGTTCTTTCAGCTCGCCATCATCGTTAAAGTATTCAACACGAAGAACAGGTTTGAGGTGTAACATAAGAATTACTGTCAAAAGGTGTTGTTTTTCTTCCATGAAAATATGCGACCTCATACGACGAATGCGACCAAACAACTCTTACGGGAATTTCACTCGGACGCGATTGATCTTCGTCCGTACAGCCCGGACCTCGCTCCTAGTGACTTTCATCTCTACTTACACCTAAAATCTGTCCTTGGTGGTCAACAATGATGACCAGGTGAAAGAACATGTTACCACACTGTTGAATACATAGGCGGCAACCTCCTAAGAAAGAGCCATACAAAAACTCGTGCCAGGGTATGACAAGTGCCTACAAAACTTCGGAAGATATGTAGAAAAGTAGCTTAAAAGTTTTAAATTTTTGTACAATAAATATTTTGGCTGTATCTGTACACGTTTGTATTATGTAACTAAACGGAACGTACCTCGTGGACATACCACACACACACACACACACACACACACACACACACACACACACACACACACATATATATATATATATATATATATATATATATATATATAATCTCAGCGACAGCTCTGACATAAAAGTTCTGAAGTTTATAGTTACAAATTAATAAATGGTGAAAAGTGAAATAAAAATATCGAATAAAAGATCAATTAGGTTATGCTGATGATTAAAAACTGTTGAAATACTAAGTGAGATTTGAGAAATAAAAAATTAAGTAACTACAAAACGATAAAATCATTGAGAATCGTCGTTTAGGCTATGTGTCAGGTTTAAAAATAGACAAACAAGTAGTAGGTCCCCTATCAATTCATTACTAAAGTACGGATGTTTGCAATAAAACACTACATTCGGTGTCACTTTGTGCCAGGAGGGGGTCTCATCAAGGGAAATTTCCAGTCGTCTAGGACTGAACCAAAGCAATGTTGGAGGAAATAAAAGAACTGCCCATGACTTGTCTCGCTTTAGCTGCTCTATAGCTAATGGCCGCTGCTTATGGATTTCAGCTCGGCCGAACCCTGTGAGAAACGCCACATTTGTTCAATAATTTTCGTTGCGCCACAGGACGGCGCGTTTCACCTCAAACTGTGCGTAATAGGCTGCATGACACAAAACTTCACTCATGCCGTTCATGGCGAGGTCCAGCTTCGACACATAGACAACATGTAGCGTGGTACAGATTGGCCAAGATCATGCTGAATGAACTGGACAGAATTATTATCAAGCGGTGTTCACAAATGTGACTCGCATTTGCCTTCAACCAGGAGAACGTTAGAGACGTTTCTGGAGGTAGCCTAAACGTCATAGACAAACCGCCCAAGGTTTGCAGCAACTTCCTTTATGTTTTGAGGTAACATCACGTAGGACCGCCGTACGTCACTGGTGGTCGTATAAGGCAGTCAAATCACTATATCGTTCAACGATGGCATCCTCGTATAGAACAACCATAACGGCAGCACTTTCTTGAGGGATTCTTCTTAATGAACGACAATTATCGGAGAGTGTCTTCATGCATAGAATTAAGCCATGAAACGACGTTCCTAATAGGAAGCTCTATTTGCCACGCATAGCCACAATGTTTTATTTTTTATTTATTTATTTTTTTAAACACGGTAGTATTCACTTGGAACGTAAATTTTCTTATGAACCAACTTTATATTAGTTTATACGACTTGAACACAACGTGCTCAAATTTTTTACGTCTTTATGTATAAATTTATACTTCTTATGAAAAGACACTTAGATGGTGTTAAACTCTGAATAAAGTGTATTTATTACAAAGCAACGTGTGGAGCAGCTCATTTCCGTTTACAGTAAAATATCTGCCCAATGTATTCCTTAATGCTAACGACATCGCAAGATAGAATGACCAGCATGTTCTCCACATATGAACCCTATTCAACATGCCTGGAGTGTACTAGAGAGGGTTGTTTCTCTACTTGACGTCCCACCAACCAATCTAAGAGATCTACGCCGAATCGCAATTGAGAAGTGGTACAGTCTAGGCCAGCAGTGCCTTATGATCAGTTCCTTACGTCAGGATGAATACATTACCAGGCATTGGGGATACCGCTGTATGCTGCAATGTGCAACACCATTTTTTTTTTTTTTTTTTTTTTTTTTTTTTTTTTTTTTTTTTTAATGAGGAATAAAATGGAACTGAAATATTTTTCTATATCTCTTAAAATGTACAAATGTTTGTAAATCTATCAGACTCAACTACGTGCTCATGAGTCCGTAGCTAACAAACTACTTAAACGAAGGTAAACTAATCTAGGAACAACACAAACACCCATTCCTCAGGGGGGACTCGAACCCCCGACGGCGAACGGCCGCCCGCACTGCAGCATGGCTCTCCACTACGCATGGCTAATTCGCCGCGGCTATGAATGTCTGATCCAGTTTTATGCAAATAGTTATGATCCGTTACAATTTTTGTGATAAACAACTTTTGTGTTCGTTCAAGCAACTGCGAGAAAGTTATTTTGAAGCGCTAGAATACAGTTATTTCTACATATGCGTAGCTACAATTACGTAGAAATTAGTGCTTTTCTTAATTCACATAAAACTCTTCAAATACGGTAGCACTTTTATATTCGGGCTACCATTCCACTCAAAATGCGATTTAATGGGCATAGTAGCACGCGGGAGAGGCGGACATTTTGATTTTTGATAGGCTTTGTTTTTGACGGCATCAGCTTCGTGCCTCCAGGGAATTGTAACATTTGCTCTGTAATATTGAGTAGTTTAATATGGATTTCATAAGTTGGTGAGAAGGCAATTAGCGGGAGATCGCAGCAAGGTGTTTATGTAGCAGGACACAGGAAGAACCGGAAGAACCGTGCTGGCCACTGCCGCTTTACGCATGTTTTTTGGCCTTCATCACCCAGGGCTGGCGAGATGGATGAACTCTAAGTCTATTGTCGACACGCCATGTGATAACAACCTCGTTGCCGATAAACATCATACGTACCAGTTAGGTAAGATGTATACTATGTTCCAACAGTGTTGAATATGCTGCCAGTCTGTACTGGCAATTTACCAACGTGTGACATTCTGTAAATTTAAAAAGAAAAAACACAACTTAAGAAATAAATTGACACCTAGAGATCACCATAGCATAGAGGAATCTAACGTGTCTTACGATCGAAAAACATTATTTTATGGAAGTAAGATTTGTTAAAGGAACTTTTTCTTCTGTTAAAGTTGTCAACATATTTTAAATAGTTTCATCCCAAATTATTGATTTGCATCCTCAGTAACCTTTAAGTGAACACTTACGAATCCTCATACGTATGCCATTAACAGAACCTATATGAACTTGTAATATAAACAACACACACAGGATACGTCAAGGCCCAAGACCATAGAACGTTTTTAAAGCATTCTCAAAGAATAATTAGACTTTACGATCGTCTTTGCATTTCCATATCCACACTAAAGTATCACGTATTAATTTACCAGTGTAGTTTCTAGGATGCCAATTTTCTAGGATTATTCTGTTATGTTTGGCGCTTTAGAATAACTTATTATACACACTTCAGAATTAATAAAAAGTAAAAGAAAAAGTGCTCTTGAAAATAAGCTAATAGTTGAAACCATTTAATAATTCGAAATATTATTTGAAGTTAATTAAATCTGTGGCATAAAAACAGTTTACTGTGTGTGATTACAAAAAGCAAACCAAATAAAATAACATTATTTGTACTGCAAAATGATCAGTTGTGAAAATCATAAAAGTGAAACATCATTTCATCGTACAAAGAGTGCAGGAGAGTGAGACAGATTGGGGGAAAGAAATGGCAGATACATAGAGGAGGAGAAAGAGGAGAAGGAGAAGGCAAAGGAGGAGCTGAAGGAGAAGGGGGAGATCAATAGATGGACAGAGAGATGGGGGGGGGGAGGCCCAGACGGTAAGATAGAGAGAGATTGGAATAAATAAAAACCCGGACGACGACAAGTACTAGGGCTAGCCGAAAATAAACTGACGTAAGAACTCCAAACGTGAATCTCATTCACTTCTATTGACATTAAGGGTAATAAAAGTGTATGCCTGGGTTCATCATCAGTATGAGAGATAGATGAAAACGGCAAAAGCTACACACAATTAATTCTACCCTTCCACCGTATAGTCCAACCGACAAATCTGAGGGATGCGTCCTGCCGAATCTTTGTTTCTTTGGTTTTTAGCAGCAGTATACAGAATTACTATGTTTATCGGCATCCACACAGGTAGAAGAATCACCATAATATAATAAGCGAAATCGGAGCTTGAAAGAAAAGATGTAGGCGTTCCTTTATCCCGCGCGCTATTCGAGAGTGCAACAGCAGAGGAAGAGTCTGGAAATACTGGGATTAACGCCCTCCCAGGAAATTTAATGAGAAATGCGCAGTAGACCTGTAGATTATTTCTGAAAGGTAAGAAAATTTGAAGATCTAAGGGATGTAAACGGTATAAGCAACGAAACTTCATCAAAGGTACAATTTCAGTGCTTCACAAAGAAGTCTAATTCTGTATGTGTGTTTTTTTTCTGTTGTATCACAGCCCACTGGTTGTATTGATTAATAATTGATATTTATCAGATTTCAACAACGGCTAAGATCTCTTCATCAGAATAACTTTAAACGCATGCGTAAAGGAAATGCAGCGACATCGCTCTCGCCATGTCAAATTACTTCAAAAGGAATTGAAAAAATAAATATATAAATGAAAGTAAATAGAAAACGTTAAAAAACTGGTCCATTGTTATTCTGACATAATGTAAATGTATTCCTTTTCGAGTTATTTTAATGACGAAAACGTTGTTGGTCTATTATGACATGTAATATCAAAGTAATTCTGATTGAAGAGACCCTTAGCTAGTGTAAAACTATGGTATAAACATTTAATTTTAATCAACTCAACCAGGTAGCTGTGAGTCATCAATTTATATATTTTTTTAAAGTTGTTACCTTCCCATCCAGTTTTAAAGATGCTGTATTATGTTCTTAATTTTTGTATTCTCGATATTCAGATTTGTAGACTGAGAGTAGAATAATTTCTATTTACATTTTCAGCTAACGGTACACATCCTTGCTGTTGTATAAACTACATCGTTGCTATCAGAGAAATGTAACAGACAAGCCAGACCAATGTATACATTGGACATCTTTTAAGTGCCGCGGTCGAAAGGCCGAGCGTTCTAAGGCGCCTTGCTGCGGAACCATCGTTACTCGCTGTCGGAGCTTCGAATCCTTCCTCGGGAATCGGTGTATGTGTTTGTTCTTAAGTTAGTTTAAGTAGTTTTTAAGCCTAGGGACTGATAACCAAAGGAGTTACGTCCCACAGATTTACGAACACTTGAACGTCGTTAACAGAGCTTTAGTAACATCTGCGCAGGTAGATCAACGGATGTCATCGATAGACGTGTAGAAATGACTCCTCCACACAGGGCGTAGTTGCATGTGTGATCTCGGCACACACTTATGATGTCAGCGAGACTTATGTTCAACTAAAAGAATGTTTTGGTAAATTATACAATTTACTCTCAGTATAAACGTGGTTCACGGACCCGGATTTCTCGCTTTCCGCGAGCAGACATCTTACTATTTTTTTTCTACTGTACAGCCACAATCATAAAATAACTTGTACATGATTTTACCTCTATTTTACAGTATAAGTACCTTTATTTTTGATGAACTGTCCGGATTTCAGCTTTAGAGCCTTTTTCAGGTGCAAATTCCATCAAACCAGTTGGTGAATATTTACGACTTCGGAACCAAAATAACTTGTACATGATTTTACCTCTATTTTACAGTATAAGTACCTTTATTTTTGATGCACTGTCCGGATTTCAGCTTTAGAGCCTTTTTCAGGTGCAAATTCCATCAAACCAGTTGGTGAATATTTACGACTTCGGAACCAAAATGTACCAACTGGTTTGATGGAATACGCACTTGAAAATGTCTCTAAGGCTTATATCCGGATAGTGTTTGAAATGAATGTAGATAATTATACATTCAATTAGCGGTAAAATCGTTTACATACCGTACAATTTACTTTTATTTTATTTTGGTACGTCGTTTCCTTGACGTTGTTGCATCATGTTCTTTGTGCGTTTCCGTGACGTCTAGCATTCGACTATCCGAACACGTTTTTAAGACTAACCAAACTTTTTTTTTCCATACTGACTATATGTATAATTGAAAAAGTAATATAAATGGTAAATCCTAGAATTAACCGGTCAAACCTGAGATTTACCATCGCGATGTGGTAAAGGTCCGAAATTTCTCATTATATGGACTATTTCGAACTTTTATCAAGAGACATTGACAAATCCTAGGATTTTGTAATGTTTCATTGTTGCCAATTTTGTATTCAGATAAGTTTATTTGTTGGCAATTGTGAGTTCTCAGTGCGCTCACCGCTAAGTACTTTCAGTGTCCAACATCGTCCGTACGGTGATCTTTGCTGTTATATTGCTGTTTCTTCTGTTGTTTTGCATCAGTATGAGTGATGTCATGCATTACAGATTTTAAGTGAATCAGTGAATAAGAAGGACAGCAATTATTATGTAACTGATGAGCAATAGAATATTCTCTTAAATGAAGTGAAAAATGCAAAAATCGTTTGCAATAAAAAATCGGTTTAATACAGACGTTTTTCTCAACATCGGTGTCTGCTGGGAATGAAGTAATTCGTTATAATGTTCGTTTTGATGTACTGTTTAACGTACTGCCTGAGACATACATTGCTATAGGGCATGGCGGGCGAAAATGGTTGATTGTGGAGCGAATCGTAAGTACAGGGGTTCAAAAAGTTCAATCACTTCAAAAGGTATTTAACTATAAAATGCTCATGTAAATCGTCTCCCATATTATGCTATTCGTAATGACACAATAGTCAGCGTTGTTGTAACAAAAATAAACGTTCACAATATTTTACAACATTTCTGGGTAACTATAAAATTTTTCACTAATACGGAATATTGCTCGTTATAATCACTTTGGAATGCAAGACTTTTTAAAATACATAGATTTACAACAAATAAAAACTATTTCAGCAAATTGCTAAGTTGGTCTTTTTAATGAATACGGTTTTACTAGTTGGTAAGGGTAAATCCTAAGATGTACCAACGTCTCTTGGTAAAAACTCGAAATCTATGCATACAATGAGAAATGTCTATTTTTTACCAGAATGTGATGGTAAATCTTACTTTTGACCAGTTAATACTAGGATTTACAGATTATCTTACTTTTATGGTAACACACACACACACACACACACACACACACACACTTAGGATACTCTACAAATCACATTTATATATACATACGGTAGTCAAACATACTCATTGCTCTCTTCTCCTGGTGTGCCGTTTTCGATTTGATTTGCCTGATTTTATTGAGATGATCATGTCTCCCTACATATGTGGGCGCTAGAAAAATATTTTCACATTCAGAAGTAAACGTCGGTGATTGAAATTTCGCAAATAGATCTCGCCGCAATGAATAACGTCTTTCTTTTAATGATTTCCACCCCAATTCGTGCAACATTTCCGTGACGCTCACCCCCCCCCCCCCCTGTAACGTGATAAAACAAAATGAGCTGCCCTTCTCTGAACCTTCTCAATGTCTTTCGTCAGTCCCGCCTGGTGAGGGTCCCACAAGGGGCAACAGTACTCCAGGAGAGGACGCACAAGTTTGATGTAGGTAGTCTCTTTGGTAGAGCTGTTGCATCTTCGAAGCTTTCTGCCAGTGAAACATAACTTTTGGTTCGCCTTCCCCACTGTATTTTCTATGTGTTCTCTCCAGTCTAAATTGTTCGTAATTGTACTCCTAGGTATTTCGTAGAATTTACGACCTTAATATTCGACTGATTTATCGTGTAATTGAAGTTCAGCGGATTTCTTTTAGTGCTCATGTGTATTGCTTCACACTTTTCATTATTTAGTGTTAATTGCCAATTTTCGTACCCTGCAGAAATTTTGTCTAAATTGCTTTGCAATTGCTTTTGATGCTCTGTTGACTTCACTAACCGATAAACGACAGCATCATCCGCGAACAGTCTAAGGGAGCTACTCAGATTGTCTCCTGAATGGTTTATAAACACAAGGAAGAGTAGGGGACCTATAACGCTTCCCTGATAAACGCCAGATATCACTTCTGTTCAACTCGTTGACGTACCGTCAATTACTACGAACTGTGTCCTTTCTGATAGTAAATCGCAAATTCAATCGCACAATTGTAGCGGTATTCCATAAGCACGCAATTTCATTAGTTGCCGCTTGTGAGGAACAGTGTCAAAAGCCTTCCGGAAACCCAGAAATATGGAACCGATTTCAGATCCCTTGTCGATGGCATTTCATGTGAATAAAGGGCAAGCTGTTTTTCACAAGAGCGATATTTCTTGAATCCGTGTTGACTATTGGTTATGAGGTCGTTCTCTTCGAGGTAGTTCATAATGTTGGAACAATGTTCCAAAATCCTACTGCAAATCGACGTCAGTGAGATAGGCCTGTTAATTTGGTGAACTAATACCTTCCTTGAATACTGAAGTAACCTGGCAAGATTCCCCTCTTTGGGTACGGACCTTTCGCTGAACGATAGGTTGTATATGATAGCTAAGTATGAAGCTATTGCTTCACCATACTCTGAAAGGAATCTAGTTGGTATACAATCTGGCCCGGAAGAATTGTTTTTGTTTAGTGAGTTAAGTTGTTTTACTACTCCAGAAACATCTAGTTCTAAATTTCACATGTTGGCAGCTGTTCTAGGTTAGATTTGTGGAGTGTTCACTTCGTCTTCTTTGGTGAAAGAATTTCGGAATGCTGTGTTTAGCAATTCTGCTTTAGCACTACTGTCATCATGATCATCATTGCTATCGCGTAGTAAAGATATTGTTTGTGTTTTTCCGCTAGTGTACTTCACATATGACATTTCTTTGGATTTTCTGCAAGATTACAAGACAGGATTTCGTTTTGGTAACTACTATAGGCTTCTCGCATTGAATTCCGAGCTAGGTAGCGAGTTTCAGTAAAAGATTGCCAGTCTTGTGGATTCTATGTCTTTTTAAATTTTGCATGGGTTTTTCTTTGCTTCTGCAACAGTGATATGACCTGTTTTGTGTACCACGGGCGTCATCCCCCTCTTTTATTGATATATTTGATATAAATCTCTCGATTTCTACTGGTATTATCTCTTTAAAAGTAAGCCACAACTGATCTAAACTCGCATTTTTAGTTTTGAAAGACTGTAGACTATCACTCAGGAAAGCATGAAACGAATTTTTATCTGCTCTTTTGAGTAGATATGTCTTTCGTTCATTTTTGGTGCATTTGAAAATTTCGATAGTCAATCTCGCTACTACAACTCTATGTTCGCTAATCCCTGTGTTTTGATGCACTTTACAAGCTCAGGATTATTTGTTGCTATGAGAGCAAGGATATTTTCTCAACCATTTACTATTCTAGTTGGTTCATGAACTAACTGTTGGAAGTAGTTTTTACAAAAAGCATTCAGAACTAGTACGGTTTTGCATACATAATTATGCCAACATATGGAGGGTAAATTAAAGCCACCAGCAGTATCTTTTGGTTGCCTGTTTGAAATGTAATTCAAGCTTTCTTTGATCATTGCGGCAATTGCATCGTCTGAGTTAGGGGACCGATAAAAAGAGCCAAATATTAGTTTATTTCGGTTGTCACGTATAAACTCTACTCATACCAACTCATAGGAAGTATCTGCCTCGATTTCACTGCAGGATAAACCGTTTAAAACAGCAATAAAATGCCATCCCCTTTTTTATTTAATCTATCCTTCCTGAAGACCATTTTTCTTATTGTAAAAATGTCGCCCGAACTTATCTCTGGCGTCTGCCAGCTTCCAGAACCTATAACAATTTTTGCCTTACTACTTTCTATCAGCGCTTGGAGCTCTGGAACTTTCCCAACACAGCTACGACAATTTAGAACTGCTACACCAATGGCCGGCCACGGTGGCCGAGGAGACTAAGGCGCTCCAGTCACGGTCTGCACGGCCACTACGGTCGGGGGTTCGAATCCCCCCTCGGGCATGGATATTTGTGCCGTCCTAGTTCGTAAGTAGTTCATAAGTAGTTTGTAAGTTTAGGGACTGATGACCCCGTAGTTAAGTCCGATAGACTATACAAACATTTGAACATTTGCTACACCAATGGTTCCTAGATCTGCATTCTTCCTGTGTCTGAGCTGCACCCTTTGATAATGAAACCCAGTTTGTGTGTTCCCGAGGCAGTCTAAAAAAAAAAGCGCCCAGTGCACGCCACACAATCCCCGCTACCCGTGTAGCCGCTTCCTGAGTGTAGTGGACTCCTGACCTATTTAGCGGAACCCGAAAACCCACAACGCTATGGCGCAAGTCGAGAAATCTGCAGCCTATACTGTCTTAGCCTCTGATTTAGACCGTCCATTCGGCTCTGAACCAGATGTCCGCGTCATTCCTGTCGACTATGCTGCAGATAGTGAGCTCTGCTTCAGCAATACATTATAGGCTGCAAGCACTAAGCACTGAATGGATTTGATTATCGTATATATAATCAGTGTCGCATTAGGAAGTTTGAGTCGGTCCTGGAAACTTTTTCGGCTAGCCGAAGGATAAGGCGACCACTCGCGAGAAACGCGAAGTCCATTTTCGAGTCCTCGTCGGTAACAAATTTTTGTATGCCATAACCGGGTAGTCCATCTATACCTAATATAGTGCAGCTGGGAGCCAGTCAGTATTGCGAGTAATATGTCGTAATTCCTCAGCTCACTCACAATCAGATTATCCACCGGGCTGGTATTGGACTCAAATACTACATCCTACAATACATCTGGAGTGCAGTTTTCGCATCTATCAAGTTTATTTTATCTTAGACTGGCCCATCGTATTACACTTGATAGACATTTGTTTGCAGAGCGTGAAACGATGGTCTCGCGTGCGCGTCCGGACGAAAACAACTAGTGATTGAAAAGGAAATTAGTTTTTCCGCGGCCGAACGCGACCTGGTGCGGAAACGTCTGCTTACAGAAAGAACAAGACGTTTGAGTGACGCCTTCGGCACGACACGACCGGAAATTACGCGTCTCGCAGGAGGTGCTAGCTCCTTCCGGTGAGTGGATTCAATTACCAACGCCCCTTTGCGACACAAAGTGGTAATTGATTAAGTGAGCACGTATTGGCTGCCCGAGTCTGGCCCTTGATCTCGATCGCTGCTCGCGGGTAGGGAGGAATTACCTCCCGTCATTATGCTCGTGCTCAGTGAACTAGCACTGCTCACATCATCGACTGCGGAGCTCCCCACCCTCTCAACCCCCTCCACTTCTGCAGCTTTTTTTTTACAAAAAGGAAGCAGAGACTCTATTACGAACACAATTTTCAGCACAGTTTGTTTCCAGAAATACGCCGCAGTCAAACTTTCTCCTTCGCCGTTGCGACTGTACGAGGGACGCCATCTGGAGTTTTTAACGAAGCCAGTTCGGGAAGTTCTGCACATTCCATGCATAAATGTTTACGTTACTCCGCAAATATTGTTCCTTTTAATTCCCCTCTTAGTTGTTAGTCGTAGGGCGTAATAAGCATCTGTCGTTTCCACGCTACATCGTTGGAAATGGCAACAGCGGGAACAACTTCCCACGGCAAATCACGTGCTTCACTTTCTTTTAAAAACCCTGATTAATTAATTCACGGAAAACATCAGCAGACGTTGGAGTCCAACCTACTTAAATTAATGAATCAATGGTATTTTTTCATGTTAAATGTAGGTGGGAAAGTAGTGTGAAACTGGGTATGCGGTAGCTTAACATTTCCTTACTAGGAATTCCTATTTTTTATTCCAAATTGGGATTCTCCAGGCACATATATGTAACTTTTGTATGAAATATTTTTTTCGTTTCATTATAGAGGGTATTGTAATGGGTAAAAATTACGTTGAAATAAGGTAATATGTCAAATAAAGACACACCCAATTACAAAAATCGTAGTACAGTTTTTATATTTTTAGTAATGCACCTTCCACAATCGAATGATTATGCTCGCAGTCTGTGGCCAGACTGTTCACTGTAATTTAAGATTCGCCCTGCACAAATTTATACTCAATTTTTCCAAGATATTTAGGTTGCTGAGAGATTAGTCGTGTTTTCATGTTTTCATCGTACTTTGAGGCTCATAGAAACGTTGTAGATGCTCTTAAAAGGCATGTTAAACTACTCCATGATGGGAACGTTCCTTCTGCATTGACGCTTTATAGTATTGTCCAACTGTTGTTTTCTTTTTTCATTTTGCTGATTACAGCGCAATCTGTCATGAAAAAAAGAAAACATTTCATATAAAGTTTACCTTTTTCATGGAGAATCCATAATTCCAGAATTAAATAAGGCTTCCTATTTCAGATTTCAAAGTTACCACCCCGTTCTCACCCTCTGAGGCTGTTGCAGGGGGATCGAATTATACGTTAACGGAAGTCACTCTTCGAGGTGAACAACTTTTATTGCAACATTTTTAATTCATATTTTTTCAAATATTCCGAAAAACAGTTTTAAATGGCTTGCCCTGTATATAATATGGCAAGTAACTTCAGGCCAACGTTTTAGGTAGGACACGCAACGATACGGATTGTGACAAGTGGAAGTGGAAAGTAAACTTACTAACTAACACTGGTATTGAAAACGTACTGCTGTCAAAGTACCATTGTAATTCACATATGTTTAACGTAATTAGCAACTCTAGACTAGCTATTTAACCATGATAAAGTACCAAATAATAAAATACACTGTATATTTAAAATCCGTAATGAGATACCCTTTAAGAGGGAGTTTATATCGCTTCTATTAACGAATATATAAAAATTACAGCGTTTATTCTAGACAGGGTAAATAACAAAGTGACATGTTGGTAGCCAATACGTAAATGTGTACTCAACATTGCGTGAAATATAACCAATTTAATGACACATACTCATCCTCAATATTGTCTATTTATAATGTTCAACAATTGCATATATGTGAGTAGACATCGTGTCCTAATATAGTTGGTGCTGGTCTCAGACAATCTCCAACCCCCCCCCCCCCCCACACACACACACAAAATGATGAAACGAAAAGAAGTCTGGGACTGATAACCTAGCTGTTTAGTCCCCTTAAAACAATCAACAACAACAACAAAAGAAGTCTACCGCTCACAACAGTTTCGCTGTCGCATCAGGAATAACCTTGTATCGAATAAAGTTAGCATTACAGATTTGCATGTTACTAATTATTTTTGTCTGCAAGTCTCGCTTAGTTCTCTTGCATCCAAAATTAAGCAATCTCTTTTCTTAATCTCAATCTATATAAAAGCGAAAGGACATTCACTCACTCACTGACTAAACACGAAATCTCGCAAACTACTTCACCTATGAAGCTGAAATTTGGCAGGAATGTACTTTATAGGTACAGAACGTCAGCTAAGAAAGTATTTTGTGATAGGTGCATGGCGGAGCATACTTGTCCTACAGACTCACGAAATACACAGTTTCATTCCGAACTTCACGACGTGTCGCATATTTGAACTTCAAAAAAAAGAGGAAGGTCACCATCTACCTTAAATTTTATACAGTGCATGGGGGGAAGGGATTTTCCAACATAAAATGGACCCATAATTACCTTGGTCGCGCCATAACTTGAGAACGACTCGACCGATTTCACAGATCCTTTTCTTGTTGTTGTTGATGTTATCTTTATTTTCAGAACAAGGATTATATGAATCAAAACTGGAATATTTGAGAAATATTTGAGAACAACAAAGTGCGTTTTCAATGTGACCCTGAGTTTCTATTGCATAGAAATCTATAGTTTTGTTCCAACATTGATGAAGTTTTGCACACTCTACCTTAAAAACTAGAGCAATGTCGCTGTCTGTATAAAATTTCGTTCGGTGCATGGTGGAGGGTACTAACATACGGAGTTTTTCTCCAATCTTTATGAATTATTGCACACATGACCTTTAAACCAAGAGGAAGATCACTGGGTACATAAATGTATGTATGGTACGTGACAGAGGGTACCTTGCAGAAAACTGTGCCTAGAGAGGAAAGGTGGAAACGAACAGAGAGATGTGAGAGAAGTGGATGCAGGAAGAGGGGGAAAGGAATGTGGACTACAAAAGTGTAGGATAAATAAACAACGGGTAACTCCGGATTACAGCTAGTTATAATAAAAAATATTTATTTAAGAGCTTCGCATATCCATTTAATTCAATGATTGAACATCATCAGTACAGTTTGAGTCATCAGAAGTCAGGTATCCAGCATAAAAACATTTCTACAGACTTCTAGAAACTTGTAACATGCACTTGTCAAGCCTTTATATTTGTATATGTACGAATTTTGACTCTAGAAACGTGAATGCAGTGTAACTGAGTCGTAAGGACTCAAATCTGCACTGGTGATGTTCAATCATTGACCGAAATCGATACACGATATTTTAAAATAAATATTAAACATTATGTTGTGGCGCAAAGGCAGCGCCACGCACCAGACGCACAAAAACGATCGTGAAGGAGGCAACGAGCCGCGGTGAAGTAGCCGAGCGGTCTAAAGCACCTCGCTGCGGAGGGCGCAGTTGCTTGCCGTGGAGGTTCGAGTCCTCCCTGGGGCATGGGTGTGTATGTTGTCCTTAGGTTAATTTACCTTAGTTTAAGTAGTTTGTAAGCTACGGACTGATGACCATGCAGTTTAGTCCGATAGAATTAAAACATTTGAACATTTGAACATTTTGGAGGCAACGGATGACCGGCAGCCAATCACACGCCGGTGCCGCGCCTCCTGCAGGAAACAGAAGCGCGCTCTCTACAAGCAGCTTTATCTAGGCCGACATGCCTGGAAGGGCACCTCTGAACTAGGCAATGGCTATGAGTAAGCGCAGCTAGCATCGTGAAAGAAACCGCCACGAGAACAGATCTGAGTAGTTGTAAGCTTTAGTAAATAAAACGTGCATTACTAATCTGTATAGCTGTTTTAGCTGTCCACGCGTCCTGAGTAGATCCTTACCTGAAAGATAGGCCGAGGAGGGCAAAACATATTATATTGTGGTGGTTGGGCACTCAGTCCATTATCGAGTCGCCATACATTAATGTTATAAATAGTATTTTATTGATAATAGGAAATCCGATTGGAATGTCAATAATGGAGGATATATAACCACTAATCGTAAAGACGCTCCAGTTCAACGAGCATCTTTACAGTGAATCGTTATCTACCCTTCATTATTGATATTTTATTAATAAATGCGACAAGATAAAACTACATTCAATCTAGCCAATAGCAGCCGTTCGGGCACGCATCACTGCTCAGGATACGCAGGATACGTTTTCAGTCAATTAACAAACTAAGAATTCTTTCGAATTTTATTTCGTAATAGGTTTCGGTCATCCAGACCAAATTCGGTAAAAAGATCACAATGGTGACAGACGGTGGCAATGAACTGAGCTGACCGCATAAACTACCATCATGGTTGTCATTAAAAATTTTAGTCTGTGGGACCAAACTGCGTGTTCATCAGTCCGTAAACTAAGGTATACTAAGTACAACATTACACACACACAGCCATACCGTACGGAGGACTCGAACCTCCGACGGCAAGCGTCGTGCGCTCTGCAGCGAGCCGCTTTAGACCGCTCGGCTACTCCGCCACGACTGGTTTTCTTTGTGTGAAGATGTTCTGCATTGACTGAAACCTGAAGTAAAATAAAGTTGGAAATCTGCAACCCAGAATGCTTCAATTATAATTTCACTAGGGTGAGTCGGCAAACTGAGGTAGAAACGCCGGTACGGCGCGCTAGGTGGGGGTATTTCTCTACCACCACTATCCATCCGTCTTGTGGGTTGCAGCAGTTTAAGGAACGTATATACAGGGTGTCCCAGCTATCTTGTCCACCCAAAATATTCCAATTACATCCCGAGATATTGCGACGCGAAGTTGACGCTTGAAATACGCGAAACGCGCGGCTAGCGCTCGTCCTGAGCAGCGTGGGGTTCTCGCCTGAGTCTCAGGACGTGCGCTAGCCGCGCGTTTCGCGTATTTCAAGCGTCAACTTTGCTTCGCAAAATGTCGGGATGTATATAATTCCTTCTTTATTATGGCTTTTGGTTACAGTGACCATACAGCCAGCGGTCATTACAGTGGCAACATTACAATAGAATTGAAATTCTTACAATGTATATCACAATATTAATAGATATCTAACACCACACAGCCTTAGAATAAAAGTAGAAAAATCACATGTACAAGATATAAAACAATACATATTTAACAGCACTAGTGACAGATGTAATACAATGAAAGTTCAAATAGCATAAAGCAAAATGAGAGTGGCAGAGACATATAAAAGTCAAAATATAATATAAAATTACTTATCCTCTTTCAAGCTCTGCATGATCAAGGTAAAAACACCATCTCTTAAATTAGAGCTGTATGCCGGTGACGTCGAGGTAGTACTTCAGTAAACTGTACTTAAGCTTATCGAATCCATGAAGGAAGACAGTGATTCTTTAGGGAAGGGGGGTAACCCCTCGCAACCAGCTTTCTGTAGAAGACACTTTGTGGGACGTGTCCTTGAAGTTACAGTTCAACAGTGTCTCTTATAGGATGCAAATTTAGGCACAAGAATTCCAAGCTACAGCATTTTAAAGCCTTCTCGAACGATGGCGCAAGAGTATAAATTTAAACAATTTTCTGGCTTGTAAAAGCAGTGCTTGCGTGTCTACCTGTTTGCGACTTTTATACTGACTCACCCTCGTATATTACAACATGATCGTCGTGGAACATCGTAGGCTTGCAAAAATTACTAATTAACAGAATGTCTGTCGAAGCATTCGACACGATATCGACAAGGATGCTGGGAGCGTGGAATAGATGCGTTCGCTGTACATAATGAATCTCTTTTCATTCAAGCCATCAGAGGCGATACGATCCAAGCAAGGCGCCGGCAGCTATCTCAGTCGATGTATCCAGTTTCTCGACGGCGCGCTCAGACCTATGCAGCGCCGCTGTGATGGCGGATCGTGTTCCCTGGTGATGCCTCGACAGGGAAGGCTTCGCTCCCGCCACCGCGCTGCCGACGCCGTACCTACGCCGCCCCAAGCACAGGCGGAGAGCCTGTATCGTCGTACTTCTCCGGGAAGACGAGCTAGGGGCGTTCGGCCGATGAACGGCGAGGAGACTTGACGGAGTGGAACACCCATAAAAGCGCTAAGCCTATATACAGTGCGGTGACGAAAGCTTTGCGATCGCTATCGATATGGTGTTCGTCTTTTTTTCCATCAGACTGCAGCAACTCGGCCTTATCGACTCAACAAATCGTTGTAAGAGTACTAAGCCATGCTAATCTACCTCGACATCTATATCTACATCTACATGAGATACTCTGCAAATCACATTTAAGTTCCGGGCAACGGGTTCATCGAACCACCTTTATACTGTAAACGAAGGCTTCCGCGGCCGTTGTCATTGTTGATAAAACTCTTCTGGGTATTAGACCGCATCGTCAATATATCAAATATTTCACCAACGTTTCGGCCGCTATTGCAAGCGCCCATCTTCTGGGTGTTACGATTACTTATTATTATTCTACGAGAGTGTCGATTAATCTGATGCTACGAATTGTAGAAGTATACGAAACGTAACACCCAGAAGATGGCCGCTTGCAATAGTGGCCGACACGTCGGTGAAATATTTGATATATTGACTATGCGGTCTAATACCCAGAAGAGTTACGTAAACGTAACACCCAGAAGATGGCCGCTTGTAATAGCGGTCGAAACGTCGGTGAAATATTTGATATATTGACGATGCGGTCTAATATGTAGAAGAATTACGTAAACGTAACACCCAGAAGATGGCCGCTTGCAATAGCGGCCAAAACGTCGGTGAAATATTTGATATATTGACGATGCGGTCTAATACCTATAAGAGTTTTACCATCTTCTGGGTGTTACGTAACACCCAGAATATGGCCGCTTGCAATAGCGGCCGAAACGTCGGTGAAATATTTGATATAGTGACGTTGCGGTCTAATAGCCAGATGAGTTTTATCACCATCATACTATTTATCTCCCATTCCATTCTCGATTAGCGCGCGGGAAGAAAGAAAACCTGAATCTCTCCGTTCGAGCTCCGATTTCTCATATTTTACGCTGATGATATTTTCTATGTAAGTGGGAGTCACCAATATATTTTCGCATTCGGAGTAGAATGTTGGCGATTGGAGTTTTAAGTAGCCTATGCCACAGCGATAAACGCCGTTGTAATGATTCCCATCCCATATCCTGTATCATTTCTGTGACGCTGTCTCCCCCGTATCGTGACAATACAGAACAAGCTGCCCTTCTTTGGACTCTTTCGATGTCCTCCAACAAACCCACCTGGTAAGGATCCCCCAACGAGCTGCAATTCTCCAAGAAAGGACGGGCAAGTGTAGTGTATGCACTTTCTTTAGTAGTTTTGTTGCAACATTTAAGGGTTCTTACAATAAAACATTTTCTGTTTCGCCTATCCCACAACATTATCTACGTGTTCTTTCCAGATTAAGTCTGAAGTAATAATAACTCCTAGATATTTTGTGTAGTTTACGGTCTTCACGTTTGACTGATTTATCTTGCAAACAAAGTTTAACAAATTTCTTATCGTACTCATGTGGACGACTTCACACTTCGCATCATTTAGAGTCAATTACCCATTTTTACACCATAGTGATATCTTATTTAGATCGTTCTGCAGTTGTTTTTGATCTTCATATGATTTTACTAGATGGTAAATGATGGCGTTATCTGCATACAACCTAAGAGAGCTGCTTAGATTTTCTCCTAAATCATTTATGTAAATAAGGAACAGCAGAGGACCAATGACACTACCCTGTGGAACGCCCGATATCACCTCTGTTTAAGTCGGTGCCTTACCATCGATTACTACTGTGTCCTCTCTAATCGCATCTGCGGGTGCAGGATTTCGTGCAAGAACTAACCTCTCGATTATTCTTCTTAGTGTTTGTCCCGTCTGATATCAGTGTCCGCTGTGAGGATTCGTTGTTTCCTTCGGTCTTTAGCCATATATAGAAGTATAACCTCTTCGGGTCGTTGTGAAGTGTTTCAGCCCGTTTCTACCCCCTCTGCCTTGGTTGTTCCTTGGGTCTCATTCCTGCGACTTGGCCATTGTGTTGTCTTAAGCGCGCAGCAAATGCAAAACCATCGTAAACGGTCCCGTATTTTCTGATGGAGCGTTATGTGCTCCGACACGTTTTCCAATATCACCGATGGCACCCATCCACAACATCTCCTTCTCTCTCTCCATGACGCTTGCTCATCCTTTGTAGCGGATCAACATTCAGCATAGTAGGAAGCGACTGGCCAAAAACCGTCCGGGCTACCTTGGAATTAAGACGATCTTTCATTCAATGCTCGCAGGTGAGCTTGTTGTTGGACGCCATTTCAGTAAGAAGCCTGTGTACTTGCTTTGAACTCGTCGATATGTTTTCCGTTGTAACAGATAAGTGAAATCATTACAACTTTTATCCATTACAGATGAGGAACACTGTGACTGGTTGCTGTCATTCAAGATACCTTAGACAAATCATTGCCGTCCGTGGTGGCCGAGGGGACTGAGGCGCTCCAGTCACGGTCTGCATGGCCACCACGGTCGGGGGTTCGAATCTCCCCTCGGGCATGGATATTTGTGCCGTCCGTAGTATTAGCTAGTTCATAAGTAGTCTGTAAGTTTAGGGACTGATGACCCCGTAATTAAGTCCTAGAAGCTTAACAAACATATGAACATTTGAACAAATCATTTATTGGTGGAGGCCCTCTCCGTGACTTCTGATGGTTCCAAAGTCTTACGGATCTACAGTCTTATTAGTTTTGTTGGAGGCTCCACATCTGTTCCACATCTGCACTTGGATTTGGAGCTCAAGTTTGGTGCCCGCATCAAGCATGACAGCGTCAGCGTACAGAAGGTCTGCTGTAACAGTATTGTCGCGGCGGAGCGGCCGAGCGCATTGAGGCGCTATGCTACGAGGCGCAAGGCCGTTCCCCGTCGGGCATGGATGTTTGTGCCGTCTTTAGTATAAGCTAGTTCATAAGTAGTTTGTAAGTTTAGGGACTGGATACCCCGCAGTTAAGTCCCATAACCTTTACAAACATTTCATTTGTAACAGAATTCATTACAAGACTGAGTAGCGTATGTGATTTGGCAAAGTCTTAGTAGAGTCCTACATTGATGCTGAAGTTATTGGTTGCTCCAGCTGTGCTTGGAGGCTTGGCTATAACTCGTAGTCCCCCCCCCCTCTCTCAATTTTCTTCTTCTTCTTCTTCTTCTTCTTCTTCATTTTCTTCTTTGTATACGAAGTGCATCCAGTTAATATGATGTTCTGAAATTCTATGCTGTCGGAACGCTTATCGTGTGCTACCTGTCGAAGGCCTTCTCGAGGATTGTTCCTTTCCCGATGCTTCTCAACTATCAGTCATGCTGCGATGACTAATATATCACGCTTAGTTCCCTGTAAAATGTCCTATCTCGCCAATTCTTTTGTCGAGAATGCCTTCGAAGATCTTCATCGTGTGGCTCAAATCTCTGACTGGGGTGCAGTCTGAACACCCGCCAGTTCTTCATTTCTTCTTGTGCATAGGGAAAGTAATGCTCTTCTGCCAGTATGTTCGTGGATCTCCTTCAGGATCTGTCTGAAAAGCTGCGCTATCCACTTTGCTGCATCCCAGAATAGCCTTCCACAGGAACAGTGGTTGGAACCGGTGGATGGGGAAATTCATCTGTCGAAATTTTCTCGGAATAGCTCCACCAGCGCTCTCCTGCTTTCTTACAGTCGATAAGCAGCTCATCTGCTTAGTCGCTAATACCATAAAAAACATATATTTCGTTTCTCGATGCATTAAGTTGACACGACGAAGAGTCGAATATGGTCATTTCCAGTCAATGATCAGACCAATAAATCCACTTGAATATCACAATTTGATATTCTTCTTCGTGTCATAGCAGAACGTCCACAAAATGTCTACAAACACCCTGTACTGGCGCTACACTGTTTATTGAATGAGGGTACAAATATTACTGAATTAACTGAACGAAATCGTCATGCTATTGATAGATGGGGATGTAGACAACTTAGTTTGCACATTTATGACAGTTTAAGGGACGAAATTGGTCGAACAATGTCAGGGCTGACTGTGTTTATGATACACATCGGTGATGTTTGATTTGAGCGGTCATTCAAGGGTTCTACCCTCTGTAGAAGAAGAAAGAAGAGGAGAGGCGACGAAAGGACGCTCCCTCCTCCTCCTTCGCCTTCTTCTTTCGCACTACAACCCTTGATGGACCTTGGCCTCGTCAACAGTGTCTCCAAATATCCGTGTACGCTACTTTCCTGTTTCATCCTCGCATCTCTATGTTGGTAAGGTCATGCAAAGCACCCTGTCCAGCCATCTAGCTCTCGGTCGGCCCTTTCCGCTCGTGGAGTACAGTCTGGCTGTCATTATTCATTTCGGCATACTGTTATATCATCTTCTCCATACGTCATATCAGAGTATTCTTTGAGATTCAATATATTTCACTATATGCTTTACTTCTACAAGTTCTTGTAATTCATGATTGTACTTTACTCTCCAATTCTCTGCCTCTCTTACAAATAAATTCTAAGACTACCTCATTTTTTCTAAGTGCACAGTTTTCAATTTGTGTCATCGACTACACCTTCAGCACTGATGGACATTTTACTTCTTCGTTTCCATTTACTGTTGCCTCAATATTCACTGCTTGCACTCACTACAAACATTTTGACTACCCGGAGCATATCACAAGCCCTCAAACTAAGGCTGTATAAAACATTAATTCTTCCTGTCATTTTATAAGGGTGTCAATGCTGTAGCACTAGAAAACAGGAATTAATCAGGCTCACAGTTTTCGAAAGGAGATACTTGAGGAAATTATTTGGACCGGTTCAAAAACAGGAGAATGGAGGAGAAGGCACAATACAGAATTAGAAACCGAACATTGTGGGCTTGATGAGAAATAGATTATTAGAACGGGCAGGGTATGTGGTACGTATGAAGAGCGATGGCCTAAGATGACCATGGAGATGATATCAACAAGCAAAAGACCACTGGGACGACCAAGGAAGAGATGGATGGGCGGGATAAGAGAAGACCTGGAAAAAGTTGAGCCCTGGAAGAACTGGAAACAGACAGCGAAGAATCGCAATGAATGGAGAGCGGTCCACTGTGCCTGATCGCATAAAGTAAGTAAGTAGTTGCGTGTATCTTAATACTGGGTCGGTGTTGGTTTTGCGTATACCTTCAAAGTATTCTACCTTTTGTTTATCTCTTACTATTTCACCAGTTCTTTTCTTACATGCCTTCGGAGTTCGTCAGAATTTTTACCTTATCTTTGCTACTACATGGTAGAATTTTCTTGTGCCACTCTACTATATCATTTTTTTTTATTTCCTCTCTTTGCATGATTCTCAGTCTTGCTGCATTTTTAAGATCATTGCTCTCCTGCATTATTCACTAAGCCCTTCACTACTTTCATTTCTTCTCATGCCAATTGTTTCTTTCGTGTCCTCGTTCACAACCTCCTTGATCATTTTGCGATAGTTACCTAGGAACCTGTCAGGCAATATTTTACTTATGTTTGGTCTGCTTTTATAGCTGCAGTATCACTTACATTTTATGTAATTTGAAATACACTAGTTAAAATTTTACATAAGCTTGTGGGGCCTATTGTGCACGCCAAAAAATTTATGGTCCATTAGTCGTGGCTTCGTATCACAGGAGGTGTACTCCCTATTAAAAGTGAGCCCATTTAAGGTCAACAGCTTCTTGATTTAAAAAAAAAAAAAAAAAAAAAAAAAAAAAACGCGTAAATCTTAAATGTGGGGGGAAAAATAGTGAAAGAGGCTCAGGTCGAACTTATTTATTGAATGAAACAAGTGGCACTTTATACAAAATTCAGAATAATTCTACGTGCGGCCACACCAGCATTTAGCCTAGGGATAATGAATTAAAAGCGGAAAGGTTACATTGACAACAACAACAACAAATGCATTTGTCAAAGCTCCTACAATGATATGGTACGTAATAAATATTCTCACTCTGAACTAGAGAGCGTATAAAATTGGGGAGTGATAATCACTGCTGGCTGGTAAATGGTTGTGTTAAATAGGCTTTTATCGGGATAAAGGGGAAAACAGCCAGCAAAATGATCACAGTACCGGTGCGTAAATGTACGTTACCATACGCCGTGCCGAGTGCTGAATGCGGCCGTCAGTAGCTAAAAAACACGCGGAATAAATTGTGGAGTCTCGCGTACACCGCTATCGGTGTATCTAACTCGTGAGAGTTCCTGATGTCACTTGCCAAGAGATCAGCCTGTGTCTGTGCTCTTCTAAAGCAGAGATCGGCAACGCGTCGATCGCGATTTTCTGATAGATCGCGAATGCCTATTTGGTAGATCGCTTGATTACCGAGTGTAGAAGAAAAATTGATGAATAAAATTGACAATTGTGTTTCGTAGCAGTTAAAATGTGCGGTTGCTTTTCATACAAGTTTATTTATTAACAATCGCATACAACTGTTGTCGACAACTACCTTGAACCTTTATAACTGTGTTTTCCCGCATTGGTGCAATGATCACTTACCTGCGCGCCATTCGTTGTTTACCTTATGCGATGTATAGTATTGGTTCGGTACGTGGTTGGAGAAGGCATCGAGTTTTATACCTCGTGCCATTCAAGAAGATTAGAATATTAATTTCGTTGGTGGTGCAAACTACGAACTTCTGCGTTTTAGTGTAGACGGAATATATGTTGACTAAGATATTCAAAAGGTTTCTTATACCAAGAACTTGAAATAAAATTACCAAAAATTAAATTTTCTCAAAAGTATTGGAGAACCCAAAAACTGTTGGGCTCTAAATCACCAAGAGATATACTTTGTTATTAATGTTGTATTTAAAATAAAGGCCTTGCTTTTCCTCTTACTGTACTGTATTTGTTCTCAAATATGACTTAATGCATACAAGGTTGAGTTACGAATTTGACAAAGGGTAACATGTTACACACCAAATATCAAGAGCGCTGTTAAATGAACGTCTACTCAAATTTCAGATTAAATGTAAAATATTATGGAATAATTCTTTCATGTTTTAAACAAATGGGGATGTAAAAGTTTATTGTCGAATATAGTTGTTTTATGGTACATAATATTAAAAAGGAATTACTGTGTTATTAAAAGGATCGCTCTGATGCACGGTTTTGTGGTTGCCTACCCTGTTCTAGAGGCTCTGACGTACAGGTCATTGAATAGGCGGTTGATCAATAACAAAGTTTCGCACCGCTTGTTCACTAAGACTGTGAACAAGGGAATTAGAGTCTCGACTGTCAGTACACACGATTCTCTAATTAACCCTCCACAGAATTTTCAAGTACACGAGAGTGGAATTCAAATGTTCAAATGTTTGTATAGCTTATGGGACTTAACTACGGGGTCATCAGTCCCTAAACTTACAAACTACTTATGAACTATCTGATACTAAAGACGGAACAAACATCCATGCCCGATGGGGGATTCGAACCTCCGACCGCAACGGCCGTGCAGACCGTGACTGGCACGCCGCGGAATTAAGTCACCGTTCAAGTGAACAAGACACTAAAGAATACAACACTGGCTGAGCACACGCTCAGCGCAAACTGCTCTAAAATTCTAGCTAGTCGCGAAACGGTAAGAAATATTCGGCTTCGCCTGCACGTCAGCATATCTTGATATAAATTAGAGAGATTTTGAACGCTGCCTGAATGTACTACCACGATCTAAATGCACAGACAGAAACGGAACACTTTCCAAGAAAAATATCCAGAATAGTCAACTAGCGACTGCTCAAGAACGGGTTAGTCACCAGCCGTTCTCCGCCCACAAGCTAACTCGAAAATAACAAAAATTCCCTACAAAACTATCTGCGCGCCAGTCACCGACCTTCGTTTAAAAAAGGAGCCTATCGGTGTCAGACGGCGTTCCGTTCACGTCTTTCGTGGAATGCCACACGAAAGAGGTATTGCACGGCATTCCACAGCCCGCAAAAAGATCCATTCAGGGTCACGCTCTGTGTCAGGTCGTTCACCTGTTATGCTAACGGTTAGGCGAGGCACCCGTGTTTTCGTAAGCAACTCCCACTAACACAACCGGAGATGTTGACGTGCATCGGTTATCGTACAAATGCCGGACATCTCCCGCGGGCAGTTTTCGGAAGGACGCCCACAGCTAGGGCGTTTTCGCAGAACGCGTACATCCCGTGGTCGACCTCGCTTCACACTCACAGTCAATCTGAGCAAATATTCACTTATATGATATCCCGGTGAAATTGCCGTCCAGCAATAGTATCAAATTACCCAGGTACAGGTACGAGGACCGGTTGGGAAGGGCTGAATACTCATAATACTGTAATGATAATTTCCTTTTTTCTTGGTGTCGCTGTTATACTTAAAGATAGATACCGCTATTAAAATTGAACAGGTCTTGGCCGACCGTGGTGGCCGATGGGACTGCGGCACTCCAGTCACGGTCTGTACGGCCACTACGGTCGGGGGTTCGAATCCCCCTCGGGCATGGATATTTGTGCCATCCTTAGTAGTAGTTTGTAAGTTTAGGGACTCATGACCCCGTAGTTAAGTCCAATAAGCTCTACAAACATTTGAACAGGTCTTGAAATATTACGGAGAAAAATAATTATGAAGAAGTGATCTACTGAACAAAACATGAAAGATTCCGCACTCAATTTTTAGCGGTCGTAATAGTTTGAACAAAGACAACAACAGAATGCGTCACTACATAAGAAAGTGGCGGAACCCATACTTTACCTGACATATTAGATTTCCTGCACTTAGTTGGTCGCCTGCTGGATGAAACTATTTTAATAGTCTTACTGCATTTTGTAAGATGATGCTTGGCTTGTTTAGTGGCGAGTGCGTGAACTAAATGACCGTGAAAAAAACGCAAAGTTGATTTTGATTCTAATAAAATTTGTTGAAATTGAACTTCGTTAACAGTGAAGATTCTTTTCAGGCATTACAGTAAAAATCTAGTCACAAAGATTATTTTAAATAACATCTAGAAACTTCCATTCGAATTATAAGTGCAACAATGGGTCCAAGCATCATTTTAGAAGTCAATGATATTGCTGAAAAACTAGAAACATGACATTAATATTGTAGTGGTAAAATAAAAAAAGGTATTCAACGAAACTTAATTATTATTCAAATATTTTTACACCCTAAGCTCACGCACTTACATGCAAGCGTAAAGAGATCCAAGATCTGCATCTGTATCGTACAATGGCTAGAACAAGAAAAGACGAAATCGAATTCCGCTTTCCTCCCAGATGGAGAGAAAAAATTGAAAGTAAAAAATGGCACACTATCACTTCTCGCTGCCAATGAAAGCGGTTGCCAGCGACAAGCATCGCAGATATATTTTTAATTTAAAAAAAATCCTAATGTAATACTACAATTGGTAGGCACCTCATCAGTTCAGATTGCTTTTTTCATCGTTCCAATTTTTTGTATTGCAGCTAGTTTTTCTGTCGCTACCACTTTTACAGCACTACAGCACAGTGATCAGAATCTGTTTTGTCTCAGAATGTCAAAGATTTTGAATAGAAGGAGAAACGTAGCATTAAAATTTGTGCCGTAGCTGGTGCTACTCCGCTATTGCAGAGCGCCGGCGACATAGATACGTATTACATAGTGGAACATGAGGCACAGTAAAAGTCTTTGTAGTGAATGGGCACGTGCACCCTGGATTGCTACTAGGGGTACCCCAGCGGTTACAAAATGTGTAACTAGTGGCCACTGCAGTCGTGTAATTCCCAGTAGTTCCATAAATGAACAAGCCAGTACGAGTTTGACCTTCGAACCGTAACGAGCATTTATGCTTTTTGCGTTATTTCACGTTTAGGGTACAGGTAGCTTAATTGTATATGATACTAGCAAAGCCCGCCCACACTTAGCTGCGGTTCACACTCATACGAAATAAATAGAGAAAATAGTGTAATTCACGTGAACATAGAATCACGGAGAGACTGCTTCAGTCAAATCAGTATCGTTCGTTGGGCAACTGTGCTATGTGAAACGAAATTTATATAAATATAGCTTCGCAGATACTCATTATTTTAAACCCATAAGATGGATTACATTTTTTGTCGTTCGTTTTCTCCACAAACATACAAATCAGATACCGACTGTGGTTCCTGAGACGTATAATTTACCTTATTAAAAAACTTTTGTTTTCTACGTTCATTGAATCTATTTACCGTCCGCTATCTCCTCCTTCCCACTATCTGCCTCTTCATCCTCCCTCTATCTAATCCCCGGCCTCTGTTCCTTTCCTTCCATCCATCGTCCATCTCCTCCTTCGAGAGAGTTCACAACGGGTTGCAACGCGTAGTATCTATAAATAAAAAGCAATGTTCCGAGTGACCTACTGACAGACTGATTAAATGAATGACTTATCATCGCCCAGCCAAAACCACTGATACTAAAAACATGAAATTTGCAAAGGGTCTTCTCTTACACCGCTGGCGTCAATTACGAAGCGATTTTTCGATATTACGGCCGTAAGGGTCTGAAATATGGGATGAAAAGTTTTTTGAAAATACGTTGTTATTCACTTTTCATGATAGACCTACATGAATTGCTATATGGATTCTTGGTTAGAATTTAAGAAAGGCGTCTTTTTCTGAAAATCAGCCATTAAGGAGTTAAGTAGGGGATGGAAAGTTAACTGAAAAAGTTGCTATTCAGTCTGGTTTGAATCCTGAATTACAAAAGTTGGTATTTGGAGTCTTGGTTACAATGAAAAAGTACGTGCATATCTCCCCTCCCCCTCTTCGTCATTGCCTACCCTTCCTGTATCTCGTCTTATAAATCTAACTTAGAACCATGTTTAGTCTTATGTTCAAAATCTAATGTCTCTGAAAGTTCTTGACGGAATGCTTTAAAATATTGATACAACGTACTACTGTATTACGCAGATGATTTTACACACCTGTTTCTTAAATATATATCATATACGAATTTATATAAATTTTACAACGTGGAAAAGTTGTTGCCAAAAATCACAAAAGCGCCATATATACAGGTTATGTGTAATATATTAAATAAATAGGTGTCTAAAAACCTTCCTATGCAGTAGTGCAATGATGTGACAAATTTGAAGTTCAATCGGTGAAGAAATGTTTGAGATTTTTAATCACACCCAAACCTACACGACATTTTTATATATATAGATTGTATATAATATAGTATTGTTTATTGTAAAGTATATTTCTACCTATTTCATACAAAGATATTACACAATGCTAATGGTGAAGCTTAACTTGTGCATCGTTTTCAAAAATTATAATGGTTAATCTAAAATTATCAGTAAATTAATTATTTAATGTAAAAAGAATTGACCCGTCAAAAACTTTCGACCTTACAAAGCAGGAGGTTACAACTCTGTGTTACTATTGATAGTGAGCTCTACAGAAGATAAGGAAATTTTTGAAACAGGGGATAGTACCTAAAGATATTGGCTGTAGATATAATGCGACCACACGTGTTACGACATTTGCGAAAGCCAAGAAGAGAACTCCATCTAACGAACACTCATATTTTGGATTTTCTAAATGAAGAAAAAACCCAAGGAATTCACAATTTCCACGACAGGGCGGTGTGTTTCTAGGCCTTAAGACCGAAAGTTCAAGAGCGAAATGTGATATTTGTAAGTTTTTTTTTTGTTTTGTTTTGTTTCCTACCGTAAAAGGAAAGTGTGTTCTGGTTGTCTTCAGAACTGTATTTTTCCAGCCTTTTTTTCTTAAGTACAAGTGAAGTATTTATTAAATCATTTTGAAATGAACAAGATTTAAACATTTCTCATTCGTGGTACACCTAAACCGCAGTGTAGCAGACCTGTCGATAGCATTCTAGCGTTAAGACAGGCCGAGCTCTCGCGGTAAGCATAAGGCCGCATATCTGAGTGGTTAACGTACTTGTCTAATAAGCAGAAGGACCTGGGTTCGAATCCTGGTTGCGGCCTAAATTTACCGGGCGCCGTGGCAGCGCGCCCGGTCAGAGGGCTGAACATCCTCTGCAATGAAGAAACTGAGCCAAGAACACATCGAAGAGGAACGTACAAACACGATCAGCAACCACAAGGAGCACAACTACCCATAGAGCAACAAAAAATAAATAAATAAAAATAAAAGTAAATAAATAAATAAAATAATCCATTGCCTCCCCTATTCATTATGGTCTGTTTCAGTGTTTTCAACCTGTGGGACTCGACCCCGAGGAGGGGTCTTCAGTGATACAAATCATTTGCCTAAGTCAAATTGATTTCATGTTAAAATTGTGGAGCTCCTTGTGCAACATTAATTATGTACTGAATTTATGATAGATTGTTTTATAATACTGTGAGTTAATGAGGCGTAAGCGCAACGCCTGAAAACTGTTTTCAGGCACCAATCGACAGGTAAAAGACAAGAATTCTGAAAAATTCGAATAAGGGAAATTTTGTATACAGTGGGACATTTCTTAATCCGCTGAACTCACTTCTGAGTCTTGCCTAAAAGCAAGCAAAACATATCTTTCTTTTGGAAATCAAGTAAACATAGGCTGTGTTCCACTGCGAAAAATACGCAAAAAACTTTCTTTTAAATAAGCAGGACGACCTGGGTTCGAATCCTGGTTGCGTCCCAAATTCACCGGGCGCCGTGTCTCAGCGCGTCCGGTCAGAGGGCTGAACGTCGTCTGTGATAAACTGTGCCAAGAACACATAGAAGAGGAACGAACAAACACGATCAGCAACCACAAGGAGCAGAACTACCCATAAAGCAACAAAAAATAACAAAAGAAGAAAAAATGTTTCCAATGAGCTAACATAGTTTTGTTACGCTTCATGAGGAGAAGGGTTGACGAAATCTTTTTATTTGGAAGGGGTCGCCAGAAATATTTTACTTGGAAGGAAGTCGCATATTCAAAACGGTTGAAAAACACTGGTCTATCGGTTAACTACTCTGACGAGGAGTATGCTTGCCTAATAAGCGGAAGGACCTGGTTTCGATTCCTGGTTGCTACCCACATTTTAATTCATTGCCTCTCCTTCTGTTCATCATGGTCTATTTGATTAACTACTCTGACGAGAAGTATGCTTTGCATAGATGTTGCACAGGTGGCGTAAGGTCTTGTTTTTATATGTGTATCATCACTTCTGCCCGGTACATTCGAGGATCCTACCGTTTGTAGACGACGTGGAGAAAATGAGAAGGAGGCCTAGGATCGATGTGTTCCTCCACCGCCTGTAGCAGGGCTGGAGGTGAGACGGCGCGGTGCGGTGAGGCATCGCCCGGTTATTGTAATGAGGCTGCGGCGCCAGGACGCCGTGCTGAAAGGATTGGGCGCGCGTCACCCTCTGACTACCTCGCCAGATCGCCTTCTTCTCTCAAGATCTGCCTGCGATCCTTATTACTCTCTCTCCTTTCTCCGCTTATGCAAACGTCACGCGCTAATAAAGTCTGGATGCAAAGCAGGATGAGTGTTCTAAATACTTCTGCAGTCTTCTTTCTCAAAACGTAACAATAAATACGTATGATCCTTGATTTTCTACAGCAGTGTTTTTCTACTTTTTAGAATATGCGACCCCCTTCCATAAGGAAATTTATGGCGACCGCTCTCCCACCGCTCCTGACGAAACGTACACTTTGTAACATTGAATCATATTCTTTTACCTATCGATTGCTTCCTGAAAAAAGTTTTCGAGCTTTGAGCTTATTTATCATTAACGCACTGTATTATGAAGCAATTATGTGGCCAGTTAATATGTGAAATGTTAAAGCTGGTAGCATTTTGCGAAGGCAATACAAACTCCTCTGTCAATCACGTCTCAGCTGGCACACCATCTCGTTCATTGCGAATGTAGGCGATTTTTGTAAGCCTATGGGACCAAACTGCAGTATTCACCAGTCCCCAGACTTACAAGCTACTTAAACTAACTTACGCTAAGGACATCAAATACACCCATGCCACAAGGAGGACTCGAACCTCCTACAGGAAACACAACCCCCCCCTCATCCCACAATCAGAGGAGGCATTACTGAACTATCAGCATAGTATACATTCTTATTTCTAGCCGCGGTAGAGTAGCCGAGCGGTCTAAAGCACCTCGCTGCGGAGCGCGCGATTGCCCGCCGTGGATGTTCGAGTCCTCCCTGTGGCATGGCTGTTGGTGTTTGTCCGTAGGTTAGTTTACCTAGGTTTAAGTAGTTTGTAAGCTACGGACTGATGATTAAGCAGTTTGGTCCGATAGATTTACAAACATTTGGATATCTTATTTCTAATGTGGTCTAGGCCATTTAAATATTTTGCAGAAATAAATTTTTGTAAAGGGTTTATTAAATGCGGGGACAACCACCTAGCGAGCGGGTTTGACTCCCGAGTCTAGTGCAAATTTTCATACGATACTTCGTTCTGCATATATACATTTATCTTTTCTTTCTCCTACAATTCTATCCGTCTGTTGTGCTTCTCCTCAGAGAATTTTTGTGTTCCTGTTTACCTGAACACTATGTTGTTCTTGACAGGGAGGGAATCTGCTGAAGAAAATTGCAGCAATAGATCGAAGGATTAATTTTGTGCATTTACAGGAATTATCAGAATGTCTCTTAGAAGATAGTAATAAAAAGGTACAAACGTTGACCATCAGGAAACACCTGGAAGCAACGGCAGCCAAAGTCAGCACTCGCAGTAACGTCTTGAGCAAACAGTGTGGCAGCATATGGGGAGCACGTGCTTCCAGTCTGAGAGGTTCTGCTCTAGCACTTGTGTACTCTGCCGCAGAATACTGCTCCTTTTCATGTTTGAATTGTAGCCATGTAAGGAAACTAGAAGCCAGACTACAGGACACCGTGCGTAACATGAGTGGATGCATCAAAAGGACACCTGTGCAGCGGCTACCTATTCCGAGTCACATTGCTCCACCTTGCTTGGTGGTTCGACGGTTGAAGGGGATCCAAAGTGACCCAGATCTACCAGTTCACAAGTCCTCATCTGTCATTCAGAAGTTTGAAGTCCAGGAAGCCTTCATTAGTCTCAGTGCAGCAACTACAAGATACGGATTTCAACATCACCGAGAAATGGCGGATGGAATGGAGCACTGTCAACTTTACAGCTCACTAGCCCGACCCACAGAAAGACCCACTAAACTCCCCCGCCAACAGTGGGAAGCGCGAACATCACATGGAGTCTGTCATGATTCTCTGTACAAGAGGGCCATATCGCCAAAACATCAATGCGCTGTGGCGCTTTGCGTCAGACCAAAGATCGTATCGTGTATGACTCACATCACGCCGAGGACCAAAAACAGACCTATATATAATGACGAATGCTGCAGTTTCATGGCTGGATGGTTTAGGACCACGTTTGCCGCACATCTCTCTTAATTCAGTTAACTCAAGTTCTGTAAATTCGCTGCCCATTTCGTTGTTTTTTTATTACTTATTTCAGTGTCTACCTTAATGTCCCTTTATTAGTGTTTTAATGTTCATTCAACTGTTCATCTTATTGTACGATGTATTATATCATTCACTGGCTCTTCTTAAAGCATTGTGTTACAGAGCCTTTTTAAAATTCCACTGCATCACACATTTTAATGAACTTTATGCTGTATACATGTACTCATCTTTTGTAACTAATGCACTTAAATTGTGATATCAGCAGTTTGTTGTCTCGGCTTCTCAGCTGGAGAAGTGTCATTGTCTAATGTACCTTACATGTCCAAGTGTTTATGTCATACAATAAATAAATAAATACAAAGGTGGATTGTGTAATTCAAGTGAAATATGACACAGCGTAACAAAGTAGAGGATCAAAACTGAATAATTGGTGAGATTGTTGCGTGTATGGTTACCCAAACGGACTTTACGAACTGAAGAATGTATGAGTTAAATTTTGTCAAGTAGCCAAAGTATTACAAGAAAAGCGAAGGAACAGTAAGGATTACACGCCCGTCGATAGCGAGGTCATAATCGTTGAAGCATAACAAGGGTAACGGCGCCACCCTGGGCAATCGCGCCACCCCAGTTTTATGACGAACGGTTTGCAGTACGAGTACGCTTGCCAGTGTTCTATCTCCGTTAAATACCGCGGAATTAATTCCTGTGGTCGCCGTCCGTGATTTTTGACAGGTATTAATCGTGTGGATGAAATGGTTAGTTTCGACGTTATGGATCTAATTTTCGAGCCTGTATCTTATTGAAATAAATACGTCTATAGGCTGTCAGTGCTTTTTAATACTTGTATTAACGTAATCTGTAGACATTTAGCCTTGATTTAGTGTCTATAACCTAATTGTTTCGCAAAATCGTTGGCTTTAAATTGACGTTCTTAGCCATATTGCCGGCCTCGGTGGCCGAGGGGGCTGAGGCGCTCCAGTCACGGTCTGCACGGCCACTACGGTCTGGGGTTCGAATCCCCCCTCGGGCATGGATATTTGTGCCGCCCTTAGTATTAGCTAGTTCATAAGTAGTTTGTAAGTTTAGGGACTGATGACCCCGTAGTTAAGTCCCTTAGATTCTACAAACATTTGAACTTTTTTTAACCATATTTTTCAACTTGGGCAATGACGGCATGGTGGATAATTTAGGCAAAATGAAGGGTAATACAGATGCACACATTTTGAGAAATGGGCTCATGCAGAATGTAGAGAATGTGCCAAAAACTGTACCGGTATTTCTGACTTTTGCGGTGTCATACTCAAGCCTAAAATATTAAAAATTATAAAATGTATTTTTATTCCAATTTTACATCGACAAGTACTTGAAGTCTTCTAAATATCTAATACAGAAGAGTGATAAGTATAAATTACGACGGTTGTAACAGTTACTTACTACTACTCACTCAACGTGTAGGTTTATCCTTGATTTTCAAATCTATGGCATCATTACTCCGGCACCCAGGGTAATGGCGCCACTGTGTATACTTTTTAACAATAATACTTAACAAATTGCACGTCTGAAAAAATTATAATAAAGTAGTATTAGCTGGCGAAGCTGTAGTATTATTTTTTACGAATGACACACCTTTAATAAGGTAAAAAAAAAAACTGGTTTCCCTTAATGTGGCGCCATTCCTATGGTCTCCTCTAGAGAGCGGAAGAATTGATTGAAGAAACTGGAAACATTCAATTTAAGGTTTTGGTACGCCTGGGAAAATTTTCACCTGGATGGACACTGACGACATAAACTGCCGTATTCTGGTTCATCATGTCCGAGCATCGAATTGTGACGATGTGTCAAGTATTTCAAATTTTTCGCCGGCGTATTGAAGTCGTAACATATTGACCCACTTTCTGGAGCAGTTGCTTTGCCACGACATCCCTGACCGACTGTAAAGCACGAGGCGTGTGCCCTGCAAATCAGACCACTTAGGCAGCCCACGTCAAAGAGCAGATCGTAGTCTAGTGGGAGGGGGAGGGGTCGGGAGGAGAGAGGGCGGAGCTGAATTGGGGGGGGGGGGAGGAGTGCGGATAGGTTGGTTAGCTTGGCCGCCGGCTGGGCACTGCTTCAGCAGATTATGCCAATCATCGAGACATAGCAGTCAGCTGGCGTAGAGGGCGCCTTTGTGGAACTTCACGCCGCCTTGTTCTACTTACACTGAAAGGAAAAGAAAAAATTCTAGAACTGAGTCGACAGCTTGTTGAGAAAATCCTATTTTATACTGAAAAACTACCACAGGCTGCTATTTTCATCCAGCGTGCAGCTGAAAAACGCCTTGAGTACAGCCTCGAACTGCAGATGAAATTCAGTCGTCTGACCTTCCTGAATGTCTTAAAGACTCCTACAGTTAATGTCAGGCGAATGTCAAGGACGACAATAAAAGCATGAAATTGCTACTGTTGTCAATCGCCATATAAATGTCATTGTCAGTGTAAACTGGAAGGTCTCATTACTTGGTTCTCTTTCAGGCTTGCGTGATCATGTTGTTGAATATGAGTGCACTGATTGATTATGAACGAGTGCATTGTGACTGTGGAGTTCATTATCACTGTTGTCGAGTACGATCCGCCCAAAAAATCGTTTAGCGAAGTATACGTTCAAAGTTTGAACAAGGCACGTTGCATCAAGTGTAATGGTTGTTACCTTCATGCGCGAGAGATCCTTTTGAGGGAATGAAAATGAATCCAGACCCGGGCAACATTTCGCTCCGACATTGCAAGAGAGAAACAGTTAACTCTCCGTTATTCAAGAATAGTCCTGTCCACTTTACCTGATTTTGATGAGTTGTTTATAAGTTCAGAGGACGGTTCGTTTTCTTTTGCTTAAGGAACCAAGTGTACCACTTGGTTCACGGAAGACAATGGGTAGTGTAGAAAAAAGTGTACCTTCAACGGAGATAATGGGCTGAATTGAATACGAATGTGATGTTCCAGATGATTTTATGCGGGAAATCGAAACTCTATTATCCATTGTGTGGTCTCTGTGATTGGTCGGTATTAAGAATTTCAGCTGCTGAATAATTAGAAACTATAGGACCGTGAAATCAACGCTATATGAAACTGCAGATTTATTAGCTTTGAAGTGAGAAAGTCCAAAGCTCTAGCTTTTGTGCATGCCCACCGCCTTATACCAGCATCAAGCACAGCCATGAGATTACTCCTTGCATAATTTTTTTAATGTCTTGGTCGCACTGTTTTTATTTTATTATTACGCGTTTCGATACGTCATCATCAGATAACTTTTTTTAAAGGATGGTAATTAAAATACATCTTACTGGAGACGGCTAATTAAAATATAAACCACCATCGTGGATATCTAGTCAAGGTTTATCGACTAGAATCTCATGCCAAACTGTCGACACACCTTGACTAGACATCCACGATGGTGGTTTATAGTTTAGTTAGTCATCTCCAATGACATGTATTTTAATTACCATAGTTTTTTTTAAAAAAAGTTGTCTGATGATGATGTATCGAAACGCGTAATAATAAAATAAAAACAGTGTGACGAAGACATTTAAAAAAAATAATTTTATGCATGCTAACGTATGGTCGCTGTCCACAAAAATGGAAGGTTCTATGAACGAAGTTATACAGATTGCTCCTTGCCTCTTGAAAAGTACACCAAACATAATCCGATATGTCCTTCGGTTTCTCACTTGTGGTTCCTTGTAGTTCTTAATTGCTCTGATGTCGAGATAGGTGGTTCCGAATCTCGACCCTTGTGAAGTGATGCATAATTGTTTTCAACCGCCAGCCTTTCTGTTTTGCTTGTTTCCTTCTTGAAATACTTGAAGATGAAACACACTTACTTCAGCCAAGATCGCTAGCGTATTTGTTGGGTTTTTTTAGCCGTTTCGATGAACTATGTCGTCATCTTCAGGAACAATTTTTTATAACAATTTTCTCCTATTTTCACTGCAATAAGTTATAAACACTTAGTCTCCTTCTTACTTGTGGAAAGAACACACAATTTTTTAATGTGCAATACAGATGACGAACCGCATTGGTGGTGCAAATTTTAATCGTTTGACAATGTTCTTTTTCTTATATTTCATTTTCACAAGTAACTATTTTATATGAGTCCCAAAGGTTTTTTATATGTTTTGTTGACTTTTATTTCATTTGTATGCAAATAAGGAGGTTACAGAGTTTAACTATCTTTATAACTTTTTGCAGTGACAACAACAACAACATCCTGTAGGTATTTATGACAATTGTTTTTGATACCCATTTCCGTAAGACCGATCTCAGCTGTACTGTTAGGTTCCTAGCTAATCACCCCCTCAAAAAATCATATTTCGAATTTAAAATGAAAAATGTATGAGAAGCAATGAATTATGAAAGTTTTAAGTATTATTTAAACTGTAATATTCTGGGAAAATGCCCAAAATGTGTGACAAATAAAATGATAACCGTTATTGCTCGTTCCAGTATCAGTAAAAATGCACACATACAGTTTCTTTTTAGGTATGATCTGCCTAGAGCAAACACGATTGTTTTTAGTTCTACCCAAACATGTTTCGGTCGCGTTGCACCATCATCAGTGGAGATATTTATTTTATACTGTCTGTCACATGAACAATGTAATGTTATTACTTTTATGTACATTAAGTGTAGCAAATACAGATAATTGTGAAGCCAATATAAATCGCTTCTTATTTACATAGGTACACTAGGTCTACCTTAATACCACATTTCAGTGTATTTGTGGTTCTTTATCTCACAAAACATCTCCGTATATTTTTGACAGTTTCTCATCTGCAAACCAAAAAGTGTGAAGTTAATGGGGTGAATGGTTAACTTGTAAATATCGGGAACTTTTACGATAATATAAAGGACCTCATTTCTGTGTTTTGGTTTCTTTACTGTTGCGACTGTTTCTATAATAAAATATCTATGTGTTTATGACAAGTTTGTATCAGTTATTTTGATGAATTTGCTGTGTTTTCACGTTGTGAAGAAGCACTTTGGCCCTTTCACTTCACTCAATGTTTATGTTACGAAAACAAGATGTTGGGCAGTTGAATGCTGAGAGTAGTGTTCAGAACAGCTGACTGTGGCGAGGTCGGGAGTTTTGTAGCATGTTTCTTTCGTTTTAGTGTGTGTGTGTGTGTGTGTGTGTGTGTGTGTGTGTGTGTGTGTGTTTATGGGTTTTCTATCAGTTCTTTGAGGGCACTTCTCTGGAGTTGTAATATGAATAAATAGCACCCTTATAAATGATCAATTTAATCACTCGACATAATGAACCCTGCAATCTCGAACATATATGCTCGTCGCTCTGAAGCACGCTTATACATTTCAGGTGTATCGTGTAAAAGGTCGAACGAGAAAGTGGACAGTTCCAGGCTTTTATGCTTGGAGCACTGATGAAGAATTCTACGCTATATGTAGAACGTGTAATGTGGGCCATGTATTCAGACGCTTCAGTAATTTTAACGGAAAAAGAGTAATATTGACATAATTCAATTTCCATTACGTAAAATAACCAGCGCCGGATCTAAATGAGGAATGAGAGGGAGATGGGGGGGGGGGGGGGGAGACAACTTGAGGGGACACTCCCAGAGAATCGCCACATGGACTCCAAGAAATCGTACCGTGTAGTACTACGATTATTGCCAATACCTAGGAGAAAGAAATAAGAATAATATATAAATAATATAAAATTAAATTATTAAAAATAATGACGGAATATATAAGTCGTTACAGCAACGGAAAATTTATTACATACAAACAATAATATAAGATATTATTTTTAAATATTAAAATGTAAATTACTTATATTTTCATTTTTTGTCGGAAATAATTGCGACAGTGAGCCGAAAAACAGGCAAGTGCGATTTATATATAATTTATTTTACTTTTCATCCATCGTGGAAGCCCACTTCAAAGAATTCTATTACGGCAAAAATTCATTTATTAGGAGGCGCGTTCAAAAGTAACGAAATCAATTCCAATAATAATGAATCATGATTATTAATTATGAATATACTATTCTGCGTTATATGCATCCCGAGGTGAAATATCAACCTGAAATTATTCTTCGAACCTCCACTAAATGACTTACAGCAAGCCGGGGGGGTGGGGGGGGTGAGGTGGAGTAGCGGAGCGGTCTAAAGCGTCTCGCTGCGTAGCGCGCGGTTGCTCGCCGTGGAGGTTCGAGTCCTCCCTGGTGCATGGATGTGTGTGTTTGTCCGTAGGTTAAATTACCTAGGTTTAAGTAGTTTGTAAGCTACGGACTGATGACCACGCTGTTTGATCCGATAGATTTACAGACATTTGAACATTTTTTGAACTTACACCAAAAGAATATGACTAGAGATACATTATTAGACTCTATATATATAACTTTAGGCGTTTGTATTTTTCACAGTTGAGGTAAGAGCCATTCAGAACTGGCAGTTATTAAATTGAGAGAAAGGTCACGCTAGCAGCAATTTTATTATATATTACGCTTTTCGGTGTCCCATCGTCAGTTACGAAATTCAAATCTGAGATTATGCTCCGCAGGCAGAGGGTAAGACACGAAATTACATTTATTAGATTCGTGGGTGTAGGTAAATGCTACTATGAAGAATATTCCAAGTAAATTCTACTGGATTTTTTTTTTCTTTTTTTCCAACCGATGAATAACAGCAATGCGTCTAGCGGTGTCTGGTTATGCCGCCAGAGGCAGGTTATGGTCGTCTGTGGCCAACAAATCTCAATATATATAAAAATTGAGGTGTTTGTGCCTATATTTCACTCTGAAGCCAAAACTACACATTGCAAACGAATAGTGTTTGTATGTGGTAGTAGGTATAAATCTTCCATTGCTGTTCAAACGTTTGTTAAGCTTATGAGACTTAACTGTGGGGTCATCAGTCCCTCTCCCATTGTGTATTATAGGGGGGGGGGGGGGTTGTAGCAATAAGGAGCTGGAAGATATATAACATAGGATGAGCCAGCCATTCTGCAGACACTGCAACTGCCAATCAGTGATGGGACTGACAGGAGGAAAGTGAAAACAGGAGGAAAGTGAAAACAGATTAAAACCGTTTAATGGTGGGTGCCTGAAATATCAGGCTTAGGTACCCCCCATTAAATCACATAATAAAAATCAGCTGCGCGAATAAAATGTAAACCAGTTCAACCATAGCAGCATCGTCTCCTAGCATAGAAGAAAGCGCATCTGGCCCGAAGGAGGAGACGGACATTTGGTGGGAGCGGGCACACATCCATCGAATTATCTCCTTTACTTCGTATTTCAGTATCCTTTTCTTTTCCTATCACTCTACGAAGGTGTTCTGTCCTATTCCCTAAGCGTGTACCTGCGGCGTCTGTTGCGTAAAGGAGCATTCGTTATTTTGGCGTAGGATAACACTTGTTTCCATTCGTCAACGAATCACAGCTAATGCCGAGAAACTCATTAAGTTCGGCGTTGCACGCAAAAATAAAAAATAAAACACACTTCGAATTCGCTGAAATTCGCCAGTACATAAAAGCAAATCGTTTTACGGTCAGGCGGCCGGAAATGGGTGTGGGCTAAAATATGACGATATGATTTCCATCTGGCGCAGCCCATTACGCGAGCTGTCAACGGCACTCGGCGTTGCGTCAGCTCCCCCCCCCTCCCCCCCCTCTACACCAGGGCCACCCCTTTTACCTCCACCAACTTCTCCCTATTACCAACACACTAACAACCCCACCCGACACATACCACTGGGGCGGTTACACTCAACTGGCTGTGTGGTTTTAACTGGAAACTTGTTTGCAACTCGCACTGTCGATAACAAATGAAAGGAAGCGCGCGCTCCTATTGCCATCTGTTCTGTGTCCTCTGTCCCTATGCCTTTTCTGCTGCTGTTCCCCAAATGTATGTGTGTGTGTGTGTGTGTTGTTTACAAGTATGCTTCTCATTAGCTGGTGTTCGTAGAATTGGTAATAGTACTGCAGCAAATAAGCCTTCCAATACAAACTTTTTCAACCGCAAATACGTAAACACGCTGGCTCATTTTGATTTATGAAACGTTGAGAGTTCCATCCATTTGCCACACAACGTTGACAGATGATTGTGCGGTGTGCTGAAACAACTAGTATTGAAGTTGGGAAGTATTGAAAGTAAATTACAGAACGAAGAATTCAGGCAGGGATCGTCTATAAGGGTGGGGGGGGGAGGCAGGGGTCTACCCTCCAGAAATCTAACTATATTAACAAAAATTAATTGCCGCTTGTATGAAAGCGCATCATTTGAGAATGGCTTTTCTTCGTGTTTCTGAGGACAAGGTTTGTATGAAAGAAAAAAAAAAGTTCAGATGTTTGTAAAGCTTAAGGGACTTAACTGCAGGGTTATCAGTCCCTAAATTTACAAACTACATATGAACTACCTTATACTAAATACGGCACAAACATTCATGCCCGAGGGGGGATTCGAACCCCCGACGCGGAACAGCTTCGTGCATCGTAGTATAGCGCGTAGTATCTACAGGAAAATGACAAAATTAAAAAAAAAAAAATAATAATAATAATAAAAAAACTGAAACTACGCTGCCGGCTGGGATCAATTACTAGATTCTCAATGCTGCTTATTCGGTCACTACTCGCCTAGGGACCAAATACGCTGTAACGGAGCGAACAAGTCCGCCAAGTACGTTAGACTAAAGGGAGATGGCATTATGTACACAAAGTTAAAACAGCCAGACAGATTTAACATGAAACGTTATTTCTTTAGAAGCTCATCTGTGTCATTCGTACCTCTATGGTGTTATCAGTGGTGATCATATCTTTGGGGCGTTGCAAAGATAGAATTGATGTAAGTTTGTGGTAATTTTACAAACAAATTGAGTGCAGATCGTGATTTATATTTTTTAAAAGAATGCCTCCATTGCGGCGTCGAAATGTCGGCCGGCGTACGAGGAACGCAATGACTATTAATAAAGTCGTTGGTAGTTTGTGGAATAAATCTTTCATCCCCGTGTTTTTCCCATAGGTGGTGTACCTGGCGTGTTCGATACTTGGTAAACCATCTGCACTGCATCTCTCAGGACGGAGAGACAAAAAACATCGTTCATCAACAAGCGTTACAATGAACGCAACACAAAGACATTCAAAACGTTGTTATTCCATTCCACTTATTATATTTCAATTAATTGTTTTGGTTCACATGGGATTTCTATCAAAGGATGATCATGCTACAATTAATTTGTTTTCAAATCAGATACTCTTAAGAAGATATAAACATGTTATTAAAAACTTGCACTGACCTATTTTACGGCACACTTTAGATTTGCTTGTAGTTTTATGAATGTTTGGAAACATTTTGGACAAAAATAATAAAAATTTAAATAATAGAAAATTATGGGCGATACGGTTACGTCTCTACTGTTGTGATAATATCTATGCAACCAACAAGTAATATTCATTCTGACCGCATTTTCACGTACAGCAAAAATTATTTGATATTTGACTTTAGCTTTGACAGACATATTCCTTTCTTACCTTTTTCCTGTTTAAACTATTGTTTTAATATCTCTCCCACATTTTCATTATATTTTCCCGTTAAAATATTATCACCTGTCTTGCCTTGGTAGTTTCTTCAATTTTCTTTGCCAGTACTAGTAACGAATAACTATAGCCTGGATTGAACGTAGCGTACACTTGGCGTTCGGAAATCAGTCACGTTACATCCCTCGCTCGAAAATCTCTTTTGCATACGCCATCTTGCTTTCTCTATTTGACGCTTTTCTTATTATAGCTCAAGCGTTGTCATTTCAAAGTAATGGCGAACTGAAAATTATGAAAAACACGCCCTTCTTAGGACAATGAATTATAATCTAACATCTAAAAATGCCATGTTAGCAGTTAAAACTTGCAATCGATGGTAAGAGAATTAGGGATTACTCTTGCAGCTGTTCGCCGTATCGTAATGGGCGACGAATTAGTTTGTGATCGAAAAAACTGAGTAACGCCGAAACGATCAAAACAGAAAAAAACAATCCAACCAGCACAAAGTACCGATCAAACCGAAGAATCAATGAAAAGAGAGAAAAAGAGGGTTCATCACCATCTGCAATAAAAAAAAAACTGGGCAAAATTCTCCACGAACAACCCAGAAAGAACATGAACGTACGATCGCGAAGTATCGATCTCCCTGAAGACAAAAAATATAAAAAGGGGGAAAAAATATAACCACCACTGACACTTTTTCCCCTCTTGCTTCCTAAAGGGTTTTGGCACTCTCTTGTTAACTGAACACAACTGTATTCTTCAAGATTCCGAATTGTTCAAAGGTAACAGCGCTTTCTCTGAAAATTGCAATTGTTCTGTTTTGAGAACATGCCATGAAATACATACCAACGAATTGTAAACGTGGGCTTCCTTATCACATGTACATAAACTGAGAAGATACTGTTAACAATGACTGTTTTAATGATGTAATGATCGTAGATTCAAATCGCCGTTATTTTTGCAAATGCCTCTGTAACAGCGAGAGTTACGAAAAACGTAACAGAGGAAAGTCGTAGAGAGTTTTGTTGGCAATTACGATTATATTAAAAACGGCTTTTTTTACTGTTACTGAAGTTTCTTTTTGTCCGAAAATTTGACAATGGGAGGTTCTGGCCTCTGGCGGCCAACAATTATGCCTGTAAAATTTGTTGCTTATCGGTTGAACGGTTCGACTTAAACAAATTACAGACAGACACACAGACAGACATCTTAAAATCGCCGTTACTTTTGCAATTATATCTGAAACGATGCAGATATGAAAAACACACCGAGCAAATTTGTAGAGAATGTTTTCCTCTACAAAATCATGTATTCAGTATCCTTGTCAGATGAACGGTTAAGCCGTTATTTTCATTTACATTTCGAGCTGTCAAAAGGCGATCGCAAAGGCCCACATTTAGTGTTCTACCGTAACCGAAAGTGGGCTGAAACACTTCTATTCTACTCGTTGTAAGAAAAAGATGGTACGCTGTGCGTAAAACTGTTCGGTTTTGTTGCCCTTCTCCCAGTCATTTTTAATATAGGACAGGAAAGTTGCTTTGGGAAAGAAATTCATTTAAAAAGGAAGAGATGTGAAGATGGAAGAGGAGATGGACAAACGAAGGTGGGAGGAGGCGACGGGGAAATAGACGAGGGAGGGATAGTCATACGGAGAAGAAGAGATTAGGGTGTATATCCCATGCACATTAGCTACTGTGAAGCGTTGCCGGGTTTGCTAGTAATGAAATGTAAGTACGGTACTTGAATTATTTTAATGACTGGTGCACGACGGCAGTGCTGCGGTGTTTGCTCTAACGCGTCATGCGGACTGGGCAGCCGTTCCCGCCAGAGTTTCAAGTTCTCTTCTGCCATTGGTTTGTGTTTTGTCAGTGTAAGTTAGTTTACACAGTTTGTATGTCTATGCCCATAGCAGATTAGCCCAAAAGTTTTAAAAACATTTGAACACTTGATCGCCGTGGTAGACATCAGGGGTAGGTAGGTAAACATTGTGTATTTCCCGGCATTTGTGAGGGGAGTACGCAGTTAGTAGTTTGTAGTTCGTGCCACTTCGGGTTGATTCAGTCCGAGTCGGTCTCGCGCAAGGCCACCTGCGAATATTGGACAAAATGAAACCACGTTAGGAATAAAGTCCCAGTCACAGTCTATGCTTAAGGAATGCTTCGAATCTCACAAGGAAACGGTTGCATCCTAACAAATCCTTCTACAGTTTTGTATCACAACATATTTCTGTTCATTAGACGATGCTTTTAATTTCTACGAAGTAGATTTGTCAAGTAAAGGGATTGTGCAAAATGAGTTTATATAGTGGAAAGAAAAGGAAAATGCTTCAAATCTCTTGAAAAAAGGGACAAGAATTTCTTCTCCAACATTTATACCCTTCTGAAATTACTCGCAGCTTTTCCCGTTTCTGTCGCAAACGTAGAGCGAAGTTTCACCGACCTGATGAGACTTATGTCAGGAATAGTATATCTGAAAGTGCGCTTGTAGGCTTGCTTTAATTTTTTGTACTTTTTTAAACATTGTTATATACAGAAGAGAAGTGTAGAACAAACACAAAATTGTGTATTTTAATTTTAATAATACATTCGTTTTACGAAGAAACGATGGAAGAATCAGTTAAGATAAAAACATGGTGATAAGGTTTACATTGGGCAGTCAGGTGTGGGCACAGCAACTAGGCTAAAGAGCATGACATTACGTGGAGTTTGAGACATCGTGACTCCACTTTTGCTGAACATCTTCTGCCTTACGGCCACAGATGCCAACCACAGTCCCACATACTCCGCTTACTTAACAAAGGCCAGAAACCCAATTTACTAGAGGCCTTAGAAATAAACAAACCTCTGGCTCACAGTCCAGGCTTAATATTAAACGATCAAACATTCCTCAATACATCAGCACTTCTGAACCCACCCTAAGCCTCAGAATATACAACTTACCAGGCCAGCTCCATTTTATTCCTCCAATTCTTGTATCTTCTTATTTTACCGTACTCTGATTTTTGAGTCAGCATACGTTTGTAACAGGTTTCAGTATTTTTTTTACTATTACTGTACTAATATGAAGGTGTAATTGTATTTTAAATTTGATGCAACCACCGTTTATTTACTTTCCGTGTTAATACGAGTCTACCTTTGCAATGTATCACACCTGCTATGTACCTTTCTTTGTTAGTACTAAAATTACAAATTATTCTGTTCTCTGTCCTTTTAGGAATTATTTATGTATCTGTGACAACTGTAATTGAATATGTTTATTTCAACCGTTTTTCATTTCGACTATGTACCTCCGATTTATTAAGCTTCACAATACTTCAATGCACCTCACCTATACTCTCCTATCCCACCCCTCTATTTTTGTCTATTTATTTATTTGGTTATGATAGTGTCCCAGATTTCTAATATTTATTCTATGTTCCTTACGTTTAGCGTCACCTTGAATTTGGAACAATTCTTCAAACTTTAGATTCTTGTCTAACTTTATTTTATTCATCGTTGACCCATTGCGTCCACGTTTCATCTTGTCGCGGGGCATATGTGTCCGCTTTCGAGCTACCGGTTTTACAAGCCAGCCGATTGGTGGTTGGCTTCGATATAGATGGGGCGCGTCGGTTTCACGCGGACAGTACGGAGTAGAGGTCTGCAAATCGCCGATTTCGCTCGCTCGTACTCGGTCGAGTGCGCAACGCACGGCGGCGGCGCGCCGAGTGTGTACGCTCGCAGCGAGCGTGTTGACACTCGAAGGAGGCTACGTGGGGCGGCGCGGGCACAGGCCGCAAGCGTAGTGCTGCCGCTGTACTCACAAGGAAACCTGCCCAAGTGTCATTCTCTGATTTCTATGAAATTTTCATATGTTACAATACATGAAAAACTATGGGACACGTATTTTTTTAGCGGCGGAGAAACATATTTAAGGGGTGAAACGGTCCCTCTAAAATTGTCGCTAAAATAGAAACATGGCGATAACTTAAAGACCAGTGAAGCGATTTTAATAATTTTTGGTATGAAAATATCTTTTGATAAAAGACAAAATTCATAGATTCAACTTCGATTAAACCAAAACTATTTTTTGAGCACAAAAAATTGGTCCCCTTAGAGGTAGCTGCCCCCGTAATTGCCACACCCCCTGCAATGTAGGTAGGCCGATCTCTTATCCAGCCATTCCGGAAACATGCAGTCCATTCTTTTGGCTGGTGCATTCGGGTGACATTCTTCAGACGGCCCTAAATAAATAAAGATATCACTGAAATAGGAGGAGCACCATAAATTCATATAGCTGTGTAAAGTAAACAATTGGAAGAAGAGTATTTAAAACAGGTACAGGATATATGAGCATTAGACCGGCATGTGACCCTGACGACGGAAGAAAGCGCGGATCCTATATATTGCACAAAAGCTTGCATGTGTTCTTTATTATGTATATAAGAAAGACTACAGTGGCAGTGGGGATATATGAATGTTGCAATTGGAAAAATTCCCGTTAAGGACTCACTCGGGAAAGGTAGAGGCGCAGCAACCTTGCACAGCGCCAAAATGCTACGGGAATATATATTAACCGGGTGCAACAGAGAGAGATGCACAAACCTAACGGGTGTACATCAATATCGTGTATTTAATATCAATATAAAAGACGGACAAAGTATTCCAGGACTTGAGAGTGATGAGAGGAATGGATATAGAATACAATCATTTCCTCATTAAGATTGCAAGTAACACGTACCACTAAACAGGCACTAACAGTCCACAAAGTGGGAACAAGAAAGAAAGAAAGATCATGGATAACTCATTTAGTAAATGATCTTAGCACAGAAACTTTATATTAATCACGTATAATAACGTGCATGGTAAAGTACAAAATGCGAAACTGACTAGCTAGTTCAACTGGCTCCAGATAACAGCTTTCGAAGCACCGGGAATGGAAACAATTCCAAATTTTGCAGTCAGGTTTTATTCTCTAGCGTCTAGTTTGCTCCCGACACTCGCCTTGGACTCGAGTGGCGAGCGGGCAGTGTGGACGGTCGGGCCAGTCGAGCGTGTGCCGCTCGAACGTGCGTGGAGGAAGTCGAGCGCAGCCAAAACGTCTTGCCGCAAGCTGCAGTACCGACACCTGTCGGACTGTCATAGAACGACATATATCACGCTATTCGAGCGAGCAACCGAGCGATTTGCAGACCTCTAGTACGGAGAGATTGGGAGTAGGAAGAGGGAAGGCGAGGTGTGTTGGCTGTGTGACGCCGGCATTGTGCAGTGTGTGGCGGAACTCGGTCTGCTGCGGCCCGAGCAGCAAGTCACCGGTGGTGGGACGGCCGAAGCCTGTGTGTGCGGCCGCGGCTCGTCTTGTCAAGTGTTAAACGCGCTTCCTCCTGGTGTGCTTTGGCGTCGTCTGTAAGTGACTTTGAACGGTGGGACTCCAAGCTCGTGCTTGTCTGACTCTTTTCCCGTGCTTTCTCTCCTCACCGTGTAAAATTCTGGTTGTTGTCAGCAGGTAGTTCGGTTCAGTTTCGTGCTTGATCTTTCGACTCTGGTTCCGTGGTGCTCTATTTGTGGTGTCGCACAAGTACAAAGTGCGCGCCACCTACTTTCGCCGCGCGTCGCCATGCACGCACGGCGCGGCGTTCTCACGACGTCAGCCACGAGCGCCCTGTGCCACAACTCGGCTCGTGGCCACAACTGAACGACATCGTTCACTTGGAACTGAGATAGGAACCAGTAAACACTTCGGAATCAGATAGGCACCAGTGAAGACTTTGCTATCGGACGGACACTAGGCAGACCTCTAGCTGAACTATGTATCAGCAGTCTGCAGTACTGAGCTATGTAAAAGTTAAGTATTGTATAAATTCTGTGCAATATATATCTCGTTCTAATTTACTCTAGTGTTTCTGGTTTCTGGCTGCTCCCCTCCGTACCTGCACCAGCGTGCTATCTTTATTCCTGTGTCGGACTCATTCCACTCGGCCACCGACACTTACGACGTAAACGAGACACAAAAGCGGCGACGAGGCTGGGACACAAAAGTGGCGACGAGGATGGGATACAAAACTATTCATTTTCCCCTGGAGTTAGTATGTTACATTTGAAAATTGTTTAAACTGTTAAAGGTGAAATTTTAGATCTAGTTGGTTAATTTTGAAATCTACTAAAGGCACTCGAAGTCAGACCAGTGTCATTTGCAGTGTGGCTCTTCTGCTAGTGTTTGGTTATTACGAGCCTGACCTGAAATTGGTACTGCACCTCATTAATGAACATAAATCTAGTGTTTCGGTGACTGTTCTTGTTTCTCGAGTTGTCAACTTAAGTGTTATACTACAGGAGGTGTTTTTTAGTATTGGTAGCTGCAAGGTTAAGCTGCGTCAAACGCGCCCCAATTTTAACACAGGCAATTTTGTGTTTTAGAGTGTACTGACACTAGTGTAGCTCGATGGAGCGTTTCGAGGGGCGCATTCTTTAATCAGAGTTAGTCTGGCAGTCTCGCTGATTTGGGAGCGCGAGAAGACTGCTGCCTTCTGTTTTGGTAAATTTGTAATTTGTCAGCGAGGCGAAGGCTTGCTGACAGTTGCTGACGTACCTTGTCTTCTTAATGTTTAAATTTGATTCATTTCTCTGTGATGTCAGCTGTTTTCAAAGCTCGTAAAAATTCAATCCGGTTGAAAATATCAGTTGCACTTGCAATTGATTTCAATGTTAAACAATACATTAAACTGAAATGTTTGGTGTAGAAGATTGTTGTTGGCGTAGCCTTTACTTAAAACTGTTTTGAGGCAACAGAGTTGTGATTGAGTCGAATAGTATTTCTATATACTTGTATGATTATCGTAAATTGCTTATGCTGTTTCCCCCATGCAGTTGTGTGGACACAAAAAATAATAATGAAATGAATTTGTCTTAGAGTATCCTCGTGTAGATTCCGTCCTTCCACTTCAGCAGCCTTGTGCACTGCTATTCCCTTTCAACCGTAATCATTGTTTTCAAGAATTTGTTTGCACTGTTTCTCGATGTGTAGTATCTATCTTCTCTTTAGCAGTACTATTCATTTACAGATTTCATTGAAATATTTATTTACACTCTTAGTGCTCCATCCAAGAAGATAATTCATTTCTCTACATTTAACATCTCTTCTGGTTTGTTGACAGCCAAGTTCTTAGACTAAACTTCAGTAAGTTGGCCTAAGAAGCCGGAAATCGATTGACAAAATAAATAAACCTTTAGAACAAACACGAATATGTGTATTTTAGTTTATATATTCTTTTTATTCCCAGTAAGATAAACGATCGATAAAACAAATATTGTTGATCATCAAATGATCACTTTAATAAACATCCTCGTAAGATATCTCCAAAAGAATACCCACCCAATACAGTCTTTTGAATTATAGTTGGTGAAACACATATGCGTGTCTGTGCAGAAAGAAAAAAAATAAGTTTTGGAAATTAATACATAGACGACAGATCATACCAATACTTACTGCTAGAATCACTCTAAACACGATACCCACAAGCGCGTTTTCACCGTTTATAATTTGGGTAAGTGTTAGCAGATGAGACATTGTTAAAACTTTGGCTAGTGTTTTCTCGACTCTGTCATAATCACAGGATGCCGATTACCGCGGCAATGTACGGTCCATGATTGAATTCGGCATTGTCGTGCTAGTCGCCATCTTGTGATTACAAAACCGAAGAGGAAGCAATGAGCAGCTGTACAATCATCATAGCGAGGCAATAATAACTGAGATATTTGCTTCATTATTTTTTTAAATAGCTTTATCTTTCATAATTTAATGTCAAAAATTGTTTGATCTCGGTAGAGCAGAAAGAGCTTCAGCGAAAATTAGCCTCTGAATATGAGCAGAAAAATGTATACAAAATATCATGCGGTGTCTAATTAAAAATACTTCACATTAATCGTACCCCCCACCCCACCCAAAATAATTATTTAATTGATACATTCGCCCCTGACGTTTTGTGCACCATGGACAATCGGCTCGGAGACCATGGCTGCGTTTACCCTTGATGCACCTCTGATGGTGTACGCAATGACCGCAATGACGAATCTGGGTGCACGAATGACAAAACGTCATGTTTTCGGATGAATCCACGTTGTGTTTACAGCATCATGATGATCGCATCCGTATTTGGCGACATCGCGGTGAACGCACATTGTAAGCGTGTATTCATCATCGCCACGCGTTCCGGTCACCTCTTGTTCGCATCGACGGCACTTTGAACAGTGGCCTTTACATTTATGATGTGTTACGACCCGTGGCTCTACCCTTCATTCGATCCCTGAGGATCTGCAGGATAATGCACGATCGAATGTTGAAGGTCTTGAACGGGCCTTTCTGGATTCGGAAAAATATTCGACTGCTTCTCTAGCCACCACATTCTCCAGATCTTTCACTAACTGAAAACGTCTGGTCAATGATGGCCTAGCAACTGGCTCGTCGCAATACGCCAGTCACTACACTTCATGAACTGTGGTATTGTGTTGAAGCTGTATGGGCATCTGTACCTGTACACGCCATCCAAGCTTAATCCCCTGGCGTAACAATGCCGTTATTACGGCCAGAGAGAGAGTCCACCCCCATGAACCACAGACATTGCCGAGGTGGGGTGGCTTGCGTGCCTCAACGATGCAGATAGCCGTACCGTAGGTGCAACCACAACGGAGGGGTATCTGTGGAGAGGCCAGACAAACGTGTGGTTCCTGAAGAGGGGCAGCAGCCTTTTCAGTAGTTACAGGGGCAACAGACTGGATGATTGACTGAGCTGGCCTTGTAACATCAGCTAATGTGGCTTTGCCATACGGTTACTGCGAACGGCTGAAAGCAAGGGGAAACTACAGCCGTTACTTTTCCCGAGGACATGCAGCTATACTGTATGAAAATATGATGATGGCATCCTCTCGGGTAAAATATTCCGGAGGTAAAATAGTCCCCCATTCGGATCTCCGGGCGGGGACTACTCAGGAGGATGTTATCATCAGGAAAGACAATACTGGCATTCTACGGATCGGAGCGTGGAATGTTAGATCCCTTAATCGGGTACGAAAATTAGAAAATTTAAAAAGGGAAATGGATAGGTTGAAGTTAGATATAGTAGGGATTAGTGAAGTTCGGTGGCAGGATGAACAGGATTTCTGGTCAGGTGAGTACAGGATTATAAATACAAAATCAGTTGGGGGTATCACAGGAGTAGGACTGATAATGAATAAGAAAATAGGAATGCGGGTAAACTACTATGAGCAGCACAGTGATCGCATTATCATTGTCAAGATAGATACGAAGCCAACACCGACAACAGTAGTACAGGTTTATATGCCAACTAGCTCTGCCGATGATGAGGAGATCGAAGAAATATATGAGGAGCTAAAGGAAATTATTGAGACAGTTAAGGGAGAGGAAAACTTAATTGTGATGGGAGACTGGAATTCGGTAGTAGGAAAAGGAAGAGAAGGAAAAATAGTAGATGAATATGGACTGGGCAGAAGGAATGAAAGAGGAAGTCGCCTGGTAGAATTTTGCACGGAACATAATTTAATCATAACAAACACGTGGTTTAAGAATCACAAAAGAAGGTTGTATACTTGGAAGAGACCAGGAGACACTGGAAGGTATCAGATAGATTTTATAATGGTAAAACATAGATTCCGGAATCAGGTTATAAACTGCAAGACATACCCAGGGGCAGATATAGACTCTGACCATAACTTGTTATTCATGAACTGTAGGCTGAAACTGAAAAAACTGCAGAAAGGTAGGAAAATAAGGAGATGGGACTTAGATAAATTGAAGGAAAGTGAAGTTCTGGTGAATTTCAGAGGGAGATTTAGACAACAATTGGCAGAAACAGGGGGAAATAAAACAGTAGAAGAGGAATGGGTAGCATTGAGAGATGAAATAGTGAAGGCAGCAGAGGACAAAATATGTAGAAAGGCAAGACCTACAAAAAATCCTTGGATGTCACAGGAAATACTAAATTTAATTGACTAAAGGAGAAAATATAAAAATGCAGTAAATGAAACAGACAAATTGAAGTACAGACGACTAAAAAATGAGATTGACAGGAAGTGCAAAATGGCTAAGCAGGAGTGGCTAGAAGCCAAATGCAAATCTGTAGAAGAATGTATAAGTAGATACCGCCTACAGGAAAATCAGAGAGACATTTGGGGACAAGAAAAGCAATTCTACAAATATCAAGAACTCAGATGGGAAACCAGTTCTCAGCAAAGAAGGGAAGGCTGAAAGGTGGAAAGAGTACATAGAGCAGCTCTACAAAGGAAATGAACTGAGAGGCGATGTTGTAGGAAGGGAAGAGGAAGTAGATCAAGATGAAATAGGAGATATTATACTGAGAGATGAATTTCACAGAGCCCTGAAAGACCTAGGTCGGAACAAGGCCCCAGGAGTAGATGACATACCCTCAGAGCTACTAAAGTCTCTGGGAGAGCCAGCCATGACAAAACTATTTGAACTGGTGTGTAGGATATATGAGACAGGCGAAATACCCTCAGACTTTAAGAAAAATGTAATAATCCCCATTCCAAAGAAATCAGGTGCAGACAGGTGTGAAAATTACAGAACCATCAGTTTAATAAGTCATGGTTGCAAAATTTTAACACGAATTATCTACAGGAGAATGGAAAAGCTAGTAGAAGCTGACCTAGGGGAAGATCAGTTTGGATTCAGGAGGAACATAGGAACCCGGGACGCAATACTTACCTTACGTCTTATCTTAGAAGATAGATTAAGGAAAGGCAAATCTACATTTTTAGCCTTTGTAGATTTGGAGAAAGCGTTTGACAATGTTGACTGGACTACACTCTTTCAAATTCTGAAGTCAGCAGGAGTAAAATACAGGGAAAGGAGAGTTATCTACAACTTTTACAAAAGCCAGACCGCAGTTATTAGACTCGAAGGGCATGAAAGGGAAGCATCAGTTGGGAAGGGAGTAAGACAGGGTTGTAACCTTTCTCCGATGTTATTCAATTTGTACATCGAGCAAGCGGTGAAGGAAAGCAAGGAAAATTTTGGAATAGGAATTAAAGTTCAGGGGGAAGAAATAAAAACATTGCGTTTTGCTGATGACATTGTAATTCTGTCAGAGACAGCGAACGACCTGGAAGAGCAGTTGAATGGAATGGACAGTGTGTTGAAGAGAGTGTACAAAATGAACATTAACAAGAGCAAAACAAAAATAATGGAATGCGGTCTTAGAAAATCAGTCGATGCTGAAGGAATTAGATTAGGTAACGAAACAGTGAAGGTGGTAGATGAGTTTTGTTACTTGGGTAGTAAAATAACATGCGATGGTCGCAGTACAGAGGATATAAAATGCAGAATGGCAATGGGAAGAAAAGCATTTTTGAAAAAGAGAAATTTGCTAACATCGAATATTAATTTAAGGGTAAGGAAGTCTTTTCTGAAGGCATTTGTGTGGAGTGTTGCCTTGTACGGGAGTGAAACATGGACGATAAGCAGTGCGGGCAGGAAGTGGATAGAGGCTTTTGAAATGTGGTGCTACAGAAGAATGCTGAAGATTAGGTGGGTAGATCACATAACTAATGAAGAGGTACTGAACAGAATTGGCGAGAAAAGGAGTTTTTGGCATACCCTAACTAAAAGAAGGGATCGCTTGGTAGGACACATTCTCAGACATCGAGGAATCGTAAATTTAGCATTGGAGGGAAGTGTGTGGGGTAAAAATCGCAGGGGGAGGCCAAGAGACGCGTATAGTAATCAGATTCAAAGAGATGTGGGTTGTCGTTGTTATGAGGAGATGAAAAGGCTTGCTCAGGATAGAGTAGGGTGGAGGGCTGCATCAAGCCAGTCTCCGGACTGAAGACCATAACAACAACAACGGCCAGAGGTGGTTGTTCAGGGTACTGATTTTTCAGGATCTATGCACCCAAATTGCGTGAAATGTAATCACATGTCTGTTCTAGTATAATATATTTGTCTAATGAATACCTGTTTATCATCTGCATTTCTTCTTGATGTACTAATTTTAATTGGCAGTAGAGTAATATTCTAGCAGAGATGATGCTTTCGTGGACCTTGAAATTCACGATGATCTGCAGTAAAAGAGGTGGTTATCAAGCGATTGCTGTACTTCACTGAGTTTGATACCAATCTTAGTTTTTTAAAGGAAGCTAAATTTTTTTACCTTGACAGGAGCTTGAATACTATGCTCTAAGAAAAAGTACAGAAGTTACAGTTAATCACTATTACCGTTTTCTACACTTCCACACTTGCGCTCTCATAATGGAAAGCCGGCCGCGGTGGCCGAGGTGACTGAGGCGCTCCAGTCACGGTCAGCACGGCCACTACGGTCGAGGGTTCGAATCCCCCCTCGGGCATGGATATTTGTGCCGTCCTAGTTCGTAAGTAGTTGATAAGTAGTTTGTAAGTTTAGGGACTGATGACCCCGTAGTTAAGTCCCATAAGCTTAACAAACATTTGAACATTTTCATAATGGAAATCTTTAAGCAGTTGGATCGATTTCCGAACTTGTTTTCGTCCGCCAGTAAAGATTTTCATTTACGTAGTATCTCTAATAAGCTACAGTACGTCCCTTAAACAATAATTCACAGGTGGATGTGTGCCGCGGCGGATTAGCCGTGCGCACTAGGAGCGCCGTGCCGTGTGGCGCGAGGTTTTTCGCCGTCGGGGGTTCGATCCCAACTTCACGCATTGGTGTTGGTGTAGTCCTTAGGTAAGTTTACCTTAGTTGTTTGTAAGCTACGGACTAATAACCAAGCGTTGATTCCGATAGATGTACAAAGGTTTGAACATTTTTGAACAGGTGGATATGAAACTATCAGAATTAATAACTTTCTACAAAATATAATAAATATTTATCTTCAGAATACGGAGTTGATTCTTAACGACCAGAATTTATCCGTTATCTTTTATGCTGTTCTGTACGGTATTGTCACAAAATGAAACTCTCTGTGAAACTAAAGTGGCGGGTACACCTGTTCGGGAATTGCCGACCAAAGAGTTTCTCCTTCCGCGAGAACAGACGTCAGCGACCAGCAACGCAGCCGCGGAGTCGTGATTCATTGAGGCGCGCTAAGCATAGCGCCGCCGGACATTCGAAAATCCGGGACATCGACCAGACTCGTTTCTTAGTAATGCAGGCGAGCGGCAGGCAACAGGCAACAGGCTACGCCCGGGCCTCAGCGTTCACGCCACCGCGCATGCGCAGATTCACCACCACCTGAAAAAGACATAAGGGCTGTACGCGTCACAACATGGCGTCGTGGGCAGGCGATAGGTGTTTATAAAACATTCGCGTTCTACAGAGATGGAAACAGGAATTAACTAAATGTGTGGGATAGTTCCTGGGACTTGACGACAAATGGAACAGGGATGGTAAACTAGTAGTACGCTTGCCAATGGCACTCGAACAACTAATTTGTGCACGGCATTAAGTTTAAGAAATCACATGCGTAATAGAAAAGCTGATATGTTCGTCTACATTTGAAAACATAGTACCAAAGGAAATTATTTATTAAGGAGGTGAAGGAAAAATGATTCAGAAGGAAAGGATTGAATTTAGCTGCATTGAAATTATAAAATGGCGTCAAGTTAAACTGTGAGCAGGGCTGGGAATAGAACCCGAGCCTCCCACTTCGGGCCAGCGGTTGCCTTAAGCACTTTTTCTCTCTTTTTTATTTTTTTAATTTCTTTTTACCTTTTGGCGCCTAACTACTATGTCCCACATAAACCTAAACATGTAGCCTGCCCCCCCCCCCCCAAAAAAAAAGAAGAAAAAGAAAAAAATAAATAAATAAAAAAAAAGTCTAGTTCCACCGCCACTTTTACCCTATACTAAATCAAGGATGCAGCTAAGGGAAAGGAAAAGAAATAATGTGTTCTTTTATTTAAACTTCATGGCTTTTATTTTAAATACAAATAGACACCAGAAGAAAAAAAACAAGGCCCATCCTAACCGTTGTGATTTGATGTCCTACCGAATTCTTTGAATTATAAATAAAATTAAAAAAGATTTTTTCCTTCTTCATCTTGAACGTAAGGAAGGTATTCAACTCGACTTTCTGTACTGTCTGGAACCTTGGCCGTCTTCTCGTGGCGTGTTTATTACCGGTAAATTCGATCATAACTCAATTTTTTATTAATGAACCAGTTCATTTTCAGTCGGCTACCCGCACTCGCCTCCCGTCCGCCTCAAACTTCCACAAGTCACACGCTATGGCTGTGACATCGTCCATTCTCACTCGCCATTGCAGATTCCCGTGCGAGGTGGAAGGTTTGACCTCATCTGCGGTACAGTAAATGAACCAAACGCCGCCTTCACCTTTTAACCTGTAAATGAAAACTAAAGATTATTTTAGACTGAAGGTCTTGGTACCTATGGAACTTTCGTTGTAAAATTTTAATAATGATTCTAAAATTGCTAGAGAGTGCTTGAATAATCAAAAGATGTTATCAGTAGATTATTCATTTTCAATTCACAAGATGTTTCCGCCGTAGCCCATCATCTGGTGATCTGTCAATAAGATACATATACAGCCAATTAATTATATACACTAAATTATTTGCAATCTATAATTAACATATGAAATATTTTTTCATAATTTTACATAATTTAGAATTACATACCGATATTATATAAATTTAGATTTTATGTATTCAAATTTGTCATATTAAATACTGTTGTTATATGAAATATATATATATATATATATATATATATATATATATATATATATATATATATATATATATATATATATATAATTATTTTAGAAAATATTCTATGGCAATTTATCATGTGAGTAACGGAAATTAGAGTAGAGGCCTTATTTATTCAAGATATAAGGTCAAAATAAAGGGCACCATGTTAAACAAATATCAAAAATTAAATAAATACCATATTTCCAAAAAAGTGAACTTCTCAAAATTAATTACTGAAACATGTTGTGAATTGAAAATAAATAATGTACTGATAACATCTTTTGATTATTCAAGCAATCTCTAGTAATGTTAGAATCAGTATTAAAATTTTAGAAAACTAAAGAGTGGCTCCTGAAATACACCATATCTTATCAATCGACATGTCTCCAGAGTCCGCCCCCGTAGTCCAGTGGACAGCGTGGCGGATGCCACGAAGAAGGCCTGGGATTCTCGCTCGGGTTGAAAATTTTCTCCGCTCGGAGAGGGGGTGTTGTGCTGTCTTCGCCATCATTTCATTATCAACGACACGCAAGTCGCCCATGTGGCTCCAACTAAGACTTGCACGAGGCAGGCCACACACGATTCTAGCTCGGGTCTAACGGCCAAAAATGCCACACGAAATCATCATCAACATGTCTCCAGAGAATGGAGCGATGTACAACATAACTGTATAAATATCGGCATGTACGATAAACAAGTGAATGTCCGCGTATCAATGAACTATCGCGGCCATTGCTACAGCATGTTTCAGGTTTTTGATAGATCCTCTCATTCAAATAATTATTTAATGATTTCGACGATGCCTCACAATGGAAATAAGTTTTTTTAATCTAAGATAACTGGTATGAAATAAATGTTTTAAGATTCCTGATGATGCTCCAAAGCGGCGAAACGATAAATATAAAATTTGTTGGCTCGAAGAAGTACTTGGGAGCATGGTTACGAAAAAAAGAAAATACACTGCCGGAAATTAAAACTAGTGCATCTTTCAAGAGTTTTTAAATTGCTACATATTTATTGTTGGAAAAACTGAGGTAAATTACATGATCTACAAGCAGTTCTGAGGTAGGGACACCCAAATTAAGAAGTTGAATTAGTTGCAAACTGAGGTAGACTTGCTAGTACTGCGTTTACAAGCCTGAAAATTGCTTTATTGCTGACTCTGCCTGTAAGTTTAAGATCTCCTCCTATCCATGGAGAAAGCTTTAAAAACCTGGAGTATGGAATTTTTGTGGCAGTGTTTCCATCCTGTAAGTGACGCTCTTGAGCTGTTATTTTATTTGGTTCCTTAAACTGCTGCAACCCACAAGACAGATATGTCGTGGTGGTAGAGAAATACCCCTACAGTGTTCTCAGTACTAGCATGTCTACCTCAGTTTGGGACTTATTTACTGACTCAGCCCCGCATAAGATGGAGTAACCTCCACAGGCGACACGGTTCAAATGTTTGTTAAGCTTAAGGGACTTAACTAGGGGGTCATCAGTCCCTAAACTTAAAAAATACTTATGAACTACCTACAACTAAGGACGGAACAAATATCCATGCCCGAGGGAGGATTCGAACCCCCGACCGTAGTGGCCGTGCAGACCGTGACTGGAGCGCCTCAGTCCCCTCGGCCACCGCGGCCGGCGCGACACGGTAGCCATTAACACTGGAATTCATACGATCATACTGACAGCGAATGCCGTCTTCGGATAAATTATTCCACGCCTCCTCAACCTATTCACGTAGTTCTTAAACGGCATATTGACAAGTCATACATATGGTTTATTGACAAGTCATACGTTGACGACATAAAAGTTTTCTGGGTATGGTACCGCGTCATGATGTAAGGCTATTACTTAAATAACCAACGTTTCGGCCAACGTTACAGTGGCCTTCATCTGGGTAACGGGTGTGAGCTGGTTGTTACTACACTTTATATTACTTTCATTTAGACATTACGTCATAATTTTTTAAAATAAGCGATATTATTGGTGAATGTATTGCGGAAGAGTGGAACTTTATTTTGATAGGATGCTGAGGTGGAAGGGGTGGGGGTTAGCCGTTGCCTATTGCTTCTTGCATAGCGAGACATGATTGGTCTTCATCGGCGAATGGGGTGAGGGCTTCCGTGTCTCTCCTGCTGGCCGTGGGCCGCGCGGCGGCAGTAGCTTACTGGTGACGCTTGCGTGTTGTGATGTCAGTGCGGCCTATTTCGCTGTGATGTCCGGTAGCCAAGAGGGGGCAAGCCTGAGTCCATCTTCTCTATTCATGTTATTGGGGTGTAACAATTTCGATGGCTTCCCTTATCTTGCGTTTGACCATCCCTGGTTGCTTGGCGAGTATTCTGGCATCGTTAAATTTTATCTTCCTGCTGCAATCTTGCTGGTGTTCGGCTACTGCAGATTTATTGTGTTGGCGTAATCGAATGTAGCGTTCAAGTTCCCGTATGCGTGTTGCCACTGCCCTCCCTGTCTCACCTATGTACACTTCCCCACACTCGCATTCCACCTTGTATACTCGTGATGAATGTAGTGCGTCTATGTTGTCCTTTGTGTTCTTGTAGGATGCGAACAGTTTCGTCTACTGGAACATTGGTGAATAATGACTTTATGTCGAAGCTGACCATGATGTCCGTGGGTAAAATTGTTGCTTCCTTAATGCGTTCTATAAAGTGTGTCGAGTTCTTGACGTACGAGTCAGTTTTCCCAACTAGAGGTCTTAGTTTTCTTCTACAGCAGTCGCAAGATCAAGGATGCACTTGGTTCCACAAAGGACAACATAGACGCACTACATTCATCACGAGTATACAAGGTGGAATGCGAGTGTGGGGAAGTGTACATAGGTGAGACAGGGAGGGCAGTGGCAACACGCATACGCGAACATGAACGCTACATTCGATTACGCCAACACAATAAATCTGCAGTAGCCGAACACCAGCAAGATTGCAGCAGGAAGATAAAATTTAACGATGCCAGAATACTCGCCAAGCAACCAGGGATGGTCAAACGCAAGGTAAGGGAAGCCATTGAAATTGTTAAACACCCCAATAACATGAATAGAGAAGATGGACTCAGGCTTGCCCCCTCTTGGCTACCGGACATCACAGCGAAATAGGCCGCACTGACATCACAACACGCGAGCGTCACCAGTAAGCTACTGCCGCCGCGCGGCCCACGGCCAGCAGGAGAGAAACGGAAGCCCTCACCCCATTCGCCGATGAACACCAACCATGTCTCGCTATGCAAGAAGCAATAGGCAACGGCTAACCCCCACCCCTTCCACCTCAGCATCCTATCAAAATAAAGTTCCACTCTTCCGCAATACATTCACCAATAACTTCGATTATTTTAAAAAAATTGTGACGTAATATCTAAATGAAAGTAATATAAAGTGTAGTAACAACCAGCTCACACCCGTTACCCAGATGAAGGCCACTGTAACGTTGGCCGAAACGTTGGTTATTTAAGTAATAGCCTTACATCATGACGCGGTACCATACCCAGAAAACTTTTATGTCATCTGACTATGGCCGCGGAAGGAGGTTGGAACACTTGCGCGGAGTGACACTTGCGCGGAGTGACACTTGCGCGGAACCCGGGGCCCTTGGGGCGACTAATCGCTTTTCCTGGGTACAGGCCCACCAAAAAGTCTAGCCCTGCTGTTGTCAAGTTTCCACACTGTCAACATAACACGAAAATCAGTGAAATTGCACAACCCTTTGCAAGCTGAAGAGCAATATAGTGACTTGTTCTAACTACATATTAATCCGTTGAGTGTTCCTCCTGTAAACAAAAAGGTATTTTAATACTGATAATGTTTGGAGAGTTAGTCTCTGCTACTACAAGACTTTGACTTTCCACAGTCATACCTCCTAAAAGCTTATTATTCAGAACACTAAGCATATCAAGACACCTGCGCAAGCAATAAATATATTAGGCATCCTGCACAGATACGTTGATGTAATTGACCGCTATGTAGTTAACCCCACTATCACGCAACTTCCATCTCTTTAAAAATAGCTACTATGCTTTTTAATAGGAGATGCAACCTTAAACCTTCAATTAAAAAACGTTAATAATAAGTCAATGAGTATTTTACATACTTAAAGCGTTTATTCGTAGACCCCAAAACTATTTGGCTGTATTCGAATTACAAATACATCTAAGAAATATATGAAATACGGAATGTGTAAGGGAATGTCATACACCGAAAAATGCTAAAGATAAATTCTATTTTCCATCACCGTCATATAGAACCATTTTTACTCCGAACTTGGCATAAACCAACAGGGAGAAACAAGTTGCAAGACTTCCAGGAAAAATGGAGCGAAATTGACAGCCAATAGTTGGTTATAAATTACATTGCCTGTTAACTGTATAAATATAAATTACGGAATACGCGGAAATACTGTTCAGTACAGTCAAAAAGGTCTAAGGTAATAGGCAGTGGTTTACAATCAGATATCCGTATCACTCTCCTCCTCAAGAAGTCTGTGTGAAGATTTATATTCAGAACATTCAAGAAAAAGATGTTGAAACTACAAGAAGCAGCTCATTTACTCAGGAAGGGAAAACGTTATGGTGCCCGTAAATTTGAATGGCTGTATCTCTTGTAGTAACATTTAATTTTTGATAAAATGTTAAAATCCAATAAACCAGAATTTTGTTTTTCTAAACTCAGTGCCAACTTTTTTTTGTAGAAATTTTTGCAGGAAGTAGTCTTGACGTGATTTCATACTTCTATGCATTAATATTATCAAACATGTAATTTGTGTCACAAATTGCGCGACCGGTCCGGTCGGAGGTTCGAGTCCTTCCTCGGACATAAGTATGTTTGTTTGTACTTTGCCTAAGTTATTTTAAGTAAGATTAAGTAGTGTGTAAGTCTAGCGACCAATGATCTAAGTAGTTTGGCCGCATAAGACTACACATATACACGTAATTTATCTATTTCATAACCACATTTAAATACTAATAATTAAAGAAACTTAAAAGAGAAATTTGAATTAAACTCTGAAAACAAATGATTGATATTTCTCATGAGATGAATGCACACAACCGTTGTCTTATGTCTTGTGAATGTACCTACAAATTCTGCCATATGAAAATTGTAGTGTGAGTCCCAAATATGTTTTTTTTGTAATAACATTAAAAACATATTAAAAATTCAGAACTCGAAAATCAGTGAAGTTTTGGACTTGAAGCGTTTTGTGTTGCTACATCTTTACATAGTAGACACGATTTTAAAATTTGGTTGCTATCGCCAAAGTAGACGAAACGTTAAATTTTTTGGTGTAATCTTCTCCGTGTAGACTGTATGTTGTAGAAGTCTACGTCGAACCTAATCATACCTCTGAGGAGAAAACGTTGTCTGCACTTCTCCTGCGTTTCCAGTCGGCTGTGCTGTGCTACGTAACGATATCGTACCATTCCACTTTACCGAGAGCTATATATGTATTGGTGTGATGTCTGTTCTTTCGAAATAAGACATCACACCAATATATGTATCATTTAGACGCAAAGATTCTGGGTTCTGTTTTCATCGCTACCGCGATTAACAACGTTAGATCTCGTGTGTAAACAAAATGTTCAAATGTTTGTATAGTCTATGGGACTTAACTACGGGGTCATCAGTCCCTAAACTTACAAACTACTTATGAACTACTTACGAACTAGGACGGCACAAATATCCATGCCCGAGGGGGGATTCGAACCCCCGACCGTAGTGGCCGTGCAGACCGTGACTGGAGCGCCTTAGTCTCCTCGGCCACCGCGGCCGACGTGTGTAAACACTCAAAGGAGTGCCACTGGAAAAATACATAAGTAACACCTGTTGTTTGAGACTTGAAGATGACCTGAAATTAGCCGAAATCGATATCTCATAATAAACATAAGGTGTAGCTGTCTATATTTCATAATGCTATTCCTAACATATTTAAAAGCTGCTCAAAACCACCTACAAAAAACCTTTATAATGAGGTTGTATATAATTCCACGATCAAATTGTGTTTTAGTTATTTGTAGTAATACACCCAAAGATCTGCCCTTGCTTTTAGTGCCTTGATCAGCTGTTTATTTTTAGAGGTATTACTAGGAACAGGAAAAATTCGCATTTGCGATTAATGCGAATATAGATGCGAATAGGGGACTGATAACCTAGCTGTTTAGGCCCCTCAAAACAACCAACAACAACAACAATAGATGCGAATTCTGACTCAAATGCAGTAAATCCGAAATTGCAGTTGCGCTCAATTCCGATTTCATCACATTCCTCTTCACATGTTGCTGTATTGTAAATCGAGTGATATTTGTATGACGTGTTATCTCCCTGTTGAATGAGGCTGTGATATCTCCGGGCCGTTACTACTGCTCCACCTCGCTCGGTGGGCCTTTCCCTGAATACGGCACAGGTAGCGGCGGGAGGGCGAGGAGTAGGGGTGGTGTATCCCTACTTCTGGAACACCCTGTTCACTACCTGCAGCGTCCGGGTGTCCGCGCAAGTGTCTACAAATTCCCTTTCCGCGCAAGTGTCACTCCCCGCAAGTGTCACAAACTCCCGCGGAAGCCTACGTAATTAAGTCATACGGTTCTTCCCGATATATTCCATAGGTGCTCGAGTAGAGACTACTCGGGTATCCGCGCTAACCAAGGAACCTGCTGCAGTGTTGTGAGAGGGGGGTGGGGGTTCGCCATTACCGGAGGCAGTAGTCGCACCATAAAACAACCAGCCAGGAGCATGCCTAAATACTAGGTGTTTCGAAGTGCAAAAATCGTATGCCTAAGAAAAGTGAAATGTATTTTATACTAAATTTAATCTATTTCTTATTTATCTGTGTTAATAATGGAAAACGAAATGCCTGAAAGCTGTTTTCAGGTGCATGGCGATAGCTAAATTTACAAGATGGTTTTTTATTGTTTACAAATCGACTTTCCAGTGGGACCTTGCTCAACGACCATAATTCGCTTCCGAGTTTTAACTGTAATGCGGAACCTCGTTATGCAACGTACATTTTACTATCGGAATTCATGAAATGATATCAAGTGTTTCATTAAGAAAAAATGAACTAAAATTTATCCTTCAGTGTACTATAGTCTATTTACGTTGCAAATGAAACAGCAACCCTATAAACCACAGATGGTGCCATTGATAAAACATTCAATGCTGTATATAAGAAAGATGTATCAACAGAAACAATTAAATTGGTTGCCTTTGAAAATATACACATAATTGAGTTATGGTTTGGGGGTAAGAGGTCGCTAAAATATTTTTCTTTAAGAAACAATGGTTTAAAGCGCATTTGTAGGCGAGCATTATCCTGTTGAAACAACACTTCACCTTGTGTAGCGACAATGGGGAAAGAACGGAACTTACAACATCACAAAGTACCGCCCCGCCGCTCGGAAGGCCGAAATTTGATCCATATCCGACTCGATCAGCACGAGTCGGAGTCAGTGGCATGGCTCCTGTTTCGGTCTTACGTTTCTATCACACTGAGCGCAATGATTGTAAACATTCCCTATTAAAGGGCACACAATTATGGCGCTCTAAAATATGTGTTTCTACGCTCACTCCGGGTGGAGGATGTTCAAACCATTATTAATAGGAATGACGGGTATGGTTGTCACACGGGTTGTTTGTCACAAAGTTTATAACTCGACCACCATATGTTCCACTCTGCTGGAATGACTTCGTTAAGAGTGGCAGCTGTCCAGAATCATTTGTTGGTAGTGGTGGTGAGTTAAATTTAAAGCATTACGACCATCCCATTTTTAACTATAGAACTCTCTGATGTACTGATAATGGGAATTCAATAAAATAAGTTCCGTTTCTATTTCTATCCGCGGCAGCGCTACGATCGCAGTTACGAGCATGCGTGGCAATTACTCTGACTCGAGGACTGGTCGAGCGTTTTGAGGCGCTATGTTGCGATGCACGAGGTAGTTCCCCGTCGGGGTTTCGAATCCCCCCTCGGACATAGATGTTTGCCGTCTTTAGTATAAGGTAATTTATGTTTGTAAGTTTAGGGACTGATGAACCCGCAGTTAAGTCCCATAAACTTTACAAACATTTGAACATTTGAACTCTGACTCAAGGAGAAGATATGTACTCCATTTTCAGATCGCTGCTGCCGACGTGTGTTTTGTATTGCTTCTTTATAATTTCAGTCGTAATTGTAAATGCCGCCGCGTGTGAAAGCGGATCTATGATTCGTTTTCTACGTGCAAAGGAAGTTAACTAAAGGATATTCATCGTCAAATCGCCGAGGTTTACGGACAAAATGCTGTGAGTGATTCAATTGTTACAATATGGGTCAGACTGTTCAATGAAGGACGCGATAAAGTGCACGATGAAGAACGAAGTGGACGCACGTCTGTGGTTACTGATGAACTGGTACACACAATTGAAGAGAAGATTACACTTAACGCCCTTCTTATGAAAGTTCCGCAAATCTCACGATCACTAATTCATGAAATTGTTACTGAAAAACTGAAATTACGAAAACTTAGTACACGTTGGGTACCCAAAATTCTTACTGAACAACGCCAAAAACAAAAAACAAAAGCAAAAAAAAAAAAAAAAATCAAATAAGTGGGTTGGCAGTGCACTTCAGTTTTTGACACGCTACAATGAAAAAGGCGATGGTTTTCTTTTTCGGATAATCACAGGGTATGAAAATTGAGTATCTTACGACACCAATGAAATAAAACGGAATTCAATGAAATGGAAGCACACTTCATCCCCAACGAAGGTTAAGCCTAAGCATATATTAACTTCTCGGAAACTCATGTGATTTTTGGGATAGAAAAGGCTGACTGATTTCTTACCACGAGGTCAAACAGTCAATGCACATGGTTACTTCGAGACCATTAACATATTGCACCGTGCAATACGGAACAGAACCTCACAGAACGAACGTGACCAAACAGCTATAAGGGATATTTCACTGTGACGTGTGTGATCATCTTCTTAACAGCCCAGACGTCGCTACTAGCGACTTTCATCTTTTAAGACATTTAAAATTCATCCTTGGTGGTCAACAGTTCAACGATGATGACGAGCTTAAAAAATATGTAGCCACATGGTTCAATTCACAGGCGGCAACACTGTGTGACGAAGCTATACAAAAACTTGCGCCTTGCTTTGACAAGTGCCTACAAAATATCGTAAGCTATGTAGAAAAGTAGTTTAACAATTGTAGATTTATGTACAATAAATATTTTTCTGCATTTGTACACGTTTGTTTTATATAACCAAACGGAACTTAGTTTGTGGACATACTTCGTATTCTGTGTTCTCTTTCTAAATTGTTATGAAAAATCCTGGATACTAGCTAAAATGTTCAAAATGTTATTTCGGGGTAGTTAATCACTCAACTAACGGGGGTGGTTTACAAACTGGTTGTCCAGCACTTACTCATCAAATATCCAAGTAGGATACAAGGCTTTAATAAAGATATTTTCCGCGAGCGTGAATTTACTAAAAAGATGTTAAAATATTTGTAAATCAAACTAATGTCTTAAAAGATGAAAGTCGCTAGTAGCGACGTCTGGGCTGTTAAGAAGATGATCACACACGTCACAGTGAAATATCCCTTATAGCTGTTTGGTCACGTTCGTTCTGTGAGGTTCTGTTCCGTATTGCACGGTGCAATATGTTAATGGTCTCGAAGTAACCATGTGCATTGACTCAGCTGCGTGGTCATTAGTCCGTAACTTATAAACTAATTAAACAAAGGACAACACAAACACCCATGCCCGAGGGGGGATTCGAACCCCCGACGGTGAGCGGCTGCGCGCACCGCAGCACGGCACCCTAGTACTCACGGCTAATCAGCCGCGGAATGAATTTACTCCTGGTTTCGTAACAGATTGACCAAATCCCGATACACCTACCGCTCTGCCGAGGGACACCTTTGACCACTAAAGCTCGTAATCGCAGGAAGCCATGCTTGGAATTATAGGCAGTCATAGACAGGACACTGATGTACATTTCCAAGCAAAACGATGCATTGTACCTTAAGTGACATTTTAAGGGAGAGAAACAAAGTAACAAGTTATCAACACTATTTGTATCATTCGTCAAAGACTTAGGTATAATGGCGCAACACACAGATATACAGCAGTACCACAAACTTGAAATTGATTATATTAGTCCTCAAACTGCAGATGCGGGATTTCGATGAAGTGGTTAAACAAAAGTGGGAGAGAACAATGTGCACACCTCATTAAAGTCACGTTATGACATTCCAAATCACTTTCACATTTTTGCAGTCCAATATTAAAAGCCACACGAATTACGTTACCAAATGATGATGTGGTATGTCAATGTCAAATTTTTCGCCAACCATATTACAACATAGGATTATACGTAGGTGCAGCAAATAGACTGTAAATCACGCAGTGAATTTTCACACTGAACAACGATCATTTATCTTCACTTGTAGTTTCTCATATTGTGGCATACTGCAGAAAAAATAAAATTCAAACATTGTACGTATCCAGAAACAAAATTATTGTGGGAAGACAACTGAGTTCCATTCTTCTTGCAGTGGCTTCGAGAAATTGCATTCAAGGCCTGAAACTGTTTCTTCATCAGACGTTACCCGACATCTGTAGAAATAAAAGAACAACAATCGAAATATAGATTCGACTATCCTCAAAGACAGTCATATGGAAGAGGAACTCGGAAAGAAAAGTGAAGTTCCAAGGATATCAAGAAGCGCTTTCGTCCAGCCGAAATAAGTGAATCTAAAAAGCAGAAGGAAGAAAAATTTAACTCTAAAGCACTGACAATGAAGGGCACGTCAAGAAATTGAAACATCAGAAATGTACGTAAACGCCAGGCTGTGGCTATCTTGTAGGTCAAAATCACATTTTTTTAGAATAATTTTGTAGAGTACACCCTTGTATCAAGCTACTATTTCCTATTCTTGCAGTTCAAACCGTGATTGATTGTACGGAAAGTGATCGAAAAATTCCGAACGAAAATCTTTAATCTTCTCTGTGAATGAGGCAACAGCAGAGGGTGAGAATTGTTGTGATGGAGTATTATGCCAGACGACTATTGCCCATGAAGGTCGACTTTGATCGAACGTCTCAGTTCTAATTTCACGGTATACGTAAGGTGTAATTGGTGACACCGTATCCATGAAATCAACGAAGTCGATATATTTTTCGCCTCCTCACCAGACAAAAAAAAAAAAAAAAAAAAAAAAAAAATAGTTGCCATCATTTATTGATTCCAGAATGTAGACAAATGACAGCATCGTTAGCGAACAGTCACAGAGATCTGCTCATTTTGTCTCCTAAATCGTTTATTAACTTAAGGAACATTATGGACCCTATAACACTTCCCTGGGGCACGCCAAATATCACTTCTGTTTGGCTCGATGACCTTCCGCCCCTACTTCGTAATGAGCCTTTTCTCACAGGAAATCACGAATCTAATCGTAGAACTGTGGCGACATTACATAAGCATGCAGTATGATTAAAAGAAATAGAAATAACGTTCAGTTGAAAGCTAAACGTCAGTACTCATCCACGTATAGCTAGCAAAAACCTTTACGCGTCATATGGTAGCATTCCGAGAGCTCTCATCAGTGGGGATCGCTATAACAGCAGTTTATTCACTTTTCTCCTGAATTTAGCCCTTGTGACTCCAGTGACGCTACTGTTCTCAGGAACGAAAAAGTCTGCTGGTCCGGATGGAATACCAGTTCGGTTTTACAAAGACTATTCTGTGGCGTTGGCCCCCTACTTAGCTTGTATTTATCGCGAATCTTTAATTCAGTGCAAAGTTCCCAGTGATTGCAAAAAAGCGAAGGTGACTCCCATTTATAAGAAAGGAAATAGAACTGACCCACACAATTACAGACCAATATCGTTGACATCAGTTTCATGTACAATTTTAGAGCATATTCTCAGTTCGAATATAGTAAATTTCCTTGAAACGGAAAAGCTCCTTTCCATGAATCAGCACTGGTTTACGAAACATCATTCATGTGAAACTCAGCTTGCCCTTTTCTCACATGACATCTTGCGAACCATGGATGAAGGGCGGATTGTCTTTTTCTCGACTTCAAAAAGGCGTTCGACGCGGTGCCACACTGCAGACTGCTAAAGAAGATACGAGCTTATGGAAGAGGTTCACAGATTTGTGACTGGCTGGAAGACTTCCTAAGCAATAGAACGCAGTACGTTGTTCTCGACGGCGAGTGTTCATCAGAGACGAGTGTATAGTCAGGCGGGCCCCAGGGGAGTGTGATAGGACCGCTATTATTTTCTACCTATATAAATGACCTGATGGACAGATTAAGTTGTAATTTGCGGCTGTTTGCTGATGATGCTGTGGTGTATGAGAGGGTGTCGTCTGTAACTGACTGTAATAGCATACAGGATGACTTATACAAAATTTCTAGCTGGTGCGAAGAATGGCAGCTAGCTCTCAATGTAGAAAAATGTAACGTGATGCGCATGAGTAGAAAAAGCAATCGCATAATGTTCGAATACAGCATTAGTAGTGAGCTTCTTGATGCTGTCGCGTCGTTCAAATATCTAGGCGTAACATTGCAGAGCAATATGAAATGGAACGAGCGTGTAAGGACAGTTGTGAGTAAGGCGGCCAGCCGACTTTGGTTTATTGGGAGAATTTTGGGAAGATGTACTTCACCTGTAAAGGAGACCGCGTATAAAACGCTTGTACGACCACGTCTTGAGTATTGCTCAAGTGTTTAGTACCCGCAGCAGATCAGTTTAAAGGAAGATGTAGAGGCGGTTCAGCGGCGAGCAGCTAGATTTGTTACCGGTAGGTTCGACCAATGCGCGAGTGTCACGGAAATGCTCCGGCAACTCAATTGGGGATCGCTGGAAGAAAGACGACGTTCTTTTCGTGAATTTCTGTTAAGTAAATTTAGAGGGCCGGAATTTGAAGCTGAGTGTAGTACGATCTTGCTGCCGCCTACTTACATTTCGCGTATAGATCACAAAGACAAGATAAGAGAAATTAGGGCTCGTACGGAGGCATATGGGCATTCTTTTTTTCGTCGTTCGATTTGGGAGTGGAATAGGAAAGAAAATACCTAGTAGAGGTACAGTGTACCCTCCGCCACGCACCTTACGGTGTATTGCGGAGTATGTATCTAGATTTGGATGTAGAACTAATATCATGCTGGCTGTATACATTAGGACGATACTGTTGGCAACTAGCCTATACCGTGACACCTTACAACAGCATCTAGACGGCGCGCGAATTTACTAGTTAGTTGCCTGAAATTCCCATCGCGACGCCTCGGCAATGAGTAGCTGCAGTTCGCAGCGCTCTGCTGTTACTGATTCCCAAGCGTAATCTAGACGCTGTTAGTTTTGCTCGCTGCACTGTCTCTGGTTTCCTATCTGGCCGTGCCTCCTTTGGCTTCTCAGGGCTTCAACCTTAACCTCGCCACAGTTAGTATGGAGTTCGCCACGGCCTTGCACACCCTTTACTCAGTATAGTTGGTTGTTGAGTGGAAGGACTGATTCAGGCAACGAGTAACAGCGTTCACCTTTCAAAAATCAATATCATTTTATCTGGCAGAATGTTAACATGTTATTAATTTTTCAAATATTAAAATTTTCTTAAATCGACTCTGAACTAAAGCTAAACAATGTCATTATTATGCACCACATACTGACATGTATTGCTGAGTAATGAGACAGCGAGTACAAAGTACGAAGTCGTGCGAGTGCCTATCTTACAGGCGTCAAATCTCAGAACTTAATGACTGTAACGTGTACAACTAAACCGTTACGCTCATTATTGATGGTAGTTCAGAGTAAAGCTAAATTATCTGAATACAATACAAATAAAGACAAGGTGTTGATAATTCAATGCACACAAGTGGTGCCAACTCTTCACCACGACTGCACATGCAGGCGGTCAGATGTCGTACAAGGTCACCTACAATAAGACTAAAATTAATCATATAAATTAATAACAGTGCAATGTTTTACAGCAAGAGAAAGATCACCTTGTTGTACAAAACTAACTGCAACCTCAATGTAACAAAAAGAATACATTTACCGAGAACTGTATATGATTATAACGAAAAATAAATGCATGAAACTAGCAATTACAACATGCTATACAACCTATCATATATGAAACAAGAAAATCAAGGTAGTGAGAGAGAAGACAGACTTCAATATAGTAAAAATCTAACTAAAGACACAACTTTTATTCCTGTTTCCGAATTGAATATAACTCCGCATATTTTAACATCGGATAATTTTTAATTGTTTATTTATGCTTTATTATTATTTAGCCGACAAGACAAATTTCGAAACCCGAGATTGATTTACAACTGTTATCTCGTTATATTTCTTTCAAAACAATTTCAATTAGTTCAATATCAAACCCTAATTTTTTCACAATTAATTGCCCATAAAAACTGCTGGATAGGGACAGCTGTTACTAAATACTTCACGATTTTAAATACACAACACTCAACTCCCTAATTATTTTATAATTAATTACTCATAGTAGTTTACTCATTACTCATAACACTGAAAGGAACATCTGTTATCAATACTGTGGTTGACATAATCGACTTATGAGAGTCAGAAATTGTAAGAGTATTCAAAACAATTTATTATCTTTTATTGTCAGTCAAGAGTTGCGAATTATTTTTGTTTAGTTATATATTTCAATCATTTTGGTTTATCTCAGTTTCTTTTCTTTTAGACAAATTTTATAAAGTTTTGTTTTAATAATTTTAATTGTAATAATTGTAGGGAAAGGACAACTCCAATGTAAATAGCTTCACTATGTTCTTTGAACTGCAGAAAAGACAACATTTCATTCCCCGGATATCATTACAGATAGCTATAATTGCTCTAGAAAAGACCCTTTGTGATCTGCAACCGCCCTAATTCCTATCCTTAATATATTTGCCCATCACTTCTCTGAAATAGCAAATTTAGAATAAAAATGAAAGCACAAAAAGTAATTAGCAGGCTACACCTTGTCCAAAAGTGAAAGAAGTGTAAGTGAAATAAATTGTAGCATCAAAGAATCATTCAAAATTGAATATAAATATTATAATTTCGTGTGTCTCAGTGACCTGGTGCAAGTCTTTTAATTGTACTGCACTAACATACCCCAGTTGCCCAACTGGAAAAACAGGGCCTACAATTTAATATGAAATCAACACCATGTGTCGTTTCTGACAACTTCTCTGAGAGGTGAAGTCTAGGTTGAAACTCAAAGTGACAAAACCGTGTTCCCAGTGATATTTGGCACTAGGCCAGACTAAGAGTTCAAGAACTGCTCCAATCATTGGATGGTTCCCCAAAAACATTGAATTTGCAATCAAAATAATATTGAGGTTATTAATCGAGATAAAAACTAACCCAACTTTCAAAGCAGACCAAGTACCACGCATCGTGCAAACTTTCTGAGTTCTTTCGGAGTTTATCGCTGACCAACAACGTGGCACGGGAATTTAACATATCTAAAGATATATATAGTTTTTTGGTGACGAGTGTGATATTAAAGTAATAGGGAAATATTTTATTCTATATTTCAAAATACGTCTGATTGTTACACGATTTATCTCCTTCGCAGATTTTGGAAAAATGTTATAGCTGCATATTTTACCTCCTCCTACGCAGACGTTAGATTGATATAGCGTAGTACGTACCATGTTTGCGTCTAGTGTTGTAAATACGATTGTATGTGTTACTTATGAACTCAGGCGGAATACCCATGATGAAATTCAAATGTATGAATTTGTTTTGACCCCACTGAAATGACGCCTAGACTAAGGCGCCATGTTACAGATTGCACGGCCGTTCGCCTTCGAATGTTCGAGTCTGTATGTGTTGTTAACGTAAGTTAGTTTCAATACTTTTTAAGGCTACAAACCGATGGCCTAAGCAGTTTTGTCCCTTAGGATTACAAACACTGGAACTTTTGAAATGACTTTGACGTCGTGATTCCCAGAACTTAACCTTCGATTTATTAAGGGTGGTGGGGGGGGGAGGGGCGTTATTTCACCCAAGTGTTATATTTCATTAATTATCGTTTATAATGTTTTCGGGTGTCCAGTATGGAGCTGTCGTCTTCGTATCACAATGTTTTGACAGTGTAGCTTTCCGTAAAATTCTGGTGTTACGGTTATCTTGGGCTCCAAAAATCAGGTGTTTACCATATTCCATGTCAACTCACAGGGTGGAAGGACAAAAAAGAAAAAGAACACACACAATAATTGATAATTTTAAAAGGAAGTAAGGTCATGGTTTAATGTCCCGTCTAGACGAAGCACAAGCTCAGATTGTTTTCTTACAGATGTGGAACGGCATCTTGTCTGGAAACTTCCAGATAAGATTTCGGCTGGAGTAGTGAACGTACCCTTGGAGTATAGGGAGTAAAACCTCCATCTAACAAGGAATACCTTTTACTTCCAACGTTCTGAATAGCATGAAACCATTTTTAAAACACCAATAATTAAACATTTGTCTGTATAACCACGTAATAATTCACAAGCTATCTACATGAGTAATAGAAATACGCTAGATTACCTAAAATCTAGAAGTAGCCTTACAAACAAATTGATAAAATCTTTAAGAGTTGTGCTGCTTCACGCGCCACTGGTCGACAATGGCTGGCAGATGGTAACGCAACCTGAGCACATCAGAGCAAACATTTAGCTTCCGTATCAAATTACCAGCATCGCCTGCAGAACAGACACTTCCTTCCCTATCGCTTTTGGGGTGTTGTGTAGCATTAGGCTATTTTTCTATATAAAAATAGGGTTAAAGTTGTTGTTATTCGGAATTACCATTACTTTCTAATAGCAATTTCGGTCATTAGTCTTACAAAACACGTGTTGTTTTCCTAAAATTAAAGCTTAAAGACAATTGAATTGCAAGATTGCGTCATCGTTCTGTTATTCGCAGATGCTCTGGTAACGTCACACAACATTAGGAAGACGAAGGTATCCATGTGTTATTGCAGTGTTAGCGAAATATTGTGGATTTCTCATTTTTATCTGTGATAGAAAATGCGGTTAATTACCTGCGAACGGGAAAGCAGGCAGCTCGGGAAATGCCGTGTGGCTTCAGGCGCCTTATCAGGGGCTACATAATCACTCCCGCCGGAAGTTCATGTCCTCCCTCGGGCATGGTTGTGTGCGTGGTTTTTAGGTAAGTTATTTAACAATTTGTAATTCTGTGGACCGATAACAACAACAGTTCGGTCCCGTAGATTAAGAAACGTGTGAACATTTTTTGGAAAAGCATTTTGTGAAGTTCAATGGTGCAAAAATTCTGGAAGTTTATGCGGTAATGGTTCTTAGTTTTTCAAATACAACCCCAATCTTTGTGGGCCAGAAACAACAAATGTGTAAACTGTGCGTAAAGTGAATTATATCTACATTTGAAGCTAATTGCTGCTTGCTTGTGACAATAGACTGACTCTCGTCCAAAGATACAATTATTACACGCAATAACGTGTGTAAATAAGAACTGCGTCTTTTAAATCAACTCTGTTATTAGGACCAATTAAAAAATTCATGATTAGTGCCCACCTATGTAGTTACTGTAGGAATTCAGATTAATTCTTGTGTATACGTAAAATAATATTTTGCATTAGTCACTTTTAAAATATTATGCATTACTTCGTCTGAATGGCTATATAGAAACTTATCGTGTAAAATCGTAAATTAAAGAAGGGTGAAAATTACAAGACAAGTGTCTTGGCTTAGCTGCCAACATTGAATGTATTCCAATAAAAAATGAATTTACGACTGCATCTGTTGGAGCAACGATAGGTGATTCGTAGTATAATGGTTTGAGTCGCAGCTTACAAATTACGTTTCTAGCTAAAATCCAAACCAATGTTTTATCTCTCTCTCTCTCTCTCTCTCTCTCTCTCTCTCTCTCTCTCTCTCTCTCTCTCTCTCTCTTTGTCGCGGAATAATTCGATACTGTGAAAAAGAACGGATCTATTGACGAAATCAGGGATAATTTCAAATTTTATATAAAATAGTTGCATATTCACCAGATGCACTCAAAAGTAATTTTTGAGACAAAGCATTAATGTTTCTATAACGTACTAAAATACTGTCTCATTCATGTAAATATGAAAACAGACAACTAACACGAAATTTTTAGTTTCAACGCAATTGAAAACGACTTCAAATTGTTGGTGTGTCATATCGTAAATGAATATTGTGCCAATATTGATAGTAGATCACCAACCCGTTCGTTCTAATACTTTACACCTTTCGAATTGCAGCTCACGATAATAGCAAACATAAGGAATAATAGCTATCATATGGGAGTGAAACGAGGACGATAAGGAGTTCAGACATAAAGATGATGCAAGCTTTCGAAATGTGGTGCTACTAGAGACGAATTGAAGTTTAGTTGGGAAGATCACGTAAGTAATGAGGAGGTGCTCAACAGAATTGTTGAGAAAATGAGTTTCTGGCCTATCCTAAGAAAAGGGACAGGTTGGTGGGAAACATTTTTAGACATTAAGGATTCTTCAACTTAGCATTAGAAGGAAGTGTGTGGCGTAAAAACCGTAAACGGACACCAAGGGACGAATTAAGTAAGCATATTCAAAAGGATGTATGTTGTCATTCGTATTCTCAGATGAAGAGGCTTGCACACGACAGGTTATCGTGGAGAGCTGCATCAAACCAGTCTGCCGACTGAAGACCTCAATAACATGAAGTGTTCACTTTTGTCACAATGGTTATCACAGTAATAAACTTATGAGGTGACTGCTACCTCACTTGGACCGCTAAGAGGGATTTCAAATGCATTTTATGCATTTCTCATTCCTCGGAACACGTAAAAGAAACGTTTTCTGAAATTCTATAGATGTATTTGTACAGTGCTGTACTATGCAATATTTTTAGAAGTGTCGAACAAAACAGAGAGTGCTAACATCCAACGTCTGGCATTTACCAGCTCCAGCTGTGATGTTCTATGCTTTGGACAGACGTGCAGGGCATTTAAAATAAAATATAAAAAGTATAAACGATCATGGAAATATGGTGATAGTCGTTCAGCATTTGCAGAGCACTTAAGGCAGAAAGTCACTACCCTACCATAATAGAAACAGACAGGAAAATAGATTTATGAGTAATATACGTCTACTAACACTCCAACAGAACATCCATATTCAAAAGCAACACGTTTTAATTGAACAAGTAAACATCAGAATCCGACCGCTCGTATTTTGAGGTAATAAAACATACGGTAGACAAAGACAAACTCGACCATCCCCAAACCCAACACATAATAGGATCACATCAACAAAACAAGAAACACCCTGCACGCGGTGAAACACACACACACACACACACACACACACACACACAAATACTTTTACCCAAAGACAGACCAGCAGACCTTCACTCGTAGAAATGAAATCGTGTTTACTCGATACACGCAATAGTCAGATGAACACAGACACACAATAGTCAAATTAACACACACAGATCGCTAGCAGAAGCCCATTGACAGAAGCAAAACACGAACGCATGAATAGAAAGTCAACACAAACACACACACACACACACACACACACACACACACACACACAGAGAGAGAGAGAGAGAGAGAGAGAGACGATTCGTTACAAATGATAAAGGTAAGCCCGCCAGGCACTAGGAATGTCTAGCTGTTGTTCCCTTTGATAAAGAACATTCATCCCAAACGGAGTGACAGCATCAGCGAACGTGAGATGGCAACGAAAAACGTTTATTTAGGGCACCATAGAGAACGTGAGTAATCTCAATAGATAACAGTAAAATCATACTAAAATGTTAAAACAATAAATCGTTACAGTTGCCCACTGAAGATGCTTTAAAGCGAAATGCGTCCGGCAGTGGCGAATATTTGTATCTTTTTGCTGCTCGTATTCAGGGATAATTTGCCCTGAAGCCTCTGTCACTTTACTGAGATCAAGCTTTTTTACTGGTGCAATTAAACCATAAAATTAAGATATTAAAAAAAAGAAAAAAAAATACTGGACGAGCTTCACACCACTAACACCCGACTCCTCTCATCAATACAGGTAAGTATGACTGTCTACCACAGCGATGCCTTCACGCATTGAAAGCATCACTGAAATAATTCGGATACCATAAATGCTTCTTTTCCTGAATTTTTTTTTTTTTTTGGGGTGGGGGTGTGGCGGGGCGGGAAGACCCCATGAGCCCCCCCCCCCTCCCATTTATATATTACCAGTGGCGTCCGGCCTGAATTGAACATTTTGCAGCTGCAAAAGATGGACATTTACCTTATAAAAACTCAATTATTAGACGAGTTTCCGAAACACGAATGTCCAAACAATGCATCACTGTTAGTGAATATTACGCTTGACGCCACAGGCATCACGTACTGAAACGGAACATCTCGCGAGCTTCAAATCATCTGCATTTTCTTTCTTCTTTCTTTTATTTAATACTGCCATTCATGAGGAAAAAAGTAAGTTATGAGCAGAAGATGGCATAATTAACCGTTAAAGACGAATTATAGAAAACAGTTAATTGACGTATTGGAAGATGTTCCATAGTAGTTACCAGTTGTTGCTCTCATTTGTTGCTTCTTATCAACTGTAACAACAGACATTGTCTGTGAGTGGGACTGAAACTTTTTTTAAATGAAGACATTTAAACAACGTACCGGGTGATAAAAAAAGTCAGTATAAATTTTAAAACTTAGTAAATCACGAAATAATGTAGAAGAGAGGTAAAAATTGGCACAAATGCTTGAAATGAAATGGGTTTTTATTAGAACCAACAAAAGTTCAAAACATGCCTGACAGATGGCGCTTCATCTGATCAGAAAAGCTATTACTAGCATAACAAATTAAGACAAAGCAAAGATGATGTTCACCATCATTAGTCAACAATAGCTGTAATCGAGAAATAATGTTGTGAACAGCACTGTAAAGCATGTTCGGAGTTATGGCGAGGCACTATCAGTTCCGATCGGAAGATTCACTTGAATGCCAGTCTTGTTTAAACAACTGTATAACGGCACCGGTGAATACACTGTTGCCGAAACATTCAACACCAGATTAATCGAGGGTAAAACCTAGAAGGATTTTAGTAGTGAGGGATTGTCATCTGCTGCGACTCTCATTAATGTTTTTACTCTGTCATTTCTTTTTAACTTCTATGTTCTAATAAAACCCCACTTCATTCCAAGCTTGTGTATCAATTTTTACCTCTATATCTACATTTTTCGTGATTTATTAAGTATTTAAATTTATACTGACTTTTTGATCACCCAGTAATTATGTGCCACTCAGCTTGCCCTTTTCTCACATGACATCTTGCGAGCCATGGATGAAGGGCAACAGGCGGATTGTGTTTTTCTCGACTTCAAAAAGGCGTTCGACGCGCTAAACGTCAGTACTCATCCACGTATAGCTAGCAAAAACCTTTACGCGTCATATGGTAGCATTCCGAGGGCTCTCATCAGTGGGGATCGCTATAACAGCAGTTTATTCTTCTCCTGAATTTAGCCCTTGTGACTCCAGTGACGCTACTGTTCTCAGGAACGAAAAAGTCTGCTGGTCCGGATGGAATACCATTTCGGTTTTACAAAGACTATTCTGTGGCGTTGGCCCCCTACTTAGCTTGTATTTATCGCGCATCTTTAATTCAGCGCAAAGTTCCTAGTGATTGGAAAAAAACGCAGGTGACTCCCGTTTATAAGAAAGGAAAGAGAACTGACCAACACAATTACAGGCCAATATCGTTGACATCAGTTTCATGTACAATTTTAGAGCATATTCTCAGTTCGAATATAGTAAATTTCCTTGAAACGTAAAAGCTCCTTTCCATGAATCAGCACGGGATTAGGAAACATCGTTCATGTGAAACTCAGCTTGCCCTTTTCTCACATGACATCTTGCGAACCATGGATGAAGGGCGGATTGTCTTTTTCTCGACTTCAAAAAGGCGTTCGACGCGGTGCCACACTGCAGACTGCTAACGAAGATACGAGCTTATGGAATAGGTTCATAGATTTGCGACTGGCTGGAAGACTTCCTAAGTAATAGAACGCAGTACGTTGTTCTCGACGGCGAGTGTATATCGGAGACGAGTGTATCGTCAGGCGTGCCCCAGGGGAGTGTGATAGGACCGCTATTATTTTCTATCTATATAAATGATCTGTTGGACTGAGTAAGTTGTAATTTGCGGCTGTTTGCTGATGATGCTGTGGTGTATGAGAGGGTGTCGTCTTTAACTAACTGTAATAGCATACAGGATGACTTAGACAAAATTTCTAGTTGGTGCGAAGAATGGCAACTAGCGATCAATGTAGAAAAATGTAAGGTGATGCGCATGAGTAGGAAAAACAATCGCATAATGTTCGAATACAGCATTAGTAGTGAGCTTCTTGATGCTGTCGCGTCGTTCAAATATCTGGGCGTAACATTGCAGAGCGATATGAAATGGAACGAACATGTAAGGACAGTTGTGAGTAATGCTGACAGCCGGCTTCGGTTTATTGGGAAAATTTTGGGAAGATGTACTTCATATTTAAAGGTGACCGCGTATAAAACGTTTGTGCGACAACGTCTTGAGTATTGCTGAAGGGTTTGGAACTCGCAGCAGATCAGTTTAATGGAAGACGTAGAAGCAGTTCAGAGGCGAGCAGCTAGGTTAGTTACTGACAGAATGAAACTTTCACTCTGCAGCGGAGTGTGCGCTGATATGAAACTTCCTGGCAGATTAAAATTGTGTGCCGGAACCGGGACTCGAACCTGGTTCCGGCACACAATTTTAATCTGCCAGGAAGTTTCAGTTACTGACAGGTTCGACGAATGCGCGAGTGTCACGGAAATGCTTCGGCAACTCAATTGGGGATCGCTGGAGGAAAGACGACGTTCTTTTCGTGAATTTCTGTTGAGGAAATTTAGAGGGCCGGAATATGATTCAAATTCAAATGTTTGTATAGTTTATGGGACTTAACTACGGGGTCATCAGTCCCTAAACTTACAAACTACTTATAAACTAGCTTATCCTAAGGACGGCAAAAATATCCATGCCCGAGGGGGGATTCGAACCCCCGACCGTAGTGGCCCTGCAGTCCGTGACTGAAGCGCCTCAGTCCCCTTTTTTTTTTTTTTTTTTTTTTTTTGTTTTTTTTTTTTTTTGTTCTATGGGTAGTTCTCTTCGTTGCGGACGCTGATCGTTTTTGCTCGTTGTTGTCCTGTGTGTTGCTGGCTCAGCTTTTTTTATTGCAGAGGGCGTTGAGCCCTCTGACCGGGCGCGCTGAGCCACGGCGCCCGGCTCCTCGGCCACCGCGGCCGGCCCGGAATATGAAGCTGAGTGTAGTACGATCCTGCTGCCGCCTACTTACATTTCGCGTAGTGATCACAATGACAAGATAAAAAAAATTAGGACTCTTACGGAGGCATATAGGCATTCGTTTTTTCCTCGTACTATTTGGGAGTGGAATAGGAAAGGAAATGCCATGTAGTGGCACAGTGTACCCTGCGCCATGCACCTTACGGTGGATTGCGGATTATGTATGTAGATGTAGATGTACTTCTGTATCAACAGAAACTTTTTTATCCTCTACAAAAAAATAAATAAATAAATAATAAAATAAAAACTTCTTCTCGTAATTAAATTGAAGTACTGGCTCTGTACTAATAGAAGTGATCATATTAAAATATTAAAAATGAAATATCCTGTCTAAAATAATGGATTCCTTCATCAGGTTCTTACAGCATTCCTGTAATTAGAGAGCAGGTCTGGGTTGAATTATTATAAGCTTTGTTCTCATCAACTGCCCATTCTTCAAGCAGTGAACTTCCAGCTGACACGTGGAACTCCGCTCCCGCGCTAAGCCCCGGCACTCGCTGGCTGGACCCCCTAGGCGCGCTCAGGCGCCTGACGCAGGGCTGGCGGCGGCTGCCCCGCGCACGCAGCTTTATTGGCGTCGCGGCGGCGTCATTAGGGTCTCGCTGCGCCACTTACAACCCGGCCGGCTAATGGGATTGTTTAATGGAGGCGGCAATCAGGGCGGCCCACACCTGAAGCCGCGTAATTGACCGAAACGCGCCGGTCGCGACTGCCCGCTAGCCGCAGCCGCATCCGCAGCCGCCTGCCGTGGCCGGAGTCCCGCACCGGCGCTAGCCAACAGGGGTTCCCCCCACTCCCAATTACGACGCCGCGTCGCAGACCCTCGTAGCTCGCAACGCTCTTACGGCCGTCTCGCGCGAGCATTTCAGGGGAAATCCTACCACACTGGGAAGTCGTTCTTTTTTCTGGAACTCGTCCTCCAATGCCTCTTCGGAATGCTTTATTTTTTCATTATGGGTAGGACAGTGTCCTATTACTCCCCCATCACTTCCAACGCCACCACGTATACGAATGCATTTGGGTTATAGCATTTCCCGATTTTTTAAAATTATTATCAGGACTGCCTACTGATAGAAAGAAGTAGTTTGTTTTAAAACAGGCGCGCACTCTTATATAATGCGTGATAGAGATGGCACCACTTTTTCAAACGGTTAGAGTAAGGACTGTTACTTATATTTGACTCTTTCAGCCCAGACCTTATGTTTTCCATGAAAAAAAAGTGACAGTATTAATTGTCGACAAGTTAGATGAAAATCAGTGTGGGTTCAGGTCTCTTAGAGGCTGTCAGTACCAGATCTTTAGTTTACGGCAGGTAGTGGAAAAGTGCTATGAGTGGAACAGGGAATTGTATCAATGTTTCATAGATCTAGAAAAGGCTTACGACCGTGTTCCTAGGACGAAGCTTCTGTCAGTTCTTCAAGATTATGGTAGAGGAGGCAAACTTCTGCAGGCAATAAAGGGCTTTACGTAGACTGTCAGGCAGCAGTCAGAGTAGATGGCAAATTAAGCTCATGGTTCAGGGTAGTTTCAGGGGTAAGACAAGGCTGTAACCTGTCACCACTGTTGTTCATACTTTCATGGATCATATGCTGAAAACAGTAGACTGGCAGAGCGGGATTAAAATAGGTGAAAACAAAATAAGCAGTCTCGCATATGCGGATGACTTGGTTGTAATGGACTATTCAATTGAAAGGTTGCAAACTAATATTTCAGAGCTCGATCAGAGGTGCAAGGATTATGATATGAAGATCAGCATCTCCAAAACGAAAGTAATGTCTGTGGGAAAGAGATTCAAACAGATTGAGTGCCAAATAGGAGGAACAAAGTTAGAACAGGTAGACAGTTTCAAGTACCTGTGATGTATTTTCTCACATGATGGCAACATTGTGAAAGAACTGGAATCGACATGCAGGAAAGCTAATGCAGTGAGTGCTCAGCTAAGATCTACGCTCTTCTGCAAGAAGGAAGTAAGTACCAAGACTAAGCTAGGAGTGCACCGCTCTATCTTTCGACCAACTTTGTTGTATGGGAGTGAAAGTTGGGTGGATACAGGTTATCTTACTCACAAGGTAGAGGTTAAAGATATGACAGAAGCAAGAATGATTGCAGGTAGTAATAGATGGGAACAATGGCAGGAGGATGTCCATAATGAGGAAATCAAAGAAAAACTGGGAATGAATACCATAGATGAAACAGTTAGAGCGAACAGGCTGAGATGGTGGGGTCTTTTTACACGCATGGGAGAAGCAAGGTAACCTAAGACACTCATGAGCTCGGCATCAGAGGGTAAGAAGAGTCGAGGTAGACCAAGAAGAAAGTACTTAGATTCGGTGAAGAATGATTTTGAAGTAAAAGGCATAACATCAGACGAGGCATCAATGTTAGCATTGAAAAGGAGATCATGGAAGAATTTTATTACAGGTTCTTTGCTCCAGACTGAACGCTGAAAGGCATAATCAGTCTCTAATGCTGATGATGACGACGATAATGAAAAATAAAAAAATGATACCTTGTATGCTTCATTACCTACATCTGTATAAAATTGTCAGCAATCAGTCGTAAATATTTTGTTTCTTCACTATATCTAGATTTCGGTCATTGCATGAGCATTCTCAGTGCTAAGACAAATACAAAAGAACCAGGTAGAATTAAATAATATATATGCTAAGTTATAAACCAGTTGTACTAGGTTTCAATTACAGTCAATGATAAAATATATACATTAAAACGGTTAAAAAATACAAAACTTTTTCAACATGGAGGTCGAAAAGTGTTGTATGTTTTAACTGTTTGTTTCATTGACTATTATCATTGATTGTAATTGAAACCTAGTACAAGTGATTTATAACTTTGCATGTATATTATTTAATTCTAACTGGTTCTTTTGTATTGGTCTTAGCACTGAGAGTAGTCATAGAATGACCGAAATCTAGATGTGGTCAATAAACGAAATATTTATTACTGATTACGAACAATTTTAAACAAATCGAAAAACAGTTGTTGATCACAAGAGCCATAATGGATATAAGCCCGATGATTTATTTACAATAAAATGTAAAAAAAAAAAAAAAATTATACTTATTTAGAAAATTATGGTGCATACTATAGATAGCACATCACATATTGAATGGAGTAAATAGTTACACATAAGCACTTTTCTATACTGTCATAGTTTTATAACACACTTTCAACTAGCTATGAATAAAAAATTGTCAACGAAAGTTCATGTACGTCAATATACGATGGAAATAATGTGCTTACCAGAAGGAGCTACATTTTAATCAACTATCTTGATTTTTACCAAAATTCTTTGCACAGCCACTATATGACAGCGGCTGTTACTCTGAGAATGTCCAGTGGAAATGTTATTTTCGAAACACCAGAGCTCAAGTTTTGCAAAGTGTTTCACAAACAGATAAGGATGTTTAAAAGTGATGTACTTTTTTAGTACTCCAGGGCAGATAGGGTTAAAATTGCGATATTATTAATTCAGTAACTGCGTGTAATCATTCGCAATCTTCATTTGTGTGGTGTGCCACCATTTTAAATTGATCGCCTGTTGAGTGAGACAGTTGGTGATGGTGTCACGGATGTGTCCAGGGTGTGTTCGTGGGTGCTACAGTTAAAGGTGGCAGAATGTCGTGTGACGAAACACCAAGACAATCCATATCTGCCTCTCTCCAGCCGGTCTGAAGACATCGTCGAGCGAGTGGATAAAGTTGTTCTGGAGGTTCACTGAAGCTGTGGAACACATCGCCTCCAAAGTTACTTTGTCAGTTGTACGCCCATCCCTCATCAAGATCTGGAACGTGTTCTCCAGGTGGCTGCTGCGAACGCGAAAGGACGCGTGCGTGCCATGTTGTCAGACAATGGTATCGTGAGGTGACCAAGTGAATGAGATTCTGTTTCCATCGATTGCGGCTATGGATGAGACGTGGATTCCGTTTTTCGTTCCTAAAACGAACCTCAATTTGTCAGTGGTCAAAGAATGGAAAACATAGCGTCGTCATCGTGAAAAATGTTTACATCAGCAGTGAGACATCTTAGAAAAGTGATAGATATTTCATAGTTTTCAAGTGATTACTCTGTGAGAAGAAAACGAATTGGACGTTCTGCATTGACCGTTTCTGTTTACGTATGCAGAAAAAACTCGAATGATGTCGAGAATTGTCAGTCGTTTCTGTATAAATCGCGAGTTCGATACATCTCGATTCGATACAACATTTTGTTGCTAAGTATTCCAAACATACACTCCATGAAACGCCTCGCTTCTGATAAATGATAGTTGCATTTTTATTATTGGCGGATTATTTCTACTACAGGGTTTTTTGACATATATTCCGTGAAAGAAAATGGTTTTCACCAACGAATGTAAATTGTAGTACGCAATGGGTATCGCAACCGTACAAGCTGAAAACCAGACGTTTAAGCCTTCTCCTATTCCTTCTCTCTTTGTCCATCTCCTATTTTCTAAAAACATGTTTGCATAATGTACAAAAGTATAAGTGTATTATCCAAACAAAGAAACGTAGCAATCAACATGCAAAAGATTTGTAACATTCGTACAATCGTTTAATTCAATAATTGACTCTAAACAATGCTCCTTGTTACTTGTCAACAATCTAGTATGAATAAATTCTTTGGTGAGCCCAACCCTGAGCAAATGTCATACAGTTGTACCCTACGCCATGTTTAATTCAGTGGCTTGCAGATCATAAAAATCTCATTCATGAAGACTTACATTTATGTGATGACTTTCATGGTGACCAGTCAACTTGCATGTTTGTTGTAACGTACCCTCCACCACACACCTACGGAAGGTAGCCCACGTAATATTTCGGAGTATGTGCTGTCTTAATTCCATACTTATTTCAGTTCCATCCAGCTGTTTCAGCGTGAAGAATAACAAACGTGTTAACCATTGCAAAGTACCCTTCACCATGCATCGCACGGTGGCTTCCTAAATGTAGCTAATGCGTTAAATCAGGATATAAGCTATATGCATTCGAAATGTCATTCAAATCCTTCCACTTGTTTCAGCGCGAAGGCGTAAGAAACGACTTAACTAATTGTAAAGCTCCCTCCGCCATGCATCATACAAAGTTAATTTTAGTATGCCTGTATATAACTTTCACGCGAGTGCAAGCAATGTGCTGAGAAAGTTTTATCGCAGTCGGTTATACGGAAGGGCAAACATTGATTTTTATACATTGGATTATGACGAAAGCGACAGAAAAGCCAGAGTCAAGACCTCTTCTTCTTCACACCGTATTACCGACTGAACGGGAACCAGCACGGTATGAGTTTGCAGCGCTGCTGTGCACAGCGACACAAAGAAACACTCGAGTCGGTCGCGGTGGCTGAGGGGACTGAGGCGCTCCAGTCACCGTCTGCACGACCACTACGGTCGGGGGTTCGAATCCCCCCTTTGGCATAAATATTTGTGCCGTCTTTAGAATAAGGTAGTTTATAAAGTAGTTTGTAAGTTTAGGGACTGATGACCCCGTAGTTAAGTCCCATAAGCTATACAAACATTTGATCATTTAGAAACGGTCGTGGAGAACGGCGCATGCTGCTGACCATCGCTACTGGAAACTGCCCGTGTGTCAGAGGCCCAGTGTGTCCGCTGTTCTGCCACTCGGAAATCTCGGTACTAGCTTGTCTATAGCGCACAAAAGCCCCACAATCTTCTTTTAAGGTTTTGGTAAGGTTAGTGCTAACAGCCGTCATATATTTAATGAAATGCATCTTTAACCATTATCTGTTTATTAAAATCCTGAAAATCGACTAGTTTCGGTCCAGGACCATCATCATAAACTATACAAAAACTCAAAATAAAATAATTAATATACACAATAAAAAAGAAAGTAAGAAGCAAATAACACACACAGGATGGAAAAGTGGAAGTAACAGACTATTTTGTATTATAAATACTCACAAGGCATGAAAACAGGCTAGTCAAAAGCAGTAAATAAAATAGATCTGGCTGAAAACAGCAGCAGTCACTTTGAATAAAATTACAAATTTCATACTAGATTATCATAGTCAAAACAAACATAAGATGCGAGAATGGACTTTGAATACTAAAGAGTGCAGAATGCTAATTGAATAAGTCAAAGACCATCACAAGCTATGCTATTTATATTGAATATACAGTTATGGAGTCATTTTTAATGGGTGTGAAGTATCTTTGGCGGAACATCTTTGGTTAAGTCTAAGTAAACAGATTTACAGAGTGCAGTGATCAACAAGTTTTAAAAATAAGTGTATATGAAAGTTTACGTTAACGAATAAAATGTGGCACAAAATAACATTGTCACAGCTTCCAACATTAAATGCTATCTACATCAATGTGTTACTAGTGACAAAACGAGAGTGACCATCGTCTTTGTATCAAGATATGTATCTTCAAGTATAAGTTCCCATGAGATTAAGGATGTTTATATAATTATCAATTTTGTTGTAATGTAAACCTTTTTAAGACGATGATCACATTTTATTTGTTAATGACTACTTTCATATACACTTATTTTTAAAACTTGTTGTTGATTGCAGTTTGTAACTTTGTTTACTTATGCTTAACTAAAGATGTTCTGCCAAAGGCACTCCACATCCATTAAGGGTGACTCCATAATTGTATATTCAATTTCGTTAGCATAGTTTGTGATGGTCTTTGACTTATGCAATTAGCATTGTGCACTCTTCGGTGTTCACAGTCCATTCTCGCATTTTATGTTTGTCTTGGCTATGATAATCTGCCGGCCGCGGTGGCCGAGGAGACTGAGGCGCTTCAGTCACGGTCTGCACGGCCGCTACGGTCGGGGGTTCTAATACCCCCTAAGGCATGGATATTTGTGCCGCTTTTAGTATAAGGTAGTTCATAAGTAGTTTGTAAGTTTAGGGACTGATGACCCCGTAGTTAAGTCCCATAAGCTTAACAAACATTTGAACATTTATGATATTCTAGTATCACATTTGTAATTTTATTCAAAGTCACTGGTGCTGTTTTCAGCCAGATCTATTTTATTTAACGCTTTTGACTATCCTGTTTTAATAACTTGCAAGTATTTATAACACAAAGTAGTTTGTTACTTCCACTTTTCCATCCTGTGTGTGTTATTTGCTTCTTACTTTCTTTTTTTTTTTTTTTTTGTGTACATTAATTATTTTATTCTGTATTTTTGTTTAGTTTATCTATGATGATGGTCCTGGAACGAAACTAGTCGATTTTAAGGAATTTAATAAACAGCTGATGGTTAAAGATGCATTTTATTAAATTTTCGTTTAATCACAAGAGTACTTTTATGACGCGTTTCGCAGAAAATTCAGCAACTGACAATTCCTAAAACTAATTGCGCTAATGTTCTGCCATCACTCCAGCATGCACTTTTACTGAGATGAGAAGAATTACATTTGCTGATGACATAAGGTCGTATTCTGTCCGCACAGCAAACAGGAGCGATGCAATTACACTCCACGCCTTAATTCATCACCAGTTATAGCCTTCATTCCTTGATATGCATCGTGGTTTGCTACGACATTATAGCCAGGTCGCGAGGAATTTAGTAAGAATAACGAGGTTTTTGCTGATTAAGTTCACTCTCAAACATTTAGCTGTTTTCTGTGTGTTTCTGCACTTTGTTCGTGGTGCTGCGACTTTCATACGTTCAGTGTTCTGTGACAGACAACAGCATTACGAATGCACTACGTCTCTTGAAGTACAAAATTAAAAATTAAACACAAAACTGAAATACAACATTTGATTTTCATGTTTAATTATCGTTAACGATGTTTTAAAAAACGAAATTTGATGAGAAATGTAAATGAGACAAAAATCCCTATACTAATCTCAAAACTGATGCCACCTACTCCTTAGAGATCTGGAAATAAAGAAAATGCATTCCATGAAAAAAGCTGTAATGTATGTCAATATGTCTATTGATTATACTACTCCCAGGATAGTCCACGTTAATTATCTTTTGTTAGGTTATTCCTGTGGTAGTCACAGTAGAAAAGCCTTGCGTACTAAGGTACCAAGCTACAGTGCGGCCGTTAGCACTAGGGTGTTCGAGTCCTCCCTCGGGCATTCTTTGTGTAGTCCTTAGCATGTTACTTTAGTGTAAGTAGTATGTAAGCTTAGGGACTAATAACCAACACAGTTAAGTCCCTTAGATTTACAGACATTTAATCATTTGATTTGTTCGTGTGGTAATTCGTGGGACAGTATCTACTTCCTAGGCATTTAATCAAATTCGATTCACAGGCTTAGTCATGAAACGGTAATAGTGAAACACACTTTCGTATTTATAATAGTAGTATGGATTACATTTTAAACATCAACACAAAAGATAGAAGATATAAGAAAAGACGAAAACGGTAGCAGGCTTTAAAAAATAAACTGTTTAATTAGAGAGTGTACACACATACGTTAATGAAATTATTTTATTTCACGAAAGTTCTGGCATACGCTTTAAAGCATCAAAAGCCGAGTTTAAGACAGGGAATTTTTTCTCTGTATCAAGATATTCTTACTGCTAGAGTCACTAGAGCCTACTATCATTCGAAAATTTTGTTTACTCAAATGTTTCTAGATACAAAAATTTTCGAATTTCAGTGGCTATGAAAAATATTTGACAAATTTATAGGTAGGTTCTTTGTAAACTTGGCATTTTCTAAGGCTTAATAATTAATATGAGAACCATGGGCGGTACGCCCCTTCGGTTTTTATTTGATTATTGTGACATATCCATTCTTTAGCGAATCAGCCTTGTTTGCTCACACTCGCATATTCTGCGTCAGACGATCACTGAGTCGCAATATGATTCTTTGCTGTACTCTTCCATTGTATATTGTAATGTTTTTCATTCCATTCAAATGAACAAAACTAATTACGTTATGACACTCCACACTATAAACAGGCTGCGTTATTATTTTTTATATATACATGTGGCGTCTGTTCCGAAAGAGCAGACGTCACTTCTGATCCTGAAGCTGTTATTATTTAATATTCATAGAATATATGACATCAACTGCGATTGGGAAAAGCTGAAATGTGTACCCAGCCGGGATTCGAACCCGGGTCTCCTGCTTTCTAGGCAGTTGCGCTGACCCCTACACCTCTGGGGACACAGTGATCACAGCACCTGCAAGGACTACCTAGGCACGCCACCCGTCAGATACAAATTCCCAGCTTCGCCCTGCCCAAAGTACTCAAACTCGTAGTTATGAAACTTTCGGAACAGACGCCACATGTATATATATATATATATATATATATATATATATATATATATATGCCGGTGACGGGCAATGATCCTATCGGTAGTGGAGAGGGGTGCGCAAGTTTGAAGCCCTTACTCTCACGGGAATTAGTTTCATAACTACGAGTTTGATTACTGTGGGCAGGGCGAAGCTGGGAATTTGTATCCGACGGGAGGCGTGCCTAGGTAGTCCTTGCAGGTGCGGTGATCACTGTGTCCCCTGTAGTGTAGGGGTCAGCGCAACTGCTTAGAAAGCAGGAGACCCGGGTTCGAATCCCGGCTGGGTACACATTTTCAGCTTTGCCCAATCGCAGTTGATGTCATATATTCTATGAATATTATTATTTTTTGGCTATAGTGAAAGTATACAAGATGCTTCATGATCAAACTGAATTTTAAATGCAGACTACACTCACAAACTCTCTAGATACCAAACGACCGTCGTGCCTCCTATGCTGATGATGTCACAATATAGGTGTATCTTGCGTTAGTACAGACCTCTCCCAATCTTTATCTGTCTTCTTTACCAGCAGTCGCCACTGCTCGGTCACGTTAGCTCTTGGTATCATAAGACTGTATTACATATAGATTGAAAGAATGTACCAGGAGCTGTCTTTATAATTTTTAATTAATTAAGCAACCTGTTTTGGTGCTATAATCACGACATCTTCAGGCCCCTGTTACGAAACTGTCGCAAGTAACAGAGCACGGAAGGTATCAAACGACACGGCCAGCCCTTTTAAATTGCCTGTTACTTGCGACAGTTCCGTAACGGGGCTTGAAGATGGTGGTATTATAGCACGAAAGCCGGTGGCTTAACTAATTAAAGAATCTAAACACAGCTGGTGGTACTTTCTTTCAATCTACACAATATTTCAGCTGTAGTCCCGCTCCATTAATTATGGGGAGATTTAACTTAAAGTGTAGTACATTCCGTTGTCCGTCCAAGAAATATTCCCCTGTAGCCCAGGAAAACTACTCCGTAAACAGGCAGTGCAGGCTAAATAATAAGTAGAAACTGTAAGTACTTTTTATCGAAGTTAGACATCGCAAATAAGAGTAACATGTACACTACTGGCCATTAAAATTACTATACCATTAAGCAATGCAGATGATAAACGGGTACGCATTGGACAAATATATTATACTAGAACTAAGATATGATTACATTTTCACGAAATTTCGGTGCATAGATCCTGCCAACAACCACCTCTCGCCTTATAACAGCATTGATACACCTGGGCATTGAGTCAAATAGAGCTTGGATGGCGGGTACAGGTACAAATGCCCATGCAGCTTCAACACGATACCGTAGTTCATCAATAGTAGTGACTGGCGTATTGTGACGAGCCAGTTGCTCGGCCACCATTGACCAGACGTTTTCAATTGATGAGAGATCTCGAGAATGTGATGGCCAGGGCAGCAGTCGAACATTTTCCGTATCCAGAAAGTTCCGTACAGAAGCTCCATCATACAGTTGTGCTTTATCCTGCTGAAATGTAAGGTTTCGAAGGTATCGATTGAGCGGTAGAGACACGGGTCGTAACACATCTGCATTGTAACGGCCACTGTTCAAAGTGCACTTCTACACACTCTGCCCACATGTTTCTTTGTTATTATCCCACAATGAGCCTGTAGGACGGCGTATGACACATCTTCATCTTTGAATATTTCTCATGTTATTTACTTGTTGGCAAGTAATGATACTGTCTCCACTGTGCCATATAGATTTTCCATGAGCTGTAAAGTTTAGTGCAGATTGGTATTGTAAATACTCAAAGTACATGGCCTGACCCATTTACGTCTAGAGCTCAAGTGGCTTTTATGATGATCAGTTATGTTGTTTATTAGCTATTGCAGGGAACGACTGGAACAGTAATTTGTAGCAACTAGCTCTGTATTTCGACAATGACCGAAAGGACAAATAAGATCGCACAACACTATGTGAAATAGTCTTGTGTAGTTCGCGAACGAACTAGTTCGGAAGAGCGCTCCCACAGACGAACTACGCGAACTAGTTCGAAGAGCCCTCACCTCTTAGTTCGTCCGCTCCTTTCTCGAAGACTGGCGGGGAACAGCGAGAGGACGCGAGAGTGCGCAGAATCGCGTGATTCCCTTCTGCCAGTTACCTTCATTTCGAGCTGAGATGCAGCTCAGCAGTAGTTTCATAGTTCACTGCAACAAGAAATATATTTTAAAAATAAAGTACTACGAGTATTCTGTATGCAAAATACCATTGTATCACCCATTCGTGTAAATAACTGGTTTATTTGCCTAAGTATTTGATGTCAAATTGCCCAAAAATACGGGTAATAGCACACGCTTTAGCAACACTGATTCATTTTATAAAAAAGCTGTCATAAAAAAGAGCTCTTTTAGTAGCGGTAGCAAAAGCCAAAAAGAGCGGACGAACTAGGAGCAGTGGACGAACTAGGAGCAGCGGACGAACTAGGAGCAGCGGACGATTATGCCAAACGTATCTCGCTTCATAGTTCGTTGGATTCTTTACCGAAGACCGACGGGCAATAGCGAGAGGGCGCGTAGCAGAATTAAAAATCACGTGTTTGCCTTCTGCTGATGAGTCATTTCGAGGCGAGCGTCTGCCTGCTAGATTACATAGTTCAGTGCTAGAAAATTTCTGGTTTGATGTTTTCTGCACTCTGCAATATATGACTAATAAATTCCATAATGCCAAGAGATAGAGATAACTCTAAACTTAAACGCGAGAAATTATCCACAAACTGTTTCTTTTGGTTGCGTGATATCGTTAGCGGCTCAAGCAGCAAGCGCATGAAGCAGCTAGGTGGGGGAACTTCCCCCTCCACCTGCACACGCAGACCAGGCCGCTAAGCCGTCACTGGGAGCGGACGAACTAAAATAGCGAACTAGTTCGCGGCAGAGCCGCGAATTAAAGTGAGTGCTCCCGATCGCGAACTATTATGCGCAAATCTAATGTGAAAGGAATGATTAAACTAAAAAATGTGTTTCGCTAATCGACGTTTATTGACTGTAATTAGCTCACCCTGCTTGGGATGAAAGCTTCGTATTAGAATGCAACGTTATTAGAAAAATTTCAAACCAGTCGATTAAGAACTTACATTTGCTATTAGAAACAAATGAATAAGTGCCTGACACCCTCTTTAATAATAAAAAAAACTGAGCAAAAAACACAGCAAACAAGGTAAAACAACAAAAACGAACAACCGCAAAGTAGTGAAGTATCCGCAGAACAAAAAATAAAAGAAACGTCGATAGAGCACTTGCCCGTGGAAGGCAAAGGTATTAGGTTCGAATTCCTGTTCCGCCAGTCAATTTTAATTTGCCAGGAAGTTTACAAAATGTCGTGTTATTAACCGGAAACTCTAAGAGTTTACAGCTGATTGATTAGAAATTCTGTTGTAACTTTGAAGTAGAATACGCCTCTCGTTTTCGTATACTCTTATTTTAATACGTTTACGAAATAATTGCGAATAATGTTAGTACTAAAAAAGTAATAAAACAAAAGATTAGTGACGTAGTTTGTCATGCAGATCACTATTTATGACAGCATTCCTGCTTCACTGCATGTCATAGAGTGACATAAATATACCGACACATATATTTGGTTACTGTAGGCAAAAGTTGTTGAGAATGTAGTTAGTACGCACGGAGTGATACATTAAAACGTTACGTCTGATATGGTAGTTTTACAGGATATGCAGCGAATACGTGGGAGTGGGGGTGTCAGCAAAGACAAATTTCTTAAAAGTTTAATATAATATGTAAAGTTTATTACAGGTTGCTAAGTTCACTGAATCTCAAATAATGGGCGTATAACAATTTTCATACTGACGCACCACGAATTTGATGACATCATATCTTCTGAAGTATGGACCTTACTCTTTGGTGTTTGGGTCAGCATTCTTCACGGGAGTACGGAGAATAACTCACCAAATTTTCGCCCGTGTCGGATGAAGGGTTTAGAAACGCACAGAGAGAATATATAATCTGTTTTTAATATTACAAGTCATGAACTATTAAATATGCATATATATAGATGAGAATCATGCTGCATATTGCCATTATGTATGTATGAAACATCTCACACACAGGGCTTCAACATAATTGTGAACTATCTATTGACCCATAGTCAACATAGATTCAGGAAGCTGCTCACATCGATTCCATATTTATAGATTCCCGGAATGCTTTGACATTGTACCTCACAAGCGGCTGTAGATAAAATTGTGTGCTTACGGAATATCGCAACAGTTGTGCTATTGGATTCGCAATTTCAAATCGGAAAGGGCACAGTACAGAACGTAGTCAACGAGTAAAATAGTGATATCAAGCGTTCTCCAGGAAAGTGTTTTATGCCCCTAATGTTACTTATCTTTATTAACTATTTGGGAGACGATCTTAGAAGCTCTCTTAGACTGGTCACGGATGATGTCATCAAGATTGAAAGCAACTGCAAAACGATTTAGATTTCTGCATGGTGCGAAAATTGGAAATTGCCCTGAATACGTTCATGTGAGCACTAAAACAAATCCGTTAACCTTCATTTACACGATATATCAGTCAAATCTAAAGGCCGTAATGCGTCCTAGCTTCGAATACTGCAGCGTACTATGGGATCCCCACCAAGTGGAACTAATGAAGGGTACAGAGAATGTTCAGAGATATAGGAGAGTGTCACTCAAATGAGACAAGAGTTGGGATGAAAATCCTTGAAAGAAAGGCATTATTCGTTGGGTCCAGATTTATTTGCGTAATTTCTTTCACCAGCTTTCTCTTACGTGAGTAAACATATTTTTGCACTCACCTATATACGGAGACATGATCATCATAATTAATAATCGAAAACGGAAACATTCAGGAGTTTCTATTCACGCGCGCTATTAAAGAACGGATCGGTAGATAAATATCATAAAAGCTGTTCGTGAATTCTGACATGCATTTAAATGTGATTTTTAGAGCACTGATGTAGATCTAGTGAAGTAAAATACTGTCGGATTCATCGTGAGATTACTATTTCCCTACATACTAGTTTGCTTAACAACTGGTAAAGTTTTTGATGACCGTGTGTTACGTTATTAAACGATTATTTCCACATAGAATGTTTGCTGGAAAATAAGGTTGCTAATGTATCACAGAAGAGTACTTTAATTAAAGTATACACATTCCTATTAATTTTCTGTTGGCTAGTGTATAATCAATCAGCATCACAAGAGTATGTTGGAGAAATAACAAACTTCGCAAAATGAACTGCATTATCTGCTTGTGTAACAACACTTGTGTTCCAATGTGTACAAATAAAGAACAAAGAAACATACCATAATCCTAAATTTCTTTACCCTACCTCAGCCCCTATCTCAGCCCTATTAACGTGATTATTGTGTCTGAGATTCCATATTTCCTCCCTACGAACCACTGCAATAATAATTTCGACCTTCACTGCTTCAGTCCACCGGGTATCAACAAAAAATAACCAAAACTGAGCGTTACCTAGTGCTTCGCTTATGACAGGCGGACTGCTAATCGGAGCGCATTAGGTATGTACCTTAGCTTCAGGATGATACACTGGTTTCTGTTTAGCTTTCAGCAACAAGCGAAGCAATACGTTGGCGTTCGCAGTTCTCCATTGAGAAGATCTTATAAAGATTAGATTGGTCGGTTCTGGGAACGAAGGAAAATAAGCGAGTCTTCTTTTAAGAAACGGTCATCCTAAAACCACATGCTTCTTTTCAGAAGGGAGGGCGACCTCTTTCCGACCTACTGAAAGAGCGACTTTTGTGTTTCCTGCGCAGGAGAGTGGACAACAGCCGGTATAGCAACCTACTTGTCTGCAGGGTAAACACTTTTGGATTATTTTACACGTAGAAAGTAATGTATAAAAGTGTCTTCGTGCGGTAAGATAGTGAACAGCATTACTTGCAGTATCGATCTCATTACATAAGTACAGATCTGTAATTGGACATCAAGCGAAGTATTGTGGGTGTTGTCAGATTCGGATATTGAAACTTCCTAGCAGATTATAATTGTGTGCCGGAACTGGGACTCGAAACTTGGATCTTTGCCTTTTGTGGGCAGGCCCTCTACCACTGAGCTATCACGACACGACTCACGGTTGTTCCCCACAACTGTAATTCCGCCAGTACCTCGCCTCCAACTTCACATAAGTTCTCCTGCGAACTTAGCAAGACCAGCACTCCTGGAGGAAAGGATATGGCGGAGGCATGGCTTAGCCACAGAATTAAAGTTGTGAGGATGGACCCTGAGTCGTGTTGGGAAAGCTAGTGGTAGAGCGCTTGCCATTGAAAGGCAAAGATCACAGGTTCGAGTCCCGGTTCCAGCATACAATTTTAATCTGCCAGGAAGTTTCATATCAGCGCACACTCTGCTGCAGAGTGAATATTTCATTCTAGATTAGCATATTATCCTACTTTTATCCTCAGACATTTCATCCAAATGCTCCATGTCAATGTATCTGTTTAATTGTAACCCCTGTCAACTCAATCATATATAAAATGAACACTCCACCATTTCCCTTCTCCGGCTGTTTACACTGCAATGTAAATTCTTTAATTTTGTAACTCGTGTATGAAACTGTGTATGTTTAATAAATACTACAATACTTCATCTGATGAGATTTTGCACCCCCTTTCCTCCCCTCTCCTCCCCGCCCCAACCTAGCTCCTTTCATTTTCCATGAATTGTCATTACATCTATTCTTATATAAGTTATATTCCATATCAGAATAAAAAAAATTGTTATTAACAATTGTCATGTTACCTTCTCCCTCCCCATCCCCTCCTCCGCACGTAACCCCTTATTCTCACTCTTTTAATTTTCGATATGATAAGCGTATTACCACTTATATCTCTGTGTATTTTAAGATTACAGACAGATGACCTTACAGTTAGCTGACATTAATTTAGGGACTTTTGTTGCAATATTTCATGTAAGTTGACTAGAAATGTCTAGATGGGCGGCCTTGTAGCTGTCGTGTTGTTGTGGGCTGTCGTGCTGTGTCTTGATTGATGTTCTGTGCGGTCTGTCGCTTTGCGTGATCCCGCCCAATCCTATTCTTACCACAATCTCCCATTTTTTTCAAAGGCCTATAGCGTATTCAACTGCACATGAATGAACGATATTATCTAATAATTTTATAATATACCTGTAAAGTAACTTAGTTTCTTGAAAGCCTGTTGCTAGTAAATCTATATCAGTAATTATAAATGCTAAAAATAATTTTGAAATTTGAAAAATTACTTCTAATTAAAAGGCATAGAAGGACTGCAACTCAAAAAAACACCTTGCCGTTTGATAGAGTACTTAATCTATTTATTAAATACAGCGCTTTAATCAATAAATGTAAAATAAAACCTTAGAAACAGGATTTAGACTCTTGATCTTTTAATGCAATTTCTGAAGATCAAGCAGCTTGATAATTTTCTAAACTTTAGTTACGCATTACAAATTGAAATACAATAAAATTCTTGACAACCAATAAGGAGCATTTATCTCAATTTTAAATCTTGAACAAACAATTGTTCATTTCACATGAGACAAGGGCAATAATAAAAATAAATCAAATACAATACTCAATGAATTATTAGAAATATCAAATTACCTTAAAATACCGGAATTAATTTGCATCTTGAGACCAAACTGATAAATCTACAAGAGAGAGTATCTTTTAAATGGAAAACTAATAATTGCAATAATTAAAACATTGCACTATAAAGACCAAACATTTAGATGGCTTATTAAACCACAATAAATCCTGACAATTAGATTCCAAAATTGCAATAAATGTGAAAACTCAACCCCAACAAAGCAAAACAGCGTCACACAGTTTTGATGCATTGAAAATTTATTTAAAACACTTCATATTTGATAAAAATCTTATAAATAAATGTCATATAATGATATATATACAGCGAGTATTTGAACATCATTTCAATTTCTCACATCCTAAGCGCTATCCGTCGTTGCCTGTCCAGTCTCCATTTTTCCAATCCTCGTTTCCCCATTTGCTCTTGAGTATTACGAGGGTTGGCACTTAAATAGTGGAAACACTGCTGTGGAGACATTATGCAATGGGATCTACTATTGTCAGTGACAGCACACGTTGTTGACATACCTACCTTACCTCCTACAAATGAACTCGCCCGTCCCACGTCACGCGCGTGCGCACAATCGAGGGAAACACGGACACTAAGGGCGAGTAGCCTTAACGCATTTCGTTCCTCCACGGCAGGCCGTCAATGCACAATATTACTCTTCGTTTTTGGAGAATCACTTGCGACCTGCTTTGCGAAAGAAGCGGCAACACTTTTTGCGCAACCCACCCATCATTTTGCACAATTCGCGGGCTCATACAGCGCAAGCTATGATCCTGTGTTCGTATGATGGGAGTGGGAAGTACTGTACCATCCACCACACTGCCGGACTTAATTCCTTGTGACTTTGATCTGATTCCGAAGATGAAGGAACCACTTCGAGGCATTCACTTGAGAACTGTTCCAGGCACTAGACCGCTGCATTCGCACCATGAATAGGCTCTGCTAACAATATACCACGCCTCCCACATCGCAGACAACGGGTTCTACAAAACTCTGGTGACTGCTTTGAAGGACAGGAAGAGGTCCAACTATGTAAAGCTTTTGTATCGGTTGGGACTAAATTTTGCCACTAGCTGAAACCCTTGTATTCTATTTATTTTCAAGTGCTCTCCTTTGCTTATATCTTGTTGTTCAAATCAAACTCCTTGCTCGTAACGCTATTCTTCCCTGTTCTGTACAAATTTCTGTACCATTTCAATAATCATCATTAAATTTTTCTATAATGGTGGTTGTAGCTGTCATCCGTTCCGTAACTATTTGATTCCTCACGGTGTCAATGTTAAGCAGCAGCATCTTCTCCAATATGACGTCTCTGCAGCAAGTAGTTTCTGTTCTTTATTTTTATCATAAGAAACACATTTGACCCATACGCCATGACCTGCTCTATTATTGCCTTAAATATATTTTTCTTTGTTTGATTAGACAATTTATCATTTCACAGCAACCAATGTAGAGTCTTCATCATGTTCTTCCCTTTAACTATCTGAATCCTTATGTCATACTCATCCTCTCATCGTCACTGAAATAGTTCCTAGATATATATACACTCACATTTCTTCCTCTCTCCGGTTTTACATCTTCTTCTTTTTTTCTCCGATTACCATATGATTTGTTTTCTTAGCAATAAAATCCAAATCCCTTTTACTATGTTCTTCAATTAACTGCTCAATCATACATGTAATATCTTGCAGATCTGCTGTTATTACTATTTGGCCATATGCAAAGATAATAGTATGTAGTTGCCTTTCTTCTGGATGTATTCCCATCGGTCTACGTTTTCTAACCCAGTGTTCCAGAGCCACACTCAAATTGGTGAAAGACAGCAGCTTTGTTGTTAAAAATGGGTCAGGTTTACAAATTACGAGTTGTACTACTGTCTTTTTATGTCTAGACATTGTTTTGTTGCATTTATGTATATTTTACATATTCCAGATTTCTCGAAAACGGGTCATTGTTTCTGGAGGGGGAGGGAGCCGAAAACCTTTCGCAGATCTACAAAAGTAACATGTAGTTTCCTCCTCTTTGACAAACATTTTGCTGCTATTACTTCCAAAGTGAATATTTTTTTTTGTTCGAGATGCTCCTGCTCTAGAACCGTTTCGTCGTTTCATTTCATTGATATCATTCTCTATTCTAGTTTTTAAAAGTTTTCCATATAATCTCCTCGTAGTAGATCTTATGATTCTACGCCAGAGAATAAATACTACATTATTACGGTTAGCAACAAACTGTGAGAATTGCCGTGTGGTTAAAGACAATAGTTATGTAGGAAAAGGTTTCGCTGCCGAAAATTTTAACCCCCCCCCCTCCCCGCATCTTCGCATTTATAACAGATTCTCACAACCAACAGCGACCTTTATAGCGTTACTCGCCACAAATGTTCGGACATTTTTCCGAATATGTCACGTTTCTGTCGTCAATGACGATTTTATTCTTCGTTGTGACAGATATTTAGCTATTTCAGAAGAAACAGAGTGGACTTTGCATATCCGTAGGTTAGGTGCGTGTTTCGAGCTCATTGATTCAGTTATTTGGGAAAAGAAATTGCGTAAGTCAGTAATAGTAGTGAACCCCCGGTCATTTTAGGCACCAACAACCAAATGTTCAAATGTTTGTTAAGCTTAAGGGACTTAACTTCGGGGTCATCAGTCCCACCAACAACCAGTGATGATTGTAATGATCAGTGCTGGCGTACCAAGAGGAAATTAGACACGTTATGTAATATTAAATCGAAAGTATAATATTAAACATAAATTTTAATATTAACGCTTTCGCTGCGGCTGACGCTTATAAGCGTCCGCGCTCAATGGAGGATAGCGTCAGCCTCGGCGAAAGTGTTAAACAAGTGTGAGCTGTGTAAAAGTAGAAGGAGAGAGAGAGGACGGACTGGTTTGAGCATAAGAATGGATAGAGGCAAGGGGGTGCTCTATCTCAACTACTGTTTATCACTGGCTGAAAGAATGCTGCGGCGGAATAGCAGTGCGCACTGAGGCGCCGTGCTGCGGTGCGCGCGGCCGTTCGCCGTGGTGATTACAGTCCTCCCTAGGTCATGTGTGTGTGTCTGTGTGTGTGTGTGTGTGTGTTTTGTACTTAGTTTAATGTAAGTTTAAGTAGTTTGTAAGTTAGGGAACCATAACCAAGCAGTTAAGTTCCATAGATCTACAAACATTTGACATTTTTTTTAAATAATGGCAGGGGTTGCAACACGAGGAGGAGAGGTATGAAAGCAATTGTATTACCAGATGACATATTGGCGTGGCGTAATGGAGAAGGAGACATAATGATGAGAGCAGGTCTTGGCTCACTATGGAAAGATATTTAATGCTAATAAATGTGAAATTATGGTGACAAAAAGGAATAAACAAGGAGCAGCAGCAGATGTAAAGATTGAAAGTGAAATAGTGATAAGGGTGTACGGTTTTAAGTATCTGGGATTTGTGGTTGAAGAAAGTGGAAGGAAATATATGTAGATCAATGAAAGAGGGAAGCAAGCCCACAGATTCGTGCAAAGTAAGCTAAGTCTAGGGTGGAGCAAAGAGGTACCATAGAAGAGCAAGCAGGTGACGTACCGACAGTAATATGCTCCAGTACTCACGTATGCTTCTGAACCGAGGGTTATGTAGGATACGCAGGTGTGGGATTAAATTCCAAAGAAGCATGACTGGAATAACTAGGTTACAATGAGAAAAGAGAAGGCGTGGGAAATTGTGAAGGAGAAACCTCTGAAAGATGCCAAAGAGCAGTCAAGACAGAGATGATATGGTCATGACAAGAGAATGGAAGATGGCAGTATTCCAAAAAAGACCCACGACATGAAAACAGGTGGCAGGAGACCAAGAGGAAAACGAAGAAATCGACAGGAGTAAAGGAGGAGTGCAGAAGAGAGAAGAATGAGACAAAGTGCAAGAGGAAAGATGTGGGACGTTAGGGAGCCTATGTTCAAAGAAGGCCCAGGCAGAACCTGAAACCTCTAATGATGAATTTTAAACAGATAATCATTGTACACCCCCTTGGAGGAAGGAAACAGTGTTTGGACTGGCGGTTTGTTCTCCAGATGTACAGGATTCCCTGAACCGGCGTAACCCGCAGCTCTGCAAAGCTGAGTGTGTAGTTGCGGTTTCAGGCGCTGTCCGTCGGTGTGTTAGTGCTTCAGGTGCACGAGGCCGCCCGTTAATTCCGGGAATGCGTAAGGGGTGAGGGGTGGGGGAGGATGGGCTGGAGCTGTGGCAGGTGTAGGGGTAGGAGTGGGGGGGGGGGATACCTGGCGAGTGATTGCTGACCCGGCGCGGCGCGGGCACTCAGACATTCCGGCGTGTCTTGGCGCGGCAACCATCGCGGCTAAATAATGCAGCGGGCGCGCTTGATTGATGGCTGGCCGGCCGCCCGCCTAATGGATGGCGTCCCCTCGCCGATTACCGCCGGCGCACTCCGCGCGTCGCCGTGACGTCACCGCAGCCGCCGCGCTCCGCCTCCCGGCTATGACGTCACCGCGGCCGGGCGCTCCGCCCGGGACCGCCGCGGCTCGGCGGGCAGAGTGCCTCCGCTTGACCGCGGTCAGCGCAGCCGCGAGGGGGGCGCGCCGAACTCAAGCACAGAGTACCATATACAGAGGAGCAGCCCTCCCTAAACCACTGTCCTACGCTCCCCTCGTAGTTCTGTAGGATGCTAGTAGGTGTCAGGCGGATCGCTGGCTTAGGGTGCCTCTCGCACGTCACAGGGTAGCGTGGAGGGGAGGCTGAGAGGAGAGCTTGCTGGCGTTTGAGGGGAGGTGGTGGTGGGGACAGCTGCTACCTGCTGCCTGCTCTGGCCAGTTTAAAGAGCTGCTTCTGACCGCAGCGCCATCATGGGACATCTTACGCAACTGCTGGAAACCCTCCCTCCCTGCACCCCTGAGCATAGGACCGGGCCCTTACGGAGGTTTCCCATCTGTATATATTTGTCTGCAACTCAAGGCCGGTTTTCGTATTCGTCCCGCACCGCAGCCAGCCGCGGCCGGTGCTGAACCGTAATCTTAGCAATGAGATGAACTGACATAATAATACGTAGTGTAAAGATATACGTCTTTACGGAACACTTACAGGCTGCAAATAGGCCATATTTACAACACGCCAGCAAAAAACACAGCAACACACCTGCAACATTTCAGCCAGCAATAATAAAAATTATATAAACAAAATGATATACTTTCAACACGACCACTGATTGTGTGGTCGTGATCCATTTTAATTTAATCTTTAACCTAAAGTGTACCAACCCAATCTTGGGTGGCAGAGGTGACAGGAGACATCTCTGGGAGTGGTTGTAGAGGGAATTGTCTTATCCAGTAGCAAGGGTTAGTAAACACTAGTCTCTGAACGCACTCTGCATCAATTTTAGAGCGCTCTACATCCGGTGTATGGCAGGTGGGGGGCAGGTTTTTCCATGGCTTCTTTCAGACTCTTCATTCTGGCTCTGAGAACTGAGAAAGTAAGTACTTGGCCGAATCATGATGAGGGGAAGGCATACTGTTAGGACTCTTATTTCTTTACTCGCTTATTCTAAATTAATTTCTCTTTGAAAATGCTATGAAACTCGGCGTGGTCGCACACCACGTGGTATTTAAGAATAGTGAGCCGCTGCCTCCCTGGAAACGAGTTCGTTTAGTACACAGTGTAACTAAAATTAGTGATAAAAACACCTGCCATCTCGTAAAGATGCCACCGAAGCCTCATTTCCCTGCTGCTTTCAATTGTTCCCACAGAGTAATGTACCGTGATGCATTATGTGCGAGTCTGTGAATGAATGAATGTGCTTTCAGCTACCCATTGTGTGTTTGCAAATATCCTCCCACATTACCCCCATATTCATAAAGGGCAGAAACAATTTTAATATGTGCAGTAATAATATGATTTAAGTCACTTTTGTACAAGGTGTGTGTTTAATTTGGTTTCCCTACTTTTATTTGCTTGTTATTTTATTGAATAGATTATGATTTTAAGGTATCAAACCTGTGCTTTATGATTTCATGGCCCCTGTGCCATGTTTAAGTATCAATTCATTTATTTTTAACGTTATTTTCTGTTTGTTAAAACGTTGGCAGCCCCCTTAAGGAGTGAGCAGTTAGATAAATTTCATTGTGCATGTACTGTGGCCACTCATAAAGTAATTTAGAGCAGCAATGAGCGTTTTAACTAACATTTGCAGATCTCAACTGCCCGATATCTTGCTCAGTTTTAATAACAGGCCACTTTTATGCTATTTTGCAACAAAGACAATACTTATCATTTCATAGAAACTAAAAACAAAGATATGACACAATAATGATTAAAACTACAAATAATTTAATATAATTCTAGCATAGTGCAATAAAGAAGCTGCTCAAGGATGGACAGGACTGTGGCTTTACTGATGCCCTGCCGCATCGAACAGCCGCCTTAAGGACATTATTCTCATTGCTTATTCTACACTAGCTTAATTCCCGTTGCTTCGCACGCGTAGACTGGATGGTCTGCATTGGTCGCTTCTGATTCTAAATATAAATTTTCATAGATTGAGCTTTATAAATGCTTTTCTAACCAAGTATTTTGATGCAGCTTGCCACCCCCTATTGCAATATTCATAACACAATTCAAAACATCCCGAATCACAATCTTTAAAATTCTAACCATTGTTCGAAATCCAAATTTTCGCATTTCTAGCATCAAAATAGTTTTAGCACCACCCTTAAAAGGTTTTCCAAAAATATTGAAACACGTGCATTTAAAATTCCAATCAAAAATTTAAATACGAAGTTTTGTATTTCTTGCTTGAAAACTGCCTGAATAGTATTTTCAAAACCCGTACAACCGCTATTTCACCCTCTTAAGGATGGAAATATCGAAAAATCGCTGATGCCTACAGTGCAAGACAAACAAAGTATACTAATTTCAAGTTTCTGTCGTCTGTAGATTCTCTTTTCAGCATCGTTTTCTGTCGTTTAGAAACGGATCTAGAACGCGAAATTTATTTTTTACGCTTTGGCACCTTTCATGGTAGTTTTATTTTTCAAACTGCATGCAATATACACTTCTTTTTCTTTATTCGTACGCTTGTTGCAGAAAAATAACTGAAGAATGTGCGTCACGTTTCGCTGTATATAACCTATTTGCTATTATAGTGTTAAAAGTCATCGCTGGTGATCAGTCAGAATTTTATATAAGTTGACCACTTTCACTCACTATATCTTCCAGCCTCTTATAGCTATCGACAGGGAACTGCTATACTGTACAACGGAAGACTTTGTACTGCAACAACACAGAGAGATCGTTGGTCTCCATTGTGTAGTTATTGCTGAAGAGCAAAATATTGACACCCAAACTTAAAATTTTATATAAGTCTGTAACTTTCAGCTCCCATATCTTCCAGCTCCTGATAAGGAGCATAGTGCACAATGGGAGACAGATATCTACTACCACATACAAATACTGTTTCTTTGCCAGGTGTAGTCTGCACTGTGAAATGTAGGTACAAACACCTCAATTTTTGATACAACAAAGTAATTTCTGTCACCATATAAACACATAACTAATAATCTATCAACAACTAGAAAATAACGCATTGAAATTAAAACACATCAAAATGAACAAGAACATCATTCAGTTTAAGAAATATATTTTTCAATTTACAGACAAAAAAAAAAAAAAAAAAAAAAAAATCACAGATACCGCCACCAAAAAGACGATTAAAATTCTACGGGCACGTACAAAGAATTGATAACAAAAGCCTCACTAAGAAAATTTTGAACCTAGAGTTAGCCCTGGAAATCGGGAAAGCCGCAACTATTTGTTAGCAGAAATACACGAAGAACTACAAAAATGGTTGAATACACAGGCGGCAACCTTCTATGAAGAAGGCACAGAAAAACTAGTCCCACGCTATGACAAGTGCCTACAAAATTCCGGAAGTTATGTAGAAAAGTAGATGAACAGTTGCAGATTTTTATATAATAAATATTTTTTTCTGTATCTGTTCACGTTTGGTTTATATAACCAAACGGAACTTACTTTCTGGACATACCTCGTATTACAGTAGCTGTGCCGAATAATATTACATATGATATTTCGTTGAAATGATATGAATTTGAAGAGCTAAACTCGCATTATATACACACTTTGCGAATGGTTCAGTTTAAGCACAAACATTGACATATATGAAATGTTCATAAAACACCGATAATTTAAATTTGAGAGCGAGATCTGTTTTCATTCTCGAGATATTGCGTTGTGTATCCGACACACAACACATCTAATAATCTCTTTCTGCATCGGGAAACATGCGGTCATACTTCATAATATACCAAAACAAACTTGTTTGCAAGTGATAGCTCGCTAAGAGGCAAGTACGTTTTGTGATAAATATTAAAAAATTTTCATCATCGAGGTATGGAAGTTACTGGGCCGCAATAATTAGAGTGTAAGCTGAATGAAATGTCACATGAGCGCCTTGTAGTCCAAGCATTATGTGACGGCGTAAAATTTTCAGCAATTATTACTTCAAAAAAAAAAAAATAATATATATATATATATATATATATATATATATATATTAGCTTATAGGAAATTAAATTTTAAATAGTGTTTCCATTTAATGAAGCTCGAGACAAGTTGGCGAAATTTACCAAAACATTCGCAAAGTTGCAAATAATGAATTTTCTTAAGTAAATAAAAAAGGGGATAACTCCAATAGGAAAATGTTAAATTAGAAAGTTATAGCTCTGATTTTATCTATCGATTGCCTTCTTCTACTTTGTTACGTTTCCAGATATAACGATAAAACACTTAAAAACCTTTAAAAACTACATTCTTTATAACTAGTCATCATTCACGTTTCCACACTATTTGCCGTAAGGATGGGAAGAGGTAAGTAAAAAAATCGCACTGACGTGTTTTACTGCCTACTGAAGATTCGTAATTTTATAAGTTTTTGCTAACATTTTGGACCAAAATAATGATATAAATAATAAAATAATAATTAATAAGAGTGTCTGAAACCCTTTTAGGAAAAAAAATTAGGTAGTGGCGGCTTCGGAACTACTGACCTATAGCGTCATAGTCCAACGCCTTCCCCACTACTCTACGGCTATCAATCGAAAGTTATGTTCATTAATCTCATACTATTGATGGCCGTTGTTAACTGATGCTAATATGGCATTTGTAGACACTAGATTATCGTACGAAGAACTATGTTTTTTTGTTAATTCTTCAGTGCGCCATTGCTTTGAAATGACAACGTGTAAGTTATAAGAAAATCATCAAATACGCAACGCAAGATGGAATATGCCAGAGAGAGTTCTGGGCGAGGAATGTCACGTGACATCTCCGAACGGCTGGTTTTCGTTAATTGAAGGTTTCAAATCTCCGTTATTTTTGCAAATATCTCTCAAACGATACGAAATATGATATAAAAACCACAATAGAGCGAAGTTATAGAGAATTTTTCCCTCTACCAATTAGGTTATTCAATTTTCGTGTCAGATGAATAGTTAAGCCGTTATTTTTATTTAAATTTCGAGCTATCAAAAGACGATCGCAAAGGTCCACTTATAGTGTTACTACCGTAACCTAAAGTGGGCCAAAAGTACTTGTTCGTAAAATTTAAACCCTTACTTCATCCCTTGAGGACGGTGGTTCAAATCCACCTCCGGCCATCCAGATTTAGGTCTTCCGTGATTTCCCTAAACCACTCCAGGCAAATGTCGGGATGGTTTCTTTCAGAGGGTTTGGCCGTTTTCTTCCCGCATCCTTCCCCAGAAATGCGAGCGTGAGCTCCATCTCGAATGACCATGCTGTCGATGGAATGTTAAACGCTAAGCTTCCTTCCTCCTTCCATCACTTCAGTATTTGAGTTATTTTGCTTATAATAAAGGAATGAAAAATTTTAGGATATGCCTTAGGAATCAAGTTTATTCAGAAATGTATTTAGTTTTATAACTAGAATTTTATATTTCAAGTATAAGTACCCACCTTAAGTTACGAGTAATAGGCTTCTCACTTGTAGTTCACATACGTTTTATAATATATTGTTCACTATTTCGTAAGTTATTCACAAATTCAATCATGGTCAATAGTTCGCTTGTAGATATAGATATGAGGTAATATGCATTGCTGCAGTTAATGGAGCGAACGAGATATCAAACTTTTATTTTATTTTTATACAAAAACAGTAAGAGGGCGTATATTTGTTTTTTATCAATTTGTTTCGACCCAATGGTTGCTCATTCAGGCGCTCCAGTCACGGTCTGCACGGCCACTACGGTCGGGGGTTCGAATCCCCCTTCGGGCGTGGATATTTGTGCCGTCCTTAGGATAAGCTAGTTGATAAGTCGTTTGTACGCTTAGGGACTGATGACCCCGTAGTTAAGTCCCACAAGCTTTACAAACATTTGAACATTTTGCCCATTCAGGAAGTTGCTGGAAGATTGTGAGAAGCAGGAACTGTGTGGTCATTCAGGTGCTGTCACTGCAGAGTGCTCTGACTGTTTTCCCGTCCCCGTTCTTATTTTATTATGATGAACATTTCGATCTATATAACTGGAACCAATAAAATTTATTCCGAATCATAGGAGCAAACTTATGAGTTGATTTCGTAAATCGACGGGACGTTATACACTAAACTTCCTTCCTTCTTAATTTGAGAAGCAACAATTTTCAATATATATGTACGTGAAAAACAACGTTCAGTCTCTACAATCGAGAAAAAATTATATATTAGAATAATTGCGGATCATGATGCCTCCTAAATAGCCCCCCCCCCTTGCACTTTGGACAATCAAATGGAGCTGAAGCATATCCCCTTACTAAACCTACCTGGTATACGAGGATGAAAGCGACGCATTGGTTGGGAAGGGAGTACGACAGTGTTGTAGCCTTTCCCAATGTTGTACAATCTGTACCTTGAGCAAGTTGTGAAATGGTGCAAGGAGGGATTTGAACGGGGATTTAAAGTTCAGGGAGATGAAATAAAAAGCGGTTTACAGATAATTCGACGGAAGAGCAACTGAGCAACTGAACGGAATGGACAGTGTTTTGAAAGGAGGAAATAACTTCGACGTTAAGAGTAAAACAAGGGTAATGCAATGTACTGTTAGAGAATCTGGGGATGCTGAACGCGTTAGATTAGGTGTTTCGTTATTTGGTAGCAAAGTAGTTTCTGATGGTTGAAGTAAAGAATACACCAAATGTAGAAAGGGTATGGGAGAAAAACGTTTCTGAAGAAGCGAAATTTTTTGACATCTAATATTAATTTAAATGTTAGGAAGTCCTTTTTTAAAAGTATACCGTTATCTGTAAGTGAAACGTGAACGAAAAGGAGTTCAGACAAAAAGATGATTGAAGCTTTTCAAATGAGGTGTAACAGACGAATGATGGAGATTAGGTAGGCAGATCATATAAGTAATAAGGAGGTTATAAACAGAACTGGAGAGAAAAGGAGTTTGCATATCCTGACTAAGAGTAGGGATAGGTTGGCAGGAGACATTCTGAGACATCGAGGAATCTTCAAATTAACAGTACAAGAAAGTATGTGGGGTCGAAATAGTGGACGAATACAGTAAGCAGATTTAAAAGGATGTACGTTGCCGTTATGATTCTCAGATGAAGAGGTTTGCACAGGATATGGTAGCGTGGAGAGCATCAAACCAGTTTGCGAACTGAAGACCACAACAACAACAAGATTAACGCTATACTTTCATAAACTGTAGCATTAAAAATGTTTTATATTATGTAATTCAACGCACACGTGTTTCATTACGACACTTTATCATTCGTGACTGGTAATCGATGTAATATGTCAATCTTCATTTGTTTTCCCAAATAAATGACGTTCATGTTTCCGTGCGCCAAGTCCGTGTGTGTAGGCCGTGCTTAGTTTCCTATGCGTCGCGGCAGCGTAGCCCGAGTTCAGTTAGCATTAGTACATCTGGGTGCCGTAAGAGTTTGGCCACATGAGTTATTTAAGACGTAATTCTAATAATTTGCCGTGAGAACCTAACAAAGTGCGTCCATTTTCAGGCATCAACACTCTTTCTCCTGTTACAGCACAATTATAGCACGATTTTCACCTTGTGACGCGAGCAGCTGTCGTGATGGGAAGTCTCAGTGTCATCGCTGTAGATTAATTGACAATAGTGTTAAGTAAATGATCAGATCTTCATGCGAAGATCAGTACTAGAGAATAATGACTCCACGAATTGTCAATGTAGCAATGACGGATATGAACCATCGCAGTGTTGGATAACACGAGGGAGAGAGATAAATTCATTGGTCCAAGTCGGGATCGCGGATGGCCAAAAACTGGAACGCGAAAAATATTTTAAGTCATACACTCAAATTACTGTTTAAACCTTTTTTCTATTGATAATTCAAGTGAGAGCTACCCATATATTTTTTTCCAGAAGTAACTGATGAATAATTGGAACCCGTAATGATTATTATAGGTAGATTAAAAATCGTTATCATAATGTGCAAAATGGAGATTAGCGTATGGCTTTCTTGGCCGGGAGATCCCTTGCGGGATTGTTCGGCCGCTTTAGTGTAAGTCTTTTTATTTGACGCCGCATGGGGGACTTACGTGTCAATGATGATGAGATGATGATTAGGACAACACACAGTCCCTTGCCGGGAATCGAACCCGGGCCTCCAGCGTGTTAGTCAGCGACGCTACCGCTGAGCTACGGAGGCGGGGAGTAGGCTGAAGACGGAAAAACGGAGCAAGCTGGCCGGTGATCTGCATAAAAGTTCTGTACACACGAATGCCACACAACTTTATTTAATGAACAAGGAAATTCTACGAGGTGTGTTTTTTAAGACACTAGTAGTTCGTGCGCATTCCGAAACGAGTGCGTGCGTCGTGTACTGGCATGCCTCGGGAACAATTCTGTTCAGTTTCAGCTTTGTAGCAAATTTGTACGAGTCAGTTCTGTGCTTTCAAAATGTTTCAGAATATCAACTCACTCAATGATACAGTTTTTGTTAGCAAGGAAACTGTCTGCTGCAGAATTCATCGACAGATTAGGAAGTGTACGGTGGTACGCTTATGAGTAAAAGAAAAGCGCGTAAGTGGGTACGAGAATTCAAAGTTGTCCGTAACAAAGTTCATGATGAGGACCGCTCCCGTTGGTGGCTTCAGTTGAAGCAAAGATTCGTGAGAACAGGCGCTCCGCTATAACAGGTTTCTCAAACGAATTTCCTCACCGTTTCAAGGACGACGAAGTTAAAACAGCAGTAAACTCTTGGTTATCAGAGCAGGCGGGAAGTTTTTATGAAGAGAGTATTTTGAAATTAGTTGAGAGGTATTACAGATGTTTGAACAAACTTGGCAACTATGTTGAAAAATAAAGTATGTACTTTCTGAAAATAAATTTACTTGTTTGAAATAATCTTTCGTTGTGTACTTATGTTCAAACGGATCTTACTTGAAGACCATGCCTCGTTTAAATCGACTTCATACCAACTCTGACAATCTCTGAAACCTTCTAGGTAAGGAGTCAGGGCGCATCCATTTAAGCACCATTTTTGTGCTCTTAACGAATGAAAGCCTGAAGTTACTTTGCAAAATATACGTTTTTGATACATTCATCTCTATTGTATTTCATATTAGTTTAAGAGTGAGAATTAATTACTTTTTTGTATTTTTGAATACAAATAACACTGTCTGTTGTATTTCATATTATTTTGTGAGTAAAATAAAAAATTAAAAAAATTAATTGGGAATATGAGATTTTACTTGTGGACCTCGACAAAAAGTTTCAAAAGTATTTCGACCCCATTTAAGATTACTTGCCGACCTCTGTTCTATAGGAACTGCCTTAATCAGTTTTCTTAGTATTTGCCATATACTACGGTTCCGTGAAGCTCACTGTACAATTGTTTAGAAATGGAAAAGCTTGGAAGAAACTAGCTTCATTACTTTCGAAAACAATACTTCTTGAAATAAGTTTACAGGTAAGGCGCTAATAATAAAATGTCATGTGTAATTTTTTCTTTCGTTTGTGCCTTGAATGAAACTGAGTATTAGAAGACACGGCGAAGTAGTAGGAAGTCCCTTTCGGAAAATCGACAGCTGAAAACGAAATGAAGCTAGGGATCCACATTTCAAGAAAAGGGTACGAAAAAAATTTGTACATGTCATAATTAATTTATCTTCAGCGCATTTGGTACACAATCGTCACAGCCCATGGCCCATAAATAATTATCGTGCAAGATATTATGCAATATTCACATGTAAACAACTCACCTAAATCATAGGTAGCGAGAAACATAAATACAAGTACCGAAAGCGAAATATAATCCCGCGACCTCTTTGCCAATACGCTGAAACACTGAATAATTCTACTGCATGCCATATATTTTTGAATTACAGTTTTAACGAAGTAATTAAGAGAGGAGAATAATATCTCATGTTTGTTTTTTTAATATAACGCAGCAGCATTTAATATTAATGGATTCATTTTGTGCTTTTAAATGTCATTTCATTTTTAATTACAGTTTATAAGAGAAAATTGAAAGTGTGTTTGTGGTTTACGTATTGCTTAAAGTACCGGAACTTACCTTACTTTGATTAATATCAATGCGTATTCGCTTTGAATTAGTAACTGAGATACGTAATCGGAATGTTTACGCAGGCTGCTGTATAGGGCCGAGATGAGTTAATGGCGTGTGTGTGTGTGTGTGTGTTTGTGTTTGTGTTTGTGTGTGTGTGACTTTATTGGAGTGTGTGAGCCGGGGGAGAGAGGCCCAACGAAGATTCATGTTTCGATCTCATCTAAATTGTGAGGGCCACGGCGATTGAATTAAATGAGAGGCACATTTTTGTGTACGTTTTTGTACACTTGTGCTTTCAGTGCAGTATCAGATGAACCGACGGAAGAGTCAAAATGGCACTTGTACCTCGATCTGTAATTATGAAAATTGAAAAGAATTTAGTGCTATATCCACTAACAGGAACAGGAAATTGGTAATTAAAATAAAGACCATGTTTTGTCACGACTCATCTGCTCGTTACTATTCTTGCTCCACTTGCAAAGTAAAGCGTGCGTGTGATTAAACGCATAAAACGCTTTAAACACCACTGGTCAGAATGACGTCAAATTGAAACAGAAAATTTTCCGAGAAGGGGGGAAAACGTAGTGTAAAAATTGCTTAAAGATGGCTTTGTAAGCATTATAATTTAATATTTTTACGTATGTTTGTTTGTCCTTCATTGTCCTAATGTTAGAATATTATAGTGTTTCTATAAGTAGTTCATTACTACCTTTCTATCGGGCGGAATATGTACCATGCACTTGGTAATGATGTGCATGTTACAGTTTTTCTTTACCTATTACCTTCATTCGTCCTTTTGTTGTGATATTTTAGTGAGATGTTTTCTGTGACTTTATATATTTTAGTTTTTATACATTTTTATTTTATGACGTATTAGTTCCGTATTTTCTATTTGACCACGAACAAGTATGTTGCATGTCTCCCTCCTTTGAGTATGTATGTGTATATTTTGGGCTGGCCCAGATTATTTAGTTTTTATGTGCCTATGGAGACAAACATGTTAATGTTTTAAGACTCTCTTTCCAGAATTAAACTTTCACTCTGCAGTGGAGTATGCGCTGATATGAAACTTCCTGGCAGATTAAAATTGTGTGCCGGAACCGGGACTTAAACCTGGGACCTGGACCCGCAAAAGGCAATAGTACCAGGTTCGGGTCCCGGTGACGGCACACAATTTTAGTCTGCCAGGAAGGTTCACGACTCTCTTTAGTCGCACACTATAAATCCCTTTGTCAGCTTTGGGATTCTAATTGTCACTAGTATAAGACTAATTATTATTAAAAAAAAGAGACGAAAAAAAGAAAATGCATGTTAAAGTTGACTACGTTAGTACATATTCATTGTGTGTTATTGAATTGTGGTTTCATACCTGTCTGTATTTTCAGTATGCTACCATACAATACTTTTGTGTCTTTATATCTTAATGTTTTTGCCTTAGTTACTGTTGGTTTGTTTAATACACAGGTACGTGAAGATGACATAATGGAATGCCGAAACTGGTAGTGAAACAATAAATATTTCTGTTAAACATACGGCTGTTAGTATCCCACTTCCTTCATATTCTTGATCAGCCGTAGTTCCGGTTCCACCAGGAAAGATCGATTCAATAAGACTTAATTTAATAGTGGTCGACTACAAATGACAGACGATTCATACAACAGTTCCTAGGGTGTTAGTTACACGTTAAACAAGCTGTATTACTCAGCGTGCCTGGCTAAACAGGTGTGATACATTTAGTTATGTACGACCGTCCACCACGACAAGGACATATTGGTTGGGAAAAATTGTCCTGAGGCAAATAAGCATAAAAAGCATCAATCATATCGGTTCTTCATTGTTATGATGCCAAAGACGGCGCAAAAATCATGTCATAATCTAACCTGAATTTTATTTCCGTGTGATTGTCGTAAAACATGTTGCAATATTCTGTCCATCGTTTTCTGCGCTAAGTTGACAAACAGCATGTTCCACAACTGATCATGTATTTCCGGAATCACGTTGCGCATTGTGTGCCTTTAATACAGCTAAGTTCGCAATTTGAACACTGAACAGAACGTCTCTGAGATAGTCCAACAGCCAGATTTCACACGGATTAAATCAAGTGATCGGGACGGCCAGGCTGCAGGTAAAAGGCGGCTGATAACCCTGGCATTTCCGAAATGGTGCTTCAGCAGCTGCTTAACTCGATTCTAAATGTGTGGAGGTGCGGCGTCTTGCATAAAGGTCATCGCATACACACATCAACGCTGTTGGAGAGCTGGAATAACGTGGTTGCGCAGAAGACACGCATAGCGCTTACCAGTCGCGGTACGGGTAACAGGACCGGAAGCACGCGTCTCTTCGAAAAAATATGGCCCTATGATAATTGATGTCGGAAATACGCACCACAGCTTCCCAGGATGAAGCGGTACAGGATTGTTTATTTACGTGTGGATTTTTTTTTTTTTTTTTTTTTTTTTCGCTTTATGGGACTTAACTACGGGGTTATCAGTCCCTAAGCTTACAAACTACTTATGAACTACTTACGAACTAGGACGCCACAAATATCCATGCCCGAGGGGGGATTCGAACCCCCGACCGTAGTGGCCGTGCTGACGGCGAATGGAGCGCCTCAGTCACCTCGGCCACCGCGGCCGGCTGTGGATTTCTCAAATGTTCAAATGCTTGTCAAGCTTAAAGGACGTAATTGCGGGGCCATCAGTCCCTAAACTTACAAACTACTTATGAACTACGTTATACTAAAGACACAAACCCATGCCCGAAGGGAGATTCGAAGCCTCGGTAGGGAACGGCCTCGCACATCAGAGCATAGCGCCTCAATGTGCTTGGCCACTCCGCCGCGACGTGGTTTTTCTGTTAGCCATATTTGGCAATTCGAATGGAAGTGGGCTTCGTGTGTTCAAAAATCTCCACGGTCATTGACCGTTCCCATTCGTCGTCCACTTCCGTGTGAGCAAGAAATTCTTCAAATGTTCAAATAGCTTATGGGACTTAACTACGGGGTCATCAGTCCCTAAATTTACAAACAACTTACGAACTAGCTTACACTAAGGACGGCACAAATATCCCCCCAAGGGGGGATTCGAACCCCTGACCGTAGTGGGCGTGCAGACGGTGACTGCCACCGCGGCCGGCCAAGAAATTCTAAAGCAAAAGTCTCTCGCTGGTAGGTCAGCAGGAAGCAACTCGTGCACATGGTTAATTTTGAATGGATAGCAAAGAAGGATGTTTCGAAGGATTTTACGCATCGTGCTAACGGGTTTGAACAAAGTTCGGACAATCTCCGTGCACTACACGTTTGCACACCACCAATCGACTCCTCCTGCATTGCTGTGGCCACTTGTTCCTGTCAGTTCGTTTCCGCATTCTACCAGGTTGCACAGCAATCATCCGCCCAACGACTATTTTCAAACCCTTCAGTGTTCGGAACTTATGCAGGCTACTTCAGTACAGCTATCATTCTTGTAAAACAGCTTTACAATCAGAGCACTATCCTGCATTGAGACAGTCATACCGAACGTCTCAAACGCGAAATGAGGAAAAGCTGTGTACACGGCTTCTTTATTCCAACTTCAAAATGTTTAAATGTTTGTAAACCCAAAGTACTTAACTGCTGTGATTATCAGTACCTAGGTTTACAAAATACTCAAACAAACGTATGCCAAGGATCACACAAATTCGTGTCTTTGCGACATACGTGTGGAAAATACGGAAGCGTAAACTACGGCAACTTTATTAACATATGCGTTCGAACACGACCATCACAATGACTTGCTCTTATCTATTCTTGACCCAAAAAAGACGAACACCGTCAAACATCCCTCCTAGTATCAAGAATTTGTATAGGGGAGCTTGCATCTTTGTGCACTGGTAGAATGATTACTTCAGTAATTTTGGCCTTCGAAAGTAAACATTTTTAATCCCTTACAGGATAACAGCATTTACCTTCCGCTTCGCTCGCACCCTTGCCCTTGTACTCATAATAATGGCCATCGTTTGTGTGCTGTAGTGATCATCAGAACAAAATAAAAGCGTCTTGCATCTGAGTGTCGAAAAATGCTTGTAGAGCGGTCTCAGCATAGCGACGGATCAACACATAATACCATTGAAGTAGTTTCATATTATATAATCTGTACATTACACATAATTCAAATGTCATCGTAATCGGTTCAGTGGTTTAATGCGGAAACGTAACAGACTATTTTTTCGAGTTTAATAATATTAGTGCAGTGTAACACGAACTATGGAGACACTCTCCTAAAAAATGAAATTCATGGGAGAGAAGTGTGAAGGGAGGGGGGAGGGAGGGAGGTATGACGTACGCTCTAAAGCGTAGTGTGCGGTTGCTCCCCGTCGGAGGTTCGAGTCCTCCCTCGTGTGTGTGTGTGTGTGTGTGTGTGTGTGTGTGTGTGTGTGTGTGTGTGTGTGGTCCTTAGCATAAGTTAGGTTCAGTAGTTTGTACATCTATGGGATGACGACTATTACTGAATGCTATTGAGATGCTTCGGGAACTCAAACTGGAGTCGCTGGAGCGAAGGCGACATTCTTTTCGAGAAATATTCAAGAAATTTAGAGAGAGGGCCGGAATTCGAAGCGGGCTGCGAAACGATTCTACTGCCTCCAACTTACATTTGGCGTCAAGATCAAAAAGATAATAGGCATTAGGTTTCGTACTGATACATACAAAAATTCATTCTTCCGTCTTTGTATATGGGAGAGGAACAGGAAAGCAAGCAGCTAGTAGTGGTACTAGGTCCCACCGTCACGAACGTTTGGGTGGATTGTAGAGTTTGTTTGTAGATGTAGACGATCACTGCAGTTTTGTCTCAGTGCTTTACTAAGATTCGAATATTTTGAACATTTGGAGAAAAGAAGCATTTAAATTTCACACCAATGTTCGCCTTCTATATCGACTGTACTCATTCTGATTAACGTTGGTCTTTCAGGAAAAGTCAAGAGATGTAAAAAGTGAACGATGGTGATATATTTAAAAATTAGAAAGGAGCAAAATAACAGACGGAAGTGTCCAACTTTTGCAGCTATCTAATTGTTCTAGTAGAGAAGAACAAAATTTTTACGTAAACACACGAAAATCTTACGGAGAAAGTTCTTATGAAAAAACGTAAATATGTGGAAAGGAAGCCTGCAGATAATCTTACTGTAATAACTTGGTACTGCCACAAATTACACACTTCAAATATCTAGGTCGGGCTGTCAAACCGTTTTGATTGAAGTTCGTAACCATTTCAGATTATCCAAATTGCAAAAAGCATGTAGAGTCGCTTGGAGTCAGTATAACGAAAATTACACCCAAACAAAACTGAGGCATTACAACCAAGTAATTCCGCCTGAATCACTGTAACGATGCACAAACTTCAGTGAATCATGGTAGAACAAGTAGGATGGATTAAAAGAACAAAATTTCTAAGGGAGACAACTAGACCAATGTTTGTAGAAGGATTTCGACATCAAGAGAAATGTAAAAATAGGTATAAACAACAACAGACACCATTGGGAAGAGAAGAAGTGCTTTTTTTGTAATTTCTACAGAATCAACAGAAAACGGTTCACAAGAAACATCTTCGCAATAGCAAACATCATCAGTAACATAACCAAACGGGTTATAGAAACAGACGAAATTATTTCAAATGTTTGTAAAGCTTATGGGACTTAACTACAGGGTCATCAGTCCCTAAACTTACAAACTACTTATGACATAGCTAATACTAAGGACGGCACAAATATCCATGCCCGAGGGGGGATTCGAACCCCCGACCGTAGTGGCCGTGCAGACCGTGACTGGAGCGCCACAGCTCCTCGGCCACCGCGGCCGGCACGAAATTATTAAGGATGGAATGTTACTAGATGGAGAGTAGTTCAGAATAATGTTAAAAAGGCGATACATGTAAAGAAAAGAACCCGGAAAATACACACCCAGAAGAGGAAAGAAAATAAAAAAAAAGTAAAAGAGTATGCGTATGAAGAGAATTTCGGGAAAAAGCAAAAATTCTTTCGCTTTGTTATAAATGATTATAAATGGTTTATTAGTATTCTCTTCAGAATAAGAGTGATCCGTAAGTTAAGAGATTTAAATGTTCTCTGGATATATATAAGTGGCGATCCCCTATTAAAATGTGATCCCTTCCTATTCGGCAGATCCGGAGCAGTATGAAAAGACATTTCTCTGCGTGAAGGCAGAGAGAAACGTGCGGGGCGGAAAGCGGGATTGAAGAGGGAAATGAGCAGACGGGCGCGCCCGCATTAGCCACCGCGAGGGCCCTATTAGCAAGGCAAGTTGTCGACTCGTTTAATGGAGGGCAAAGCCGGGGTGGGCGCGAATCGAGTTTTGATTGTGTTAAAGTGGATCTCCGGCCCCTCGGCGCGGGCGAGTGTTTGCTTTCTTACCCCCCAGAGGGATCTCGTTTCAGTCCATTCCGCGGGCTCAGAGGGTTAAAAACCACGAAGAGGGTTGCGGGCCGGAGCGCCCTCAACTACGACAATACGGCTGCGATATTGTGCGCGACGCGGCGCACAATGGCAGCGCCGAGGGGTTGGCAGCACTGGAGCGGCGCCCCGCGGGGCGACCGGCCATTGTTTCGGCGCCCAACCCCGTATTCTCCCCCCCTCCCCCCACAACCACACCAAGAGAGGTCCCAGTCTGGAAGCGTAGCCCCGTGTCTCTTATCATTCCGACCTCTGGGAGCAGTGTTGCCAACAAGGACAATGCGAATCCAATGAAATGAAGCGATAAAAGGGAGATAAAAAGAATTTGAGCTATGGTTCTCCTTGGCCATATATCTGTCTCCTTACTAGGCGGTGAGTCGCAAGGTTTTTCAACATCTACATACATACTCAGCAATCCACCCAAAGGTGCGTGGCGGAGGGTACTCAGCACCAGTACTAGTTACTTGGCCGGCAGCGGTGGCCGAGGGGCTGAGGCGCTTCAGTCACGGTCTGCACGGCCACTACGGTCGGGGGTTCGAATCCCCCCTCGGGCATGGATATTTGTGCCGTCCTTAGTTGTAGGTAGTTCATGAGTAGTTTGTAAGTTTAGGGACAGATGACCCCGTAGTTAAGTCCCTTAAGCTTAACAAACATTTGAACTGTACCACTCTCATATAGAACGAGGGCACAACGAATACTTGTATGCTTCTGTACGAGGCCTTATCTTTGTGGTCTTTACGAGAAATGTAGAATCTTTCTGGTCCGCCTCGGATTCCCGCCCTCTAAATTTCTTCAACAGTGCTTCTCGAAAAGAAAGGCCTCTCTAGCAACCCCCATTTTAGTTCCTGAAGCATTTCAGTATCGCGCATTGATCGAATCTACCAGTTACAAATCCTAGCCGCCTACTTTTAAACCAATCTGGTGATGATACTTGAGCTATACTCAATACGGGGTTGTACTAGCGTTTTAAATGCGGTTTCCTTTACAGACGAATCACAGCTCCCCAAAAGTCTCCCAATACACCGAAGTCGACCATTCGCCTTTCCCACCACTGTCCTTATATGCTCGTTCCATTTCATATATCTGTGCAGTGTTACGCGTAGGTATTTAAATGACGCATTTGTTAAGTAGTACGCTACTATTGCTTTATATGGTATATTCCCAGTTTCTGAAAGATATTTCTAGGTCAGTGGTTTTCTACCTATTAGAATGTGCGATCCCCTACCATGCGAAAATATTCTGGTGACACTCCTCCTCTTGGAACGTAACAACACTATGTTATCTGAAAGAAAACAAATTTAAGCTTTCTTCTTTTGCTTCGGCTTTCTTTTAAATTGTTGGACAAAGATTTTTGTGTATTTTCGAAATGGAACAGCTTATCCTATTTTGATAGGATTTGCGGCGGAATGATATATTTTGCTTTACGAGTGTTCCGCATTTGAGGCAAGACTCAGTACCGAATTATGCTCATAACCATAGATCCCACGGTAAAGACAATTTTTAAAGATATTGTTGTGGAATTTTTCAAAATTACTATCATGTTCTTTTACCAATCGATTTCTTCTTGAAAACACTTTTCAGACTTTTATTCGTTATTAACGCACTGTATTATAACAGAAACTATACCCGCCCGGTTAGCCGTGTGGTCTAACGCACCGCTTTCCGAAACGGGGAGGCGTACCGGCCCCGGTTCCAATCCGACCGGCGGATTGACGAAAGGGGTCGGAGTGCCGGCCAGCCTGGATGTGATTTCTGACCGGTTTCCCCACATCCCACTAGGTGAATACCGGGCTGGTCCCCAAGTCCCGCCTCAGTTACACGACTCGCAAAGATTACGTAACACTTTACATTTTCACAAATATAACACTATACGCAGACATTTGGAGTACACACTTCCTCTTGGGGGGGGGGGGCATGAGGTGGCGGCAGGAAGGGCATCCGGCCACCCTGTAAATATTAACACATGCCAAATCCGCTTTTAACACAGTGCCGACCCTGAATGTGCGGAAAGGAGCCAAAGAGACACAGACACTAAAAAAAAAAAAAAAAAAAAAAAAAAAAATCTTTTCAATTCACAATGAATATTCCACAACGATCTTCGTAATTTTAACATTACATAAATTTCACTTTGGCATACGGTTTTGTAATAACAAACTGCTACTTCCTTTATGGTACTTCCTCCTGTGACGGTGGCCTGTTAGGTATGACTTCGCGACCCTCTTGGGGTTGCGACCCTCAGGTTAAAAAATACGGCATGAAGTTTTTAGGGCAGGAATGTAAAGAAAGTAAGGCGACTAGGTTCATAATTAGGGAGCTACAGTAATTGAAAAACTAAGGGAAAGTTTTATTGAATCCATCGTCGCTGGTGGAACCGCGACTGCGGCTAGTAGAGTGTATGCAGAAAGTGGGACACCAACAGCTGTATATTAACAGAAACATTCATTCTTTCACTACCGAACCTGGTAACAAAACTCAGGTAAACATCAGAAAAAACTTTTATAGTAGGATTTCATTATCGAAACTGCGTATAATAACAATTTTGTAGCAGTCTCTTGCACTCAGAGTGAATTTAAAGCAAGTGTTAAGAATTTACTCCCTGCATTTGACGGCAATGAATCGCACAGCTGTGAAGCGCGGGAGTATCATTTCGTAATGTCAGATGCTCGTTCCTTATTGCCATTGCAGCATTGGAAATGCGTCCTTCTCGTGTTTCGACCTTCGTACACAATGTCTTTCATCCACTATCAGATGCAGTAATCTAGGGGTGTTAAATCTGAGGATCAGACAGAACAGTTGGTAGGGCCCCCGCGATCTATCCATCCGTGTGGCAATTGCCGATTAACATGAGCTGTTACCACATGTTGGAAGTGTGCAGGTGCCTCATCATGTTGGGCGTAAATTTTGGCGTCTTGTTCCAGACTAACATCTTCTACTAAAAAGTTACCCGACATCCGACCAAACAACAAATAATGACTCCGAATCTGCGTTGAAATTGAGATAATAGTGTGGCGTGTCATGCGTGTTTCATGTTTTTGATTCCATCTCTTGTGAAGATTGCCTCATCACTGAACATTATGATTAGAGCGATATAGATTTCCATATATCCAGTTACAAAATTGCAAACCGTTGGCAAAGTCGGGTGGTTCTACGAGGTGAACTTTCTACACATGAAAAGGATACAGTCCATTGTCGTGCAGAATCGAACATACCTTGTATTGTGAAATGTTCAGTCGGGTAGCTAGATGTCTTTTACTTGAACGAGGACTGCTCTCTACCGAATTAAGAATGTTTTCCTCTTCTTGAACGTCCCGATGTCTTTCGGAGTGAATAAGAAAACTGGAAAGAGTACCAGTTAAGAAATTTTCGATATGTTCCACTAAATGTGTTGGCAATCAGAATCCTCCTGTTTGTAATGCAAAGTTACCAGCACTTCACCTGTCTCATTAAGACTGACCGTGTGTCCTGTGAAGTGAAGGCCTCCATACAACGTGGCATATTTCGGAACTCTGTTGTAGTTCCTTAATTATGGATCTGATTCCATTATTGTATTTACATTTTTTCTTCCAAATAACCTAAGGAGTAACCTCCAGCAACCGGGGTAAAACCTCGTGACTCAACGTGTATATGGTCCAGTTACAATCTATGCATATTTATACATGAAGCAATGTGTCCATGTGTTTGTATTGCATACAAATCCACAGTTTTGTTTCAGTCTTGATGAAATATTGCACAGTTGACATTCAAACCAAGAGGACGATGACGATAATTGTAATGTTTAAGTACACATAGTTAAGGAGATATGACGTCATATAGTACGAGATGAGCGAAAACATTTTCAGATCCTACACTTTTAATTCTGTACAGTATTATTTCATACATATTCTCCCAAGCATATTACATGTTTTTAGAAAAAAGATGATGGACAGAGAAACCATGAAAAAAGGCCCTCTGTATTTCAATTACAGTAAAAATGATCTATATAGCCCACACGAAAGGGAATCTAAACGTCATTCTCAATGTCCTGATTATTGATTTCCGATGTTGACAGATGCTGATTTCGATTACGTCATTGACCTTGGAATAATCGATGACGGTGCTCTTCACAACAGATTTCAAACTTTAGTTTAAGCCTCCTGATAAAATTAAAGTTCGCCGCGTGGGAGTAGCCGAGCGGTCTGGAGCGCCACGTTGCGGATCGCACGGCCTCTCGCGTCGGAGGTTCGAATCGTCCCTCGGGCATGGATGTTTGTGTTGCCTTCAGTATAAGTTAGTTCATAAATAATTTTTAAGTTTAGGGATTGATGGCCACGCAGTTAAGTCCCATAAGCTTTACAAACATTTGAATTTTTTTGAAAATTAAAGTACTTCCACGTAACTTGGTTATGACATAAGTAATTGGAAATTTTCACATCAACAAGATTGTGAAAGAAGAAACAACTGAAAAGTGACAGATAAAAAATTGTTTGCAATAAAAATAATGACTTTTTAATCAAATGACTGTAGCCCTTCACCCCAACATACCTGGTAGAACCCCAAGAGGAAATGTTCCTCTCTCTCTCTCTCTCTCTCTCTCTCTCTCTCAGGGAAAATGCAATGGAAATTCCCTTCCGCCACACTCGCATTCAAATGTTCAAATGTTTGTAAAGCTTATGGGACTTGACTACGGGGTCATCAGTCCCTAAACTTACAAACTACTTATGAACTACTTACGAACTAGGACGGCACAAATATCCATGCCCGAGGGGGGATTCGAACCCCCGACCGTAGTGGCCGTGCTGACCGTGACTGGAGCGCCTCAGTCACCTCGGCCACCGCGGCCGGCCACTCGCATTCACCTCATCCTCCCCCTTCCAGCACCACCTTAACAAAAATTAACAAAAAATGTAAATAAAATATATATAATAATTAAATAATTATTACGAAAATTTTTAAATTAAATTAAACGCCTTAATAGTATAAAACCTAAAATAAATATAAAATCTAAACCAAAAAAATAATGAACTAAAACGTAATAAAAATAGCTATGATGAACGACAGTAAAAATTGAGAAGCATCGTGTACTTACGAGAAAAGGCTAAATATGTCTCTCAGAGATTATTCAGAACATATGCATCATGTCATAGAAAAGCCACTTGCAACAAATTCTTCTGTTACTTGAGCTTTAATGATAACGCGTAGTTTAAAATCGTTTCTATTGGTCATAATGTGAATTTTCGTATTTAAGTACGAGTTCCATTTTCTTTCAGTGCGGCAATAATTTTTAAGTGCTCTTTCAGTCGGCGCTACCAGAAATTGTCTATTTCGTATGATATTATTTGAATTTTTAATTAAACTCGTGTGGAAGAGGTCTGTTTGTTCATAACCGATAAGTGCAGTAACAGAGTAACCTGCTGATCAATTTTCTTCGGAGGTGCCGCAACGTATCTTTGAGGCGTCGTCATGTTACTTGTTGTTTACCGTCGCATGTTACTTGTTTACCGTCGTCATGTTACTTGTTGTTTACCGCTTGAGGAACATATTGCACAGTATCTTTCCTCCTAGCTGCCAGAATGAACCTTTTATTAGCCTGCGGACTAGTGCCGGCGCCGATGGCCTCCTGTTTGCTGTTCGCGTCTGCAGACGGCCTCTTGGGAGTGCTTACGGGCTGTTACCCGTTTGTTAGCGCCACTTTGGATGCTGAAACCCTCGGCAGAAGTCGTAAAACTTCGCCAATGAGCAAAGGACGGCTCCTACATAACCAGTGCTTTTAGTCTCTTCATCGACGTGCCGAAGGACTAGCTAAAAATAAGTTTTAATTTATTCTAGAAAGGTGTGATCCATTGAAGGCGTTATTGCTCTTTTAATCGCTCTATTTCGTCTTTCTCTTCGTGTTCTGTTTTTAGACATTATACGTTTCTCTGTTCTTTGTTTTGTAGTAAATACATTCTAACAAAAATAGAAAGTAGTAAAGAGTAAATTGTCTGCGAGGAGTATAAGGTGCCTCGTTCCGGAATGCGCAGTCGCTACCTCTCTGAGGTTCGAGTCCTCCCTCGGACATGTGTGTGTGTGTGTGTGTGTGTGTGTGTGTGTGTGTGTGTGTGTGTTTTGTGTTCTTAGTTTGTAACCAACGGACTGACGACTTCAGCAGTTCAGTCCCGTAGGTCTACAAACATTTCGAAATTTTTGAAAGTGTAAATTATTATAATTACCTGACATCTTGTACAGGCGATCATTTAACGTAATAGTCAAGAATCCCTTTATAAGATTTTTATTGCCATCGCTTATTGATTTTATATGACTAGTCATTATCAAATCTTACTCGTCCAGGCATGTTAAGAAATATACTTCAGATGAACCAACACCATTGTGGCAAGTTACAAATGGTATGCACGTCTTCAGTTGTTCAAGACTCTGTGCTACACTGTGCCACATGTCTAGGTAGCACTGTGATACCATCTTACATGCATCTTGCAACACACTGTCCATTCCGTGCAACTGCTCTTCCATTTCCTCTGCCTCCTGTGACAGATTACAATGTCATCGGAAAACGCAACGTTTTTATTTCTTCGCCCTGAACTATAATTCCTTCTCGAAATTTCTCCTTGTTTTATTTCATAGCTTGCTCAATGTACTAATGGAATAGTATTGTAAAAAGGCCACAAGCATGTCTTACTCCCTTCCCAACCAGTATGTCCCTTTCATGTCCTTTAACTGTAATAACTGCTGTCCGGTTTTTGACACGTTGTAAATAACCTTCCGTTCCATATATATTTCACTCCTGCTTGCTTCATAATTTGAATGAGTTATGGTTATAATCAACAGTTTATTTCACAAAGGTAAAATTTTGTGGTTTTATCTATTTTCTATTGTAGCAAAATAAACTTATGTAGTCATATCCAAAATTTTGTATATTTAAGACAAGTGTTTTCCTTAATTTCCATATTACTGCATCATGCACCAGAAGCAGACAACAGAAGTAGGACAACAATGGTTAGTAACAATCTAGACTAGAGTTAGGTTTGCATTGGTAGAGATACTCATCTGAAAGATTCCATGACAAAGTTTGGAAACCTCTGCTCTAACACCTTTAGAAGAGCCAATGTATGAATAAATAAACAGTTTCCTACACAAAGTAAATAGTAAATCAATTCTAGAAAGTACTATAAACAATCAGGATGTTTTTCTATGAATTATTGAAGTTCGCCTTAGCTTTTTTATACGCCTTTATGGCGTTACTACCGGTTTCGTACCATTAAAGGTACATCTTCAGGTATCTTTTAATTTACATGGGATGGCTTGACTTGTTGCGTGTCCCAACGTTCATGATGATTTGCCGGATTTTATGGAGGTTTACATTAAAGATGTTATTTAATTTTACAAGGGACTCCCTTCAGTAACCGTCCATGTGGGCAACGGTTGCGTATTCCAAGTTTACTGCTTAAAATTTTAAAGTTGAACGTAGGGGTGGGTTCAGTATCCCCTGAATCTAAAGTACAACGAATTGTAACAATTTTTGCGTCATATGATATTAAAATATTTGAGTAAACAAAAAAAATGTTCAAATGTTTGTAGAACTTATGGGACTTAACTACGGGGTCACCAGTCCCTAAGCTTACAAACTACTTATGAACTAGCTAAGACTAAGGAAGGCACAAATATCCATGCCCGAGGGGGGATTCGAACCCCCGACCGTAGTGGCCGTGCAGACCGTGACTGGAGCGCCTCAGTCCCCTCGGCCACCGCGACTGGCTTTGCGTAAACCAGAAGCTTTTTGGAGTCGTGGTCCGTTTTATGATTCTCAAAATTAGAAATTTCTAGAAACCATTAGGTGCACGTAAGCACAATTTTTTTTTTTTTTTTTTTTTTTTTTTTTTTTTTTTTTTTGTGTGTGTGTGTCATTGAAACTATGAAATTACTCATGTGCACTGATAGTATATGATATATTCAGAAGTGCAATACTTCTGAATACGTATTGTCGTCGTTCAAGAAATCGTTGTGGAAAGCCCCCAATACTCGTCATTTAAAAAAAATTTCAAATGTTTGTAAATCTATCGAACCAAACTGCGTGGTAATCAGTCCGTAGCTTACAAACTACTTAAACCTAGGTAAACAAACCTAAGGACAACACACCCACCCATGCCCCAGTGAGGACTCGAACCTCCACGGCGAGCAACCGCGCGCTCCGCAGCGAGACGGTTTAGACCGCTAGGCTACTCCACCGCGGCTACTCGTCATCATAACAGTGTGCTGTAGCGATGAAGAAAGCCTGATGGTATGTGTCCACGCTGCTCTCTTAACCCAGCATCGTTAGTCGTTGTCATGTAGTCGCTTATTGCCGGTGAGTGAGGTCCGTTGGTTCAAATCTTCAAATGTTTGTAGAACTTATGGGACTTAACTACGCGGTCATCAGTTCAAAAATGTTCAAATGTTTGTTACGCTTATGGGACAACCACGGGGTCATGAGTCCCTAAACGTACAAACTGCTTATGAACTACTTACAAACTAGGACGGCACAAATATCAATGCCCGAGGGGGGATTCAAACTCCCCGACCGTAGTAGCTGTGCTGACCGTGACTGGAGCGCCTCAGTCACCTCGGCCACCCTGGCCGGCGGGGTCATCAGTCCCTAAGCTTATAAACTACTTATGAACTAGCTAAGATTAAGGACGGCACAAATAGCCATGCCCGAGGGGGGATTCGAAACCGCGACCGTAGTGGTCGTGCAGACCGTGACTGAAGCGCCTCAGTCCCCTCGGCCACAGCGGCCAGCGGTCCGTTGGTCATGTGACTGTATACGAAGGCGGACTTCAAAAGCCGGCCGTTGTGACGGGATTGAGGCGCTCCGGTCACGATCCGCACGGCCACTACGATCGAGGGTTCGAATCCCCCTCGGGCATGGATATTTGTGCCGTCCTTATTTGTAAGTAGTTCATAAGTAGTTTGTAAGTTTAGGGACTGATGACCCCGTAGTTAAGTCCCATAGACTCTACAAACATTTGAACAGTTTTTGGACTTCAATAATTCATAGAAAGACGTCCTGATTGTTTACAGTACTTTCTAGAATTGATTTACAATGTATTTCAGCTGTTGATGCCCGACGCACATAAAGAAGTTTGGAACAAAATAAGTAGTTTCTAAAATGTTCAAATATTTGTAAAGCTTATGGGACTTAACTACGGGGTCATCAGTCCCTAAACTTACAAACTACTTATGAACTACTTACGAACTAGGACGGCACAAATATCCATGCCCGAGTGGGGGATTCGAACCCCCGACCGCAGTGGCCGTGCAGACCGTGACTGGAGCGCCTCAGTCCCCTCGGCCACCGCGGCCGGCAGTAAATAGTTTAGTTTGAGAGCTTTCAGATGATTTTGTAGCAGTAGTGAACAGCCAGTAGTGTTTATGATAGCTTGAGACGAATTCCCGGAACGCTGCGGGAGCAGTTTGTAGCCTGCTTCGCCGCCCTCGACCTGGGCGAGCGCAGAGTGTGCTCGGCCGCGCCTGACCTACGCCCTCCCCAGTTTGTCAGCGATTACAATTTACAGAAACTCGCGACAAGTTGCGCGCTCCCTCGGGAGCGACCCCTCGCAACTACGCCCACCCGCGCCCCAGAGACTGCTGCACCTTGAGTATATCGCGCTACAAGTTCCCCAGCTCCCACCCCACCACTTGGACTGTTTGCCTCCCTTCACACAAGCGCTACGCTACAAGTTCCCTCTACGTACGACCTGGCTGAGAACCAACTTCACAGTCCTACTGTCTTCAAGGATAGCTGAAAATAGTGCGAAAATAGTTCTGTCCACATTTATTATTTATATTTGTTACTAGCTTAAACCCGCGGCTCCGCTCGCTTTTTGGTTGATTATAATAGATAAGCTTTCAGTAGTGTGCTACGACACTGATTTTAAACGATGAAATGGAATACCTTTTCCAGAAACAAAGATTTTTGTAACTTCCTGACAGATTAAAATTGTGTGCCGGAACCAGGACTCGAACCTGGAACCTTTGCCTTTCGCAGGCAAGCGCACTACCGACTGTGCTATCCCGACACGACTCACGATGCCGCCTCACAACTTTACTTCCGCCAGTACACAGTCGGTAGTGCGCTTGCCCGCGAAAGGCAAAGGTCCCAGGTTCGAGTCCCGGTTCCGGCATACAATATTAATCTGCCAGGAAGTTTCATATCAGCCCACACTCCGCTGCAGAGTGAAAGTTTCATTCTGGAAACAAACAAAAAAAAAATGTTCAAATGTTTGTTAAGCTTATGGGACTTAACTACGGGGTCATCAGTCCCTAAACTTACAAACTACTTACGAACTAGCTAAGACTAAGGACGGCACAAATATCCATGCCCGAGTGGGGATTCGAACCCCCGACCGTAGTGGCCGTGCAGACTGTGACTGGAGCGCCTCAGTACCCTCGGCCACCGCGGCCGGTGGAAACAAACATTTTCAGTCAACATTCGAATAAAAAAAATTATGTGAAGTGCTTAATGGTGTACAATAAATAATACATACATTATTCCTTATAGCCTGTGTTGCAATATCTCAACACGTATGGTGAGAGCAATGTACAAATTCATTTTTATTTCATTTTAGGGCATTCTAGTAAACTACGTTATTTGTATTATTGTTTGGAGCGTAAATGTGGAGACTTTTTGAGTTGCCTGCCCTTGAGCAAGCGACGTATAATTGACCATGTGAAAAACATGAGGGCTGTAAATGGATTCCTGCGATGTTTAATGATTGATAATTGTCATGGCAAAAGCTAGACGAACTGCAAACTGAAGTCTTTTGAACTGAAATGGCATATCTGAAGGGATTAAAGGAAATTCAACAATAATGATTGTAATAATATCACATATCGATCACTTGATGTAATGCGCGAAACGTCAACTCGATTTTTTAAAAAAGATATATTAAAAGAAATTTCTTTTCTACTGCTTTATTTATTTATTCTTATATTTCCTTACAGAGAGAGAGCTGAAGACATTGTAGCACGCATAGACCAAAGATATGGTCTGTGGCATCACGTTTCGCTGTATGTAACCTCCTTGCTCACCATATCTTCCACCCCCTTATAGCTATCGACATGGAACTGCTTCGGTGTACAACAGGAGACTTCGGACAACAATTACACACAGAACATTCGTTGACGTTCTGTAGTTTTCGCTGCAGAGCGAAATATTAACACACATATACACCGATAACTTTCCATCCCAATATACTTCACTCTTTTATCATTATCAACCCTCAAGCAACAATGCAACCAATAAAACCATGTTCAAAGAGTAAACATAGTTTTCAAATAGTAATTATTGTTCCGCATTTCGCGTTATATTCTTCAAATTACTAAATATCTATCAGATCGCTATAGAACCATACCTAAAACTTTCCTCATGTATAAATTAGTAACTGTAAAAATATTCAAGTCTCTGCGTCTTGTCATTCGGACGTTATAAGCTTACACCGAACAGACATTCACATTAATATATATATATATATATATATATATATATATATATATATATATATATATCCGATCGCCATAAAACCGTGCCTAAAGCCTTACCCAGGTAGACATTAGTAACTGTACAAATTTGTAGCTCTTTATGTCTTGTGGTTCAGACGTGATAGATTCTCTTTATAGATTTTTATTATTATTTATCCCCTACACATTTGTGTTTTAAATTATAGAGTGCAGTTCCTAATTACAAAAAAAAATTCCAGTATCAGTTTTCAGATCCCAGAAGTACTACTCTGCATGAAACTACTGGTGGTAGCCTTTATGAAAATGTAGGACTTTAACAGACCAACTATCGATAGAAGAAAACTGTGACCTACATGTACACATACACTTCGCAATCCACCGTAAGGTGCATGACAGAAGGTACACTGTACCACTACTAGGCATTTCTTTTCCTATTCCTCTCCCAAAAAGAACGAGGGGGAAAAATGTTTATATGCCTCTCTGTACCAGCCCCAATTTATGTGATCCTTACGCGAAATGTAAGTAGGCGGCAGTCATTTACATTCCGGCCCTCTAAATTTGCTCAACAGAATTTCTTGAAAAGAACGTCGTCTTCGCTCCACCCATTCCCATTTGAGTTCCCGGAGCACTTTTGTGACACTCGCTCATTGGTTGAACCTATCAGTAAGGAACCTAGATGCTCATCTCTGAATTGCTTCCATATCTTGCTTTAGACTGATCTGCTGCGAGTCCCAAACACTTGAGCAATACTCAAGACGTGGTCGCACAAGCGTTTTATACACGGTACTAGCTAAAAACCCGGCGTTGTCCGGGTATTTATTCATTTATTACTGCCAATTTTCAGGTATACATTCATTTGTATAAGGACTGTATGTCTGTAAAATTTCTTGGGAATGCAATTAGTAGTAAATAAGTAATAGATTAAAACTTGGTGCGTGATGAGGCGGTTTTCCATGAACGTTGCTATTTATATGCTCATATCTCATGAACTATGTGTCGTACTGTGATACAATTTGGAAGGTACACTTAACTATATGCGTGTATACTGTGTGTAAAAATTTCCTGCGGCTACAAATTCTAGTTCAGAAATTATAAATTGTAACGGCGTACCAAAAGCCGTAGCTTTAGTCCATGAACAGCGGAACGTTACTGTTTATGTGCTCATATTTCACGAACTACGTGTCAGAATGTGATACAATTTAGAAGATACATTCAACTATATATGTGTATACTGTCTGTAAAATTTCCTGTCGCTACCATTTGTAGTGTTCAAATTATAAATTGTAACGTTATACCGAGAGCCGTAGTTTTACTCCATAAACAGCGGAAAAGAAGTAAACGAGAATCTTTCTTCCTTTTATCATTGCCAGCGAGAAATAGTTTAATAAAGGTTTTAAATTATGTTTAAAGCTTGTTGCAAGACGCTAAGTACTGTCATTCTCATACAGTGTATTTCGGAAGTCTAGCCGCATTATATGGCATTTTTTGCGATTTCTATTAGTTATGACGTAATATCTTTTGAACCGTGTGCCGTATGTGATTATTAACCGTGCAGCAATTATTTCCTCGGTATACCAAATTTGGTTGAAATCGGTCCAATAGTTTAGGGGAAAATGAGCAGCATTGTCGCAAAATGCAGCATTTTTTCGCGCATCTCATTATTTATGACGTCATATCTCGTCAACTATGTATCGTACGTGATTCATACACTTACGGCGACCGTTCTCATGGATTGAAGCTTACTTGTATAAAATTTGAGAAAGATTGGACCAAAACTGTAGATTTGTATGCAACACGTATACACATACGGACACTCTGCTTTATATATTAGATCCTTTGAAGATTTACAGATGAAGTACATCTTCCCAAAATTCTCCAAATAAACCAAAGTCGGCTGTCCGCCTTACTCACAAGTAAGGACCGATTAATATTTTATTTCAAGAAAAAATGCTTCTCTTTCAATGCTACAAATCATGGTCGAATAGAATATTCTAGCATAGCAGTTACTATCTTATTAGATAAGTAATTTCGAGCTCTCGTTCGAAGATTATGATATACAAAAATTCTTTCCTGGCTGGCTATCCATTCGTGTTCAAAATTGTAACGCTTGAGAGAAATCGTATATCTACAGATGATACACCGTAGTTACCTGAAGTATCCCGGGTACCTATTACTGCATTTTTATATCAGACCAACTCTTTCTTCCCCCTCTTTCTACTGTTTTATGACCCACTCTTCGCCCATTTCAGCTCCATCTGTAACGAAATTCGTCCCGAACTTTCGTTTCGTCTTCATGCATTTCAATCCTTGTAACGTGAACAATGTGTCCACAGTAATATGATTTACCGGCGATATGAGGAAACTATCAACGAAATGAGTGGTGAGGCTGTTTTTTCGTCTATCTCATTGTCGATGCGGCATTTTTTGCATATCTTTGAGGGTTGGAACTTTAATAGTGGCTACACTGCTGTGGAACACTATGCAATGGAATTTTCTATTGTCGCTGGTAGCGCACGTTGTTAACATTTCTACCTTACCTCCGAGCAAATGGACTCGCCTGTCCCACGCCACCGACATGCGCTAAATCGAGGGAAACACAGTCACTTGTGAGCGAGCGGTCTAACCTAACGGTATCGCTATGTTCTAGAAATAGGAACAACGGAGACCGTCAGTGCACTGTATTACTGTTCGTATTTGGAGCATCACCTGCGACCAGCTTTGCGAAAGAAGCGCAACACTGTCTGCGCAACCCAACCATCATTTTGCACTACAATGCGTGGGCGCATACAGCGCAAGCTGTGGCTGCTCTGTTCGGTCGATGGGACTGGGAAGTACTACACCATTCACCATACTCCCCGGAATTAAACCTTGTGACTTTCATTCCGAAGATATAGGAACAACTTCGTGGCATTCACTTCAGAATTGCTCCAGAGATTCGACAGGCAGTAGACCGCTCCATTCGCACCATCAACAGAACAGGCTTTGCTAATGATATACTACACCTTCCACATCGCTGGCAACGGTATCTACACAACGATAGTGACTAGTTTGAAGGATAGTAACATGTGACACTTTTGTATCGGTTGTGAATAAATAGTTGCCACTATTTAAGTTACAGCCCTCAGATTTGCTGATGACGTCTTATTTTCTGAACAATTACATGTAAATCGAGACATGTAGAACAGCCACCATACAACGTAAATTCTGTTCTCTTGCCGATATTAGATACCTGAGAATGGTCGAAGGCATTGTTCTCTGCCTGACATTTCCTCTTCTACTGCTAAAGAAATCTTCGGAGCCAAACGAAAAATTGGTTCACAATGAAGTCATGTGAGCAAGCCGTATCTACGCAACGATTGCCTCGTGACGTCATGAGACAGCTGCCTACGATCGAGAAATCGTGCTGGCGTATATTATGGAGTTTATTCCCGGCTATCTAATATCAGAAAATTTTCAGCACCTAGACGTGCAAGCCTTCTTTCAATAAGTAAATGTCTGTTGGTTGCTACAGTAAAGAGAAAATGTAGTTAGGCAGCGTTCCGTAAAGTGTGATCCACGGAACTCTTAAGGGGTCCGCCGATTATTTAAGGAGGTTCCGCGGTCACCTTTCACCAAAACTTGTAAAAGTATAACTTAGATTATTAATTAAAAGTATGTGTAAGTCAACTTCATCACTATTTTCTTAATTTGAAAGATACGTATAAGTGTCGTGTTACCAAGCACTGATTGCGGTTTCCAGCCCCGCTGGATTCGGCCTCGTTCAATGCGCCGGTTCAATGCGCTCATTGCGCACTAACGTTTTGCGCATGATATTCCGTAACGGTGGAAGCTCATTCGACCAATCAGGGCTCTCGCTGTCACGTTTGCAGTCCGAGGCATCATTCAATGTTAAATTTATTTCGCCAGTGCAGCCGGCCGCGGTGGCCGAGGAGACTGAGGCGCTCCAGTCACGGTCTGCACGGCCACTACGGTCGGGGGTTCGAATCCCCCCTCGGGCATGGATATTTGTGCCGTCCTTAGTCTTAGTTAGTTCATAATTAGTTTGTAAGTTTAGGGACTGATGACCCCGTAGTTAAGTTCCATAGACTTTACATTCGCCAGTGCATTAATTCTTTCATAATTCGCTTTTTCATTAGTAAGTTACTTCCAACATAGATGATGGCAGAAGTCTTGGTCACTGAAGAAGCGAGCAATTTCTTCACAGCAAAGGAAGCACACTGTGGAAATTAATGAGAAGGCAAGACGGCCAAATGAAGATCAGTCACATGAAGTGAAACAGCCGCATTTTTTATATGAAGACTCTGAAAGTTAGTCGGAGTATGCTATGGAAGTGGAATAACAAAAAAGCTTACGTACAACAAAAGATATTTACAAATGGGATTTATCGAGACAGATGATGTAAAGTAAAGTTATAATTTGCGCGGGAGTCCTTCAAAACAATTCGATGGTTCCAGTTAAAATGCACCATCATTTTGAAGCTAATCATTCGGACTTCCAGATTCAAAACATTGATTTTTCACTGATTGTTGTTGTTGTTGTTGTTGTTGTTGTGGTATTCAGTCCGCAGACTGCTTTGATGCAACTCTCCATGCTACCTAGTTCTGTGTAAGCCTCATCATCTGACAATACGTTCGCCTACCTATATTCTATTTAATCTGCTTACTGTATTCGTCCCTCGGTCTCCCTCTACGATTTTTACCCCACACACTTCCATCTAATGCTAAGTTGACGATTTCTCGATGTCTCGGAATGTTTGCCACCAATCTATCCTTTCTCTTGGTCAGGATATGCCAGAAACTCCTTTTCTCCCCAATTCGGTTAAGCACCTCCTCATCTACCCATCATTCGTCTGTATCACTACATTTCAAAAGCTTCTATCATCTTTTGTCTGAACTCCTTATCGTCCACGATTCACTGCCGTACAATGCTACACTCCAGACAAATGCTTTCAGAAAGGACTTCCTAACATTTACATTAATTTTGGATGTCAACAAATTTCGATTCATCAGAAAAGCTTTTCATCCCATAGCCATTCTGCATTTTATATCTTCTTTACTTCGGCCATCAGAAGTTATCTTGCTACCCAAATAACAAATCTCATCTACTACTTTTATTGTTTCATTACCTGAACTAATTCCTTCAGCATCTCCTGTCATTTTGATGCTAGATTCCATTATCCTTGTTTTACTCTGGTTGATGTTCATCTTATACCCTCTTTTCAAGACGCTGTCCATTCCATTCAATTGATCTTCCAGATCCTTTGCGGTCTCTGACAGAATTACTATGTCATCGGCAAACCACAAAGTTTTTATTTCTTCCCCCTGAACTTTAATTCCCTCTCTATATTTATTCTTGCATTCCTTCACTGCTTGTTCAGTCTACAGATTGAACAACGTTGGGGAAAGGCTCCAACCATGTCTTACTCCCTTCTCAACCTCTGCGTCCCTTTCATGCCCTTCGACTCTAATAACCACTGTCAGGCTTTTGTATAAGTTTATAACTCTTCGCTCCCTATATTTCACCCCTGACACCTTCAGAATTTGGAAGAGTGTATTCCAGTCGACATTACCAAAAGCTTTCTCCAATTCTAGAAATGGTAAAATCGTAATATCATGATAAAATACAAAGGTGTTAATATTTTGTTTTCATTTTTTACTCACGACGACACTCAATGGAGTTATCTTCCGTTCTCTGCTGCACTTGACACTACAGAACGTTTCTTAGGCAGATAAATGCCAAGTGTAGCAGAGACCAGAATACGACACCATTGAATGTCGAAACCGGCCGGTTTGCGTAAAAATAGAAATAAATTTTACGATCTTGAATTTTCGCAGTATATTACATTTACTTTTTCAAGTGAAAAGTCACTGAAATTAGCAGCTTTTGAAAAAAATTAATGAAAACGCTTGCAAAAGCAAATTGTTAAAGTCCTTAAAAGCTTCCTTTTCGATAAGCTATTGAATGGCAAAGGCAGCCAAAGCTTATACCATTGCAGAAACTTTCATAAAACTGTGGGATAACGATATTGGTTCCTGTATGCTAAAAGAAAAACGTATTAATACTTGTATCTTCTGTGCCACTAGCAAACAATACTGTCAAGAGATGCATCGTTGACATGTCAAATAACGTGAAAGAATCTCTGGTGACTCGCATCCAACCCAATTCATTTTCTGTCCAGATAGATTAATCTACTGGCGCTTCCGGCTTACCGCTTTTATTGGCTTTTGTCCTTTACGAACACTCAGTGCGGGATTAGAGATTTTATTGGCTTGTGACACGAATACACAGGATGTTTCCCATAGGACCTCTTATTGTGTAAACCACTACATGTCAGTACAACAGATGCTGAAATATTACGCATATTGGACGAAATTTCATGGTGGAACAGTATCGATGTGTGTAAATATGGTCCGAAAGCTATGACGGGTCCGACGTTGGGAGTGACCATGAAAATAAAACTCGAAGAACTGCATGAATAGTCATTGCGCTCTCGACAAATTTCCTTTGGCTTTGAAACAAATGCCTGCTTCCTTCACAAAGGTTGTAGAAGAATCCATGAACATTATCAATTACAATAAATAACGCCTGTTGAAGTCAATATTTTCACAATACTCTGCGAAGATATGAGAAGCCTTCAACGTTTCCTATTCCTCCGTACAGAATTAAGGTGGTTCTCAAGTGGGAATGTACTCTCTCGATTATATGAATTCCTTTCAGAAGTCCTAGCTTTCTTTTTGAACTACACTACCAAATTAATGTATTTCACTTCATGCCACTATCTGAATATCCATGCTGCTGTCTTCTTGTTTGAGCAATATTTCACAGCCTTCAGCACTTTTGTGTTTAAAACCAAGACAGTGCAGAATTAGTCACAACGAAAATTTGTTGGCTTCCAAAAGTTGGCCCACACACTATGCCGTCGAAGCCTATCTAATGTAGGTGATTTTTGTTGTGATAGTAACATATGTGTAACATATGTGTCATCGGAATCTCTCGCGGTGGCATACTTCATTAAAATGTCGGTATACGAGCCGCATCACGTCGAATAAAATTCCCAAGCTTTCGATGACAAGCTCTGCCATCGTCATCAGAAATGAAATCACTGACGGTGCTGGCACGGTCTCTTGCTTACATAGCTGTCAAGCCAAGCCGAAACCTCCAGGAAGGCCGACGAGCATGTATGTGGAAGGCAAAGCGGGCAGTTCGTCTCGCCGCGGTACCGTGTGACATCACGCGGCGCTTATCGCTTCTTGAGTGAAAGGATCAAATTTTGTGTCAGGCCCGGTGGTATCCGGGCGCCGTGGCTCAGTGCGCCCGGTCAGTAGGCTAAACACCCGCTGTAATAAAAAAGCTGAGCCAACCAAGAACGAACTGAATCAACGACCGCGAACCATAGATCCTTCAGATAAACAAAGGAAAAAAAAACGGTGGTCTTGTGGTAAAGCGCCCGGTTGGATAACTGGGGTAGGCTAAGGACACGCAAGTCGCCGAAGTGGCGTCCAACTGAAAGACTTGCACCAGGCCAATGAGCCACACGATATTATTATCAAATTTTGTAACTCGTCGTAGAACATTTTTCTTATTCCCAGGCATATCAAGGCAAGAGAGTTCTTTTGAAGTTATTTTCTTTTCGTATTTTCAGTTTAACAATACGAATTACAATCGCTTCACTAAGCGTAATCTCGTTAGCTTTTCGCGCTACCACTTTGGAATCCGTTAAGAGATCCTCTGTTATGTGTTTTAAAATTTTATACAGTTATAGGAGTTAACTGCAGTGGCCATAGGTTCGTAAACTTACAAACTACTTAAACTAAAAAGTAAAACCAATAAAAATACATACACACAAACACACATACCCGAGCGAGGACTTGAATCTCTGTCGGCGAACGGTCGCGCGCACCGCTGCGAGGAGCTCTAGCGCCCACGCCTACTCCGCCGCAGCCTGTCGATACACCCTCCCTCGCAAAGTATTTCCACACATTGCAAACGAGTTGTGGTGATTGACCTTTAAACGAAATTACTTGCCTGATTCGCTTTCCCGATGTGTTTATATCCCGAATCGTGGGTCTGTCCGTTTTCTTTCACGAGTCATGACAACGAAACCAAAAACAAAACACACTCACAACAATAGTAACTAAATATATGCATCCTTCTTACACAGCATTAACCAAACAATCAAAAATCGTTTTGAGCATCTTTTGCGACACCTTGTCAGCTGCGGACAGTTAGGGCGTGACGTTGATCACTTTGACTGGAGGAAGGCAGTTACAACGCGTGAACTGTCAACGAACAAGTAAATTTTATCAGGCAATATTGTGTTGAACAATCGAAATAAAACAAACAGCATAGTTTGCGAACAAACTAGGAATTCAGACAAATAGGAACATCTTGATATCAAATTGTTTCCATTCATCTCTAAACCACAGACTCTTTTTATTAGTGGATTTAGTGGAAAAATGGCACTTGAATTGGAAATTGTTCAATTCCCATAGTCTTCACGTTGAATTTAAACAGTTATTATACGCTTGACTGACAAGATCTGCGGTGGACGTTCGCCTGGGAAAAGGGTCCGCCAGCTAAATAGTTTGGAAATCCCTTGAGTAAGGTATACAATATCTCTGCTACGTATTTCTCATTTCTTTATATTTATAATGTTCCGCAATTTTTGATGGAAATGGAATGAGTCAGTCCTTGAAAATGTAACAGAAGAGTAGTAAGTGATAAAACTTACAGAAATCTTATGCACACAAGTAAATTAAAACATTATTATAAGACAGAAATAAGCTTTTTTTTATTTTTATTTTTTTATTTATTTATTTTTTTTTTTTTTAATTCGTTCGAAGAGTACCTCGACAGAATAGAAATGGTGAGAGAAGAAGAAACTCTTGAGTTGAGACTTGAAAGTGCGTTAATTATTACTAACATTTTTTCAGCTTACTGAAAGTAGATGCATCAGAATACAGCACTCCTTTCTGCACAAGAGTCAAGGAGGTGACATCCAAAGGGAGGTTCGGTTTCTGCCTAGGAGTAACTGAAAGAAAGCTGCTAACTCTCAGTAGTAAGCCGGTTTTGTTAACAACAGGCAGCATTCAAGAAAACACGTATTTACAGACAAATGTCAGAGTTCCTGGGCTACTGAACAGGGGTCAACAAGTGGTTCGCGAGCATACACCAGATATTGCCCCAACCCCTAGTTTAATTAATGTCCTTATCAATGGAAAATAATCCGATTCCTTTTTATGTTGAACTACCGGTATTTTTCAGACACTGTTATAATGGTAAATAAAGGGTATTTACTTTCTGAACATGATCCTATACATGGCTTGTCAGTGCAACTTCTATCTGAACACAAATAAATTTGAACTGTTTCGTCTCACTTATCATATGTCCATTCTGTGTAATCAAAATGTCAGTTTTTCCAGTGAGCAGACGTTTTCAGTTGTTGAGAGATCTCGAGAATGTGCTGGCCAGGGCAGCAGTCGAACATTTTTCGTGTCCAGGAAATCCGTACAGGACCTGAAACATGCAGTCGTCCATTATCCTGCTGAAATATAGGGCTTATCAGGGATCGAATGAAGGGTAGAGCCATAGGTCGTAACACATCTGAAATGTAACAGCCACTGTTCAAAGTGCCGTCGATGCGAACAAGAGGTGGCCGAGACGTGTAACCAATGGCACCCCATACGCCGGGTGATACGCCAGTATGGCGATGACGAATCACGCTTCCAATGTGCGTTCACCGCGATGTCGCCAAACACGGATGCGACCATCATGATGCTGTAAACAGAACCTGGATTCATCCGAAAAAAAAAGACATTTTGCTATTCGAGCACGCAGGTTCTTCGTTGCGTAACCATCGCAGACGCTGCTATCTGTGAAGCAGCGTCAAGTGTAAATGCAGCCATGGTCTCCGAGCTGATAGTATATACTGCTTCAAACGTCGTCGAGCTGATCGTGCTGATGGCTGTCTTGCAAACGTCCCCATCTGTTGACTCAGAGATCGAGACGTGACTGCACGATGCGTTACAGCATGCGGATAAGATGCCTATCATCTCGACTGCTAGTGATACGAGGCCGTTCGGATCTAGCACGACGTTCCGTATTGCCCTCCTGAATCCACCGATTCCATAGTCTGCTAACAGTCATTGGATCGCTACCAAGGCGAGCAGCAATGTCGCGATACCATAAACCGCAATCGCGATAGGCTACAATTCGACCGTTATCAATGTAGGAAACGTGATTGTACGCATTTATCCCCCTTACACGAGGCATCACAACAACGTTTCACTAGGCAATGCCGGTCATCTGCTGTTTGTGTATGAGAAATCGGTTGGAAACTTTCCTCATGTCAGCACGTATTAGATATGGCCACCGGCGCCAACCTTGTGTGAATGCTGTAAAAACTTAATCATTTGCATATCACAGCATCTTCTTGTCGGTTAAATTTCGCGTCTGTAGCACGTCATTCTCGTGTTGTAGCAATTTTAATATCCAGGAGTGTGATAAATTATACCAAGGCTAAAACACTACTAAACAGTGCTACAAATAACAAATACATTATAACATTTAACATGTTTAATATTTCATTTCGTGTTTATCATAACTAATCTAATAAAAAAAATATTTTTATATAACTGATCGTGTTGTTTGCGGCGCCATAGCGTTCATTCGAATGTAATGAAACTTTGAAAACTTATTTCGAGCGCCTTCGGGAAGGTTAAATGCATAATTACACCACTAATTCAGGAAATATAACGTCATGAACTCTGAGATGCGTGGGGAACTGCCGCATGATGAATGACGTTAAATTTATTACTTACTTGATGCTAAATGTATACACAACATACTTTGTAAATCTATCCATTTATGCCAAGAAATGTACATACGTCTCTTTGTAGGACTTATATTGTAGGACAGGCTAATGTTCCGACAGGCGGGCGCGTCCGAGCCCCGAGGGCGGGCTACACTATAGTTCACTGCCCCGACCGCGATCGTGTGTCGCTAGTGTCGGCCTCGGAGCGAGAGAGAGAGAGAGAGAGAGATAGCTCCGAAAGAGTGAGACCGCACAGCACGGTACTGCTCTGTGCTGGACTGAACCGCGGTCAGATCCAACGTAAACGAAGTAACAGAGGAAGCTCAGCAATGTAATGTGGTCGAAGAACTGTAAAACCATTTACTGTTTAGGTAACAATTAGCGTTTGTATAGCAGAATCACTATGTGAAGCTTTAGAAAATAACCAAAACACGAATCAAAGAAAAAATGAGTAATTTTGTGATCAAATTTGATTCTATTAGTATTCTACATGCACACTCGTCGTTTACAGTAGGCTTCTTCTGAAAGATATATGTTAAATGAACTGTATCATAAATATGTTGTTTTATAAATAAATTTATGTAAGAGCTATAGAGTCTGATTCTTACGAGTAAATATTTTATTTAAAACACAAATAGATAACTAACAAAAAGGATTGGTTTTTGGTGCATTTTCTACCAGTTCCTCTGAATAGATGTAAGCACACTTCGGGCGCCAGCCATTTTGACGGGCGCACTGCAATTCCTGCAGCATGTGTGGGAGTGAGACGGCTATATGCCAAAAGCTGCAAGAGGGATACGAAGGAAGGCATTTTTTGCAACACAGTGAGGCTACTAAGTGGAGGTGGCAATGTCGTATGATTGGAATTTTAGGACTAATATATGTATATTTGATACCTCTCTTTTCATTTTTCAAAGCAATAACCTCAATCTTTAATGAAATAAGTACATTACACAGTATTTATGTGATGTGAAGAAATACATATATTTCTTGAAAAACAGAACTATTTGCATTAAGCTGTTTAACAAATTGAGAAAATTTTATTTAATTCCTTAAAGAGAAACGATAGTTTTCGACACATAAAGCTCAAAACAACAGAGATTGCGTAACGCATAAAATTCAGTTTTAGCCTGCCTGGCTGTAGCGGCGTTCTTCCTCTTCCTGGTCGCCACTCTGCCCCACACGGCGTTGCGCACAGTGCGTGGGGCAGTGTTTAGCCATGCAGGATGTGGGAGTTATGAGGTCATAAACACTGAGGCTCGTGGGAGACTGCCAGACCATGTTTGTTCGTATTGAATACGCATCTGTATTTCTCCCTCTGCACAGAGCATGGCCCCTCGAAATTTTGTTACATTTTCAACTCCATACAGGACCGGGAAATTTATCTAATTTTTCTACCACGCCGGCAGTTACGAGGCGTGCGTTGGACTTTGCCCATCACACGTTCGTCAGTGTGTCTGCAGCCTCAGCCCTGCTTGGTGGTTTGGTATTGCTGACCTGGGTATGCTACCGTCTAACAGTCTGCACTATTGGCCCACCAACCAGTGAGCTCCATCTAATCACGTGGCCTCCGGGCCCTACGCTCAGCCGCCCCTATGGTTCCGTGACGCCCCTTCGATCTCGAGCCTTCGTCCTGATAGGATGTCCTGACTTTTAGCTCCGGCTTATTTCTCTTCACCTGTTGCCATGCTCCAGAGGGGAAACTGTTCCTCTTTTCTTATTCAGACTGCCTTCTCGTTATTCCAAAGTACATTTTAGATTATAAAATGAATACCTAACCTACATCCTTCTGTTATTATTCCACAAACTTCCATATGCTCATACACCATCAGCTTTCCTGTTTACACTGCCGTACTGTTGCCATGAAAATTTACAGACTTGATCTTCAAAAAAACGTAAAATTTTGTATGGTGCACTTCGAAAAAAATTACGCTTTTATTCCAATCTTGAGGAAATTTTGCTCATTTAACCTTCAAATCAAGAGTAACAACTACCTAAGATGTATTATGGTGCATGTCGGAGAGTACGTTGCAATAATCTTCACTTATCACCATAAAAGTCAATGAACTTATATAATTTTTCACAGAATGGAGAGATGGATAGGCAATGAACTGAGACAGAGAGACGAGAAAGGTCAGTGGCGAAGAAAGGTGGTGTAGATCGGCAGAGAAGGGGGTAAGAGGAGATGAAAGATAGGGGAGATAAGATGAACAGAGAGTGCAGAAGAGGAAATAGAAGGGAAGCGAAACTGGACAGATAGAGAAAAAGCAAAGAAGAAATAGACTAACTTAAGACTGGAATAAATAAGTACCCGAAAACGCCGGTTTTCCGCTAATAGATTTCAAAATGTTCAAATGTTTGTAGAGCTTATGGGACTTAACTACGGGGTCATCAGTCCCTAAGCTTACAAACTACTTATGAACTAGCTAAGACTAAGGACCGCACAAATATCCATGCCCGAGGGGGGATTCGAACCCCCGACAGCAGTGGTCGTGCAGACCGTGACTGGAGCGCCTCAGTCCCCTCGGCCACCGCGACCGGCGCTAATAGATTTCTTGAAGTTGTAGTTCACCCAGATGTTCAAATGCGTGGTCATCAGTCAGTAGCTTACAAACTACTTAAACTAAGGTAAACTAACTTAAGGACAACACACACACACACACACATATCCCTGCTCCATGGAGGACTCGAACCTCCGACGGCGAGTAACAGCGCGCTCCGCAGCTAGACGCCTTAAACCGCTCGACTACTCCACCGCGGCTTCATCCAGATGGAGTAATAGTTTATTCGAACATGCTGTAGCCGAAACACGTTCCATTCTATTACCTCTTACCTTCCTGTTGCTTTGAACAACCACCCCTACTGATACTCTTTTCACTGAAAATGTTATTGTAGTCTCAAATGGCTTTGAGCCTCACGAACTGCTCCTCCTTGGCTCTTACTGACACTAGCATCGACAAAAGCGTTTCATCGCATCTATAGCGACCTTCAGCAGATGACGGAACACTTCAGTACTAGAGATCGACGCTGTGAGGATTGATATACAGTTAGAGCGAAATTAAATTTGTGTCCAGCAGCGCCCTACATCTCTAAGTACATCTACATCTACATTAATACTCCGCGAGGCACCCGGTGGTGTGTTGCAGAGGGTACCCTGAGTACCACTATCAGTTCTTCCTTCTATTCCACTCAAGTATTGTTCGCGGAAAGAAAGATTGTCGGTATGCTTCTGTGTGGCCTCTAATCCCTCTGATTTTATCTTCATGATCTCTTCGCGACATATACATAGGAGGGAGCAATATACTGCTAGAAACTTCGACAAAAGCCCGTACCGAGCTAGAAACTTCGACAAAAGCCCGTACCGGGCGACAGAGCGTCTCTCCTGCAGAGTCTTCCACTTGAGTTTATCGATCATCTTTGTAACGCTTTCACGATTACCAAATGATCCTGTAACGAAGCGCGCTGCTCTCCGTTGGATCTTTTCTACTTCTTCTATCAAACCCAACTGGTACGGATCCCACACCGTTGAGCAGTATTCTAACTGTGGGTAAACAATTGTACTGAACCCACTTCCTTTGTTTTCGGCCTGCATTTCCTTAGGATTCTTTCAATGAATCTGTCTGGCATCTGCTTTACAGACGACTGATTTTATATGGTCGTTCCATTTTAGATTACCTCTAATGCCTACTCCCAGATAATTTATGGAATTAACTGCTTCCAGTTGCTGACCTGCTATAGTGTAGCTCAATGATAAAGGATCTTTCTTTCTATGTATTCGCAGCACATTCCACTTGTCTACATTGAGATTTAATTTCCATTCCCTGCACCATGCGTCAATTCGATGCAGATCCTTCCGCTTTTCAATACAATTGTTACAACTTTCTCTATACACTACAGCATCATCCGCAAGAAGCCCCAGTAAACTTCCGATGTTATCCGCAATGGCATTTATATACAGGGTGTCCCAGCTATCTTGTCCACCCAAAATATCTATGGAACAATAACAGCTATTGGAAAACGACTTTCACCGGTATCAACATAGAGTTCTCGCCTGAGTCTCATGACTTGCGCTAGCCGCGCATTTCGCGTATTTCAAGCGTCAACTTCGCGTCGCAATATCTCGGGATGTAATTGGAATATTGCGATGCAATCAACGCCATTGTTTATGTGATTTGTCATGCTATGGATTGCTGAAGAAAAAATATAGGGTTTCCATAAAAAAAACATAAGTTTGTGTTAAAAAACACATTTGCTTTCGTTTTAGAATGTTTCCAAATATGTACATTCAGGGGCCCCAGTCGTACATTGATACCGGTGAAAGTCGTTTCCCAATAGCTGTTATTGTTCTAGAGATATTTTGGGTGGACAAGATGACTGGGACACCCTGTATATCGTGAACAGCAACTGACCCAAGACACTCCCCTGTGGCGCACCTGACATTACTGTTACTTCTGAAAACTCCATTGAGAATGACATGCTGCATTCTGTTATCTAGGAACTCCTCGATCTAATCACACAATTGGTCTGATAGGCCATATTCTCTTACTCTGTTCATCAAACGTCTGTTGGGAACTGTATTAAGGGCCTTGCAGAAGTCAAGAAACACAGCATCTATCTGAGAACCTGTGTCTATGGCCCTCTGAGTCTCGTGGACGAATAGCGCGAGGAGGGTTTCACACGATCGCCTTTCGAAACCCATGTTGATTTCTACAGAGCAGATTTCTACTCTCCAGAAATGTCATTAAATTCGAACATAATACATGTTCCAAAATTCTACAACTGACCGATGAGTGTATTGCAATATTTGCGCTGTAGGGGCTGAACCGCCAGTGACCGATAACGGCTAATCAAATGTACACATTTGGAAGAAAAATTGCAGCCAATCAAAAGAACATGTTGGAGGTGTCATGCTCTGTGCACACAACCGATACTGCGCAGCGCAGAGAACGGAACCCACGCCACCGCGAGCATCGTCGCTGGCTCCACGGTGAGGTACGCCCGCCGCTCCCGCCGCCGCCCGCCCACTGCCTCCGCCCCCGCAGTCTCAGACGTCGAGAGCGGCCGCCTCCCGTTCTTAATTAAACGCTCCTGAAACTGCAACTTCGCCTAATTTAGTGCTTGTTCAGGCCGCCCCGGGTGAGAAGCGAAAGAGCTGTAATCGGGTTCTCCGCGTAATGCCATTAGCATCCAGACGGTCCAGAACAAGCCTCTCGCAGCGACTTGCTAGTGCTGTTGCCGCATTCCAAACAGAAACTCCGCGCAAAATCACGGTAGCGGGCGCCGGCGTGAGTTTCACCCGATTCTGACAACACCGCAGTGACCGTGGGAACATTACGTCGCTTGCTGCAGTTTTCTTTCCCTGCACAATACATGCAGGCATCTACGTGATTCGTTGTTTTTTTATTAATTTATAATATCATACTGTCTCACCTCTTTGCCGGACAATACTCAGATAATCTTCAACAAGGTCAGAGAATTCCACAGATATTACAAAACAAAGATGTATCATGTTTATGCTTGACATTATTCAAGGCAAGTGGACGATCTAATTATTTTGACAAAACTTTAGTCTTCGTATCTGCATTTCAAAATACACCATACAGTAAAATCGCAGAATTGCACAGATATTACAAAACAAAGGTGTATCATGTTTATGCTTGACATTATTCAAGGCAAGTGGGCGATCTAATTATTTTGACAATTCTTTAGTCTTCGTATCTGCATTTCAAAATACACCATACAGTAAAATCGCGCTAGATACAAGTCATAAAAGGATGAATAAGTGTAAAATGTCGAGCTGAGGCACATTATTTTTCATGGCACAACGTTTGTATGACGTTAAAGATTTTATAAGTGACGGGCAAATTCAAAGTTCTTGTCAATCTAAGATAAAATACGATTGAACTGTGGAATTGTTAATGGAGAGGTGCGTATGTGTGTGAGTGAACATTGATTAGCTAGTAAGGTACTAATACAATAAAAATAAATATTTATAATTTTTATGGCTCATTGGCCTGGTACAAGTCTTTCAGTTGGACACCACTTCGGCTATTTGCGTGTTCCTAGCCTACCAAATTAATCCAACCGGGGAAAGGGGCCTACAGCTTAACGTGGAACCACGTGTCGTTTCTGGTGACTCCTCACCAGGAGGCGAAAGATGGGTTAAAACTTAGACTGAAAAAAATCCGAGGTCACCGGATTTCGAATCCGCGACCCTTCGGTTTCCACTCCAGCACTTTACCCTCAGACAACCACAACCGACTAATAAATAAGAATAAATTCCTGTTACATCTACACAATAACATTGTCTTACAAAATAGTGTAGCTAAATTCGTTTCAGGTGTTGTAGGTGTGTGTTTCATGTATCTGCAACTACACCTGTTCAAGCACATTAAAAGAATTTCTAAGCACTTGAAAGTTAAACAAATAAAAATTTAAATCAGTCACCCAGAATTGAATTGTCTTTGACAGTGACTGTTACAAAAATGCGACATTACTTTGTGAATGAACTAATCATCCTGTTATATAACTTCATTTAATTTCTGCAATAATGCCTTATGAACATGGTGGTGCTCAAATACTGCTGAGATATTCATAAGCCTACAGATAATACATTACCCTGAAACACATTGCAGGCTGCCTTCTTGGTTTTTCTCAGACATAAATTTTGTTGAGCAGGTAGAAATAATGACGCTGATACAAGACGCTTGATTTCACTAATTGTTATTGAACATTGATTAACTGGTATGAAAGTTACAGGATCTAGATTATACCATACCATGTTTTTAAAACCTTGATTGTAATTACAAGAAGAACATTAATAAAACATATCAGTTTTCTTGTAATACCACAGCAATCTTGACACATGAAAGACAAGTGCACCATTACAAGATAAAAAGACTGAGCAGGACAAAAGTACATTGTATTGTGAATACACCCTGACAATGATTGAGGAAAACCTATATGCGCCGCAAAGTAATTATAAATAAAATGTCTTACCTCTCTTCCAAAAATAAAAACTTTCATAAACAATGCGCCACGATCGTCATCAATAAATTTGCTCAAATTGATTAAAAAATGTATCTTTTCAAAGTTCCATATCGTTTCGTAATGAAACACATTAATCTCCGTCATTAATTCACAGTAGCTACTTGTAACTGCCACGAATAGCTCGGCTGCGCCAACAATGAACGACAAAACCAGTTTCTCAGACAGACATTTCAGTAGTAACCTAACTAGCGATTCAACCAACGCCACTTCTGATTCGGTTCCCATCATTCACTGCGCCGGTACCAACATCTCCAGATCAAAGAGAAACTGGTGCCATTCCAAACTAGGATTTAACCGAAGTTGGGGCTGGTGATGAAGTACTGATGTTCCTGAGAAAACAAGATAATTTACATAGCTAATGAGTACCAAAGTGCTTTTTTTCACGTTCGCTTCTTTCTATGAATCAGCACGGGTTTAGGAAATACCGTTCATGTGAAACTCAGCTTGCCCACTTTTCACAGGGCAACAGGCGGATTGTGTTTTTCTCGACTTCAAAAAGGCGTTCCACGCGGTGCCACACTGCAGACTGCTAACGAAGATACGAAATATGGAATAGGTTCACAGATTTGTGACTGGCTGGAAGACTTCCTAAGTAATAGAACGCAGTACGTTGTTCTCAACGGCGAGAGTTCATCAGAGACGGGTGTATCGCCAGACGTGTCCCAGGGGAGTGTGATAGGACCGCTATTATTTTCTATCTATATAAATGATCTGTTGGATAGAGGTAGTTGTAATTTGCGGCTGTTTGTTGATGATGCTGTGGTGTATGGGAGGGTGTCGCCTTTAACTGACTGTAATAGCATACAAGATCACTTAGATAAAATTTCTAGATGGTGCGAAGAATGGCAGCTAGCTCTCAATGTAGAAAAATGTAAGGTGATGCGCATGAGTAGGAAAAACAATCCCAGAATGTTCAAATACAGTATTAGTAATGATCTTCTTGATGTTGTCGTGTCGTTGAAATATCCAGGTGTAACATTGCAGAGCGATATGAGATGGTAGGAACATGTAAGGACAGTTGTAAGGCGGACAGCCGAGTTCGGTTTGTTGGGAGAATTTTGGGAAGATGTACTTCATCTGTAAAGGCGACCGCGTATAAAACGCTTGTACGACCACGTCTTGAGTATTGCTCAAGTGTTTGGGACCCGCATCAGATCAGTTTAAAGGAAGACATAGAAGCAGTTCAGAGGCGAGCAGCTAGGTTTGTTACTAGTAGGTTCGACCAATGCGCGAGTGTCAAAGAAATGCTCCGGCAACTCAATTGGGGATAGTTGGAGGAAAGACGACGTACTTTTCTCTGAAATTCTGTTGAGGAAATTTAGAGGGCCGGAATTTGAAGCTGAGTGTAGTACGATCTTGCTGCCGCTTAGTGATCACAAGATCGCGTAGTGATGACAAAGACAAGATAAGAGAAATTAGGGCTCGCACGGAAGCATGTAGGCATTCTTTTTTTCCTTGTTCTATTTGGGAGTGGAATAGGGAAGGAAATGCCTAGTAGTGGTACAGTGTACCCTCCGTCACGCACCTTACGGTGGATTAACGAGTATGTATGTAGATGTAAATGTTGGAGTAGTTTCCCTGCGTACGACTTGAGCAGTTGGACTGCTTTTGGCTCGCGAAGACACGAGCAAGGCGGAGACGGTTTGAGCCGCGACGCAAGAAGCGTCGTTCGGCATTAGTCGCCGATCCCGTGTTTAAGGGCTGTGCGGAGCGGCGCCCTTTGTGCTGGGCCCACCGCACGGCTTCAAAGGGCCGACCCAGCCCTAGCTCCCCCCACTCCCCCCCCCCCCCCCCGCCAGCCAGCCACCTAATCCCGCGGCCGCACTTTAATAACCGCCCCACACTGCCTGCCTGTCGGTTGCCTGGCGACCGAACGCTTCCAAACCAGCTCCAACTCCCATAGCCCTCTCCATCTCTGTCTCCCTTTCTTTCTCTAACTCCCTCTCCCCAGCTTCCTGTTCATTGTTCTCCTGCCTCCAGAACCACTTCCCGCGGTTACGATTTCCAGGTCACATCTATATACCTCCTTCTCTAATATCGAACTTCGCTTGTAGGAGCCGTTCGGGAAGATTATAGCTAGGAGTGTAAACCTTTCATTGAAGTACTTAAATCTCTTCCCTCTCCAGCAAGGATGTTCCATTATTTATTCAGTAGGTATTTATGGCTTCTTTTTAGACGATAGCTAATGAGGCGTGTTTGTTGCAAATTGTTTTCCTAAGACAATCATCTGTTTGAAGCTGAATATCTTCTTTCTGCCGTGCTTGCTTTAATAAATGGTGAGGTTATTTCGCCGTATCCAAGACCAATTTATATTATCTATCCCATACATATTTAGGAACTTTCATGCTATCACCAGTGGGGATTTCTTTGTTATGGTTCTGAAAATTACAGTAGTACTGTACTAACGTCATTTTCAGATGCATCTGAATGTTTTTACAAGTTCTATGCAGTTCACTTAAATAGGAATATAAAATTATCCGTTTTAGTTTTGCCGAAATTAGGCTTAGAATCAGGAATATTCACCCTTTTGTGTTCACACCCCAACATTAGACTATGTTAAAAGGACGTGAAAAACACCAAGTATAGTATTCCTTCATTGTTGACGTAAAATAGTGTAATGCACCTTGTGTTCTGCAAGAGAAAACAAACAGTTTATATTTCTTGTTATTCAAATGTGTGCCGAAAACACGCTAATTTTGTTTTTGCTTACGATTTCTCGTTTTCTCCATGATTATAATATATTTTCCGCTTATTATATCGTGATAGTCCATTACGCTAACTTTGTTATTTGCTCTACTAAACGGAGCATTTCAGAGTAATAAAATATGTTTCGGGGAGAGAGAACGAAATTATTATCACGTCACATTTATTATATATAATTCCGAAACAAACCATTTTTCTATCCTTTTCGTCACAATTCAGAGTAACATATGACATCATTATATTTTTTATACCACTGAAATTATCGATCAATATGATGGATGAATATACCGAATATAACATTTTAATGAAAGCGTACCTCCTCTTTTTCACATGTATCGAAATAAGAGAAATCTAATCCCAAGTTCGGTTCTTATACACGAGATGAACTTGCAATAGTTGAATACACAAGGCTCGTACAGAAAATGAATTTTTAAGCAGAGACGACATAGTTACATCAAAAACTTTATTGACACGAGGTAATCCACATTTAAGCTATTTTTGGACTTAGTCTCCAAGTGAGACACTTGTCAATCGTAGGATCAACTTTCGTATTTTCGCTTGTCAATGGAACCAGCGTGTGCCAGTGTTCAGCTCTTCGTAGTTGTCAAAACGCGGCCAGAGAACAGGAATTACATGACGTACAAGAAAAGATGGAATTCAAGCATGTAAGTTAGTGAGGCCAAACTACTGTGCTCATCATTCCATAGGCTTAAACTAACTTCAAATTACCTAAGAACGACACACCCATGTCCGAAGGAGGACATTAACTTCCAGTGGGACCAGCTTCACAGTCCCTAACTAGTCGCGGCTATTCCACGCGGTTAACCTGGATATCGCTGGGAGCAAGATGAAGACTGTAGGTCAGATGATGAAACAGATCCCAGGCGAACTTAGGGAAAAGACTTGCTGTACGCTAGCCGTAAGCGAGCGAGCATCTTCATGGTGCAGGAAAACGCCTGCACTAAACATTGCATGCCTCTTGTTCTGCAGTCGACGTATTGTTTCACAGTAGGATCCAAACAACTGTCACACGCTATATCCATTCGCAGGGCGGCATTCTGCGACACAGGAATACAAAAGTAGGTCCTACTTTAAGACAAGTGACACAAATATATTTGGTTAATATGTCGAAAAATATTTCAAACATTCCTGTGCCTGAAAATTCTGGCAGATTAAAATTGTGTGCCGAACCGGGGCTCGAACGTTGGATCTTCGCCTTTCGCGGGCAAGCGCTCTACCACTAAGCAAATCCGACACGACACTTCAAGGTCCCACGTTCGAGTCCCGATCCGACACACAATTTTAATCTGCCACAAAGTATCATATCTGTGGTGTCGCACAAGTACAAACTGCGCGCCACCTACTTTCGCCGCGCGCCGCCATGCACGCACGGCGCGGCGTTCTCACGACGACAGCCACGAGCGCCCTCTGCTGGAACCCCGCTCGTGGCCACCACGGAAAGACACTTGCACTTCGGACTGAGATAGCAACGAGTTAGGACCTTCGTAATCAGATAGGCACCAGTGAAGACTTCGCTATCAGTTAGGCACTAGGCAGGCCTCTAACAACTATGTATCAACATTCTGCAGTACTATGTAAAAGTTAAGTATTGTTACATTCTGTGCAATATATATCTCTTTCTAATTTACTCGAGTGTTTATAGTTTCTGGCTGCTCCCCTCCGTACCTGCACCAGCGTGCTGTCTTTGTTCCTGTGTCGGTCTCGTTCCACTCGGCCACCGACACCTACGACGAGGCTGGGACACAAAAGCGGCGACGAAGTTGGGACACAAAAATATCAGCGCACACTCCGCTATAGAGTGCAAGTTTCATTGCTGTACCTGTTGAAAATAAAATTATTCATGTAATTATGTTTGTTAAAAACAAAAACATAGGACATGTTTTCAAATCCCTCTCTCCCATTTAGTACCATGGAGGTCATTCCCTTATACAAATACACATGTCCTACCACCCTATCTTTACTTCGTGTCATTGTTTTTCAAACTGTCTTCTCTATATCGATTCTCTGCAGTAACTATTAATTCGGTATCTGATCAGACACCTAATGACCTAGATGTTTACTCCCCTCAAAATCAGAACAATAACAACAACACATAATTATCAACATTCGTCTGTTACACCAGGCCTGAAATATTTAAAGCCCTTCCGTTCCGGTTTTCCGGTCGTTATTTTTCAGTTTGACTATCAAACGTAAATTTTTCAGTTGATACCATTTCTATCGACCATAAATGCCATCTTTACTTGTACAACCGTATTTTTATGTCCTCTTTGTTTTTTCCGTAGTGATATAGTTTGCTTCGAAGGTATCAGATTTATGTAACTTCATCAGTTTTCACTACATTAATTTCTGCTACTTTAGTCTTTTTACTCTCAATTTATATTTGACTATTCAATCTATTCGACATACCCTTTAATTGTTTTACATTTTAACTGTGGAATATTATCATTAATACCATTTCACATTAAATCTTTTGCCTAGTCTTGAAAATTTATTTTATAATTGATTGTGTGATGTACAGATTAATGGTAAATGTGTCTGACAATTTTTGTAATCCGAGCACTTCGTTCTTGGTCCTGGAGTCCTATTGGTGTTTTCCTGGAGAAATGGTTTTCCTGTAATGGTGCACTGAGACATATAAGACTTTCGTTGAACTCTATTTATTTATTTTTAATCGGACTGTTTCAGTCACGAACAAAGCATCTAGTTTCAAAAGTATTGTCACACTGCACCAAAATTAAGCTAGAAGTCACCGTTCAAAGTTTCGACCAACTTCGTTGTATGGCGGGATTTGAACTGGGGGCCGCAGCGATCTGCGATGCTAATCACTGCGCCACGCGTTCCGTCGGAAGACTCCCGGCACTATTACTGCGTAAACTATATGGACCAACAGAACAACATTCCGTGGAAAAATATATTTCATTGATTAACAATTTTCGAACGTTTGGTAGTAATTCATAATAGTCACAAATGATATGGTTAGTGTCAGAGTCGAAAATTTTCCTCACACATGGATTGGTCGCTGCTGTTGTACCAATCATTTCCTCTTAAACTACGTGACAAGTCGCTGCAGATGCGTCACGTGAAGAACTTGCTCTGGGTAGCCGAACAGCACCAAACGTTAACTCGCACAATAATGCAACGCGATCTCTTCATAATACAGACAATATTGGTTGAGCATTTGACTCCAGTGAAATATTTTGAAATTGGTAGGCTCGTGGCCAGCGATCAATAGAAGGGAGCGAAACGCGGCGGAGGCGCCACCAGAGTAAGGGTGAGTGATGTGACAGTAGACACGGCCCTAAGCGGGGCAAGATGGGGAGCGCACCCCCGCCGGTGTAAGTCTTTGTCGGGGGCGAGTGGGGAAAGGGGCGGCGCCAGGGGCAAACAGGCTCGCAAGTCGATCGCAAGGGGGTGCCAGTAACGAAGGGGCGCCGAGGGATAAAAGGCTGGAAGACGAAATTCACATCAAGTGGTGCAGTAATCGCGACACGATTTCTTTCAATAGATGGAAAGATGCCAATAACCACGTAGTGGTAAGAAATGTCAGCCGCTATAATATTGCTAGTAACATGCATAATGTCACGTAGGGCCGACACGAGCACGTAGCAGTGTCGCAACAGGACGTGCCATGTTCTCGACAAATGTCTGAAGCAGTAGCATGCATCCTGCAGAGTTGTCTACATCTACAGCTATATCTACATGGGATACTCTGCAAATCACATTTAAGTGCCTGGCTGAGGGTTCATAGGACCACCTTTACACTATTTATCTCCCAATCAATTCTCGAATAGCGCGTGGGAAGAAAGAACACCTGAATCTCTCCGTTCGAGCTCTGATTTCTCGTATTTTGTTGTGATGATCTTTTATACCTATGTAAGTGGGATCAACGACATATTTTCGCATTCTTAGGAGACGGTTGGCCATTGGAGTTTCGTAAGTAGCCCACCCCGCAGCGATAACCGCCGTTGTTGCCATCCCAGATCCTGTATCATTTCCGCAACACTGTCTCCCCTGTACCGTGACAATACGAAACGAGCTGCCCTTCTTTGGACTCTTTCGATTTCCTATGTCAAACCCACCTGATAAGGATCCCACACCGGGCAGCAATACTCCAAAAAAGGACGGACAAGCGTAATGTATTCAGTTTCTTTAGTAGTTCTGTTGCATCTTTTAAGGGTTCTACCAATAAAACGCAGTCTCTGGTTCGCCTTACCCGAGATATTATCTACGTGTTCTTTACAGTTTAAGTCTGAAGTAATAGTAATTCCTACTTATTTTGTGGAGTTGACGGCCATCACTTTTGATTGATTTATCATGTAAACAAAGTTTAACGAATTTATTTTCGTACTTATGTGGACGACTTGACACTTATCATTATTTAGAGTCAATAGCCAATTTTTACATCATAGTGATATCTTATTCAGATCATTCTACAGTTGGTTTTGATCTCCAGATGATTTTACTAGACGGTAAATGACGGCGTCATCTGCAAACAACGTAAGAGAGCTGCTTAGATATTGTCCCACATCGTTTATGTAAATAAGGAACAAAAGAGGACCAATAACACGAGCCTGCGGAAAGCCCTATATCACCTCTGTTTTAGTCAATGGCTTACCATCGATTACTGCAAACTGTGTCCTCTCTTATCGGAAATCCCCTATCCAGTCGCAAATTTGTGGCGATATACCATAACGACGCAGTTTGATTAAAAGCCGTTTGTGAGGTACGGTGTCTATAAATCCGTTATAACACGATGGGGTGGAGATCTCTTCTGAACAGCGCGTTGGACGGCATCTCAGATATGCTCAGTAATGTTCGTGTGTGGTAAGCTTCTTGGCCAGCGGCGTCATTTAAACTCAGCGTTCCTGGAGCCTCTGCGTCAATCCGTCCACATTATGTACTGGCTGAGCATAATTTCCTTCATATGGCCCAAAAACTAAAAATCCAATGGATTTAAACAGGGCTGCGAGCTGGCCATCGACGTTGACCTGAACGCCCGATTCATAGTCCTAGAAATTGTCCATCCAAAAATCTGCTTACTCTGTGATCAATGAGGGGTGGAGCACCATCGTGGAGGAACCAAATGTTATGAAGTATGCCTAACGGAATGTCATCTAACAACTTTTGTAGCAATATTTCGTTTAGAAACGTTTAATAATATTTAGCACTCAAACGTGCAGGTAAAACATAAGGTCCAATAATGTAATCACAGAGCATACCCGTCCACACATTTAGGGAAAATCGTCGCTGAAAACATGTTTCCACTACATGGCGAGGATTGTGTGCACTTCAGATATGCATGTTATGGATATTATTAAGTCGAGCGTGAAAAACCCACTTTATCTGTGGCGAGTATTTTGTTGAGAAAATGATGATGTGCACTGTGTAGCAAAAACCACTCCGAGAATTCACGTCGTGGAGGGAAAACTGGTTCTTCCAATGCTTGTACACATTGAATGCGTCAAGGCCGCAGAGTGGGATGGACGACAGTGTGCGATACACCCTCATCGCGGGCGATGCTTCTAGTACTCTTGAGTAGGATCCTCCTGGGTGCGATCCAAAATTCTTTTCGCTGCTTCCGATGTACGATCGACGCGTTGTGAGTCTCTGTCTTCTGCGCAAGAGGCACTAAAGAGGCAGTAAAGGTTCAGTATCTCTCAGTATAAGGAAATTAAATACGTACTCGTAAGTTTTATTTTGTACTGATGTAACAAAAAAGGAAATCATAACAGTAGATACGTTTCGCATACAGACGAATATTTGAAAAGGTACAGATAACTTACTGTACTTCATTAAGAAGTAAATGCATAATAATCGTGTACAAGTACAAATTACAATGACACAAGCCTGTGGTGAACAGCAGAAAATGTCTCTCGTGCAGGAAGTCGCCTTTATGTGAAGCATTTTCGATAAATTCGTATAGCTGCCCACGCAACACTTGTTACTAGACTTTTTGTCAAGCGCACCGAGATATAAAATATCTGTATAAATTTGGCGGCTTATATCGTTTACACGCTGTATAACCGCAGCCTGATCGGGAAGACTTTTGAAGTGACGATCAGTTTTCTTGCCCCTTTTTTTTTTTTTTTTTTTTTTTTTTTTTTTTTTTTTTTTTTTTTTTTTTTTTTACTTTTGGATGTCAGTATTTAATATGAGACGCTGTGATTACTCTTTTTATTCATAATTACGTGAGCTAGCTTTATTCGGCACAAGAAATGGTAATATAAGGCCATGTATTTTGACTTACACATCGACCTCATCGCGGGCAGAATGTGATCTTATTTTATGATCATCAACTACTGTGAATATATTTTACTTTTTTTTTATTGGATAATCGTAATCGACACAAGAGATATATCGAACACGGCGGCCATTAGCACGTAAACTCAATCAGGCGGCTAGAACTTTCCGTGTTTGATCCAGATATTCGTGTCGTTCTTGAAACGTTACATTTTGTAGGTGTACATCAAGTACTATTACTCGGATACATTCATGAACGTATCATCCCGTATACAGGATGATTCAGCGGCCCCTACCAATGTCATTTTATTCAACCCAGCTCCCGATATTTTATCACTGCCTTTTAGCTGTCTTCACGACGAAAACTCATATCATAGCTGTTAAAATTTTGGGCAATTTTCTATGCAACAGTATTCACTTCTTTCATGTTTGGATAAGGTTTGTTTAAATTTCCTGTCTGATATAACTTCATTAGATCCGTTTTTCTGGACTTACCTACAGTGGTGTTTAGTCGCTAAGCTTACGAACTACTTACACTAACTTTAACTTATGCTAAGGGGGACTCAAACCCCCGACGGTGAAAGGCCGCGCGCACCGTAGCTTGGCGTCTTAACGAGGACGACTATTCTGCCGCCGCGAAAATTACGTCACATACACGATTTAGCGATGTAAAAAACGAAAAATAAATAAATATTAAATTAATTAAGTAGTTTAGCCTGTGGTTTATATTCGACGAATTGTCTTTACAAAGTCATGACACTCATTTTTAATGTAATTGCATCTTATTCTTAGTTCCTACCTGAAACCTGAATTTCCATAAGGGAAGTATTTATTTAAAATTAAGCAACTGAAAATTATGAACTTAATTCAATTCTCTGGTAGCAGCAGAAGACAATCACAGGATACTAAGCGAAATAACGACGCCAAGAAAAGACGTTACTGATTTAATGCGAAATTTTGATTTCCACTGCTGTCAATGTTGTCAGCATCGTAATTCAGCCCATGCTATAGCGGTGTCGTGTTAGACCTTTCGCGACCAATCGTCGAGTAATACCCCCTTCAGATATTAAAATATCCACCTCCTTTAACCACTCCTAACAGCTTCTTATTTTTATTTTGTGCATATCTATTGCAAGCCCTCTCGTATTTATGTAAGTTTCACAGACTTCTTCGAACAATTAGTATTAGGAATCGGTTGTTCAATTTTTGTGTTGACGTATTTATATAATAACTAGATGACCCGGTGAACTTCCTATCACTTACCTATTAATGTAAACGATATTAATTTAAATAACTTGCATTTTAGAACCAGTAACATAATAAAGGCATCATCAAATAGTCTAAGTATCAGCTCGATAGTGGGCGGAAAGAGTGGGCAGATCACGCACACATGTCCAGGATAATGTTCATGTAACATTTATGGAAGTTCAGGGAAGGTTTAAACGGTGATAAAATATTGAAAAATTGAGAGGAAAATTTAGATTTAAAACATGTAAAATAATGACTTGGATGTTGTGCTATCTAGTCGACCCAGCAATGCTTTGCAATTGCTAATATGTATGTACTCTTGCTTTGAACGTCATATGTGAAAAATTTTGTCGCAATCGTACGACTAATATTGATATCCCAAAGAAAAGAGCTCTTTCAGTTTTACACAAATTTTCCTATTTTCTGGCCCACTATTCCAAACTTTTACTTCACTCAAACGTTCCTATGTGCAAAATTGTATCGCAATCAGATGAATGGTATCGACATTTCATAGAAAAATCTCAGTCTTTTTTTCTGAATTTTCCAATTTTCCGGCAAACTTTTTCACATTTATATTTTATAAGAACGTTACTCTTGCTTTGAACGTCAAATATACAAAATTTTATCGGAATCAGACGAATGATTTTGATATCCCATTGAGAAAACTGTTTCAGTTTCTTCCGAATTTTCAAATTTTCCGGGTAGCTTCCCAAATTTTTATTTCATGAGAACGTTCATCTTTCGGTGAGCGTCCTAAATTTTCCTACTTTCCGGGCGACTTTTCCAAATTTTTATTTGATGCAATCCTTCCTCTTGCTTTCAATTTTAACGAAATTGAACGAACGGTATTGATAGCTCACTAGGAAAAGGCTGTTTCAGTTTTCCCATGGGCTTACACGATTATTTCAAGACAAAAATTTGCAAATTCGGTTCAGCCGTTCTCGAGTTTTAGCGAGACTAACCAACAGCAATTCATATTCGGTCAAAAGGTATCGCCAACTTTAACTACGTCCACTGACAAATGCGAGGACAGAGAAATGATACGGACATATTTTCTGTGCCCATATGTCCCTGTTTCACTAACACTACATCATTATGCGAAACCAGTTATAAATTAAATCGACAGATTACCTCCACAGTGTCAGGTGACTGCTGCAAGCGGTAAATTGAAATCCTACCGCAACAACACTGACACCACGCACATGTCGACGAAGCAACTTTCGACCACTAATTGCTTCAGCAGAAATGAGAAAGCTGCGCGTTCACTTGGACAGAGCTGCAGCCGTGGGAACGGCAGGTGTGCAGGTGAAGCGAGCGCTCCAGCGAACGTGTTGGCGGCGCCGGGAGCGCCCCATGTGTCACGACGCAGCTAATTGGACGCGGGCAGCCAGGCCGGCCGTGCGAGTAGCAGCAGAGATAAGTGTGTGTGTGTGTGTGTGTGTGTGTGAGAGAGAGAGAGAGAGGGGGGTAGAGAGGGCTGAAACTGGCGCATTAATCAGAGCGGCTGCGGCGGTCAGATGGGCCGCACCTGTTGGCCGGCACGCGCGACCCTGCAGCTCCTTCCCCAACCCTCACCCCTGACACTTTGCGTCATCCCTGCTGCTGTGTTCCGTCCATTTACTATGCACAGAAACACAGCTTCAAGATATGAAAAGTGCAATCAACAGTCACTTTCAAAATGTTCAAATGTTTGTAAATCTATCGGACCAAACTGCGTGGTCATCAGTCCGAAGCTTACAAACTACTTAAACTAAACTAACCTCAGTCACTTTCACATGGCATACACTGACCTGCTGGTGTCATACGATAGTGTGGCACGGATGACATTGATCTACATCAACATACATTCTCCGCCATGGGATAGTGCCGCACGCATGGCACGCATAAACATCTGCATACATACTGCGCAATTCACCGTAAGGTGTGTGACAGAGGGTACACTGTACCACATTAAATAAATAAGTATTTTGCTATCTTGTCGTTTCACTAATGGTATTAATTAAATCATAATATAATGTCTATTACACAGCCCATAATTTCTTTCATTTGGACCAGACAGTTAGATTCTGTGATGAACGAGACAGGGTGCGGCTGCATCGGCGCTTTATTGTCGCTATGTTTCAAAAATGTCTGTAAATCTATCGGGCCAAACTGCGTGGCCATCAGTCCGTAGCTTACAAACTATTTAAACCTAGGTAAACTAACCTACGGACAAACACACACATCCATGCCCCAGGGAGGACTCGAACCTCCACGGGGAGCAACCGCGCGCTCCGCAGCGCTCGGCTACTCCACCGCGGACCGCTATGCTTGAAACGAATAAGACAGGCGTTGTGGTAGTCTCAAAATGTTCAAATGTTTGTAAATCAAAGGGAGTTAATTACGTTGGTCATTAGTCCCTAAGCTTACAAGCTACGTACACTAATGTAAAGTAATTTATGCTAAGTACAACAAAAACACACATGCCCGAGGGAGGACTCGAACCCCCGACGGCGAACGGTCGCGCGCACTGAAGCTGGGCGTCTTAGTGCGCACGGCCGTGCTTCCGCGGTATGGTAGGCTCGACTACCATCTGGACTCTTGTGACATGTGAAACACCGATGGATGCAAGCACTGGAAGATTGCAATGAGAACGTAATTTCTAGGTAATTTCCTAGGATCCGTGTACATCGAATGAAACGGCATTGCGATAAATATATATCGAACGTTCGACTCTCGATTCTCCACCGTTGAAGATTTAGTGTTTTAGTGTTTCTGAACCGGAAATTCGGGTGCTACGCGCCCTCACGTACTTAAAATAATAATAAATAAATAAATAAATAAATAAATAAATAAATTCTTGTTTAACCTATACCTAACTGTGACTTTAAAAAGAGTGATCTGTAGCGTAACTTTAAGGTAAGGTATATGTTAAACAAGAAGTTTTCTTCTAGTACTTGAGGACGCGTAGCACTCTAATCTCCGGATCAGAAACACTAAATCGATTGACAGTTGCACGTTGAATATATACCACTCTTGGAAATTACCGATATTCCTTTCGGTATTTCAAATGGCAACCACATATTGTGTCGGAAAAGCACAAGATAAATCACAAATTCAATGCAATAAAAGATACAGTATTTCGAATGCGCAGCAAGAATCGTTTCGATATATATCGATCGCAATGCCGTTTGCTTCGAGGTACACGGGTCCTAGGAAATGATCGTTTTCTCTTCAGCTACCCTGAATTCAGCGAGCATTCGTGAGATTAGCGACGGGTGGTGAATATTTTAGCTCCGCAAAGTGGATGATTGTAAATTGTCATACTGATGTTACAGTAGCGGCGCTTTTTTATTTTCGAAGATGTGTTGGTTGGCGCCTCTGAACTGCGACACATGTGGGAGACCGCCCGAGTCAAATGTTCAAATGTTTGTTAAGCTTATGGGACTTAACTACGGGGTCATCAACCTAAACTTACAAACTATTTATGAACTACCTTATAGTAAAGACGGCACAAATATCCATGCCCGAGGGGGGATTCGAACCCCCGACCGTAGTGGCCGTGCAGACCGTGACTGAAGCGCCTCAGTCTCCTCGGCCACCGCGGCCGAGTCGCTCTGCCGTAAACACGGCGAACTCACTCATGAATACATTTCGATACTGGCATCTACCACATCGATACGAACTCTGCATCGAAAACCAATACCGATGACGCTTATATTCTGTGATTCTGAGACGACTAATTTATATAGACATCCGTGACGAATTAAACGCGCGTTTTGGGCAGTTCTATGATTTTAGATGGTTGCTATTAGATATTTTACATTTCTTGGCCCGTGTCTGCAGGTTAATCCCTGATGAATTGACGTCCGCTATTAATGCCAACATACGGTTTATGGTTGTGTAATATGTCAACTGTTAATGTCACAGAATACGGCACAACAGTCCCGCTGCTATAACTCTGATCGGTCACACTGACATCCGCCACGGTATATTCTGATTAATTCTGACGTTCCCTGAGCGAACTACGGCCGATTCACGGAGTGGACGAAGAGTAGTTAAAATGGAGGTCCCGGGATGGTTCTGAGCCGATTTGGATCAAATTCTTTGACAAGTAGTAGAAGAAGCCTTTCCAATTAATAAAATATCGGCTTAGAAAGAAAGAAAACCTTTGCGAAAGACTTTCTATTACAGTATTTGGTACTTTGAGTGACAACTTGTACAGTGTTAGCATGGGGTAGCGGATGAACGAACAGATTGCACTAGGTGCCACTGGTAACGAGATTAACGAGTAAATGTTCAAATGTTTGTAAATCTATCGGAACAAACTGCGTGGTCATCAGACCGTAGCTTACAAACTACTTAAACTAAAAAACTAAAATAAGGACAACACATACACACACACACACACACACAAACACACACACACACACACACGCCCCAGGGAGGACTCGAACCACCGACGGCGAGCAACCGCGCGCTCCGCAGCGAGTAACGAGTAATGTTACGTTTGTAACAAGTACTGTTTCTTTCTCTAATACCTACGGATACACTAGGGTCACAGCTGTAGTCCCTAGTGACCGCACTACGGTTGCCAGGTTTTAGAAATGAAAATACGTGACATTTTGGAAATACTGACCAAAATAGACCTATTGTGACACTAGCGACATCTTTCACCTCTAGGACGACGCTTCAACGATTCCAACGCACGATAGAAAAAACTATTGTTTCTTTTAAAAAATTATATCTTTGTGATGTAACTCTTTCGAAAATGATACAATAAACTATGTTCAGAAAATGTAACAGTTCTTGTGTTGACATACTGCATTAAAATTTCCCGTCACCTATTATTTTATAAGTTACAAAGGCAAACACACTTAGTGAAACACACTGTATATACAAAACATTTCGTTTCTGATTCAAAACAGTTAGTTGTTTGCTATAAAAATAGCTAGTCCATATCAGTCTCTTTCCGGATACCAGGTCGAAAGGTTCCACTGTTTTCTGAAAAACTTCGCATTTCTCTGGTTCCACTGTCATCTGCTGCCATACTCTGTTCACCGTAGTTTGTTTTGTAGTGTTGCCAACTTTCTCAGCTGAATTGAATTCAACTATTTCATTAAAAGTGTGTGTGTGTGTGTGTGTGTGTGTGTGTGTGTGAGTGTGAGTGTGAGTGAGTGAGTTATGAATTAATTTTTTTTTGTCTATGTGTGTGTGGAGGGGGGTTGTGATTATGTATGGGGATTTTTGTCTATCATATGGTCAATCAGTGAGAACAGTGATTGATTAGTCAGGTTTATTTGGTCATTTAGTAGCAACTTTTTCTCAGCTTTTGTTTTATAAATGTGATAATTTTCTTGTAATGTTAGAAGATGTTTTTCATTATTTATTCTAATTATCTTCATGTCTTTTCCCATTGTGGTGGGTTTGTGGTTCAATTCTTTCAGATGTTCTTCAAAAGTGGAGTGGTTTGTCCCATATTTCCATGCTCTGATATGTTCCTTGTTTCGGGTATCAAACGTTCTGCTGGTTTGTCCTACATACCTTCCATCACATGAGTTGCATTGTAGTTGGTATATTCCAGCTCTTTGGTATATATCTGTGCTTTTTTGGATTTTTTGGGATATATTTTGGATTGGTTTGTCTGTTCTGAGAGCTATTTTAGGCCTTGTCTTTTGAAAACATTTGTTATTTTATGTGTTAATTTGTGTTTGTATGTCATTGTGTACGATCTTGAATTTTCTTTTTTGTGTGCACGTGTTCTCTGTACTGCAGTTTGTATTGTTTGTGTTTGTGTGCTGCTTTTCTGTGTTGTTATCTGTGGGTCTGCATGTTTGGTATTTTTTGCCCTCATCGGTTTTTTAATTTTTTTGTTTAATTTTTCTACTATGTTACTGTTGTATCAGCTGTTTGTTGCTATTTGTGTGGTGATGTCTAGTTCCTTATGGTAATTTTCTATGCTGTGTTGAGTCTGTGGAGCATGTATCTAATTGCTGATTGTTTTTGTGTATGTGTATCAGTTGTTGTCGGTTTACGGTAAATGTCATAGGTATGCTTGTTGTTTCATAAAGGAAAAGAATGGTCTGCCACGGCTGATTTTTCAGAATAGCGAAGACGTAAGCACCGCTCGTGCTCTGTCCGGCGTTGCTCCTCAGTACGTACAGTTTGTCCAATATAATAGCAGCCACACTCACGTGGTATCTTATATACTCCTTGTGTTTTGAAGCCTAGATCGTCTTTTACAGGCCTCATAATCTGTCGTATTTTTGCTGTCTGCCTGAACAAAGAAGCGATGTTATATCTCTCAAGGAGCCGGCTAATCTTCCCCGACACTGTTCCACAGAACGGCAAGAAAGTGAGAATTTTGCTCTTCTGCAGACGTATATTTTCTGCTTTTATCGCAAGAAATTGCTTGTAGTATTTTTCGGTGACTGTAGACATTATCCCTGAAGGCTCTTCGGAGGTAGTTTAGCTCCCGTGGCAGACTTTCAGCGTCTGAAACGACGTTTGCGCGGTGAATTAGAGTGTTCGGAACGCCGTGTTTTTGCGCAGTATGGTGGTAGCTGAGAGCATTCAGATTACGATCCGTAGGAGTGGGTTTCCTATAGACACTGTGGCTGAGATAACCATTGTTTTCCCGGCACACAAAGACCTCAAGTAAGTCTTAAGAACGGTTTTCTTCCACATTCATGAATATAATTTGGTTGTTAACATCATTCAGATAATCTAAGAATTCTTCCAGTTCCTCATGTCCATGATGCCAGATAACAAGTATATCATCAAAGTAGCGGTAAAAACAAATTGGTTCTGCTGGAGCAGTGTTCAAGGGAGTGTCCTCAAATTTCTCCATAAAGAGGTTTTCTATGGATGGAGCTAACGGACTTCCCATCGCCACGCCGTCTGTGTGGTTGCAATACTGTCGTCATACATCAGATAGGACGATGTGAACGTGTGCTTAAACAGTCCCACAAGTGTATTGTCAAATGAATGGTACAGATTTCTTGCGACAAAAGCAGAAAAAATATGTCAGAAGAAGACAGCAAAAATCTCTCTTTCTGGCCGTAGTGTGAAACAGTGTCCCTAAAGATTAGCCGGATCCTGAAGAGATATAACGTCGCTTCTTTGTTCAGGCTCCCAGCAAAATTGCGACAGTTGATGAGGCCTGTAAAAAACGATAAGATACCATGCGTGGCTGCTATTATATTGGACAAACTGTTCGCACAGTGAAGCAACGCCGGATAGAATATGAGAGTTGCTTTCGTCTTCGCTTCGTCGTGGCAGAACATTCTTTTGAAAATCGACACTGAATTGTTTTTGGCGAAAGATCTATCATTCTAAAAGAAAAGGATATTGGATAGTGTTATCTAAAGAAAGCAAATGAAATACAAGGACGTAGCCGGCCGCGGTGGCCGAGGAGACTGAGGCGCTTCAGTCACGGTCTGCACGGCCACTACGGTCGGGGGTTCGAATCCCCCCTCGGGCATGGATATTTGTGCCGTCCTTAGTTGTAGGTAGTTCATAGGTAGTTTGTAAGTTTAGCGACTGATGACCCCGTAGTTGAGTCCCTTAAGCTTAACAAACATATACAAGGACGTAGGTTTGCAGTTCAGCACAGTTTGGGACCTGGCCACAGCGAGGTTGAAGCGGGCGCGACGGACACGGGGCAAAGAAATGAGCCCCAGTTACGTAACAGCCAGCAGCCAAAAGCGGACGCAACGAATACCCACTAGGTACTTGCAAATCGAAACCCGGATAGTAGAGTTGTTCAAATAACAGGTTAGTTATAGGAGCGAACTACAGTGGTCATTAGTCCTTCGACTTACATACTAATTAGACTGGCTTACCCTAAGAACAACACATCCTTGTCCGAGGGAGGAACCGAACCTCCGACAGCTGCATGCAGTCAGATATACTCTCCGTTTTTCATACATGGCGACAGTGTTGTTTGCAATACTGTGGCCGCGGCGGATTAGCCGTGCGTACTGGAGCGCCATGCTGCGGTGCGCGCGGCCGTTCGCCGTCGGGGTTCGAGTCCCCCTAGGGCACGGGTTTAAGTAGTTTTCAAGCTACAGACTAATAACCAAGAAGTTGAGTCCGATAGATTTACAAACATTTGGACATTCGGCAAAACTGTGAAGTGATAGGAGAATTTCGAAACAGCGGCTTGCTGCGGATCACGCGGCTGCTCCCCGTTCGAGTCCTCCCTCGGGCATGTATGTGTGTGTGTGTGTGTGTGTGTGTGTGTGTGTGTGTGTGTGTGTGTGTTTTGTTCTTCGGTTTAAGTAGTTTGTAAGCTTAGGGACGAACATCCACATCAGTTAAGTCCTACTGACTAACAATTATTAGCATACTTTTTTAAATATATTAAAGCCTTTAAAGATATTATTCCATAGTTGTCAAGTTCTGTAGTAACGCTAGAAATCATGTTTTATCTCTTTTACATCTCCTGTTTCGATGGTATGTGCTCAGAAAGATACCAACAGCTTTACCTTCTCGAGGATTTTCCCCATTTCATCGCCCATGTAGGCACGTATATAAAATACGTATCTCACAGTTTGACCTAGACTATTACGAGTTCCAAGTCTATCAGGGTCGGTAATGCGCAACAGAGTAGTGCTCCTTGTGAGACGGTACTCTAAAGTAACATTTTTTCTGACTATACCAGTTATGCTCAATCTGTATTTATTTTCCCCCAGGCCAGAAGATGACGCCCTTGAGTCTCGAAATCGGTCATCTTGGCATTTCTCTTTATATTAACACAATAAAATCGCTCCCTAGAATGAGTAAATCAAGTCTTGTATAACAATTACAAAGCGCTAGGTGGCTGTCAAAGCTTTCTGACGTTATATTCACCACTACTAAAACCAGGCATCTCGCTACCTCGCAGGAAAACCGGCACGTCTCTAAACTCACTAGTGAAGAGAAAACCCCACTCAAAGATAACAACCAAATTTTTACTCAACATTACTTTTCTCCATGAAATCACATCAGCACTGTCTTTTTCTTTGTAAGTAGTACATACTCAGAGGTAACTTTTATATAGTTTTTATTTCATTTTGAGTGATAAATTAACCGTAAGGGCTTCGATACGGCACTTTTCTACAAATAAAACTTCAGTTTTAGCTAAAGGACACATAAAAATTAAATTTCAGCTCTTAATTCTGCAAAGGTCAAGAAATAAATAATTTAATAAAGAAAGAATTGTAAGAAAATATTTACTTATAAAAACATACAACATAAGACTGCACAGAATGAATGAATGAATCTGCACAAATTATTTGAATCAAATCAAAAAAATTAATCAACTCTGATACTTTGGTTTGTTTTACATTTTACATAAAATAATTAGCACAGAAGATATGACCTACAAGTTATTTCAAAAAAATCCAAATTAAATTTTGGAACTATATTTTTATTTATTTTCTGCAACAGTATAGCCTATGTAACATAAGCTACACCTTTCTTAGAAATCTACGCTTTCGCCACCTGCTGCGTGCCAGTTTCTAATGTTTCTCAGCGAGTTGTTTTAGGATTAGATTAGATTAATACTTGTTTCATAGATCATATGTACGACATATCGCAATGATATGAAACGAGTCAGTTTAGTAAATGGTGTCCATACATGAAACTCAATATTGTAAGGATTTTCTGTCTTTATTTATTTGTCTAATCCAATAGACTTAATGATTGTGTGTTGCTTTTTGAAATGGAACAGTTTTCACGCAAAATACACGTGCACACTGTCAGAACGCTGCTGTAGAACTGACAATGTGACACTCTTTCTTCAATTGTTATAATTTGTTGTTGTTGTGAGCTTCAGGCCGGTTGATGCAAAAATTCGCAATACCCTATCCTGAGCAAGCCTCTTCAACTCCACATAAGAACGGCAACCTATATCTGTCTGAATCTACTTACTGTAACCATCTCTTGGTCTTCCTCTGTGATTTTTACCCCAAACACTTCCCTGCAACGCTAAATTCACAATTCATTGATGTCTAAGAATGTGTCCTACCGATCGATCCCTCCTTTTAGTGAAGGTATGCCAGAAATTCCATTTCTCCCAATTCTGTTCAGTACCTCCCCATTAGGTACGCGATCCACCCACCTAATCTTCAGCATTCTTCTGTAGCACCATATTTCAAAAGCCTCTATCCTCTTTCTGTGCGTACTGTTTATCGTCCATGTTTCACTCCCATACAAGGCAACACTCCACACAAATGCCTTCAGAAAGGACTTCCTTAGGCTTAAATCAATATTCGATGTCACAAATTTCTCTTTTTCAAGAACGCTTTTCTATCAATTGCCATTCTGCATTTTATATCTTCTGTCCTGCGACCATCATTTGTTATTTCACTGCCCAAGTAACAAAACTCATCTACCTCCTTTATTGTTTCGTTACCTAATCTAACACCTTTAGCATCACATGATTTTCTTAGACTTCACTCCTTTACCCTTGTTTTTCTCTTGGTAATGTTAATCATATAGGCACCTTTCAGCACACTGTCCATTCCGTTCAACTGCTCTTCCAAGTCCTTTGCTGTATCTGACAGAATTATTATGTCGTCTGCAAAACGCAATGTTTTTAATTCTTCACCTTGAACTTTAATTCCTTCTCCAAATTTCTCCTTGCTTTCCTTTATAGCTTGCCCAATGAACAAATTGAATAACATAGGAGAAAGGCTACAACTCTGTCTTACTCCTTTGCCAACCATTGCAACCCTTTCATGCCCTTCAACTCTGATAATCGCTGTCTGGTTTTTTGTAAATAACCCTATATTCTACTCCTGCTTGCTTCAGAACTTGAAAGAGTTTATTCCAATCAACATTGTCAAAAACCTTTTCCAAATCTACAAAAGCTAGATATGTAGTTTTGCCTTTTCTTAATCTCTCTTCTAGGGTACGCCGTAAAATGCGTATTGCCTCCCGTGTTCCTACGTGTGTCCTGAACGCAAAATGATCTTCCCCGAGGTCGGTTTACTAGCTTTCCCATCCGTCTATAAATAATCCGTCTTAATATTTTGCAACCATGACTTATTAAACTGACGTTTCTATAGTTGTTACAATAGGTTTTGTTAATGCAACACTGTCGTAACTGCTCCCTAGTGGCCGAATACCCCATTACGTCTGTGCCACTCTTCCACATAAAACTATTCCACTTCCTCGTTTTGGTGATGACATGAGTAGAAAAGTTTTTCGAGTTGTGCCGGTTTTCTTCCAAGGTAGCGAACTGCAGTAGCACAGTGACACACTTTGTGGACCTCCTGTCAATACAGGGCGCAGACACCAGCCGGTCCCGTTCTGTTCTGTTCCGTTCTGCCGCGGACCAGCAGCAGGTGGCGGTGGCGGTGTCGGGCTATCGGCTAGCAGGCGGTTCCGATGTCAAAGTGGGCGCCGCCGCAGCCTAACCAGCCGAATCATCATTAGGGTCGGGCGCGCCCTTTGCCGGCCGTGACGTCAGCGTGTCGCCTGTTAGGCGCCACATCAAATAGCCGGCGGCTGCCCTTCTGGTGCAGGGCTGGGCCACCCTTCTAGCCTCACGCCGCGCTGCCGCCCTGAGGGCCATCGAGGCGCCCTGCAACCGTGGCGGAGAGACACGCCAGGCGCTAATTAATTGCTCTCTGTGTCTGAGGAGTACGGCGCGCCTTAGAACTCCACCGCCTCTTCGCCCAAGGTGCAGCTTCCTAGTTGGTGCGAAAAAATGACAGCTAGCTCTCAGTGTAGAAAAATTTAAGGTGATGCGCATGACTAGGAAAAACGATCCCATAATGTTCGAACACAGCATTAGTAGTGAGCTTCTAGATGCAGTCACGTCGTTCAAATATCTAGGAGTAACATTACAGACATTACAGAGCGATATGAAATGGAACTAACATGTAAGGACAGTTGCGAGTAAGGCGGGCAGCCGACTACGGCTTATTGCTAGAATTTTGGGAAGATGAACTTGATCTGTAAAGGAGACCGTGTATAAAATACTTGTGCGACCACGTCTTGAATATTGCTCAAGTGTTTGGGACCCGCAGGAAGACATAGAAGCATTTCAGAGGCGGGTAGCAAGAGACGGGTAATGGTAGGTCCGGCCAATGCGCGAGTGTCACGGAGATGCTCCGGCAACTCAATTGGGGATCACTGGTGGAAAGACGACGTCGTTTTCGTGAATTTATATAGAGGAAATTTAGAGGGCCGGAATTTGAAGCTGAGTGTAGTACGATCTTCCTGCCCCCTACTTACATTTCGCGTAGTGATCACAATGATAAGATAAAAAAATTGGGTTCGTACAAAAAGGCATATAGGCAATCTCTTGTTCCTCGTTCTCTTTAGGAGTAGAATAGGAAAGGAAATTCTTACTATTGGTACAGTGTACCCTCCTCCACGTACCTTACGGTAGATTTGGGTGTATGTATGTAGATGTAGATGGCGAGTGCGTCACCTCAAGTAAGGCACAACTTATGTAACTTCCCGTGGGAGTACCATATCCGACACACCAGGCTCTTGAATTACACTACTGGACATTAAAATTGCTACACAAAGAAGAAATGTAGATGATAAACGGGTATTCATTAGACAAATATATTATACTAGAACTGACATGTGATTGCATTTTCACGCAATTTGGGCGCATAGATCCTGAGACATCAGTACCCAGAACTACCACCTCTGGCTGTAATAATGGCCTGGACATTGAGTCAAACAGACCTTGTATGGCTTGTACAACTACAGATGCCCATGCAGCTTCAACACGATATCACAGTTCACCAAGAGTAGTGACTGGCGTATTGTGATTAGCCAGCTGCTCGACCACCACTGACTATATGTTTTCAGTTGGTGAGAGATCTGGACAATGTGCTGGCCAGGGCAGTAGTAGAGAATTTTCCGTATCCAGAAACGCCCTGCAACAAGCGGTCGTGCATTATCCTGCTGAAATGTAGGGTTTCGCAGGGATCGAATGAAGGGTACAGCCACGGGTCGTAACACATCTGAAATGTAACGGCCATCGATGCGAACAAGAGGTGACCGAGACGCGTAACCAATGGCGCCGCATACCATCACGTTGTGATGTTGTTGTGTTGCCAAACACGGATGCGACCATCATGATCTATGATCAATTCATTCTGAATGTTACACAAGGAACACAAAAATTTTAAAATCAAATATATCTTACTTTGGCATAGGTCTTTGTATTACTGAACCCCTAATTATTTTATGGTGGGAAATCTTCCTCCTTCTACGTCCCCCCCCCTCCAATGGGGTCGGGACCAACAGATTGAAAAACTCTGGTCAAGTAGACAGCTTAATAAGTAGCTATTCAAGGAGGGTCAGGAAACGAGTCCGAGATTTTCTCTGTTCGGGGAACTGGGTCGTCCTCATCATCATGTCGCGGAAGTTGACGAAGTTGCATCAGCTTGAAAGGCTTGCACCAGGCAGGTTGAGCACGTCCGCGGTTGGGTTACGACGGCCATCAATGCCACACAAATTCATCATCATCCGACAAATTTCCGGCCAGAAGTGCCACTGGCTAGGATAATTTATTTGCGCGAAATATAATTAGTATGCGTACTAATATTCACTTTTGCATTCATTAGACATGCCACTAGTTTCGACTTACTATGTCGCCATATAACGTGGAATAAGAGCCACAAATCTGGAAAATGAAACAGCCAAACTATATGAAATAACAGTAACTCAGCTCAGCAGTTTAGCTGAGCTACTTTATTTAACAATTGCTTCTCCCAATGCTGTAACTGGTTAATCTTTATAAATATTAAGTCAAAGATTACTTTACTTGCTAGATTGAAGGCTATCACGACCTGTTGACGTTTTAGGTATTATATCATCTGGGTTGTAAGGCCGCGTTCTTCGAGTCTTGCTGCTTCTAACGTTTCGTCCGATGCTGCGTCGGACTTCTTCAGACGTTGTGTCGGCAAGACTCAACAGACGGACAACCTCTGAAGAAGTTCGATGCAGCATCGGACGAAACGATAGCAAGCAGCAAGACTCCCAGAACACGGCCTTACAACCCAAAAGATATAATACCTACAATTACTTTACTTCTTTTTTAAATCTGGCTGTCAGTAAGGTTGATTTTTCAAAATAGCAACATAGTACGCCAGAACTAGCTGTGCGACTAATAAATACGAAAGTTTCTTCAGATTGCCTTCCATGAAGAAGATTTTTTTTTACTATTTATGACATCCAAATGGGTGTTTTTGCAGCAATCATTCGTTATTTGTAAGAAACTGCTTTAGTTTGCAGATCTAGATTTCGGCAAGTGACTTGCCAATATCAGTGCTAAATTAACAAGAAGTCATCATCTGTATACATATACTACACGAAATATAACATTGACAAATTAGAAAAGAGTCAATAAGATGTACTTTACATACCATACATTTTTATGTTGGTATGTTATGCATATGCATTGTATCATCCTCATAGATGGTCTGTAATATATTCAATGTCAAGCTTATGGGATTTAACTACGGGGTCATCAGTCCCTAAACTTACAAACTACTTTTGAACTACTTACAAACTAGGACGGCACAAATATCCATGCCCGAGGGGGGATTCGAACCCCCGACCGTAGTGGCCGTGCTGACCGTGACAGGAGCGCCTCAGTCACCTCGGCCACCGCGGCCGGCTGTAATATATTGTTTCTCATATTTAGATGTAATACTATTGCCAGTAAAGTGGGTTACCACTTGTGAAATATAACAATAAACAATATGCAACAATGTAAAGATTTAAATTAACGGTTTGTTTATGATTTTTTATGTCGTAAAATAGTTAATACATTGCCAAAGTGTATAAAGTAAATCTGTTAACTATATGCAGAAGTTTCTATTGGTAGTTGTGGTTTTCATACAGAGATATGTCAGTGGCTGCGACATATTGGTAAGGAAAGAAGATCTATTGCGTCCCTCCTGGGCCGAGTTCTTGTTTATTGTTACACGAACAATTCTCAAAAGGTTGTATTTTTTCATAGTAACTTGGTCATAAAGTAGGTTACGTCCCAAGGATCTTTGGTAGCAAAAGATCTCAAGCTCTTCGTATAGATCGAGAAATCTTGGCTTCCCACCCCTATGCAGACGATGACTTCTTATTAATTTAGCATTGATAGTTGCAAGTCACTTGCAGAATTCTAGATCTGCAAAATAAAGCAGTTTCTTACAAATGACGACTGATTGCTGCAAAAAACACCAATTTGGATAAATACGAAAGTGATTGTTGCCTTATATGTTAATAATATATCTCGCAAAAAATTACCAGATTTATAGTAAATTTTTAAAAGTTCACTATGTACCCAGTATTTCATCAATTTTAGCTAATCTTCGTTGAGAATAATGCTATTAAAAAAAAGGTAACGCAATCAACAATCCGAAGATTGGTTTGAACACCACAGTGCTTTCTAGGCATGGTCCTGTTTGGAGGTGGTATGCCGTTGCCTTCCTCCGACCTTCGAACTGACTTACCCAGCCAGCTATAGGGGGACCTACAGTTTAACGTGGGTTCCGAACCACGGTGCTACTTGGTATTTTTCACATGAGCAATACTGCCAGAGGTGAAAGAAGTGGAAAGTGACAGATAAAAATCCTAGGACCTAGCGCGGATCGAACCCGCGCCCTGCGGATTCATAGTCTGTGCAACCGAGGCGCACGTAATGCTATTATGGTGCATGAAATACTGATGATTTGTTGTTTCCATTTTATATTCCTTTTCTTCCAAAATGCATTTATAAACATTTTGTATGCATGTTGTGCTTCATTGTACAATGAATTCGTACAATTCCCAGGAGCCTGACCCCACCACAATCGTTGCAACTGTGCTGCTCTTGCCCCAATGCTAGACCCTGACCGCTACGCTCCCTCTGTTTCAGATGTGCCCAAGTTTGGGGAGCCCATCAGCAACGTGACCATTCCCGTTGGGCGCGAGGCCACTCTGGCCTGCGTCGTGGAGGACCTGGCGACATACAAGGTACGTCCTACCTTCCAACTTAGCCCGCTAATATTGCAATAACAGCCTGGGCACTGCTTATCTACGCATGTTACTTCATGTTGTTCCATCGGTCGCCGCAGAGCGCCGTCTGCCGGCTGTTGAGGGCTTTTACTGGTTGCAGTGGTTATGTGTTTAAACATGTATGTTCTTTCCTTTCAGCTCTTTGAGGTTCAACAACTTTCGTTATTTGTAAGTGATGTGTCTATGGGTTGCAGAAAAAAAAACCTTATATGGACTTTTATTATTATTCTGGTTTTACCATGTAAGTAAATTTTTTCTAGTGCCTATATTAGATTACTTATTATTTTTCTCCACTCTTCTCTGTCCTCCCATAAGTCCTCAGGAATGTTGTTCTTCCTCATTGCTGACTGAACTTCGTGTATCAATGTGGTAGGTGGTTTTATCTTCTTCCGTTCGGTGTCCAGTCGAGTATGCATTTTGAAAGCCTTTCTTGTCCCATTCTTCTGACGTGCCCGTACCATTTTAGATGTTTGTGCTCGAGGAATTCAATAATTGAATTTTTAAGTTTAATTTTTTTCTCTGAATTCTTCACTTCTTAATCTATCTCGTCTTCATATTCTTGATGAACTTCTTCAGAAATCCATTTCTGTAGGTAATAATTTTGATTTCAGTTGCCATTTTGTAGTACACACTTTTGAACCATATGTAATAATGCTCCAAACTATTGTTTTATATATCCTTATTTTATCTGTAGTTGTGTTTGTCTCAGAGAATTCCATTCAACAAAGAAATTGTTGTCTTTCCTGCATTTATTCTTGATCTAATTTCTTTTTCCTGTTTCCCATCATTTGTAATCTTCACTCCTAAATATTTCTATTCCTCTGTAGCTGTTATTGTTCCCGTCTTCTTCCAATATCAAGTCTTCATGTATTCCACCAATTACTATGTATTTTGTTTTATTCATGTTGACATTTAAACCTTAGATTAGAAATTGTCGTCTTTCCTGCATTTAGTCTTGATCTAATTTCTTTTTCCGGTTTCCCATCATTAGTAATTTTCACTCATAAATATTTATATTCGTCTGTAGTTGTTATTGTTCCCATCCCTTCTTTTAATATCAAGTCTTCATTTATTCCACCAATTACCATGTATTTCGTTTTATTCATGTTGACAATTAAACCTGCTTTTTTATATTCCTGAATCAGCTTCCTGGTCATATACTCTATGTCGTCATAGTCTTGGGCTATAATCAGATGGTCATCTGCAAATTTCAATGAATATATTGTTCTGTCATTTATTGGTATTCCCATAGTTTGAGATTTTTTCTTCCAATTCTGTAGGGTTACCTCCGTATATATGTTATACAATGTAGGTGACATATGGAGTTTATTTGAGCTAATCCACAATGCTATTCCAGTGTCTTAAGTAACCAAAAATCAAATCCTGGGCTTCACAAGAGAAGAAAACTAAACGTAATTCAGTAAAAATAAAAAATAAAAAATAAAAAAAATGGAATGTAGTATCCTTAATAGAGAGTTATTGCTGGTGGTAAACCACGACCTATGAGTAGAAAGTTTCCGTCACCACTCGTGCACTGGAGCTGTCAGCGGCGCGGCGTCGAACTTCCTCGGCCTCGGCCGGCGTGGCGGACGCTGATGGTTCAGGGCAGCGAGACAGTGGAGTGCTTACGACGGTCCGGTGCTGCAGGAGTCTAGGAGACGGCTCGGCAGTGACTGACCATTGGCCTTTTTCATTTTTTTCCTTTATTGTTTTTTTAAACCCCCCAGAAGGGGCAGGCTGGCAGCAGCGAACATGCTGCTATGCTGCCCTTCAGCCGAGAGCATACAGATATGGGAGCAGAAGATTTAAAATAATAAAAAAACAGGTGAAAATAGATGAAGAATTTAAAAACAGACACGTGAGAGAAATGGGTGGAAATACAATGACTGTGAAAAGGATGGCAAAATGTACATATTTAGAATTTAAAAAACCACGGTGGATAAAACGCTCATGTTGAAGAAACGGAGCGATGACGACGAGACGGAGAGACACATTTAAAACACATGGCAACGCTATGTTATGACTGTGCGACGTTTGCTGATATCATAAAAACACACGGACTCTCGAATCACTAAATCACTGCACACTTAAAATCACTGACACAGAATTAAAATGACCGAGCTAGTCCCGCAGTGGAGAGGGGAGGGGAAAGAAAGTGCGGTAGGTACAAAAGGAGGGGAGGGTGGCGGAGTGGGGATGGATGTGATGGAAGGACTCCAAGGGAGGGGGGGGTGGCGCCGCCGCGGTTGCCGAGGAGACTGAGGCGCTTCAGTCACGGTCTGCACGGCCACTACGGTCGGGGGTTCGAATCCCCCCTCGGGCATGGATATTTGTGCCGTCCTTAGTCTTAGGTAGTTCATAAGTAGTTTGTAAGCTTAGGGACTGATGACCCCGTAGTTAAGTCCCATAAGTTCTACAAACATTTGAACATTTTGAATTTGGAGAGGGGGGGGGGGACGTGGATCCAAGCGGAGGAAGGGAAAAGGATGAGTGGAGGGGGACGTGGCACTAACTACAAGGAAGGCTAAAGTTAATAGGAAGGGTATATGTCAGGACGGAGGACGTCATCCGGGAGAGGAAGCTGATGGAAGTTACCCTCGGATAGGATATGGAGAGTATGGATGTGGAGAGAGGGAGGAACAAGCTGGTAAAGGCGTGGCAGAGGTCCGGGATTCACGAGAATAGGAGAGACCAGTGGGTGACGGGATTCTATTTTGCGGGAGGTGTATAGGATCCGGAGATGTTCAAGGAATTTTAGGTGGGGGAAAGGGATAAGATCGTATAGGATCCGCCAGGGGGAAGGGAGGCGGATAAGGTAAGCGAGGCGGAGGGCGTGGCATTCTAGGATCTGGAGGGATTTGTAGTAGGAGGGCGGAGCGGATATCCAGGCGGGATGAAAGCAACGCAAGACGGGCCGCATTAGGGAACCCGTTGGCCGCGGCGCCGTTCTATTTAAGACTACGCACTAGGTTACTAGTTGGACCTATTTCCTTGTCACTTGTTTTGCGGAGGCACGATAGGTCCCTGTCTGTGGCGACCTCTGTTGGCGACCCCTAGCAGACCGGGCCGGCTGACCCCTACACAGTCCGGGCCCCGCCTTACGGTACTGTCTTGGAGTTTGTCTACGTGGTAGGCGCTCGGGCTAGCCACATTAGTAAGATTCTTAACCCAACGAAGCTAACTGCTAAGAAATATTTTCACATAAGCGTGCTATAAAGTAGTGGTTCCTTTTTGACACGGTGTTTATTGACGATAGACTTCATCAACGCCGTACCTCTTGTTTATTGTGAATATACCGTTTGTGTATCGTTTCCGCCGGTTGTCCTAGGTGTCGGTGGCGGAGTAGAGAGAGACCGACACAGGGAAATAAGACTCACGCATGTGCGGGTACAGAGTCTGAGGTGACCAGCCAGTGGGACAGCAGAAACTAGAAACACTAAGCTAGATTAGAACAAGATATATATTTCGTAGAAATAATACAATATTGGAGGCATCAGACTAGTGGAATGCTGGTACATAGTTTAATTAGGTAAAGGCCTGCCTACTGATGAGTCTTATCGGGTGCCTGTCCTATTGCCAAGTGACCGATGCAGTTCATTGGTGGCCACGAGCGGAGTTGCAGAAGAGGGCGCTCGTGGCTGACGTCGTAAGAACGCCGCGCCGTGCTTGCATGGCGGCGGGCGGCGAAAGTACGTGGCGCGCATTTCAGACTTGTGCGACACCACAATACCAACAAAATGAGGACGAGTGTCACTATTGGGCAATTTTATAACAAAACTCGGGCATATTTGTTACCTTTAGTTAAGTGATATTTCTAAATGACGCCCTGTTTTATTACATTCACTCCAGCGAGGTGATTTTTTATTAAAATTTTTATATTTGACCCAGGGATAATTTCATTTTAGGCATCTTAATTTCTTCTTTCATTAATGATTACTTACTCACTCCAGCGAGGTGATTTTTTATTAAAAATTTTATTTGCTCCAGGAATAATTTCATTTTAGGCATCTTAATTTCTTCTTTTATTAATGATTACAGACTTTTACGTCACTCTGCTCACACAGGACGCGAATTTTACTTTCTTGGTACTTTAGTTTGTTGTGTAGTCTCCATGTTTTAGATTTCAGAGACATTTCTTTATCCCGAAACTCGGTATCAGTTGCAAAATTTTTTTTTATTTCAATGACACATCATCAGATGATACATGGTAAGCTATCTGTCATCATGGCAAAATAAAATATTTAGGATGAAAACATATCGTCGTAGTCGTTTAAAATTTAGTCGTTAGGCGAAACCAAACACGTCATGTTGTGCACAGCGCAGAGTGGAAGATAGAATGCGGCCGGCGAAAGTTTCCGACCTCGTTCCGGGCTTCAATTTTAAACGACTATAACGATAGGTTTCCATCCTAAATAGTTTATTTCGCAATGGTGACAGTTAGCTAACCATATGCTGTTTACATTATCTGATGATGCCTCAAAAGGGCAGAACGTGTCATTGAAATAAAGAAAATTTAGCAAATGAGACTTACTCTCGGGATAAATTCATAACCTGTTTCTGTACTAGCCACCATATACAACTATTTTACCCTGTTTTTCAAGGCTTTTAGTTCGTAAAGCATCTCCTCTTCTATTCCAACTCCAGCCACCGTAATGTCACATTTGTATGAGTTTCTTTCTTAGAGTTATCACTTTCTTTTACGTTGATTATCTGGAGCCTACTTTCAATACTGCTGGTACTGGTATTTTGTGTAGAAGATAATTTGGAAGTCTTTCGGCACTGCAAACCACTGATGAATTTCACAGTGTATCCGGTGTCAAATTTTCTCTATAAAGTAAGTGTAACAACGTATTTCTTAGGTAATCAACAGCAAATTCGTGATACCTAATTCCGCTAGTTTCTCCATTTTGATTTTTACTCAAGTGCACACACGCAGTAAGACATCGGTAAGGAAAAATTAGTGTGTTATGCATTATTGGGCTACTTGGCCACAGAATCGTTGTATCAACGTATTTTTATCGCGGATACTCAAAACTAGCAGTAACAAACACAACTGCAGTACAGTGCAAGTACTTAAGGAACTGTTCCACTCTTCTCGCTTTGTGTGTTGCTTGCGTTTCTTAAAAGAAGACTACAGTTGTACAATAATCAAGCCCATTAAATGCAGCAAAAATGTTCAAATGTTTGTAAAGATTATGGGACTTAACTACGGGGTCATCAGTCCCTAAACTTACAAACTACTTATGAACTACTTACGAACTAGGACGGCACAAATATCCATGCCCGAGGGGGATTCGAACCCCCGACCGTAGTGGCCGTGCAGACCGTGAGTGAAGCGCCTCAGTCCCCTCGGCCACCGCGGCCGGCTAAATGCAGCAAATCACATATTCTCTATTCACAGCTTACACCAGCATGTATGACTTTGACTTTAAGAACTTCACAGTTGGGCAAACCTGGGAACAATCAGCTAGCCCACAGTTTTTATTTATTTGTTTTATACAGGAGCCGTGGCAACAGTCGGTGCAAAGCACCACGCATGGCAATAGTTGCAAATTCCAAGTACACGCTCAACCCCTTTTGATCCAGGGAAACACCGGATCTGTCTTATAGCGAGCTATGACACACGTTATGGTAAATTTTTTTATAACTTGTGCACGTTTACATCTCAACGAGACGATGACGACCAGTTTTGCGAAGTGAGAGCACCTGATGGTGGCAGCTAGTCCTACTGAAACTTGTCATGAAATAAAACAGTTCCGACATAAGCGGTGTTTGTAATCCATATAACGAGTCCTCTTACTGGGGGAACGCCAATGCAAAAGGAGGTGAAAGAATTCGTGACCCAGCTGATTGCGCAACTGGACGAAAGATCGCGTTTCGTAATGGCTCATTCAGTAGACACGACTATGAATTCTTAGTCAGTCAGTGTGAAAAATGTGATTTCGCATACAAAAGTGCGTGATGAATTGAAACCACGCTCGTACCAAGTTGTCAAGTCCTGAGTATGTTGTTACCCGAAACGTTGCGTGATATCGACGCCCTCGCCCAGGGCAACTACACTTAAATATTTCAGCTGTTCGATCGCCGACAGTGCCTTCTGAGGGATACGTATTACCTTTCCCATTTCTTTTCGAGCTGTTCTGAGCGATAAAACTGGAACCGACTGGAAGGTTTTTATATCCTAAAATCTCCCATAGCCTGATTCCGTGAGAACGTGTAAATATTTAACAGAACATGGAGATTTCTGTACTGATCAATTTGAAGCAGTGCACTCTAGGTTCCGAGAAGTCGGATTAAGGAAATATGAATGTAAAATTGTTCACCGCTTCAGTCCGCATTACTGTTTTCTAACGTATTTGCACTTAACGCATGTACAAGTTTATTTACGTGCACATTCTTTCTTTCCGGCAATGAAACAAGAACGACGAACCTCATTACCAGCAATTCCTGTACCGGTAGGTGTAGTGGGAGATCCTATTCCACGGTCTGCAAGGTAACGTGACGTGAATACCCTTGATTCTTTCGTACGGGGACGTCTAAAGTCACTTGTTTATGAAACTAGTGGGAGCGGACGTGGAATTAGTTATCAGAACTGAAGCTGCTTGTGATATGATTCGAAACACACCAAGAATACTTTTCAAGGTACGTCACACACTTGATCACCGATTTTACGCATGCATTGATTTTGATGGACGTCAGCTTCAGCACATTAAGTAAGATATATTGGAACTGGTACAATCATTGCAATGAGACTTGAACAGCTTATAAATGTTCAAATGTTTGTAGAGTCTATGGGACTCAACTACGAAGTCATCAGTCCCTAAACTTACAAACTACTTATGAACTAACTAAGACTAAGGACGGCACAAATATCCATGCCCGAGGGGGATTCGAACCCCCGACCGTAGTGGCCGTACAGACCGTAACTGGAGCACCTCAGTCCCCTCGGCCACCGCGGCCGGCCAATCGCTATATATAAAAATGTTGTATTGGTTTGTGTAGGTTTGAAAATCTCAAAAAGTTCTTTACCGATTGAGCTCCAAATTTGTCGCAACCTTGCACTGTAACACAGGAAGATTCTTAGTCACCTATTTGTTTAATATATTACTCGTAACCTATACAGATGTCACTTTTGCGAATTTGGCCTCAACGTTTCCACACTGTACAATTTCTGTAAATTCGTATGTGATATATATTTAAGTAACAGGTATATAAAAACATTTGCGTAATTCAGTAGTACATTTTATCTATATTTCAAAGTATTCGATCAAGAACTTTCGGAGATATAAGATTTTGAACATAAGACTAAACATCGTTCTAAGATAGATTACTACAACGAGATACAGAATGGGTAGGCAATGACGAAAAGGGGAGGGGAGATATACACGTCCTTTTTTAATTGAAACCAAGACACCAAATAGCAATTTTTGTAGTTCATGCTGCAAAACTAACTTAATAGCAGCATTTTTGAAAAATCTTTTCATCTCCTATTTCACCCCCTTAAAGGCTGATTTTCAGATAAAGCTGAAAGACGTCTTTTTTTTTTTTTTTTTTTTTTTTTTTTTTTTTTTTTTTTTTTAATTCTAACCAATCTCTCTCGAAGGTAGTTTATGCAGTGTTCTGTGCTAATTACTGTGTAGTATCAAGCGGAGAGTAGCGGAGTCGGTCTCAAAGACCAAGTCGAACGACTGAGAGGACGATCCTGTTGCTTAACAAATTGCTCTACGATGAACACATGGTTTCCCTGAGTGCCAAATAGCAGCCCCCCCCCCCCCCCCATTGTGCAAAGAATCATTGGTGATACTGTATAACATGAACGCTAGGAATATGGATACAGTGATATAATTTCGTCATCAAATTCAAATGTTCAAATGTTTGTTAAGCTTAAGGGACTTAACTGAGGCGTCATCAGTCATTAAACTTACAAACTACTTATGAACTACCGTATACTAAAGATAACACAAACATCCATGCCCGAAGAGGGGATTCGAACCCCCCGACCGTAGCGGCCATGCAGAAAGTGACTGGCGCGTCGCAGACCGCTCGGCCACTGCGGCCGGCAATTTCGTCATCCTTGCAGTCTTGAGTCAATGATGAAATGTACCCCAGAGCTACAGCGCAGCTTGCCAATGTTGGCAACGGAATGTTCATTTCGTGTAGATAATTTACTCTCAGGAGAACCTTTCAACCAGAGCACAAGCACAGACGCGATTATCTGTTAAATTGTAAGCACAAAAGCAAGTTCATCTAGTCTCTGTTATTGGTTGTTCGGCTAAATTTTACTTACGGTGTCAGCAGCGGAAAGTAGTAATGTTGGCAAGGAAATCTTAAATTTAGATCTATAATTGATTTATTGACAGTGGTTCGTACAGGAACGTATTGACGACAGAACAGAACTGCATTAAATGGTTATTTTATGGTAAAAAATGATTCATGCAAAATATTCATTCTCATAAGGATCTCCTTCGAATTACCACTGCATTATTGAGAGCAACACTCCCCAGTAACTTTCGGAAATCAGATGCTTTATAATAATGTTTGCAATTGAAGTAGCCGGGCCGCCAACGATATCTATCGAATGTGCGCTTCTAAATCGCTGCCGACAAAAAACAGACATTACTATCGTAGAAGTAATTGAAGGGGTTATTTTACTTACAGCAGCTGCGTCATTCCGTGCTAGTGTATTAATTCATGGTAAACGCGGAACATTATTAGCCTCATTGTATGTAACTGAATTTTCAAAGAGCAGTCAAGAGAGTTTGGCAACATCATCTGCTGCCGCAAGTGAATTTTTACCGAAATTATACAGCTACATCAACATGAAAAATGACTTATAGATTTTCGATTATAATTTTACAAGAAGGACAGTAAAACTTACACAATTCAAAAGGCGCTTTGTCGTAGATGCGTGCAAGACGAAAATCATGTGTATACGTAGCTATTAAGAGAGGAAAAATGAAGCAGATGTTTTCATACTCATATCTCTGATCACGCTTTAAATTCTCCAGCTGCCAAATAAGTGAGCGTCGAAAATTAAGGTGGTACCAACTTCTGTCTTGCGTACTGGTAAAAATGGTAAAATTGCGACACTAAAGTAACAACTTTTCATGGAAACGTTTTTTAGATACGTTCATGTTTAACGGTTAATTTTCAGTAAGATAGATCACGGTATTAGCGGTAGAAATCAAAACACCATAGAAACGAATTCTGAACAAAACGTTGTGTATATGCGTCGTTATTTCATTTTATTTTATGTAACAGTAACTTTGTGATAGTTTCCAGCAGATAACACATAATTTCAAGCAATTCACTAATTTTTAGTTTCTTCATTTTATACAGGTACGACGAGCGAAAGACGAGACGTGCATAGAGACAGTTGGAGGGGGATATTGAAGATGGATGGAAGGAAAGGGAGTGATGAACAGAGGCCGATGATTAGATAGAGGTAGAATGAAGAGGTAGATAGTGGGGAAGTAGGGAACGGGCACAGCGGATGGGAAATAGATGGAAAGAAAGTAGAAAACAATAGCTTTTTACTAAGATGGTCCAGAGTCGGTACACTGATCTGTATGTTTGTGGAGAAAACGAACGACCAAGAAAGGAATCTATCTTAAGGGTTAAAAATAATGTGTATCTGTGAAGCTAACCTTTCGTTTTACATACTATACTTTCGTTTTACATAGCCCCTGAAGCCTAACGAACGAACTATATTGATATGATTGAAGCAATCTCTCGGTGATTCTATGTTCCCATGAGTTACAGTATTTCCTTCACTGTTTATTTCATGTGAGTGTGAGCCATACCGAAGCGTGGCCGGGTTTAGCTTGTAGGTAAATACATAGGGTTGCCAGCTCGATGTACGAGCAACAAATTTACTTTATAAGGTGTATTGTCTAATAGCAATAATCACAGATTGGTTAATTTGGAACAACTCGGTCACAGAATACAGATTGAGCGCACACGCCACAGCAGCATGAAATACATAGCAGTATAAAATCAGTATCTCCAGGTTACTTGTGCAGTGGAAATAATTAGCATAAATCCCTCTAATGAACATTTTTTTTTTTTTTTTTTTTAATAAGCAAGCCTGCAACAATTCTAAGTAAAATCAAACCATACCACAATCCTTGCCAAGCCACTTTAGTGTACCCTGATTAGCAACTTTAATCGAAAATATTGTGATTGTGTTGTGCCTACAATGACTAGCTAATTGATCAAGCGACTCATGAGACTTATGTAGTTAATTTTTCTTTAATAAACTGAATCAAATGTTATTTTTGAGAAGTAATATTATGGCAAGGGCTACTGATCTATATGATATCAGCAACTTAACCTACCAACAAACATTTTTTGTAGTATATTGGAAATGTTCAGTTTAATTCATTAACCAAGTATTGCAGTGCGTCTTTTACTACACGTGAATTGAATACGTAATACAAAATCAATATTCACAGCTTGTTAGTATTGAATGATTACACAACTAGTTCATAGTCAGTGATCTGCAACTGTTATAAACTGCACTTCGAGTTTTTGTAACAGTACTAATTACTCTTCCAGCACTGAAATCTTTTGAAATACAATTGATGTTAGTTACATTTACGTAACGTCCTATATTGGTCAGTGTGAGCTTCGGAATATTAAACGTAACATAATAGGAACATGTTTCGATGGTGCCGCGGGTGAATAATTTTATCGACACTAATTAATTCCACACAAGTTCGCTATTGAATCTTTGCAAAACTCAAAGTTGGCTTAGCATTACAGATCTAAAAATGGTTCATTGCTTAGATATTACTTCGCAGCGGTGGTGTGGTGTAGCTGGTGATTGTTGCTGGCACTTTATACTAATTGGCAAAAATGAGAGCTTCTTTCCGACGAAACATTGCTTAAACACTAGCCCCACAGCATTCCTCTTGACATTATTTCTCTTGAAGTTTTGACGCCGTGCCCATGTTAATTATTTGCCAGTGCCCATGTGCCAAAACTGCTGCTTCTACCAACACGTCGTAAAACCACAATACTACAGCTTACTGCTGCTGTCCAACTTTTCTACCGTTTCCCTGGAGAGCTCAACAACAACTTCCTCACGGCTCGCGCAAGATTGCATTCAGCAATAAAAACTGTTCCACGGAAAGATGCTACGAGTATAACCCTGCTAAGGCTGCGCGTCTACTACAATGCTTTACATTTGTTTCTCAGTAGAGTATGAAATCATTTAGACATTCGTCATTTACATAATTTACGTACCCAAGAAAATTAACCAATTTACACGCGATATAAGCTATACGTATTTCTCATACTATCCGCTATGATTTATACTGATCGCGCGGGGACTGAGGCGCTCTAGTCACGGTCTGCACGGCCACTACGGTGGGGTGGTTCGAATCCTCCCTCGGGCATAGATATTTGTGCTGTCCTTATTATCAGCTAGTTTTTAAGTAGTTTCTAAGTTTAGGGACTGATGACCCCGTAGTTAAGTCCCATAATCTATACAAACATTTGAAACAGTGACGTTGGTCACTGAGTTGTTACGTTACAAGCTCAGTGGTAGAGCGCTTGGCCGCGAAAGGCAAAGGTCCCAGGTTTGAGTCCCGGTTTTAATCTAGCAGGAAGTTTCATATCAGTGTACACTCCGCTGCACAGTGAAAGTTTCATTCTAGGAACATGCCTTAGGCTGTGGCTAAGCCATGTCTCCACCATATTCTTTCTTCCAGAAGTCTTGCAGGTTTCGCAGGAGAACTTCCGCGAAGTTTGGAAAGTAGGACAGGAGGTACTGGCAGAACTGAAGTTGTGAGGGCTGACCCTGAGACGTGTCGGGATAGCTCAATGGTTGCCGGACGCCGTGGCTCAGCGCTCGAGCTAGAACGCCTGCCTGCGAAAGGTAGAGGTCCTACGTTCGAGTCCCGGTTCCGGCACACTATTTTAATCAGCCAGGAAGTTTCGGGACACTCATTGTCTCATTGATGGTATTCGCAGATAACTGTGACTAATGTAAATAAAAAGTACAGGTTGTCTTCGCATTACCTCCTTAATCTGGCTGACGCCATGTACCTCTCCTCAAATTGTATCTTTTACGACTAGTTACAATTTTGCACGCTCTTACGGAAACAACATGTATAATTACTGAAATTCTACCGAGCTGACTCTACGGTCGGGGGTTCGAATCCCCCTCGGGCATGGATATTTGTGCCGTCCTTAGTCTTAGTTAGTTCATAAGTAGTTTGTAAGTGTAGGGACTGATGACCCCGTAGTTAAGTCCCATAGACTATACAAATATTAACATTAACATCTACCGATCTGACAGGCTATATTGTTATAACATCATAAATTTTTCGACTGTAATTTGTAAGATTTCTAGTTTTTACATTTTATTGGCGGATTTTCGTGCGTGAGCCCGCGGCAGAAATACTTCACAGTTGAGAACAGCTAGGCCACTCACTAGCAGGAAGGGCATAGAATAGCGATGGGACATCAATAGACAAATACCGATAGTCGATATATCGAGTATCGCGATACTAAATATCGATACCAACGTTTACTCGAATTAAAAACGTCTATATTTCGAAATATTAATCATAAAATTTATTGATGAAATTTCAGTGGCAAAGCTAGGACTTCGGTTGGGGGTCTCCTAATTCTTTTACTCAAGAAAAAAGGACATGTTCGACAGTAATACCAATAAAACTGTTCGCTATGTCTCATTTCAAATGTCAGAAATTAATATCACTGTTGTCTTCCTGTTTAATTCTTGCTGAAACTGTACACGAAGGATTTCATATTTCTTGTTCATTTACTTAAAAAAAAAAAAAAAAAAAAAAAAAAAAAAAAAAAAAAAAAATTCTGTTTAGCACTTTGTACAGAGGAGCTGAAACTTATTGGAGACTGACGAAACCTTTCTCCACAGTATTAAATGGCATCAATCTTTGCAAATATGATACAGAACACTTCCATTCTTCTCCTTTCATAAATGAAGCGACATGTTTCAGAGGAGTGACGATACTTCCTTGCGTACAAGCAGACTAATTGGTTGCAACTGGTGGAGTAGAACACATATTTGCTTTCTATATTAGCAGTATCAGAGTTTTATTTTAACATTGTTATCCTTTGTAATTCGGTAGCTATTCGTCCATCATCAAAAACTTATGGATTATGGGACTTTAAATGTGCTTTTAAGTATGTGATCTTACCTGAAGTGCGGAGTATCTTGTCAAAATAATTGCACTTAACAATTTTCTATAATTTTCATTAAAATGCTTCCACGCATCACTTTTAAGAGGCATTTCTTTTGCATCTTCACAAACTCACTAACTAAAGAAGAGCGACGAAAGAACAACAATAACAAAAGAGGTTCCAAGAATTGCCAGTGATCTTTATAGTTACATAGATCACTGACAATTAAATTTGAAATTATTCCACCAGCCGTACTTTAAAGTGAGAGGAAATGACGGAAATACACAACTGACAGCAATAAAAATTATGCTAAGACTGGAAATACTTACATATTAAAACGAAAATGGAGTTGCGATCTCGCTATTTTGTGTAAGAAAAGAATAATAATAATAATGTAAATGATACAACTCTTCCTGTTATATCGTCACAAAACATCGATGTTACCGATATATCTGTCGAGTAGATATCGATTAAAATATTACGCGACTGATTCCGATGTATCGACATTTCGATATAACGCTGTCCGATGTCCCACCAGTAGCACAGAACGAGCGGGAGGTACCATATGGCGCTTGGCAACATAGGTGGACGATTGGAAACATCCAGAAAGCTGCCCCGTAATAAAAGCCGTTGCAACCGCTGGGCCACTGTGCTGGTGAAGTACGGGAAATATGGCGCGAAGCAAGCAAATTAAATAATAACTTTACAAAAAAAATGTTCAAATGTTTGTAGAGTCTATGGGACTTAACTACGGGTTCATCAGTCCCTAAACTTACAAACTACTTATGAACTACTTACAACTAAGGACGGCACAAATATCCATGCCCGAGGGGGGATTCGAACCCCCGACCGTAGTAGCCGTGCTGACCGTGACTGGAGCGCCTCAGTCCCCTCGGCCACTGCGGCCGGCAATAACTTTACATAGTAATACTTTGGTGGCAGACAGCCCTTAGTAGCATACAAGGGCGCAAAAGAGCTATGCAACGACCATGTTGTTTTGTTCAATCATAACCAGGTGTATAAACAACTGAATTATGATTTCTTTAACGAACAGGCACGAGGACTTCCGAAGATGTACGAAGAGGATACGAGGTCCCGGCTGCACGCCACTGTGGTTAGTCGACGCTATGACCTATTCTGAGCTGATGTCGTAGCATCCATGATCTCTGTATCGCTCATAAATATAATTATTAGGTCCAAAATCATTAAATATAAGAAGAGGCAAGGATTTAAAATTTGTGCGCTGGTCGGGATTTGAAACCCAGATCATCTTCTTAGCAGGCTCGTTTTTTTCTGGGGTGCTAATCCAGTATAGGAGACCGTTGGTAATTTGATACGTATTTCACAGAAAACAATGAAGCAGAATTGATGTGGTGTGGAGGGAGACGTGCTTGAAGACAGTCCTCGTAGTCGCTTTAGCCGTAACGCGTTCTAAGCACCTGCCTAGTAAGCAGGTGTTCGCGGGTTCGAATCCCAGCGACAGCACAAATCTTTATTACATTATTCAGTGCCTTTCCTTACACTTAATACCTTTGGTATAACGGGACGATGTTTACCTCAAGGAACTAAATTATTGTGCATTTTCAACATTTCACCGCCTAATGTATAGTCCATTAAATGTCGGCAATGCAGCCGCGCAAAATCCATTTATTCAACTGATTTTTCGGCCGCGTACCATCCGGCCATCTTCAGAGTGAGTTCAAGACTGTCGACGAGGTGCCGGGCGCGGCCTTATAAGAATGATCGCGGCAGCAATGCGCGTGCACGTCACAGATGCTGGTTTACTGCATATCGAAATACTCAGACGCGTGCGCCCCCCGTGGTGGAAGCGCTCCGTTGCTCACTTGTCGATATATGCTCGGCGGAGGCAACACCCTGACGTCTTCTCTGCAATTTCAGAACTCCAAGTGCAGGAACCAAGCTTTGTCTAAATTAAAACCTTTATCTCTGTTTATTAAGTTGTAGGTCAATCTAATTGCTTCCTTTAATACAGCATCCCAAAACGAAGATATAAGTGTTAAAATCTTCACATCGCTATAGTTCATGATGTTGTTGTTTGTTAAGCTTAAGGGAATTAACTGCGGGGTCATCAGTCCCTAAACTTACAGACTACTTACGAACTACCTTAGACTAAAGACGTCACAAACACCCATTCCCGAGGGGGGGGGGGATTCGAACCCCCGACCGTAACACGGTGCTCCTGTACGCGCGGCTAATCCGCCGAGGCGCATTAGTTCATGAAATGACCCGCTGCTATGCAATGTTCAATCACAGCTGACTTGTCTGGCTGTAATAGGCGATTATATCTTGTGTGTTATCTCTCGTGGACAGTGCGTGTGTATCCGGCCTATGTATGAATCATCACAATTTCCGCATGGAATCTGGTACACACCTGACTTGTGAAGCAACAAATCATCCTTTACTGACCCGAGTAAGGCTGCAATCTTCACAGGTAGCCGGAAGATAACCTTAACACGATGTTTGTCGAGAATGCGGCTTATCTATGACGAAAGAGCGCCCACGTAAAATGGCTCTTTATCTGTAAGTATTATTTGCTTCTTCTTCCACGTCACGTGCTTGATTTCTCGGATTCACATCGAAAGCTCTTCGAATCTGAAGCTGTGAATATCCATTGCTTTGAAAATGCTCTTCAGGTGTGTGAGCTCTTCCTGCAAGTTCTCGTCGTCAGATATACAATGTGCCCTGTGCACCAATGTCTCAAGGACCAATGCAGTTTGTGAAGGGCGATGACAGCTACTGGCATGTGAATACAGATTCGTAAGAGTTAGTTTTTTTTATATACTGCATGTCCTGATGTGCCATCGGCTATTCGACGAACGAGTACATCCAAAAAGAGGAGGCAGCAATCTTTCTCCATTTCCGTAGTAAATTTGATATTAGCGTGGATGGAGTTCGGATGGTCAAGAAATCGATGTAACTCGTCCTTCTCGTGAGGCTATACTACAAACGTGTCGTACACGTATCGACAAACATCGTATTAAGGTTATCTTCCGGCTACCTGTGAAGATTGCAGCCTTACTCGGGGCAGTAAAGGATTTGTTGCTTCGCAAGTTGTGTACCAGATCCCATGCGGAAATTGTGATAATTCATATGTAGGTCAGACAACACACACTGTCCACGAGAGATGCTTTGAACACAGAAGATATACTCGCCTGTTACACTCAGAAAAAACAGCTGTGGCTCAACATTACATAGAAACTGGTCATTCCATGAATTATAGTGAAGATTTTGACACCTATATCTTCGTTTTGGGAGCCTATATTTAAGGACGCTGTTGATATTAGACTGACCGACAACGTAATGAACAGAGATAATGGTTTTAATTTGGACAAAGCTTGGAATCCTGCACTTGGAGTACTGAAATTGTAGAGAAGACGTCAGGGTATTGCCGCCGCCGAGCATATAGCGGTAAGTGAGCATAGGAGCTCTCCCGCCACGGGGGGCGCACGCGTGTATTTCGATATGCAGTAAACTAGCATCTGTGACACGCACACGCATTGCCGCCACGATCATACTTTATAAGGCCGCGCCCGGCACCTAGTAACAGTCTGGGACTCACTCACTCTGAAGATGGCCGACGGTATGCGGCCGAAATATCAGTAGAAAAATTGGATTTTGCGCGGCTGCATTTCCGAAATTTAATGAACTAACTTATTGTTCATAGGTCCAAAATCATTAACTAGTTTTGTATAATGGTAGTTAGCAATAAAGCACCATAACTGGCATCCCGAATTTCATTTAAGCAAACTACCTAACCGTTACGAATTAGAATTTCAGCTCTTGTGTTAAAAATTTCACCGGGACTCCAGTGTGCTGTCAATATGCGAAGGGACTACATCATCGAAAAAAAAAACAGAACAGGTAGGAGGAGCTCCTACACTCTGGTTCACAAGTATGAGTCAAGAACTCAAATACCGGATGTAGAGCGTGCGCCGGTAAAGCTGTATGCCCCCTTCTGCATGTCTTACGGATTTTTGGATACGCCTGCACACTAACAATAGGTGTAGTCACTAGCAGGTGGTTCATGAAAATTCATTTCCAGGCCCACAGTGAACAGCGGTAACTTCCTTGAGATTTATTTAGATGAAACTAACTTTGATTGCATTGCCCGTTTGTTGACTTTATATACACTCCTAGATAATGAAAAAAGAACACCAATGATTTGTCAACCCAGCAGTGCGAAATTTTATTGACACATTCTTCAGGATGTATGCAACACACGATCACGGAGTCATTAACATACGCACGACAGTAGAGACACCAGAGCGTTACCATGTAGACGCCAGTATGGTGAATACCCTCCTTTTGCAATGCAGGGTGCAACTTTTTCATGAAGACGATTGAAGAGGTGCCAAATGAAGTCTTACGGTATGGCCTGCCATGCAGTTTCATCTGATGCCTCAGTAGGACCAATTCTCGTGTTGGTCGCGTAGATCCCACCAAGATGACGTTTCATCTGGCCCCATATATGCCCAATGGGGGACAGATCTCGGGATAATGATGGGCAAGGTAGTTGACATACAGCTAGAAGAGCAGGTTGGATTGTACGGGATACGTGTGGACGTGCACTGTCTTGTTGCAGAAGCACTTAGTCTTGTTGGTGCATGAACAAGTTCAACGATGGTTTCAGTCTACCGTGAACTCTTCATTATTCCCACGACAGACATCAGAGAAAACGGCCAGTGTTTCATAGGGCTCTCCACACCATGATGCCATGTGTCGGACCCGTTTGCCTCTGTCGCGAATGCTCCAGATTTTCGCACTCCTCTGCACACCACATACGCGTACGACCATCATTGGCACCGAGACGGCGACGACTCTCATCACTGAAGACGACACGTCTCCATTCGTCTATTCATAAGGGCCTACCATGAAACCATTGGAGGCGGGCTGAACGATGTTGTAACTCGAGCAGAGGACACTCTAATGGCATACATGATCGTACCTCATCGTGACGTGAGCGACATTCTACACTCGCCATTCTCCTCTAGTGATCATCTAGAGAATATTGAATTGTGCACGGTACAATGAAATCATCATCTAATTCGTCTTGCTATCACTCATGCAACAACAAATGTTCAAATGTTTTTTAAGCTTAAGAGACTTAACTGCGGGGTCATCAGTCCGTAAACTTACAAACTACCTTATACTAAAGACGACACAAACATCCATGCCCGAGGGGGGATTCGAAACCCCGAACGTAGCGGTCGTACCACCCAACGTGCTCTTCGTGGTGAACGTCAACTACCCTGGCCAGCACGATTCCTAGATCTCTGTCCCATTGAGCATGCTTGGGACGCATGAAGCGTCATGTTGGGCGGCCAGCATGAGCGGCACGAAATTTGGTCCAATTGAGACCCCAGTGGAAACTGCATGGCACATAGCCACATTCGGAACCTCTGCGATTGTTTCCATAACCCGAACATTGGAGACGCTGTGGTGACTGTAATGTGCGTAAGGTTCTGCATGTGTGTTCGTGTGTTGTATACAACCTCAAGAATGTTTCAATAAAATTTCTCTCTGCTAGGTCGACGAATTCATGGTGTTCTTTTTTTCATTTTCCAGGAGTGTATATGCTTGCCGGAAGGAAATAATTTCGCACTACATAATTTTTATCGTGCAACAGTATAAAACGTCAAATCTGCCGAGAGTTATCGCAGTCAGCAAGTGTCCTCTAAGAGTGGAATATGAAAGGCAATTATTCCTTCATGAAAGAAAGAATGTCGTCTTGAAACTTCCTGGTAGATTCACAGCACGTCCTCGCAGCTTCACTTCCGCCAGTACCTCGTCTCCTGTCTTCCAAACTAATCTAACTAAAGCTTTGAGCAGGCCCCGTAAGGCGTACCAGTTTATTTCGGTCGGTAGGTAACTTGCCCGCGAAAGGTAAGGTACCAGTTTAAAATCCCGGTCAGGAGTCGTAGTTTTAATATGCTAGGAAATTTCATATGAGCGCACATTCCGTTGCAGAGTGAAGCTATCATTCTGGAATGGCGTCTTGCTTAATACGCAGGAAATTTAGTTTAGTTCCACTGACGATAGGACCTAATACTTCTAATTACAACTTTGGAACTCAGCAGCTGCTTAGTGAGAAATACTTTGAAACTAGATGTTATTTCCTCAGTGTAGGTGTTAGAATATCAAAGTCTTTGAGTATGTAATGTGTATTTCGAGACAGCAGTCAGAACTATTGCATCACATGGTTATGATAGTGTAAGGGAATATAAGTGCTCGTTTAATAAATTCAAAACTGTATGTACTGCTCTCAGAGAATTGGAAATTATGGTGCATTTCCAAAAAGACTCAGGCATCCTCCTTATATTCCATAATTGCACATATGGTTGCGACCTAGAAATATGTTATTTGAGATGATGACAGTGACTATAGTGTTGACCGTAAATTTATGAATAATAATGACCGGTTTCAACTCATTCCTGAGTCATCGCAACCTTCCAGTCATGAAATTATAATTTATGTAAGCCAAAAATATGCAGTATAACATTTGAAGAAAATCGATTGGTTGTTGCACATGTATGATACTAGTTGGTTAAAATATTTTTGAAGAACAATAACTAAAATTAGGCATTGCTGGTTAAAATTCATTGACAGTGTCTTGTACGTGAACCACATGGTATTTACGTTTCTGATTTGTAGCTCCATGAACTATTGAATATAAGTGAGCCACATGGTGCCTAAGGCTATACTCACCATGTGACTCACTCATATTCAACAGTTCCTGGAGCTACAAATCAGAATCATATTTTTAAATACCATGTGGTTCACGTTCACTGTCAGTAAATTTTAACCAGCAATACCTAATTTTAGTCACTGTTCTTCAAAAATATTTTAACCAAATAGTATCATGTATGTGCAACAACCAATCTGATTTTCTTTAAATGTTATAATTTTTTCTTCCATCAATAGTAATTTCATGATCGGAAGCTTATACTTTCTGGTGGCAGATAAAATTATTGAAAAACAAGAAAACTGATCTGAGGATGACTCATAAATGAGTTGAAACCGGTCATCATTTTTAATAAATTTGCTGTCAAGATCATAGACATTGTTTACTTACTCACCTGGTTGGAGTGATACGAGGAAGTGATTTTTTTATACTGTTGATGACTATAAAAAACATATTGCGGGAAAGGATGGACTGTTGACCTATTTTGCCGACGAAATGTTGGCATGAGAGAAAAGGAGTGAGAAAATGTGTAAGAAAGACAAATGAGAGGGGGAAGTGGCAAAATTTCTCTGGAATTTTGACGATTAGGAGAAACGGAAGTTTAGAGTCGATCATCGAAACTTGTAGACGTTACCTTGACAAATCCGCTTATCAAAAATAGGTAATATACAGGGGGTATCAAAAAGGTTGTAAGTACACAAAAATACAAACAAATAATGTCTCAGTAAACATGGATCCGCAAACTAGCCGTTTGCGAGATAATTACCAATGTATGATTCCAAGGTGCCACTGACTAAATTGCAAACATCGTCCTAGTTAGTGCAAATTAATTTGAAATTTAGACTTTACTGTTATGTTTTACAACGCGTTTAATTCACGTATGGGTTATCTGTTAAAGGAGGTGTTCGAAGTGTCTTCCTTATATCTGAATGGAATACTGTACTCGTTTCTGAAATGAATTTCAAATTCTTTCGAAAACTCCTCCAATACAGTTCTTAAACCGCGTTATCGGGTGTGCTGTGAACATCGCTTTTGAGGTGACCCCAGACTCAAAAATCCAAAGGATTTAGGTCAAGTGATCTTGGAGGCGAATGTATAGGTCCACCTCGACCTATCCATCTTTGGCCGTATCTGCGCGTTACACACCGTCTCACGGCAGAAGCAAAATGTGCCGGAACTCCATCGTGCATGTACCACATACTCCGACGTTGCTGAAGGGGAATATCCCTAAGAAGTTCTGGAAAACAACGCTGCAGAAACCTAAGTTCCATTAACTTTTGGTGGAAGAATGTGTGGTCCAATGAGTTGATCACCTAGTAGCAGCTAACCACACTCTGCTGATATGACGACACATTAACAGCATGTGAGTTTATTTCACACCAGGGATGTGTATTGTGATAACAAAAAAACTCCATTACGCGTGAATCCTACTTCGTCTGCTGTTGAATCCACTGAGAAAACACCATTCTAGGATCATTGACATTGAAGTCGTTGGAGGTGGTAAAGGGAGAATAACAAAAATTCTCCATACACTACTGTGACTTGGTACATACACTTGGGTTACATTGCGATATAAAATTCTCTGTACACTACTACGGCTTCGTACAGGCACTTTTGTGATAATTATTTCCGTCGAGGGTCCTGGAGAGAGCAGTACTGTTTCAAAGACCGCATCCTCAACATCAGTCGTAATGCGAGCAGGCCTGCCTCCCGCTCTGCCATGTGCGGAACCCCTATTTTCTCTCAGACGCTGATGGACCCTTGTAAATGTACGACTGTCGGGATGTCTTCGATCTGGATATGTTTCTTGGTACAAGCGTGCAGCCACCCCTGCATTGCCATTAGCCCTATCGCACATGAAAGGCATATCCGCGTACTTTTCTTTATTGTAAGGTTCCATTGTAACTACAACACAGCACAAGTGGTAGTCCTCAGACGCAACGCGACTGGTACCCTTTGAGACTGTGTACTGTATCCGTCCGGTGTACTGTATCCGTCCTGTACAGCGTGTATGGTATGATTCCACCTCCACCTCTCGGCAATGTTCCTGTGTAAACGACGAACATAGGACGGCCTCAGGTGCGCAAGGGATACACTGTACGATGTTACAAACAATGCCGTCATTGGCGAATTTGTACCATACATTCGTAGTTAACTCTGGGACATTTTTGCTTCTATTCTCGTATACATTCCTTTGTGTCTCGTCGCCGGTTGTCCTAAGTGTCGTTGGCCGAGTGAAGACAGACCGATTCAGGGAAGTAGGATGCACGCGTATGCGGGTACGGAGTCTGAGGTGACCAGCCAGTGGGACAGCAGAAACTAGAAACACTAAACACTAAGCTACATTAGTATAAGATATATATTTCGTAGAAATATTACAAAACTTAACTTTGTAATCAAAAGACATGTACTTTTCTAACATCTTGAAGACAAGGTATAAGCATGCCTACTGATGAGAGTCTTAACTAGTGCCTGTCCTATTGCTAAGTGGCCCATATATTTCAGTGGTGGCCGCGAGCGAGGTTGCAGCAGAGGGCGCTCGTGCTTGTATGGCAGCACGCGGCGAAAATACAAAATGTTCAAATGTTAGTTAAGCTTAAGGGGCTTAACTGCGGGGTCATCAGTCACTAAACTTATAAACTACCTTATACTAGAGACGACACAAACATCCATGCCCTAGAGGGGTTCGAACCCCTGACCGCAGCGGGAAAGTACGTGGAGCGCACTTCAGACTTGTGCGACACCACACATTCAAACGCGTACGTTTGTGCCATCTTTTTTTATAATCTCTGTAGTTCGTTGGTAATTACTTCGCTTCGAATTTCAGTCTTTGTGGCCTCACATTCAACTACAGTTCTACACAACTACAAAACATAAAACTGTAGAATAATGTTTCATATTTAAATACATTAACCAGTAAACACTTACATGAACTTACATAGAAAGTAAGTGATATTTGGAAAAGCGTAATTCGATGAACCTATTCAAAGATCTGCCTTCCTGACAAGCGCTTTAATGTAATGCTAGCACTACTATAATTAAAATCATTTATTTGCATTTCATAGCATTCTACAAGCACTGAGCTACTGTTGTTGCCTAAGGGTCACTTGAAATGTATAACTGATGTAGTAAAGTAAAATTTCTAATATCAAGGATACAATCCCGAGGCTCTCACTTCCGATCATTTACTGTGAGAAATATCTCTATTATTTTCTAATATTTTGTTATTAACTTCTCAGTCGCTAACATTTCTTTCACAACTTTTCGTTTCTCTTAACAACTTCTGAGATTTTATTTTGTTTAATTTTCTTATTAGGTCGAAACTGTTGCCGAAAACAATATTTGCTTGTATTATTGGAAATATTTGCTTTATTGCGTATAAAAAATCCAAAACATGTGATCTGTTTAAAATTAACAGATTATATATACAGAGTGAATCACCTAACACTTGCACCGCAAATATTGCGGAAACCGAAAGTGCGATTGATGTGCGGTTTTCGGAGAATGGATTTGTAGTCAGGGGTTCGTATTTTTAGGCAACAAACAGATTGTAATGTTACTTAAAAAGTGTATTTTTTATGCAAACATACTTTTATTAAATGGATTTCATGTTAGAAATAACCATTGTTCCATTTGAAAAATTGAATGTCTGCATAAAAAATACACTTTCTAGTATTTATACAATCTGTTTATTGGCTAACAATACGAGTCCTTGACTAGCAATCCATTCTGTGAAAACCGCACATCAATCGCACAATCCGTTTCCGCAATATTTGCGGTGCAAGTGTTAGATGATTCAAAAAATGTTCAAATGGCTGTAAATCTATCTGACCAAACTGCGTGGTCATCAGTCCGTAGCTTACAAACTACTTAAACCTAGGTAAACTAACCTAAGGACAACACACACACCCATGCCCCAAGGAGGACTCGAACTTCCACCGCGAGTAACCGCACGCTCCGCAGCGAGACGCTTTAGACCGCTCGTCTACACCACCGCGGCTAGGTTATTCACCCTATATAAGTTACACATAGCACTATGGCTGCAATATGTAGGATATTCAGATATTGCAACGGCTATACAGGCTACTTTTTCCGATAATTGGTTTCATACTTGCCGTATGTGTACCTTGTAACCTGTGGTGTTAAATACAAAAACAGTCCCTTTTGTGTAGGTGGGAGGAGGGATGAGCGGTTAGTGTTATCGAGACGTCGATACCGAGGTCATTAGAGACGGGGCACAGTTTAGGATTGTTTCAAAGATGGAGAAAGAAATCTCCCGCGTCCTTTCAAACGAATCACTTCCGAATTCGCCCGGAGCGGTTTAGGAAAATCGCGGAAGCCCAAATTGCGATGGTCGAACGACGTAAACTGGTTAAGGAGTTTACAATAAATGCTTCGTAGACATATCAGTTAGACGATACAGAGAAAAGACGCAGCATGAACCACAAACCGACAGCATTAATAAAAATTAAATCCTATTAACTGTATATCTGTATATTAATCGTTTGTGTCACAGGGTTAAAAAGAATACATTATTTTACACATCAGTTCTCCAAAGATTACCAAATGTCTTTCTGTCACCATGAAATTCATGTTGACAATAAAATGATTGAACTAGGCTGACTTACGGATAGAAGGTTTAATAATATTCCCAAACCTTCAATTTCAATAGGGGCAAAAAAAAAAAAAAAAAAAAAAAAAAAAAAAAAAAAAAAAAAAAAAAAAAAAAGAAAAGTAGGTACTAAATAATGTTGCCAACTAGAAATAACAATGGAGCAACTGAATATTAAAAAAAAAAAACGGTGAGTCGACTTTCCTTGAATATTAGTACGTAGCAGGTACAAGATTTTTTGACCTGTTTTTCGAGATAGTCACCAGAAGAACTGGGACACTTGTATCGGGAGGTCAAGATTTACGTTTCTGTGTCATAAAATTCTGTCACCTGCCGTCTGACAGTCCGCTTCAGCTAATATTTGTTGTAAAAACGTTATGTATTCTGGCGATCAAACAGCTCCCAGCCGATCTTCTGCAAAATAGTTGCTGTGTTCCGAGTCGCATGGGGACGAGTTTTGCCGGGACTAGCCCAAAACCTGCAGGAAGCATGCCATGACTCTTGTTCTGAATGGCAAGTCGCAGTTTCTGCATTGTTTCACAGTACGGGCTGGATTCATTCACTGGTGACATGTAGAATGTCACTAACATTGTACAAATATTGAGAGCCGAGCGATCTAAAGCGTCTCGCTGCGAAGCGCGCGGTTGCTCGCCGTGGAGGTTCAATCCTCCCTGGGGCATTGGTGTGTGTGTGTTTGTCCTTTGGTTAGTTTACCTAGGTTTAAGTAGTTTGTAAGCTACGGACTGATGACCACGCAGTTTGATCCGATATACAAACATCTTACCGTTGCAAAGCAAGGCCAAGCTTTTAATTTACTCAAGTAATTCCCAACTTCTAACTTTTAATAATAATAATAAAATTCAATCATGAATCTGTTTATGAAATGATAATCTGATCATCCACAATATTGGCAATAGATAGAAAGTATTTTTTTCCTCCAAAATAGCGACTCGCATTAGTGAAATAAGGTCATGCAAAGTTGGTAAAAACGGCATATACTGACAAAGAAATGTATAACCTAACCAAATAAATTGACTGTACAAACACATCTTAAAATAAAATATAAACTTGTACAAAATGAAAATTAATTTAAATAACTGGCTATATCATTTAGGAGCCTAAGTCAAATATAGAAAAACACCTCGTTACGTCAGAGGCTCGAATCCTTCCTCGGGCATTAATGTGTGTGTTCCTTAGGTTAGTTTAACTTAGTTTAAGTAGTTTGTAAGACTAGACACTCTGTGACCAACGTAGTTTGGTCCCATACAATTACAAACATTTGAAAATTTGAGCACCTCGTTACCTCGTCCCACTGTGAGAGAAAAGAATGGAGGTTGATACAGTAAATGATCCCATCACAACAGAAGAACTGAATCCTAACCAGGCCTGGAGCACCGCAAGCAAATACTATACTAAACACTGAGGCGACGATAGTGCAGCGACGGTATCCATATCACGAGACTGGAGCCATATTTGAGGATTCTATCCTCGAAAATACAATCATTTCGCCAAGCAAGGGTGCGGCGATATTTAATCTAACATTAGTTTACAACAAAACACTGAAGTGTGGTCGCAGACGGCGAACCCACCAAACTATAACTCGGCCTGAGGTCGCACCCAGAGAACCAACACTCCGAGAAACACAGGCCGCGTAAACAGCAACTGCGGTGCCTAACCCGACAACGATCCGATCCCCACAAGTACTCGACGTTGGTATGCCTCAGACTTTCCACCACTCCCGCATCTCCCGAACTTATAAAATCCACCCGAGTACGCAGCCACGCCTATTACACCGCAAAAATCCAATCTCACCGACATGCGGCAGGGAGTTGCGTACAACAAAATATGTGTATGTATATATAAACTCAGACGGACAATGGCGAAGCTTGCCGCCACTGGCTCTCCAGATACTTCCCCGCCATACAGGTTTCACTTGCGGAGCCACGTACGCCCTAGCAATACTAGAAGTTATTAACAACTGACGAAAATAACTGTGACTACCTTTCAGTTAAAGAAGCAAAGCATTACTCTTTAAAGGAGAGGCAGAGGCCTCACAGTAACTTAAATCAGAAATAATTCCCAGACGGAAGATCAATTTTCTCGCCGCCAAAGGCAAACCAACCCAAGAACAGAGCCTTCATACATAAAACTTGAGGCGGCACGATTCAGTTTCTATTATCTGTTCGCAAATAATTTAATTTACTTCAAGCTTTTCCGCTTGGTTGCATGTTTCCTTATATTTCGACAAAAACTGATCTTATTGCTCTACTATCCTTTGATGACATTTATATTCGTTTTATTTGACTGGCAAACCCCTAAGTACTTACAATAATTGAGAATGAATATTTTTTCTTATAATTTAGTCCATATGATGATAAAACAAATGATGCAAAACAGTTTATCAACGGAAACTGAACCAACAAAAATATACAGTTTTATTTAGCTAGGACACTTAATGGAAACAGTTTTCCCAATAAATTCTGATTTCATTAGACCCATCGACACACTGTACAAAGAAATGTAGAAGATATAGTGTAGGGACCGCTTAGCACTTGCCTAAAACCGCGATTCGATATGTGCAAAGGTTCATGAACTGAAAAGTTTAATTCCATTACGCGCGGGTTTGGCCACTTGAAATTGCATTTTTTTGTGGGGTTTAATTTTTCTGTCAAAGAAAGTATACGTTAAGTTAATCTCTTTGACAAATTCATAGTTGTGATGCGCAAACGCTTCCGGTAGCGTTTTAGGAGCGAAAGTAATCGTAATTTTATGAAGTCACGCGATTATGACACTCGCAGCTCGGAAACTATTCTAAGTAAATGTTTCAAATGATTTATAAAATTAAGACACTATTGTTCAGCCTGATTTGGTGTCTATGCAATCTTTTTAGAATTTGAATTTCATGTACTTTTCATAGTTTGTCATCTTTTGGCCACAAAATGCATTTAAATGGAATAAAATGTATGTCATGTTGTGCAGCATTTGATTTAAAACCAATATGAGTAAACAGTTGCATGGTATCTTGAAATGAGAGCTGTAGGACAATTAAAATGTATCTAGAAACCGCGCCAGTTTTTCCGGCTGCCCTACATTGTATTACGCAGGCTGCGCTACGCCGTTTTATATGCAATCAGTCTGTCTTCCCAGCCGCTGTTGACTAAACGTATGATATGAAGCTGCGAGGCGAGGCGTCTTCCCCTGTTGAGTATTATTACGTATTTATGGAATGAAAGAAAGTTATGGTTTAACGTCCCGTCGACAGCGTGGTCATTAGAAACGGAGCTTACGCTCGTATTTTTAGGGGATGATGTGGCAGGAAATCGGCCGAGCTCTTTCAAAGGAACAATCCCGGCATTTGCCTGGAGTGATTTAGGGAAATCAGGGAAAACGTAAATCTGGATGGCCGGAGTGGATTTGAACCACCGTCCATCCAAATGCGAGTCCATTGTGTTTACCACTGCACCACCTGGGTCGGTCCTATTACGTATTTATTATGTATTTATTTCTTTCCCACGTTATAGATGAAGGACTCCATAATATTAAAACGGAAATCAACATGTAATATAAAGAAGTTCAAGCCAAAGTAAGTTTAATTCTTATGAAAAATGCATTTATTTTAAAAAAGAAAGAAAATGTTTACAACACTGAAGTAATTGTCGTGTGTTATTGTTATATATGTATATCAACTTTAGATTTTCACCTTTAAAATAAATCTTAATCATTTAAGGGATGCACAAATTATTAATGATTTCATGCGATTTCAAATGGAGTAGCCCGTATATTTATAATCTCCAGGTTGGAACTTTTGTGTCCTGGGTGTAGTGGCCGAGTGGAGAGAGACCGACACAGGGAAGTAGGATGCACGCGCTTGTGGGTACAGAGTCTGAGGTGACCAGCCAGTGGGACAGTAGAAACTAGAAACACTAAGCTAGATTAGTACAAGATATCTATTTTGTAGAAACATTATAATACTTAACTTTTACAAGTTTCGTAACTGCTGACTAGTGAAATGCTGATACATAGTTTAACGAGGTAGAGTCCTGCCTACTGATGAGAGTCTGTTCTAGTGCCTGTCCTACTGCCAAGTAGCCGATACAGCTCAGTGTGGTCGCGAGCGGAGTTGCAGCAGAGGGCGCTCGTGGCCGACGTCTTAAGATCGCTGCACCGTGCTTGCATAGCGGCGCGCGGCTAAAGTACGTGGCGCGCACTTCAGGCTTGTGCGACACCACAGGAACTCTTAAGGCTAGTTTACATGACGACAGTAGGTTTCATGAAACTGCGCTACTGGCCAGTACGGCGGGCGTTCGCGCAACTCGTTGGCGAAACTAAAGAGTTTCGGCACCTTCCAACTTTGGAGAAACTGCGCGTTTTTTTAGGTTAGGTTATAACCAATACAGAAAAAAATACAACATGAAGGGGGTAACGGAAGAAATAATTCGGTTTTTGAGCATATATGCGATGCATAGGTGTTTGTGCGATTTCAACGATGAAAATCTCAGGAATAAGCAGCGGCGTGTTGGTGCTCTTCAAGCAATTATTCGTGAATTAAATATTGATGGGTTGACGATTAATGAATTGCAGACTAAAATAAATTCAATTCGAAATAACTATACAAACTAACTATGGCAATCGTGGATTTCGGAACACGGTGCAGGTATTGTAGAGGCGAATATCTACACGACAAGAAACGAAATGCAATGAAATTAATTTCAGTTCTGGTAACAATGCTTCACGCTTAATGGTATCTTGTTTCTTTATTGAATTACTAATTCTGTTTAAAAGGAACGTGAACTGCTGTGGTGACATTCTAGGTTGATTAAAATAACTTCTAGGGTCTTCAATCACAATTTCCTGCAGCAAGGTCGCTGAGCAACCGAGCTGACGTCTTTCTTTAATCTAGTCACGAACCCTAAACACGTTTCTTATTCTCTTTATGTTTAGTCTTATGCAGAGACTTCACACAGAGAACAAAACCTCCGCCACAACTGTTACAAACACCAAAACTTTCATTCTACGGCGACTACGGCACTCACAAAACGACGAAACTGATGTTCAAATGTTTGTAGAACTTATGGGACTTAACTACGGGGTCATCAGTCCCTAAGCTTACAAACTACTTATGAACTAGCTAAGACTAAGGACGGCACAAATATCCATGCCCGAGGGGGGATTCGAACCCCCGACCGTAGTGGTCGTGCAGACCGTGACTGGAGCGCCTCAGTCCCCTCGGCCACCGCGGCCGGCAACGACGAAACTGATGTGTGTAGTATTGGCTCCGTGTCTAATGACATAGACTAAACCAGTTGCGCGCAACTTTTTTCATGCAACGAGTGTCGCAACCTAATTCCATCGTGTAGAGTAGCCTTTACGGAAATCAGACAAATTTTGCGAGTAAGGTGCATTACGTGAATAGTTTGATTAGAATAACTCCAAAATATGGTCTCGCAAGAGGCGTGATAATCACTTTGTCCAGGTGGCAAGTGGTGTGTGCAGTTGCCTATTAATGAGGAAATGTTTGTAAGTCTATCGGACCAAACTGCGTGGTCATCAGTCCGTAGCTTGCAAACTACTTAAACCTAGGTAAACTAACCTAAGGACAAACACACACGCCCCAGGGAGGGCTCTAACCTATTAACGAGGACACTCGGCTTCGAATGTCAGCCTGGCACTAATTCTCTGCACTGCACTGATCGCAGTGGTGGAGTAGCCGAGCGGTCTAAAGCACCTCGCTGCGGAGCGCGCGGTTGCTCGCCGTGGAGGTTCGAATCCTCCCTGGGGCATGTGTGTGTGCGTGTGTGTGTGTGTGTGTGTTTGTCCGTAGGTTAGTTTACCTAGGTTTAAGTAGTTTGTAAGCTACGGATTGATGACCACGCAGTTTGGTCCGACAGATTTACAGACATTTGAACATTTTCTGCACTGATTAAATTCGATGCCCACTTTCAGTCGGTATTGTAAATTCCTTTGTGACACGAATTCCTTGCAGATTTTCACAAAAAGAGTTGTTTATAAACATGCCAAGTTTTCGGTAGATTTGAAAGTACGACGACCAACTGATGCGGATTCGATTCACAGACTCCTCGGTGAGCGTGGAAGGCGCCCTAGAATCGACAGCGCGGAAAAAGTTGGCCGCCGGTCGGTAACTGGTGTGTTTACACGCCGCCCGCGACAGCCACGGTCGGCGAGCGGGCGGGGGAAGGGGTGTGGAGGGGAGGGGCGGCTGCCGCATTCGTCACCGCCGGACACTCAATATTTCAGAGCAGCGCCGGCGTGTTTTCGTCGCGACAGCTTTATACACGCGCACACGCCGCCTCAGCGCTGCTGCCGGCTTCACAGCAATACGGCAAAGCGTACGGCCGTGCACAGTCTATTATGGATGGCTGATGTGGCGATGGCGTTCTGAACGTACACTGTGGAACACGTGCGCATAGTCTTTTGTCGCAAAGTTTTTTTAAGGCCTTAGTAGACGTTTTTCTCCTCTCGATAATATTCGCGGCTGAAACAGTCGCCTTTAAGGCCTGTTTCACACGGAAGGCCGTGCATCCAGCTGCAGAGAGCTGGAGCGATCGAATTACTTTGGACGTAACGCAACCTTTTGTAGAGGCATGCAGATATTTCTTGATTTTACTAAGCAACAAGTGAAGTTATATTGTGGATTTCGCGAGTACGTGTTCTACCAGCAGAAGGCGGCAGAAGTAGAAGGTTGCTGGTAGAACTTCCGGGATATAAGGCCGTGGTCCATAAAACTTTTCAATTTCACCTAATGTTTCGTCCAGAGCTGCCGACTCAACGCAAATAAGAAGACCTCTGAAGATGTCCGGCGCAGCTCTGAACGTTAGATGAAACTGAAAAGTTTTATGGACCACGGCCTTATAACCCGGAAGTTCTACCAGCAAATATGAGATCCGCTCGTGAATGCCTTCATTGCATGATCAGAAGCAGAAGGTGTTGAAACAAGTCTGCTGATGACAGTAGTCCTGTGGTGTCGCACAAGTCTAAAGTGCGCGCCACCTACTTTCGCCGCGCGCCGCCATGCACGCACGGCGCGGCGTTCTTACGACGTCAGCCACGAGCGCCGTCTGCTACAACTCCGCTCGTGGCCCCCACGACATCCTTCACTTGGGACGAGATAGAAGCCAGTTACCACTTCGGAATCAGATAGGCACAAGTGAAGACTTGGCTATCGGATAGGCACTAGGCAGGCCTCTAGCTCAACTATGTATCAGCATTCTGCAGTACTGAGCTATGTAAAAAGTATTACTAAGTCTCTAAGAAATATAGATCTCGTTCTAATTTACTTTAGTGTTTCTAGATTCTGCTGTCCCACTGGCTGCTCACCTTCGTACCTGCACAAGCGTGCATCCTTTATTCCTGTGTCGGTCTTTCTACTCGGCCAACGACACCTACGACGGAAATGAGACACAAAAGCGGCGACGAGGCTGGGACAAAAAAGCGGCGACGAGGCTGGGACACAAAAGCCGGGAAACTGGGATTACGCAGTCGTCGCCTTAATACCACTGATCGACGGTATGCAGAGCCTCGAAGTTCGTTGTACAAAAGTGGGGCATGCCGCACACCACATCAGTAGAAAAGCGGTACTTAAAGGAATTGTACTCGGCAGTGGGCGTTCGTGTGACACAGAATACCGTGACGGGAACGTCTCTACGTCGGATGTCGCCGCCGCGACCCAACGGGAAGCGCGCCACCGGCAACGGGTGTCGAAGTGAGGACCTTCAGCGGCGCGGCTCTGGCAGGCCGCCGCTCCTCCGACGTCATGACGCGGGCTGTGCCGAAGGCGGGGTTCCCTCAGCGGGCGCCGCCAGACTCCACGACGCCGGTAGGCAGCGCGACGTCATAAGCCTACATCTGGGCGGGGTCGGCGCCCCCGGAGCGTACAGCAAAGCGGCGTGTGTCTCCAAACGGCAGCACCGTGCGGTGCCGTGTGGCGAGGTCTGCTGTCAGCTTGACTCAGCGGAATCCGAGCTGCGTCTCCCGGCCGGCCTGGCGCCTTAGCTGGCGCTCCCTTCTGTCACTCGCAAAGCATTCCCGAGTCACGAGTAGAGGAGACACACAACAAAAAGAAACTAATAAAGAAGTAAATTGTATTTTCCCAGGCACCACGAGTCTTGATCTGCCGCTTCCCCAAACCCATCCAATCCGCTACAGCCGTCCCGTTACACTTTCACGCAAGAGGCGCAGAGTTCCGACTTCGGCTCACTGAGTCACAGTGTAGCTTGTTAAGTGAATCGCCTGCTGTTCGCATGGAGTAGATATCTCTGGAACGAGCATTCACATGCGCATAACAGAAATCGTGTTCTCAACATGTATTGGCCGCCTGGTCACGTGATGTCGGTACGCAGGAGGTTTGTCCATAAAGGCCCGCGTACATTAAAAACGTCATTTCATCGCCAGTACAGGCTAATTGACCTCGTAGGTGCCGTGGATTAGGTATAGAAACTTCGTGAACATAATAACAGTTTCTAAAAAATGTTCAAATGTTTGTGAAGCTTAACCCTTCATAAGACAATACTTTTTTTTCGGAAAATTTGAAAGGTAATGTTTTTGTTGCATCCCATTTGACGTATATAGGCATGTAATATACTCAGAACTATTTTTTGTCCATTTAACTTGGAAATGAAAGGAGGAAATAGGTGGTTGCTGTATAGACCACTATCCATTGTGGGTGGGGCTTAGACTACTGCGGAAGGTGGTCATTTAAAAGACCACCTTCTTGTTTCTCGAACAGATAACTAAAAATAGCACTTGGACTGAAAAGAGGATACAGTTTATTGAATAATTCACTAAATTCGGAAAGTGAACACATTCAATATTAAAACAATAAAACACTATGAAATATTAAAAATTGCAGTGGTAAACTTGTTATTTAGAATGGAATGGGTGAAAACAAGGAAGGAACGTGACCACTGTCTTGCACTTATGGTAGATGGGCAATATATCGACCACTATCCTAAAAAAATGTTCAAATGTTTGTAGAACTTATGGGACTTAACTATGGGGTCATCAGTCCCTAAGCTTACACACTACTTATGAACTAGCTAAGACTAAGGACGATATAAATATCCATCCCCGAGGGGGGATTCGAACCCCCCCCCCCTCTCCCGACCACTATCCTACAAAGGGGACTTAACTGCGGGGCTATCAGTCCCTAAACTTACAAACTACTTATGAACTACCTTTTACTAAAGACGGCATAAACATCCATGCCCGAAGGAGGGCGGATTCAAACACCCGACGGGGAGCGGCCTCGCGCAGCGAAGAATTGCGCTTCAATACGCTCGGCCGCTCCGCCGCAGCAACAATTTCTATTTGATACGTAGGATATCCGGGCTGTTAGTTTTGAAGAGTAAAATGGTCATTTCGTCCTTCGGAACAAGTGTCACAGCTCACATGTACCGTTAGCTTTTATTTATGTGACAACGACAGCTCCTGTTCTGTTTTATGCGGCATTGTTATCGTATCTCTAAAGCTTCTATAGTAAATATTTCTCATAGGAACATTCCAAAATGGCTCGATAGTAAGCCAGTGCCTTTTATGCTGTCAAAAAATCACTTGCATTTGTCGCACATTTGTGATCATACCATATACATCTTCTTCTTTATTCCAACAGATTTTGTGTAGCATGTTTATTTTCCTCTTTCCGTTTTTTAGGCCAACGTAAAATTTTAATTATTGGTAACAGTTTGACGTGTTTATTTCGCGCATTTTGTATAGGCCTAACGCAGATGCATCAGTTCTTCATCCTTCAGGAAATTAATATATAAGTAAAACACAGCATGTATTCGGTTGTGACTTTAAAGTAAAAGCAACACTTCGGAAACAAATAATTTGAAGAGAAAGACGTCGTATGTACAAATGAGCTCTGCTTGAGAAGTATATACATTCAATAGATTGTCTGCTATCAATCTGTCATATCTTTTTCTTGTCTTTTAAATCTATGACAATACATATAATCCATAAAACAGTGAAATATGCGTTGTGAATAGTAGTTGCTAAAGCAACAACTCATTCTCATTTTTTACTCTACTCATTAATTAAGCCTGGAATAAACGTATGTTTGCAAGACTTTGTATTGCCAGAATATTCCGTTATATTGTTGTACAATCACAGAAGATAGGTCTAGAAAATTTAGCGTTAATTAAAACATGTCTCGAAATTTTTCAACCATAAGGCGGCTAAAATAACGTTGCATTTCATTATCGTTTTATGGTACATATCCATGAAAAGTGACGTCTTCTCCTTTCACGTATTTTTCTTTGCTATTAATAACAATCAATAGTTGAATACGCAAGAAATATATGTAATAAGATAAATTCGGGATCATTCACAATCACTGGAAGAAAGATGCGCACCGAAATCACGTGACTCTCCCAAATAGATGTTGATAACAAACACTCAATTGCTAACTCCAGAGATATCTATGGCTGCTCGCTCTACACAGCAGTGTTGCCAACTCGTTTCCAGCTACGTCCCTAAGTGTGTCGATAATTCCTATGTCCGCTATAAAAGTCCCTACGGGCCAAACTGATTAAAAAAAAAAAAAAAAAAAAAAAAAAAAAAAAGAAAGAAAGGAGAGGAGGTATCCTCTGGGAGGGATGCATACTCATAGGCCCTCTCCCCTGGATTCGCGACCGAGAGGCATAATTTTTTTTTACAAAAGAAACTACTTCAGTATTGGGTAGTAATATAACCCTTTATTTACATTACCTACGTTTGGGGAAAGATATAGGAAATCCGTCCCTACAGTTTGAAGAAAGAAAAAAAAAAGAGTTGAAAGCCCCTATGAGTAGTGATATGTCTCTATGGTTGGCAACACTGCTACACAGAGCCTTACGAGCGCAGTTGCGGTACACGCGGTTCATTCTGCGTCTATATTGCTTTCGTCCTTGTACCAGTGTATCTCACTAGCAAAGGACTTTCGTGTGTCTCTATAACTAAGGAGGAAACAGTGTTTTCGACGAAGCGAGTTTCACTGCGGAATTGCAACTAAGCCCAGAACTGTGGCACTGTTCCACACCAAACTTATGTGACTTTAAATTCTGTTAATTTCATTGACATATTTGAATCTATCCTGTAAACTTCTAATGAAGTGATCCATGTTTTTGGAACAAAGACGTTGGTTCCGCACCTTCTCAAAGTCTTAGCCACAGTCTTTTCTACTGGTATATGCGTCCTCATGTGGGTGTCCACCAACTGAAAGAATGGTTTCACTTGTGCACACAGCTCATCAAAAAAAGTTACTGACAGTCGACAGAAATTGAAAAATTTCTCAGGAGTTGCTCGAAGTGTCCCATGAAGGTAATAAAAAGCTCATAAGCTTAATCGAGAACTACAATACTGGCAATTAAGATTGCTACACCAAGAATATGTGCAGATGATAAACCGGTATTCATTTGACAAATATACTAGAACAATGTGATTACATTTTCACTCAATTTGGGTGCATAGATCCTGATGAATCTGTACCCAGAACAACCACCTCTGGCCGTAATAACTGCCTTGATACGCCTGGGCATTGAGTGAAACAGAGCTTGTATGGCGCGTACAGGTACACATGCCCATGCAGCTTCAACACGATACCACAGTTCATCAAAAGTAACGATTGGCGTATTGTGACGAGCCAGTTGCTTGGCCACCATTGACCAGACGTTTTCATTTGGTGAGAGATCTGGAGAATGTGCTGGCCAGGGCAGCAGTCGAACATTTTCCGTATCCAGAAAGGCCCCTAAAGGACCTGCAACATGCGGTCTTGCATTATCCCGCAGAAATGTAGGGTTTCGCAGGGACAGAATGAAGTATAGAGCCACGAGTCGTACCGCATTTGAAATTTAACGGCAACTGTACAAAGTGCCGTCGATGCGAACAAGGGGGTGACCGAGACGTGTAACCAATGGCACCCAATACCATCCCTCCGGGTGACACGCCAGTATAGCGATGACGAAAACACGCTTCCAATGTGCATTCACCGCGATGTCGCCAAACACGGATGGGACCATCATGATGCTGTAAACAGAACCTGGATTCATCTGAAAAAAATGACGTTTTGCCATTCGTGCACACAGGTTCGTCGTTGAGTACACCATGGCAGGCGCTCCCGTCTGTGATGCAGCGTCAATGGTAACTGCAGCCATGGTCTCCAAGCTGATAATTCATGCTGCTGCATACGTCGTCAAACTGTTCGTTCAAATGTCTGTTGTAGGATGTAGACGTGCCTGTACGACCCTTTACAGCCATGCGGGTGAGATGCCTGTCATCTCGACTGCTAGTGATACGAGGCCGTTGGGATCCAGTTCTCCAGAACCCACCGATTCCATATTCTGCTAACAGTCATTGGATCGCGACCAGCGCAAAGAAGCAGTTCACTGCATCCACCTGCAGGGCCTGGGATGGTGAAGGCGGCCGTAAGGCTGCCATCCGTTTCGAAACTCAATGCGGGACATTTCGAAGATGTGAAGGAGGACTAAGATCACGTGACTGATTGTGCCAGGTATTCCTTAACTAAGTAAGAAATTTAGGCGAGCAGTGTAGGCCTACTCATTTACTACTAAAATAAAATATCTAACTTGAGTGACATTTTATTCTTAACTTCCAATCTTTATTTACAGTTCATAAATATTTTATCAAGTTCCTGTTTCGAATTTTAGAGTCTGGCAATTTTTACAAATTCTTCTCCGTTAGGTTTTTCTGATCACATTCGTAGCCTGTATTAGTTTTATTTGTTCCAGGTCTTAGAGCATCGTGTTCCATACATTTTGATGGGTAGCTTACCTAGCCCAAAGAATTATGTTTTGCAGTAACCTCGAATTAAATTTGATAAAAATTACTTTTTAAAACCATTTGAACTACTATATTTTTCGATGAAGTGCAAAGTTTAACTGTGCCTTATTACGTGCAATACTCACTCACCTTCTTTGTTACATTTTCAGAATTTCCTGAAGGAAGTAGGATGAATGTCAGATTTTTATATACGTTTATTCAGACTGGACTGTGATGTCACATCATGTTTCTGCCTTGAACACCGAAAATATTCCTTTACACTTATTGAAAAATACTTAAGAAGGCACAGAGAATATTTTTTAAATAAGCCATCCCATCATGAAATCCACCAAATCCAATATTTGTAGAGTTTTCGGACACTGCCACATACAGACGGAACAGAACTGCGTGCGGTACCTCGTGGCTGCTGCGGCGACTGCCGATATACGTAGGGCGTCTGAAACGTCCGTACAAAAACCGAGAGACGGCACCATGATTTGAAAGAACGGACACTAAGTTTTAGCAAATTCAAATGTTTGAAAAGCTTATGGGACTTAACTACGGGGTCATCAGTTCCTAAACTTACAAACTACTTATGAACTACTTACGAACTAGGACGGCACAAATATCCATGCCCGAGGGGGGATTCGAACCTCCGACCGTAGTGGCCGTGTAGACCGTAACTGAAGCGCCTCAGTCTCCTCGGCCACCGCGGCCGGCTAAGTTTTAGCCACATTGGTCTATTTCTTTGTGTTTTACATTCGTGTGAATCAAGGAAGTCGAGTGATTGTGAAAGAATGGACGAAAAAGAATTTCTTGTGGTGATTAAATATTACTTTACGAAAGGCAAAACGCCTCAGGAGACTAAGAGAAGCTTGAAAAATATTATGGTGACTCTGCACTTTCGATTAAAACAGTTTATCAGGGGTTTCAAAATTTTCGGTGTGGCCATATGGGCACAAGTGACGCCGAACGTTCTTGACGCCCTGTGGAGGTTACGACTCAAGAAATGGTTGAATAAATCCATGATATGGTGATAGATGACAGAAGAGTTAAGGTGCGTAAGATTGCTAGTGCTGTTGGCATGTCGAATGAAATGGTATATAATATTTTGCATAAACATTTGGACATGAGAAAGCAATCCGCAAGATGGGTGTCGCGATTGCTCACGCTTGACCAAAAACGAAATCGTGTGAAGTGTTGCAAGGAAGGTTTGCAGCTGTTCAGGAAGAATTTGTATGACTTTAAGCATCGTTTCGTCACATTGAATATAAAATGGATACATTATTATACTCCTGAGACCAAAGAACAGTCTAAACAATTGGTTACCAAGGGAGAATCTCAATCTTCGGTCGGAGAGGTTATGGCGACGGTCTTTTGGGATTCGCAAGGGATAACAGGGTAAAACTATTACAGGTGCATATTATTCATCGTTATTGGATCGTTTGAAACCCTAGCTCAAAGAAAAACGCCGACGATTCACCCACAAAGAAAAGTCCTTTTCCATCACGACAATGCACCAGAACACACCTCAGCAGTTGTGGTCGCAAAATTATTGTAAATAGGATTCCAACTCGTCAGACATCCCCGCCCTCTATTCTTGAGATCTGGATCCGTCGGACTATTATCTGTACCCCAATTTGAATAAATGACTGGCGGGACGAAGATTTAATTCAAACGAGGAGATGACTACAGAAACTAATAGCTATTTTACAGGATTGGACAATTTCTATTATTTGAAAGGGATCAACAAGTTAGAATATATTTCTAAAGGGGGACTATGTTGAAAAACATAAATGGTTTTCCATAAAGACGTTACTAGTTTTTATTTATGCACGGTCTTTTCAAACGCCATTCGTAAACAGCCCAGTGTGGCAGGGGCGCCGACGGTTACTGCCGCGCCACAAATAGGCCCACGCGAAAGCAAACGTCGCGCGCGGAAACTTCACTGACCGACAATTGCAGCGTAGTGTGGCACCCTCAGTTTGCTATAGTGAGTTCCATTTTCAGCGCGACAAAAACCGTCGAGCTTCAGCGGAGAAAATGGCATAGTGTGGAATTAGCCTAAGGCACGGTCACATTGGGCGATTTTTGTCGCTGCTACCTCATGAGGAGCAAGTAGTGGTTGCTACTGACTTGACTACCAGCTACTAAAAAGTAACAGCGACTAGTATTGTGAATCTTCGATTTGTATTAGCCGCCGGTAGCGATCATTGAACCTAGCAGCTGCTACGGAGCACTGTTGTCGCTTTGTGAGACAGCAGAATCCCTATTCGCTCTCTTGTTATCAGAGGTGGCGTCCTTTGTTCACTGGGTATTGTTCTTTGTTTTCGTGAAGTAAACGCGTGCAAACGTTGAGGCAAAGATATGTAAAAAATGTTTGGTAAGTTTAGTAAATATGAAGCGCTTAGGAACACAACGATAATTACATTAAAAAATGCACGGCAAAATAGCTCTTGAATGCAGATCCGAAAGAACATGTATTTAACATTCCCTCTGAGGAACATCTGAAAAAAGGGATGCATACAGAAATGTAAGCCATTTCTTCACCTACAGTAATCTAGTTAGAATAAATAAGGGTAACAAATAAACCTTACTTTGATAAATGGTGTCAATGACTTGATAAACATCTGGCATGAAGGTAGATATTGTGTTGTGAGGAACTCTCAATTAATGCTTCGAAGATTTCAGTCTATCACCGCTTACCAAGTCAGGCAAGGTGATTTCTACGTCTACATCTACATGGGATACTCAGCAGATCACATTTAAGTTCCTGTGCAGAGGGTTCATAGAACAACCGTTAAACAATATATCTCCCATTCCATTCTGGAATAGCGCACGGGAAGAAAGAACACCTGAATCTCTCCGTTCGAGCTCTGATTTCTCGTATTTTATTCTGATGGTCATTTCTACCTATGTAAGTGGGAGTCAATAATATATTTTCGCATTAGGAGGAGAATGTTGCCGATTGGAGTTTCGTACGTAGTCCACGCCGCAGCGATAAGCGCCGTTGTTGTAATGATTCCCATCCCAGATCCTGTATCATTTCCGTAACGCTGTCTCCCCTGTATCGTGACACTACGAAACGAGCTGCCCCTCTTTGCACTCTTTCGAGGTCCTCCGCCAAACCCACCTGATAAGGATCCCACCCACACTGGGCAGCAATATTCCATAAAAAGACGTACAAGCGTAGTGTACGCAGTTTCTTTAGTAGTTCTGTTGCATCTTTTAAAGGTTCCAAAAAAAAAAAAAAAAAAAAAAAAAAAAAACCGCAGTCTCCGGTTCGCCTATCCCACGACACTATCTACGTGTTCTTTCCAATTTAAGTCAGAAGTACTTATAATTCCTAGGTAGTTTTTGGAGTCTACGGCCTTTACATTTGATTGATTCATCATGTAAACAAAGTTTAACGGATTTCTTTTCGTACTCATGTGGACGACTTCACACTTCTCATTATTTAGAGTCAATTGCCAATTTTCCCACCATACTGATATCTTATTCAGATCGTTGTGGCTGGCGGCAGGAGGGGCATCCGACCACCCCGTCAATACTAACATGCCATATCTGCAACAACAAAGTCGACCTGTATATGCGGGAAAAGGGCTGATGAGAAAGAAAGAAAGAAAGGATTCCTTCTATGTTTGGATAAAATATGAGACTATTTTCTGGTTGGAATCTAGAAAGATGTTACATGGTGCGGAAAATGAACTGACCGTTACCTTAAGTATAGCAAATGCGAAAAATTAACTAATTTTGTGGACCCTACTTTGTGTATAAAATCTTTTCTTTTCATAGAATAGTTACTCGTCAGTACTTTGTTCGTAAACTGAACAACAATACCTATATCGTGTATTGAAAATCCAACATCATGACAGCAAGAACGTGTAATTCTTTGCATGGGACACTTTTAATTAAGTAAAACGACAAAGCTATTATTAATATTTGTTTATGACAAAGGTATCCGAACAATACTGAACTTGTATAGATTTAAAGTTTAATCATCACTCATTTTATCTGGCAGCCTGTGCACACGGAATTCGATTCAATATCTGCCACTGTTATGACTTTCATTAGCACACTGTAAATTAGACTCCTTTATCGTGACTACACCATGCAATGTAACGCGATCGCGTGCGTGCGCTCGCGCACACACGCACACACACACACACACACACACACACACACACACACACATCAAAATAATGCAACGTAATTCATTTTATCAAAAAAATGCTACTAGCTACTGAAAGATAGAAACTACGATTTAAAATCTGATCGTTATTAATTCACTAGTGAGATCCTCTCTTGCAGAAAAATATCTTACGCTAACTCTCGATACTTTTTTGTCTGGAAGCTTCTTTCATAAATTGCTTACTCTCATTAGTAATCCATTCAGAATTATTCTTATCAAAATTTATTTTCATTAATAATATTTCCAGCACTGTCTGGGCAGACTTGCCTCCATATTTAAGCCATGACTCTCTGTACGCGATTCTCCCTGGACTACTACTGTTACTACTGAAGGAGATGTAACTTCTTTGACTTACACCTATCACTTTTTGAATCATGGAGATAGAAGAAGGGGAGATGAGACTACAGACTTTAGCCGTTCGTTGTTTTGAAGCCATCTTGGTAGGCATCAAGCCACGGTAGCTAATGTGAGCTCTGAGTGACATGTCAACTCTGTTGATGCGGAGAATAACAGACAATTTCTGTCGTGTGTGGCAATATGTGTTTTAAATCTATTGTGCTTACGTGAAAGCCAGGAAAGCAATGTCAACCGTTTTTCTCGTCTTGAATGCGTATTTGATTCAGTAATACATCCCATATGGTATCCTTGCTGTGTCTATTTTGTATATACATTTGGATTATCCAAGAAGAGCAACAATATGTAAAGGTTGATTTGCATTTTAGTTTCTATTATAATGAATCTGTAACTCCGAAAATAGTGCTTGTATGGTTACTGGTGATGATACTTATTTTTTTCAGTTTCATATGTTTTGTTTATTTGCAGAATGCTTTTAGTGCTCACATTTGTAAAATACTTAACTACATTTTCTTTCCTAGCTCAGAAATATGTGGATTGAATAGTGAGACAAGACAGGTAGGCTCGTCATAATTTGTGGATGTCTTTTCCACTTGTAAATGAAACGTGACTTCTTTCAACTATAGACTTCAATCATAACGATTAGTAAATCTACAAACAACACAAGCATTCATTTTTAATCAAACAACTACCACTAAATAATAAAAGTTCTAGGTACTAAATATTGTTTAAATTTTACATGCAGCACCTAGAGAGTAGTGTGCTATTGTTGGGAACTAAATGTTCGCTTTACAATTAATTTATTGACCTAACAGGGGTACACACAAGAATCATTCAACCATAGAGCAGGAACAGCATTCATTATTTATTTCACTGCCAACACGAAAAATCATTCCCCCTCTTTCTATGTGTTAGCGTTTTCAGACAACATTAAAAGGTCGTTGCCAACGTGAGCACACTACGGCAACTTTGCCGTAAGTATGTTATTTTATTTATTTTATTTTATTTTTTTAACATCACATGCAGCAGTTCCAGCAAAATGTTCAAATGTTTATAAATCTATCGGATGAAACTACGTGGTCATCAGTCCGTAACGTACAAACTACTTAAACTAACTTAAGGACAACATACACACACACACACACACACACACACACACACACACACACACACATGCCCCAGGGAAGACTTGAACCTCCGACGGCGAGCAACCGCGCGCTCCGCAGGGAGGCGCCTTAGACCGCTCGACTACTCCATCGCGGCGCGCAGTTCCATACCCAGTTATTTGTAATGTGTAACAAAAATTCTCCACTTATATTAAAGAGGCGAAATGTGTCGTATTACTGGGTCAAATCAACACCGCCTAGAAGACATAGCCTCAGAACTGCCCGTACTACGTCACACTGACCAGGCCTCGACCGCCAGCTGAATGTCTGTCCTCTGGGGCAGGCCCCCTGCCTTGTAGCGGCCAGCCAGTAAGCTGGCGGCCGCAGCCTGGTCAGTACGACGTAGCACGGGCTGTTGTAAGGCCTTGTCTCTAGGTGGTGTTGGTCAAATACGCATTCGAGACCAGAAACGAAACTGCCTTCCCCGAATGTATGCTACTCATATAAACATTGTAATATTTATTACTGAAACAGCTATTATGTGCGTATGTCAGAAATTAAGAACAAAAACCATTCACAAACAGTAGTCATATACAGTTTTGGGTCAACTGAGATGGCCGACGTTGGCTTCAATTTTGTGACGTCACGTCATCTCTCCTCTTTTACAGCTCTATGAAGATAGGAGTACGCTATGAATAATGCACAGACATACACTGACTGGCAAAGTCGCTTGTTTTATTGAAGCTTGACGCCACCATCTTAATTACCCAAACGTGAAAAAGTTTGTGTATGTTACTTAGAAAATTACTGAATAAAAATGACTGTTTAATATTTTCGCGGTGGTTTGATTAGAAGTTGAGCTAATAATTCCGTACTAGCTTAATTTCACACACAAATTGTAGACTCGTGTTATGAGACGAACATTAAAGTAAGATATATAAGCAGGCTCTTTAAGTAGACTGCAGTTTTTGCCTCCAATACAAATTCTGTACACACAAAGGACATGAGGTAAGTCCTACGGATTATAAAGTGATTTATCAATAGATAGTGTACAAATCTGTATATTTCTAGCAAAAAAAGTAAATAAATAAATAAATAAATAAAAATAAAAAAATACGTTATTGAGTTTAGGTAGTAAAATAAACCGCGAAAAGACGAAGTTCACAACTCGCAACAGAAACAGTTAAGCGACAACTCGGGCATTAGGTGCTTATGTGTCAGCTGGCTCCAAATAATTGATAAATTCAACACTAGATCGCAGAAACTCACAGATGTCACAAATTCATATCGGTGTGGACGCAGGGACGTATGTATGTGAGACATATATGTCCTGCTGGTCAAACAATGCAGTTTATGTAACTGCTTGTAATAAAAATGAACATTTTAATTACTACGCTTGACGTGGAGAAAGGGCGCAAAAATTACTCTGACATCAAGATTTCACTTGATATCAAAAAATTAACGCTAATGTCTGTAATCCCACCACGCTATTCACTGTTAGTGAAGTAAATTCGTTGTAAAATATGTCGTTAACAATGCAGAATAAAATTGGCACTGACACCCAAATTCTGTGTGTTTTCTTTCTTTCCCTCTCCCTCTCCCTATCGCTCCATTCTGCGACGCTACTACGTAACTTAGCATTCAGAAAAAAAAAAAAAAAAAAAAAGAAAAAAAAAAAAAAAAAAAAAATGGAGCACGAAATCGACTGACTCCCGCGCGATAATGACAGATAGCGCCACTCGGCTGTTAACTCGCGAAGTTTTCGCGCGAAACAAAGCAACCTAATTTAGAATGCGGGACAAAAGAAGCAATAAATCAAGACGCCGGTTGCGCGGCCCCTCGTATCTGCATGAAAGATGGGGGCGGGGTGGCGGCTCGCAGATAGGCCCCGTCTGCCCGCCTTTTGTGCCCCCGGGCGGCCGCCGTTCTAAATGGCCGAGGGGGAGGGGGTGGCGACAGCGGGGCTTAATCGTTTCTGGCACTCGGACAGCTCGCCTTCCTTCCAGCCGGCGCTTGTGAGGGTCGCCCCAGTAGCAGTTCTGTGTCTCTGGAGGGGAACAGCGGTACACGCAGCTCAGCAGCGGGGCAAATAACCCCCCCCCCCTCCTTCTTCTTCTTCTTTGCGCGAGCAATGTGAGCGTTCTTCTACCACTGCCTGCTTCAGCGAGTCAAATAGGGCGGTGCGAAGCGCTGCCAATCTGTACTCGACATCTGCAACCGCTTCTTAGGCCGGTATTACACTATCGAATTATTTGATAAAGAAATGGACGAAAAACATTGGATGAAATATTGGTCCTATTCTTTGACAAAGATATTGGATGAAACGCTAAGGCCTGTATTACACTATCAAATTTATTGGAGAAAGAAATTGGATGAAATATTGTTCCTATTTCTTTGACATAGTTCTTTGACGTGACGCCGAAATTTATTACACTATCATCCAATATTTGATCAAAGTTCTACAGAATGGCAGACAGTAACTCATCATTATGTTCGGCAGGTGCGTGTTTACAAGAAAATAAAGAATAAAATAAAAATTGCAAATTTACTAGAAGCCATGGAAATCACTGCGAGATAATAAACATACAACAAAATTAGTAACGGGAACTGTGAGTCGAGGACGTAAAGGCACATAGTCATATTAAAATTAAATGTGAATGGACGATATAGTATATTTAAATATATGATAATGAAATAGATTTTTCTGTTCCTCATATTACAAAAAATGTTCAAATGTTTGTATAGTCTATGGTACTTAACCACGGGGTCATCAGTCCCTAAACTTACAAACTACTTATGAACTACTTACGAACTAGGACCGCACAAATATCCATTCCCCGAGGGGGGATTCGAACCCCCGACCGTAGTGGCCGTGCAGACCGTGACTGGAGCGCCTTAGTCCCCTCGGCCACTCATATTACAAAGCACAAAGTTCGCCTCAGAAAAGATATATACACAAAAGACAGAGCTAACGTTAGGCTCCGATTTCTTGCAACAGCTGAAACCTACTTTAGTTTACAGCTGGCACTGTAATACTGCAGTGCATGTGGTCGAAAATAATATTCCAGTTTACAGTAGGCACTTAGATACTGTAGTGTGTATCGACAAAAATAACACGCAATGTGTAAAGCTCTTAAATAGGAATTATAATGTTTATACTGTTTGGTACAGTATATTGTCATCAAGAACAATCTTGTTTAGAAACTTATTTTAAAAGTTTGTTGCTTCACCAACTACACATTATATGCAAATTTACGATGCAGATAAACACTTTTTAAACAGCGGCATCTGGTGTACATAAATGCAAGAATCGAGAAATACAAAAAACATTTCTTTATCTACGAGAAAACTGTGTCTGCCGCCTCATCTTCTCTCTCTGCTTTTTAGAATGCAACCTCGTTAAACCCAGAGGCATCGTACTCCAGTTGTAAATTACTGAGAACCTCGTCTGCTTCGTAAATTCCTATCAATTATGTAGCCAACAAACACACCCAGAAACCTTAACAACCATCAGCAATGTCTTCCATGACAGAATACAGACGTGAAACGGCTGCAGATATGCCAGCGCTCCAAGCGGTCACATTTCTCACTGCAGAAAACAGACGACGAACGCTTTCTTTGATCAAATCCAAGGCCAGGCACTAGATTTGATCAAAGAAAATGTACGAAAGGCGAGATTGGACAAAAGTGTCCTATTACCCTGCATTCAATGTATTCGACAAATCATCTTTGTCCAATCAACTGGATAGTGTAATACTGGCTTAAAGATGGTATTACACTATCATCCAATATTTTGACACAGTTGCTTCCAAATGGCCGTGTTACGCTCAGCCGTTATTTATACCATACTACACTTGCATTGGGTCTGCGTTTAGAAGAGAAGCAGTGGAAAAAGAAAAGAAAAAGTACTTGGATCAACTGTGGGTGCAACGGCGAGATAAACAAGTGTTCAATAAAATCTGTTTCGGGAACAGGAGCATTTTCTTTTTTGTGTCCCAGCCTCGTCGCCACTTTTGTGTCCTAGCCTCGTCGCCGCTTTTGTGTCTCGTTTCCGTCGTAGGTGTCAGTGGTCGAGTAGGAAGACCGACACAGGAATAAAGGTAGCACGCTTGTGCAGGTACGGAGGGGAGCAGCCAGTGGGACAGCAGAAACTAGAAACACTAGAGTAAATTAGAACGAGATATATATTGCACGGAATTTATACAGTACTTAACTTTTACATAGTTCAGTACGGCAGAATGCTGATACATAGTTGAGCTAGAGCCCTGCCTAGAGCCTGTCCGATAGCCATGTCTTCACTGGTGCCTATCTGATTCCGAAGTGTTAACTGGTTCCTATCTCAGTCCCAAGTGAACGATGTCGTTCAGAGGTGGCCACGAGCGGAGTTCTAGCAGAGGACGCTCGTGGCTGACGCCGTAAGAACGCCGCGCCGTGCGTGCATGGCGGCGCACGGCGAAAGTAGGTGGCGCGCAATTTGGACTTGTGTGACACCACATTCTTTTTTATTCGTATATCGTTGGTAGTACAGTTGGGCCGAAATTCACTTCAATTATTTTGTAGCTCTCCATTCTTCACAATTTGCAATAGAGCAACAGAAAAGGCTGACGCTACCATTTTACATGAATGAGACTGTAAGTTGATAAAGTATGTTTTATTAAATGAAGTTTTAAGTGCAAAACGTCAGCACTGACAGTGGAGAAAATCTCAGGTGTTTATAACGTAATCGAGAATGCAGTGGGCAAAACATAGCTAATAAAGTAAATAGGCTCTTTTTTATTCCCTTACAAAAATTGTTTGATGTGTTTGACATCTGTTTGCAAGCAAAAATATCTACACACAATGAATGTTGTTTCACTTCCGACCATTTAATATGACACCATTGTGATCAGAAGCATACATTATAAAGTCTGCTCTGGTCGTAAATAAGATTTAGGGGTGTTATTTCTTCAATTCTGAAAGTACACTATGATTTTTTACATCAACAATTTTAACTCGTAACTTCACTTTCGCCGTAGGACAGTGTTACACATTCCTAACAATTTTGTTATTGCTGAAACACACTACAGTAACGTACCACTAGTAGGCATATTTAAGAATGCGAACGCTATGTCAAAGCTTAGCCTCCAAATAACATTATTGAAGGTTACGGTCAAACAGCTGAAGTGACAAGGAGGCTATACTACTTCTAGCGCTCCGAGCGATCACATTTCTCACTGCAAGAAACAGAAAACGAGCCATTTCTATGACCAAATCTAAGGTGAGGTCTTAGATTTGACCAAATATTGGACGAAATTCCCATTACACTACGCCCAGTATTTCTTTGCCCAATTCTTTGTCCAATAATTTGATAGTTTAATACCAGCCTTAGCGAGTATTATCTCGACTGTACACAGTGTTGCCAGATTAGTAGACGAAAATATCTGTAAACAATCAGAATGTTGCGAATTCATTGTTGTTGTAGGGAGAAACAAATATTATAAATCAATATATTACTGCTTGATTTATAAATACATGTGTAGGTGTTAACATAAACTTGGAGTTTTCTGAACTGTTTTTTATTAGAGTCGTGGAGACCCGCACAACTGTTTTCGCTACTTTATAGTTGCATCTTCAGGTGAAATTAAATGTTTTGCATATAATTCCTAGGTTGAATAACGGAGATTAATGGTCAGGTGCGACCGCTGCCAAATTCCCTCAATACGTCAGACATAAAATCGGTTGACTATCCGGTTTGTGTCATTTTAAGTAAAATGTTAGTACTGGGCTTCTCAGTTTAGAATATATAATTTGCCCGGTTTGCCATTAAACGACGTGATGGGGGTGGCCAGGTTGTCCTCTGTGTAGTGGGCTTTATAAAACAAATGCCTGCTTAAAGGCTTTACATTTTTGGCACATAATTAATTTACAGTTAATTCTCACGCTATCGCGCGAATTTGGTACTGAATTTGCATTCTCCAGTAGTAGTCAGAAATTCAAATAGTTGCATTTAAGTCCAGCCTAATTATTAACTCGGCCTTTATTAATTCAAAGGCCATACGAGGTACCTTACTTTGGCATGTCAGTTAGTTATTAGGCTAAACGCATTTTCACATTCAGCATTGCTTATAAGATTTTTTATTTCATCATGTTGTGTTCGTATTTTTACAATTAAATATACCCAATTTTCTTTTAATGTGCTTGTATATTAGCTGATGTTCAAATATTTCTCGAAGATACCAGTAATCGGTACGCAAGATATATTTGTCAATATAATTCCAAGTTTCAAGCACATCAGTTAGTGACTATACCAGATACATCAATACTTTTCAAAACGGAAACGCCAAGATCGCGAAATACTTATTTATTTAAAGACGACCGGTTTCAGAGAACTATGACACCATCATCTGGTCATATCACATTTTATAAGTTGGTTATCTTACTTAAAAACGGAGAAAAAATAATACGTGTTACAGGTATTATTTGATCTTTATATCTTAAATAAGCTGACCAACGTATAGGATGTGATGGTGGCATAATCCTCCAAAACTGGTTGTCTTTAAATTAACAAGTATTTCGGGATCTATAGGTTTCATTTTTGAACAATATACTTCAGATACTTCTGAGATATCTTACAAAGGAATCCGCACAGAGACCCACAAGGACATGTTTGACGATTAAAGCACGAGGCAAATTAAAATTATCAGATGTACAGAACATTACGAGAAGCTGTTAGTGGGGAGATATTGCATTTTGTCGGGAGTCTGGGCATGGCATGAAAAGTTTGTGACTTAAATGCTGCGGTTATCATTCCCTGGGCTTACAAACTTCTTAAACTATCTTATGCTAAGCAGAACCGGAACATCCATGCCCAAGGAAAGACTCGAAACTCCGATGGCAAGCAAACGCTCCGCAGAAAGGCGCCTTATAGCGCTCGGCCAGTCCACCACAGTCCAGACGAACCCCGACGATCTGGCAACGTTATCTGTACAGGGCACCGGAACCTAGTCTTGCCGCGTCTCATGGCGCAGTGTCTACTGCCGCACAATCATTATTGCGGTCTTTTTAGCAGATAAGTGTTGACAGATGCTACATGATAAAAACGTTGGCAGTTGGTCGGACATGTATACAACAACCCACATTGTGTAAACTACAGTAATAACCGGGTACATTGGGTACCTTCTTGTCCACCACAAAATTTATTCAACGAAATTAAAACTTCATTAACTGTCATTGACTCTTATTATCATCATATTTCGTAAAGATGTCCTGAGACACTGATATGTATATGAAATCCATAATCTGAAAATATCAAATACTATTCTTTCATTAAAAATACTTTCTGATTGACTGATGACAGTGGTAGGGAGTGAGGTTTCCAGCTCGCTCACAGCATGTCACGTTTCTATGAGGTCAACAGTTGTGTTTACCTACTCCACGAGTAATTTCAACGTCTTTCTGGGCATTGGGGTAGAGGGGATGGGGATAGTAGTGGGGGTGCTGCTATTTCTGTCGCTGTAGCACCGACAGCGCTGGCTGAGGGAACTGCGGCGCTTCAGTCACGGTCTGCACTGCCACTACGGTCGGGGGTTAGAATCCCCTCACGGGCATGGATATTTGTGCCGTCATTAGTGTTAGCTAGTTCATAAGTAATTTGTAAGTTTAGGAACTGATGAACCCTTAGTTGCGTCCCATAAGCTAGACAAACATTTGAACATTTTTGTTGCTGTAGCCGTTGTTTAAATATGTGAGCGATTTTGGTGTTTTTCTCACCCCCACCTCCACCCCTCCCCATTCTCACGTGATATTGCATTCTTCGCGCAAATACGTTTATCTGCTATACATTTCATTATTTTTAATTTACGAGACATGAGTGGCTTTTTTATATACTTGAGAGTAGTTAAGACTAGTATTTAAGACAGAATGTTCTGCAGAATCACAGTGATGAAAGGTATCAACAAAAGCCTTAATACAAAAGGAATTATTAAAATGCGTAAAAGAATATTTCCTTTAATTCATTCTTCTGCAACTTATGTGTGGTCTTAACTACTACAACGATTGTTATCCAGATGTGAGCTTCAAAATTGATATCGCTAGATACGCACAAACATAAATAAAAAAAATAAAAAAATATATACTTTTAGTTAGAAACTATTTAAAGTTGATGTTTCTTGAACTGTTACATCTGCATGCTTTTCACGGCCGTTGTCAGAATACATATATATATGTATATATTTGGGGATCTCATATTAAACACTGGAAATATTGACGTATGTCCTAACTTTTAAAGCATTACAACATAATTCTGGGGGGGGGGGGGTAATTGATCCCCTTCATCGCCTCCCCCCTCCTTCCTTAGATTTTCTGAATGTGAGAGTCAAAAGTATTCCACTTCCCCTCTTTCAAACTGAAACCATTGTACAAGTAAAATGTGGACATTCCGCATTTTCCTGAAAACCCGCCAGAACGGTAGGGCCCAAAAACAGTATATGTAAAAGTAAGAGAGGGAGACTGGTAACCTTAATTGGAATCTACCTGTCTATGTAGTTTTTCAGAAAAATCATCTGCCCCTTCAATGTCATCGACCTAGTACAGTATTCGAAACTGGCCTAAAATCATGCTGATGCGTCATAGCTGCGTTTTTAGCAGTGGCGATGCGTGGTATTGTTACAGTGTTGTACAACTCCAAATTATTTAGATCTATGTATGTCCCCTCATATATTTTTCGTTTATGAAGCCTAAGCTATACCATGAAATATGTCACATTCAACGAACTACTTTTGGACATAAAACGTCCTGTTGCCCGTCCCGCAAAACCCCGGTGTCCTCCTGACGAGCTCAGAGGTTTTGCAGATTTTGCACTCGTACTCCAACTGCCGCGGTGGAGTAGCCGAGCAGTCTAAGGCGCCTCGCTGCGGAGCCGAGGTTCGAGTCCTCCTTGGTGTGTGTGTGTGTAAATCTATCGGACCAAACTGCGTGGTAATCAGTCCGTAGCTTACAAACTAATTAAACCTAGGTAAACTAACCAACGGACAAACACACACAAACACACACACCCATGCCCCAGGGAGGACTCGAACCTCCACGGCGAGCAACCGCGCGCTCCGCAGCGAGGTGCTTTAGACCGCTCGGCTACTCCACCGCGGCGTGTGTGTGTTCTCCTTAGGTTAGTGTACCTTAGTATAAGTATTAAAATTGGAAGAACCAGATTTGGCCGCATTGAAATCTTAATTTTTTTTATATACAATACAGATCGATTTCGGTCAGTGACAATCCTTAGTGCATGAATCCAAGCCCTGTGGGCCCACAAAAACTTTGTATATTTACATCAAATAAGCAGTACATTATGTAAATATGCAAAGTGCAAGTTTTTGTGGGCCCACGGGGCTTGGATTCTTGCACTGTGGATGGCCATACACTGACGGAAATCGATGTCTATTGTATATCAAAAAATAAAGATTTAAATGCGACCAAAGCTGGTTCTTCCAATTTTAATAATTTTAATGTGGTCGCTCTGCACTAGATTCCGGATGGACTCGCCTACATGCTAAGTTTAAGTAGTTTGTAAGCTACGGACTGATGACCACGGAGTTTGGTCCGATAGATTTACAAACATTTGAACATTTTTTGTACTGCCGCCCGCGGTGGCCGAGCGCTCTGCGGCGTGCCGGTCACGGTCCGCACGGCCACTACGGTCGGGGGTCCGAATCCCCTTTCGGGCATGGATATTTGTGCCGTCCTTAGTATTAGCTAGTTCATAAGTAGTTTGTAAGTTTAGGGACTGATGACCCCGTAGTTAAGTCTCATAAGCTCTACAAACATTAAAACATTTTTTTTTTTTCGTACTGCAACTACCTGGCGGGCGGTTCGGCCCATTATACCTGCGGAAGCGGCTAGTCCTGCCCTGACCGTGGCACCTCGTAACATGCGCGCCAGAGACGTCACAGCTACGTTGCACCGCTCTTCCAGCATTTTTTCTTCTTGGGCATATCACTGTACCAACCAATACTGACATTGTTTATATAAAAGTAGAAGCTCACTGCAGAGACACCCCTGAAGGATTTCGCAGATTTCACGATCTAACTCATTTAAATCGTGATGACCTGTCATTGAAGTAGCGGTAACATACCTAACGCCAGACACCTGTTGTCTTATATAGGTGTTGCCTACCGTAGCGTCGTCCTCTGAGTGCCTAAATATCTCTGTGTTTTGCATATGCATGCCTGTACCTGTTTCTGTGGCTCTTCAGCGTATATCATGGACGGGACTGAGCCAACTGGCACACTACCAATGCTACATTCCAGCATCATTGGAACGTTTCTCCTGCTCATCTGCATGACCTTACATATTTCTATATTTAGGGCCCACTGACATTCCATATCAGCTAGAAATTTTGTCTGATTCATTCTGTACCCTAGAGTCATTCAATGGCGACACCTTCCAGTACACCACAGAATCATCAGCAAACTGCTACAGATTACTACTTATTCTCTCGGTCAGACCATTTGTACAGATGGAAAATATTGAGAGTGCTATCACACCTGGGGCTTTCCTAATGACATCCTTGTCTCTGATGAATACTCGCTGTCGAAGGCAACGATTTGGCTTCTCTTACTTGCGTACCTATCCCATGAATCTTCGTCAGTAGTCTGTCCCTCCAAGATTCTCCCCCACTCTTAAATACCTTGGCCTCAGCCTCATCGATCTCGCTCTTGGGTCCCCCATCTCCTCACAGTCCATCAGAAAGCATTGTCCCACCTGAACTTTCTCAAACTTCTCTCTGGCCGGATGCGGGGCCTCAACCCATACACTATCCTGTACACCTACAGATCCATCTTACGTCCCGTCCTTTGCAGCTTCCATCCCACCTGGATTTCCGCTCCCCCTTCCTATTACAAGACCCTCTAAATCCTTGAACGCCACGCCCTCCGCCTTGCCTACCACATTCGCCTCCCTTCCCCCACACGGATCCTGTACGACCTCATCCCTTTCCCCCACCTCCTACAGGTTCTCGAACATATCCGTCTCCTGTACATTACTCCCAAAACAGGTACCTGACACCTCCTGGTCCTCTGCCACGCCTTCACCACTGCATCTGTCCCTCCTTTCATCTCTACACTCTCCAAATCATGTCCTAGGGTAACATCTGCCACCTCCACCTACCGGATGACGCCCACCGTCCTGAAATCTATCCATCCTTCCAACCCTGATCCTCGACACATGGATACGACGCCCCCTCTTCCTGTACCCTCCTTTTCCCTCCCACCGCTTGGTTTTCCCCTCTCCCTCCCTTACCTGGAGCCCTACACTCCCTTCCCACTTCTCCCTCTCCGATAACTTCCAACTCTCCCACCCGGCGGTATCCTCTATTGATCAAATCAGTGATTCGTACAATGTTGTAAGTGTCTTCAGTGTATTTTAACCGTGCGTTCGCAGTATACAGACAAGTGTTGCTCTCGTCAGTTTTACCAGTCTCTCAGTCACGTTCATCATGTCCGCTGCACTATTTCTCAAAGTGTTTCTATCGCCGCCGTGAGAGTTTTCTCATACTACATGTTTTAGCATCTTTCACCTTCAATATTTCTACTTGCTCAAGTTTTTAAATCTCACACTTTTATACTCCTGTATTAACAATTTTATACTTGATGTTCATTATGTTTTAAAACTCGCGGCTGAAGAGCAGCTATGAGGCTGCTGCCAGTCTGCCTGTGTTGCACATGGGTTTCAGAAATAAAGAAAAAAAAAGTAATTTGCATTGCGACACAAGGTCAAACGTCTTTAGCAAATCTAGAAATAAGCAGTCAGTCTGCTGCTCTTTATCCACAGCTCGCAAGATGTCGTGTGAGGGCAATCTCAGTTTGATATAAGCGATGCTTTCTAAGGCTTTTCCGCCTCGAGGAAATTTACTACATTCGAACTGACAAGTACAACTAAACGTCGTCGGATTTAGAAAATTTACAGTAGTTTCTGACAGTTTGAAATAAGTTTACGCTATGCACATTTTGCGTCTCCTCATTTATATTCACTGGGCTCGGTATTACAGTTTAAAAAGTTTCGTGAAAGACAGTAATCACGCAAACTACAAACGTATGTCAGTTCCAATTTTTCAACGTAATGTGCGTCTTTTGTTCCTCGTATATGACGAAGTGGAAAGATCAAAGGAAAAGCTGTGAAAGAAAATAAGAAAATTGCACCTGAAGTAATAAGTTGGCTAAACAGTCCGACTTTATCAGTAAAATCTTCCCGAACAGGAATGCTTTGGAACGGCGTAAGAACTTGTTGCTGGCCTACCTTAGGGGTAGGGCGGGGGCATTCATTTGCATGGCGGGCGCCGAGCAAGGCACCTCATTATGGGGCCCTCCCGTGCTACCGCACACTTCTGCCGGCGTTTGTATCACGATAACACCGGCAGTTTTTACTATCTTGTTTTCTTTTATGTCTCTTGGGAGATGAGAAACGCCCTTAAAGGAATTTCCGGAAGAATTGAGGCTATAAAAACGAATAGGCACACTTGAATTTTAATAAGGGCGGCGCAACGATGGTCTGCTGGAGGCATCGCCGGTGATGTAATGAAAACAAGGCGGCATGGGCGGCGGCCTTCCACGCTGCTTACACTTTTCCCTTGCCCCACCAACGATCGTAGCATTCAGACCAACTCAGGTTCTCCTTTGATCCCGAGAGGTGCCACTAACAGAATCTACCCTCTTTCCTGTCAGGAGGAAATTGGCTTAAACGTTTTCTTACACGTACAATTCGAAGATTGTCTATCTCACTTATGTGTGGCGTTGTTTAGTTGTGCTTTCTGAGATTGTACGATGTTGTATTTAATACATCTACGCTGTTTGAGAACTTGAGAATTACTTACTGTTCTTTTTTGCTTTCTTGTAAGTCACTCCCCTCGTCCCCGCGCTGGAATAGCCGTGCGTTCTAAGGCGCCTTGCTGAGGAACGCGCGGTTGCTCCCCGTCGGAGGTACGAGTCTTCCGTCGGGCAGTTTCATTCAGTTAGTTTAATTAGTTTGTACGTTTAGGGACTGATAACCACAGTAGTGAAATAGATTTAGAAATATGAACTTGAATAATGGGCCGGCCACGGTGGCCGAGGAGACTAAGGCGCTCCAGTCACGGTCTGCACGGCCACTACGGTCGGGGGTTCGAATCCCCCCTCGGGCATGGATATTTGTGCCGTCCTAGTTCGTAACTAGTTCATAAGTAGTTTGTCAGCTTAGGGACTGATGACCCCTTCGTTAAGTCCCAGAGACTATACAAACATTTGAACATTTTTTTGAATAATGGCTACACTGTTGTGGTGAAACTATGCAATGAAATCTATTATTGTCGCTGATAGTAGACGTTGTTTAAATACATAACTTACCTCCGAGCAAATGGACTCGCCCCGCCCACGCCACCAGCGTGAGCACAATCGAGGGAAACACAGTCACCTACGAACGAGCAGTGTAACGTAAGGGTGTCTCTACGTTTTCCAACAACGGAGTTGGATCAAGACTTCATGTGCCAGAGGTAAGTACGACAGTGTCATCAAGGTCTTCAAGAGGCGTGCGGAACCGCGGTGGAGTAGCCGAGCGGTCTAAGGCGCCTCGCTGAGAAGCGTGCGGTTGCTCGCCGTCGGAGGTTCGAGTCCTCCCTGGGACATTGGTGTGTGTTTGTGTGTTTTCCTTACGTTAGTTTACCTTAGTTTAACATAACGTTGGCCGAAACGTCGGTTATTTAAGTAATAGCCTTCTTACATAATGACGCGGTACAACCCCCTGAAAACTTTTATGTCATCTGACTGGCCGCGGAAGCCTACGTAATTATATTAGTCTAAGTAGTTTGTAAGCTACGGACTGCTGACCACGCAGTTTGGTCCGAAAGATTTACAAACATTTGAACATTTGAAGAGGCGCGTGGAAAGTCGGCATTGCCGTACAGGACAGTGGCACGGTGGGCAGAAGCCTTTAACGTAACTCGGCAGACTGTAGTAGGCATGCATCGGGCAGGTCGTCCTAGCGTCTCTGAAGGAGCAGTGCCACTGTTGCCGCTTTAGTGGGCAGCGATCGACGCCAAGCGATTCGTGGGCGCGATTGGGGCATACAGTGCAGGCTGTGGCTGCTCTGTTCGGTCGGTGGGAATGGGAAGTACTATACCATCCACTATACTTCACAGACTTAAGTACTTGTGACTTCGAATTGATTCCGAAGATAGAACCAGTTCGTGGCATTCGGTTCAGAACTGTGCCAGAGATTAGACAGGCACTATACCGCTCCATTCGCACCACCAACAGCTCTACTAACGGTATACTACGCTTTTCACATCACTTGGAAATGGGTGCTACACAACGCTGGTGAATACTTTTAAGGACAGTAACAGCTGAAAACATGTAATGCTTTTGTATCAGATGTGAATAAATAGTTGCCACTATTCAAGTTCCAACCGTCTATCTCCCCAACAAATTCTGTTCTGTTTTATTATAATGGGTCATTCCCATGAATAGGCTTTTTATAATTCTCTTACCCCTCAGACTATTACAGATGAATTAATTACTGGGAAGCTCAAAATTTCTACATACAGTTAGAGTTAACAGTCAAAGCATGTCTAAGAAAATCATTTAGATGATTATTGTACTGTTGTCTTGACAATAATATTTATAACTATTACCATTAAACGAGCCACGTGACAAGGTCTCGTGGTCTAAGGCGTCATGCTACGGACCGGGCGGCTGTTCCCGTCGGAGGTTCCAGTCTTCCACGGGTATGTGTGTGTGTGTGTGTGTGTGTGTGTTAAACGCGGATTTGGCATGTGTTAATATTTACAAGGGGGCCGGATGCCCTTCCTGCCGCCACCCCATGCCCCCCCCCCCCGCCCCCAGAGGAGGAAATGTGTACTCCAAATGTCTGCGTATTGTGTTATATTTGTGAAAGTGTAAAGTGTTACGTAATGCCGGCCGCGGTGGCCAAGTTGACTGAGGCGCTCCAGTCACGGTCAGCACGGCCACTACGGTCGGGGGTTCGAATCCCCCCTCGGGCATGGATATTTGTGCCGTCCTAGTTCGTAAGTAGTTCTTAAGTAGTTTGTAAGTTTAGGGACTGATGACCCCGTAGTTAAGTCCCATAGACTTTACAAACATTTGAACATTTTAAAGGATCAATTTCGTAACTGACCGCCATAGTATAGTGGGTAGCTCGTTGGATTGTAAAGCACACGGTTAGTGGTCTGGAAGCCGCAAGTACCAAATTTTTTTTGTCCTGTTTTCCTAAAAGATATGCATAGATATGTCGCATTCATATCACTATTATTTTTTATTATTTACATCATTACTGTTGTCCGAAATGTTTGCAAAAAATTATAAAACTACAAATCTAAAGTGGACCGTAAAACACGTCAGTGCGATTTTTTTCTTTCAGAGTCTTTTCTCTAAATGAAAGGTTTGCGCACAAACCAGTCAGCCTGCAGTTCCTACATTCTAATTCTTCCACACGTTTGGTAAGTTCTGTGATCTGCTCACTTTCAGTTTCATACTCGTCTGTCGCAGTTGTGTGGTCTATTTTTCGTTTTTTGTGACACACGTTAGCCAGATTTTCAAGTGCGCTCTTCACTGTCTTCCTTTCTTACAACCTGCCTATTCCATTTGTGGAAACTGAATCTTTTGCACTCAAATAACTAACATTGGGAACACTTACTGGAATGTTTATAATCGGAACTGCACCCGGTTTAAGCACTTTTCTAGGCGATAAATTGTGAAGTTCTGCTCGCATGTCACGGAGGTAATCATCGTGTGTGAAATGTAGCGAACAAATTGTTGACTTCGCAACGTTACATTTCGTAATCCACACTTTCTGAAGTTGAATTTCTTTCGGAAACGAATGATAGCTTACATCCGGTTTTGTCTTCCTGGCATAAGACAGGCACCCTGTTACAGCACAGCCAGGCATTTTAACAGTAAAATTCTGTCGAAAACCGCAAATAACAGCACCAAATCAAACGAACAACAACAACAATACTTTTGTGTCCCAGCCTCGTCGCCGCTTTTGTGTCTCTTTTCCGTCGTAGGTGTCGGTGGCCGAGTAGAAAGACCGACACAGGACTAAATAATGCACGCTTGTGCAGGTAGGAGGTGAGCAGCCAGTGGGACAGCAGAAACTAGAAACACTAAAGTAAATTAGAACGAGATATATATTTCTTAGAGTCTTAGTAATACTTAACTTTTACTTAGCTCAGTACTGCAGAATGCTGATACATAGTTGAGCTAGAGGCCTGCCTACTGCTGCTTCCTAGTGCCTATACGATAGCCAAGTCTTAACTGGTGCCTATGTGAATCCGAAGTGTTAGCTGGTTCCTATCTCAGTCCCAAGTGAACGATGTCATTCAGTGGTGGCCACGAGCGGAGTTGTAGCAGAGGGCGCTCGTGGCTGACGTCGTAAGAACGCCGCGCCGTGCGTGCATGGCGGCGCGCGGCGATAGTAGGTGGCGCGCACTTTAGACTTGTGCGACACCACAAATACAACTCTCTTACGCGCCTCGATACATAAATGTAGCCGCTCGCCACCGGAAGCTTCTACGGTGACATGCACAAAAAATGTTCAAATGTTTATAGAGCTTAACTACTTACAAACTACTTATGAACTAGCTAACACTTAGGACGCCACAAATATCCATGCCCAAGGGGGGATTCGAACCCCCGACCGCAGTGGCCGTGAAGACTGTGAATGGCGCGCCACAGAGCGCTCGGCCACCGCGGCCGGTGACAAGCGCAGAACAGCATCTTGACTGATCTGCGCAGGCAGTTTGGCCCCTCCCTGGTACTGTCAAAGATGAATTTTCTTTGTAGAGCGACTAGTTTCGACCCGTCAGGTTTATCTTGATGTCTGGTATAACCGCGCCATATATGAAATTGGTTTTGAAATGTAATAGACATGTTTCATGTTTTACAGATACGTTGGTTTGCTAACATCAAACAAGCAGAGTTAGTTTGTTGTAAATTGCTGGTTGTAAAATGAATATGATGGTTCAGTCCTTAGTAGGCCTAAATAGATTGACAAAATTGAAATAAATATTTTAGTACACCTATTTTGTTGGCCCTATCTGACATTGTATCGAAAATACTTATTACTATATGTGCGTTAACTTACTTCGCTTAGAGATAACAGTGATGCACTGTGACAATGACTTAACCGCTACACTGAAAGCTTTAGTGAGTCGTCGAGATTCTTCCCCTTTCATCCTCCAAGGAAGATCAAAGATTAAGCAGATTTAAGGAATTACAATAAACAAGCATTCAGCCACTCACAAGCGCGAGGCAAAGCGAAACTCACCCAACTCAGCGTGCTGCTACGAAGCAGTAGCAGGCGCCGCTATCGTAGTCGAAATTCAGCGTACCAGGATGTACCACACAACAAAAGAAAAAATAAACTTCATAGGTTGCTCTGTCTTTCTTTACTTGAGATGGTACGCGATAATAGCAAGATTAATTTACATTCAAATCAAACCGTGAGCATGCAGAATTACTGAGACACACGGCACGTGTCTGCTACATTACATATTCGCACTCCACTGAAGGCGAAATGCTGAAAGATTGCATTCATTTCAACAAAAACCAACGAAATAAAAGATTACGAAGCCAGAATACACAACAGGAAGGCGCTGGTCTGTGAGCAATGGCGAGAACTCAAGTGACTAGCTATAAAACCTTGAAGTCGGAGTTCGGTGCAACGTGGTTCCGAATGCCACTAAAACTTTCAATTTCGGAAAAATAAAGAGAAATAGCTACGGCATGCAACCCTTAGAAATGCGTAGGATACAAGGAAGCTAAAGAAATACAGTTAGACGCGATCGGGAAGGTTTTACACAGAGTAACGATGTCCATTTTTCAAAAATCAGAAAAGTGGAATGAACTCAAAGTCGGAGTAAATCAACTAAGAAATACGGCATGCAGTCCCTAGAAATACGTAGTATTTCATAAGCAAGCTAATAAAGGTGGCCGTACAAGGCTAGAAGAGAATTTACTTAAGGAGTCCGAATACAAACTACAAGTTTGGAAACGAAACAGCAATTAAAATAGATGGAGAGGAGATCGCAATGTAATAAGGAAACTCAGAAAGATACATACATGATTTCTTGCCTGAAGGGCCTAGATACAGACACAGGGGTAGCTGAAGGCTTTGTTCTAAGAATACACCATGTGGAGTACATATCAGCCGCGAAGCAGGAAACGGAGAAATATTTCACAAGCACTATGCAGAATAACAATATTCCTCAAAGCTAGAAAGAAATTAAACAGACTTCATACACCGCCAGCTAGTCTCACACAGGTTACCGATTCCCAGCCGTTATCAAACCGAATTAGTTGCATATTCACCGCATTTACCTGTGCAAAATCACCAAAATGAAATTGAATACATTTCCATACATGATCGGAGAAACTTATCGCAAAAAATTAACCTAAGATCTGAAGTCTAACAAATAAGACAATGAATCGCTACCATCTCAAGGGAGGAAAGAAAATCAGAACGTCGTACCAGGTCGAAGCGCAGCCACCGAATGTTCAGTATCCTCAAGACCCCCGACACCAGCGGAAATCCACCGGAAATCGGTATAAACCCCAGGAAAAACCGAGGTGGTGGGGAGAGCTGAAACTCGCGCGTCCTGCCGAGGCTCGCTAGCGGGCATTGCAAACCCAGTTGTAACCAAAGGGAGGAGGAACCTTGTTGGTGGCATCAAAACCAGAGGTTGGTAATGACTACCTATCGACACGAAGACAGAGATGCAAAGCGCGCAGCCAGTAGCCGACGACGGAAATTCTTATACATACACTAAGATTCCCATGCTAGAAGATTCTCATACATGCTCATACAGAATAAGGCAAGTACACATTCTCACAGGGATAGTGGCGTCACGGAGAAACCGTTCATCTTGCCAAATTCATAGACACAGTGATAAATTATTAGTATAATAAAATCCCAGCAATATTTACTCAGTATTACAGAAAATAGCACTTAAAAACATGAAATGAAATGCTATTCCTCATGCCTCCGAACAAAAGGGGTTCTCGTTTAGAAAAGAAATGAATAAAAAATAAATAAATAAATAAAAAATAAAAAACGGCTTAGTGAACTTAGATAAATTACAGAGTTAAAAACCTAGGGAAGACGGCAGACAGCCGTTTTTCAATGTCCTTTGGAATTTGGGGAAGAGCTTGGGAATTGTTTTCACATCATGTCTTTTAACACGTTAAACTTTGTTGAAAAATGTTCTTTGTCACTGGGTTGTAACCTGTGGTATTCCAGCTCCACAAGAACACGTTGTTCGAAAGAATTTATGACAGAAGCCTCCTCCTTCAGTACACTAACAACCTTTCACGTTATACCGGTGGAATTGTTATCTCATACCATCTGCCGGCAGCTTTTTGAACTATTTCGACACTTTTTTTACATGTCTTGTAAACAATTCTTATAGCTTATATGAGTGAGAGAGAGAGAGAGATATTTTTTAATGCTTTACACTTACTCGTCGTCTATTTCTAGACTGTGCTACGGCAAATGTTCCATTTTCGCCCTGAAATTCTCAGCAGCTTTAGCTGTCAACCATTTGGAATTTTCTGCCTGTGAAACTAATGTTACTATCAGATATTTATTACCTCTGTCTCACTTCCACTACAAAGAGATGGAGCACTTACTCACCCTCGTAAGCCTTCTATCTTTCACATGGAATAAAGCGCTTCCCTGTCAACTTCCCCCGAGTTCCAGCGCTCATCTTCCCCAGTGCACCCTACTGCTTATTATTCCCCGCTGCAATTCCTCCCCCATCAACAAGCTGCTGCTCATTCTTCGAAACTTTGTGCCCCTCAAGAACTGCAATACATCATCCACCTACATTAAACAACGGCGCTCGTTCTCGTTTGAATTTATATTCATCGTCGACCCTACTTCCATCACCTCATAACTCTCATCATTAATTTGCCTCTCACATCTTCCCAGTGAGTCACCAGTCTAAAATTGCTCACTTCATTGCCGATACTCGTTGTTTCTGTTTGTAAGACACATGCCGCGGTGGAGTAGCCGAGCGGTCTAAAGCGTCTCGCTGCGGAGCGCGCGGTTGCTCGCCGTGGAGGTTCGAGTCCTCCCTGTGGCATGGGTGTATGTTGTCCTTTGGTTAGTTTACCTAGGTTTAAGTAGTTCGTAAGCTACGGACTGATGACCACGCAGTTTGGTCCGATAGATTTACAAACATTTGAACATTTTTTGTAAGATACATACCGAGGCTATCTTTATCTATTTTTGAGAACACCATGAATTAATAGCGATCTTTCCATATATTTTTAACCAAATAAGTTTACATTACTGATGTACCTTATAATTTTGGTATTGTTTTATTTTATCTGGCTATTATTTGTAAGGCAATGTTCCTGAGAACCAAACAATCAATAAGTATTTTATTACACACGTAAGAGATCCATATGTAGCAGCAAACTGGTGCTTGAAACTTCCTGGCAGATTAAAATTGTATGCCGGAACCGGGAATCGAACGTGGTACCTTTGCCTTTCACGGGCAAGGGCTCTACCGACATATTTTGTTTTTCTTTCTTCTTTGTAAATTCTGGGTAGTTTTGGTTTTGTTCCTTCAGGTTGCTGATCTTGATTGTTCTCTGTTGTTCTATTTTTTCTTGGCTCAGCGTTTTTATTAGAGAGGATGTTCAGCCCTCTGAACGGGCGCGCTCAGCCACGGCTCCCGGCTGCGATTGAGCTATCCCGACACGACTCACGATGCCGCTTCACAACTTTACTTCCGCCAGTACCTCGCCTCCTACTTTCCAAACTTCACAGAAGCTCTCCTGCGAACCATGCAAGACTAGCACTCCTGGAAGAAAGGATATCGCGGAGACGGCTTAGCCACAGCCTAAGGGATGTTTCCAGAATGAAACTTTCACTATGCTGCAGAGTGAAAGTTCTGTTAAGTTTGTAAAGTAGGAGGCGAGGTACTGGCGGAAGTAAAGTAAAAAAAAAAAAAAAATGCTCAAAGGTTTGTAGAGCTTATGGGACTTAACTACGGGGTCATCAGTCCCTAAACTTACAAACTACTTATGAACTAACTAATACTAAGGACGGCACAAATATCCATGCCCGAGGGTAGGATTCGAACCCCCGACCGTAGTGGCCGTGCAGACCGTGACTGGAGTGCCTCAGTCTCCTCGACCACCGCGGCCGGCGGAAGTAAAGTTGTACTTGTTTATTGTAGTTCTGACATAATGACAACAATATTTTATTTGTTTTAGTTCAAATGTTCAAATGTTTGTAAAGCTTAAGGGACCTAACTGTGGGATCAACAGTCCCTAAACTTACAAACTCTTTATGAACTACCTTATACTAAAGACGACGCAAACATCCATGCCCGAGGAAGGGTTCGATCCCCCGACGGGGAGCGGCCTCGAGCATCGCAGTGTAGCGCTTCAATGCGCTTGGCCGCTACGCCGCGGCGGTGAATTAGTACGTCCAATTTGTTTTTTTAAATTATAAGAGAAGCTCTCACACAGCTATGTTTCCATATTCTACGTTTGTCTTTTATATGATCAGATATAATGTACTTTTAAATCTTTTTACACAATAATTTGCTTTGTGTGCATATTTAAATCCATTGGTGTAATAAATTTAGTTAGAACTTATACCCGACTGGCCAACATTTGAATTAGTGGGTTGTAATACCTCAGCCATGGATGCTTTTGTTCAGCGACTTTGCGGATGGAAGCATTCGCGCGCGCCACGCCAGTATCCAGCCAGCGTGGGGAACGAGACGGAGCCAGCAGGAGGCACCCCCAATATTCGCCTTCACAACATGAAGCCGGGCTGCTTTCTCCCGCTTCTGGGGGTAGCCTTGGGAATTGTCATGGCTTTCTCATGAGAGTGAACACGGCGAAATCAGCAGATAAATGGCGACAGCGGACATAGGGAAAAGACGCTCTTACAACGAAATGGCCACAACAGCGTGTGTGCATGGAAGCCCTTGTCAGCATATATATAAAACAAAACAAAAAAAGACGGAATCACAGACAAACCGTGGACCCCAGCAGACAGGAAAAAACAACCAAACCCTTACAGTGAACACGTGCGTGAGTTGCAGACTGGCTTGCAGTATAGATGAAGTGCTTCCACCGAAACAATGTTTCTGGCCAGGGAGAAAGGCCCTGATAAATGGCATACCAGACAGGCCTAACGCAGCTGCCACAAAAAACTTTTTTTTTTCCGAACCAAGAAGGACTACGGAAGATGAAAACAACTCGCAACTCGCTTGAAACGTGGGAAAGACGCGAGTTCGCAAGTCTCATCCCAGCCCGCAGAAAACAGTCTAGAGTGCGATGATTTTTATTTGTATCAACTAGTTGCGGTCCTTTTTTGGACTATCTTCAGGATTTGAACTTCATTGTTGTGGAGCTCGGCAGGTGCTTGGGGGCCTTCTAGTGCGTCACTGCAGCTCCACGACACCAATGGAGTTGCAACCCTGAAGATGGCCCAAGAAAGGACCGAAACTAGTAGATACAAATAAAAATCATCACACTCTAGACTTTTATATAAAAATTTAATAAGAGTGCTGTTTATGCTAAAAGTGAAACAAACATGTTTTCAAAAATGTGTGATAATTGTAAAGAGAGTACCTTTCATCATCATGTATGCTGTCCGCAAACACTTAGTTTCCCATAAATCGAGGAAAGAATGTTTTACAACTGCCGCTTATGCACCCACATGATAAACGCTTTTCGCAGAGAGTGCCGAAAGCGCAACTGGCTGAGAAACACAGCAACTGGGTTGGAACCTCGAGGAAACGTAACGGAGTTAATATAACTAATAACGTTCAATATTGTAATTAAAAGTCTTAGTAGAATAGTAGTATACACCTCTAGAACTAGAATCATAATTGAACATAAGATTATTGAATTATTGTAAGACATAAAAATTCCCATAATTTGATTTACAATCTATCTAATATACGAGGTTAGAACTTAAATAGTGGCGACACTGCTGTGGAGACACAGTGCAGTGGAATCTACAATTGTCGTTGATAGCACACATTGTTGACATACCTATCTTACCTCCTAGCAAATGGTCTCGTCCATCCCATTACAACGGCGTGCGCACAAACGAGGGTAAGACAGTCACTTGTGAGGATGCGGCCTAATGTGTGACTATGTTTTCGAAACAGGAGTTGAATCGTGATTTAGTGTACAGCACAACAGTGTCATCAAGAAGCGGCAACAATTTCTGCGCAAACCAACCATCATTTTGCACGACAATGCGCAGGTGCATACAGCGCAAGCTGCAGCTGCTCTGATTGATCGGTCGTGGGACTGTGAAGTACTCTACCATACTCCATACTCCCCTTATGACTTTGATATTATTCCGTAGATGAACGAACCACTTTGTGTCATTTGCTTCAGAACTGCTCCAGAGATTCGACAGGCGGTAGACCGCTCCATTCACACCATCAACAGAACACGGTCTGCTAACGGTATACTGCACCCTTCACATCGCTTCCAATGGGTTCTACACAAAGCTGCCCTTTGACGAAGCGCGCATAGCTAGCACACCGGCAAGGCCGATCCGATACCGACGCTCTCGGCGAAAAGCTGTACCATATGGGTACATAAACTGCAGTCGTAAAATATTCTTTTCTCCGTTTCTGGAAAAATGTGCGTTTGAGGACTCCCTACATGATAATCAAACATATTCTACTTATAATTATTTATCGATTCCGTCGGTTCTGAGGCGATTGCTCGTCCATAAACTTTGGGAGTTGTTTTTCAAAAATTGGGGATGTTGAGCCAAATTAGATTCCTTCGATGTAGGTTGTGCACAAGCGACCTGTCAACTTTTGGCCCAATCGGTCCGTTGTTTTGGAGGGTTTCCCCTTATTAGTCTCTGGATACATACTGAAAATGGTAAGTGCATTAAAACGGTATCGGTGATCTTTGGAATATTAAATGTAAAATATATTTACCCTTAGTTTTTCAGAAACACCAGATGAGTATTTAGAGCATATTCATGAACATGCAAATAAAATAGCAACCTCTCAAACGACTTAAGTGCGCCTTTCCATAGTGCAGAATACGCATCTTATCTTAAAAAACGGGTTATTGTTACTCTTGATGAGTTCGCCGAAAGTGGGAGGTACTGTGAGATCAGCTGATACATAATCAGTCCATAAGTGCCTTAAAGCAATTATTTGTCAGGTGTTTCAAGTGCAAAGCATTCTGTTTCAAACGCTTGCAGCTTATGACTTACAAGGAACAACTTTGACCCGAAAGCTCTGAACCGCATGAAACCATGCTTCGAATAAGCAGTCATAAACACACCAGTGATGTGGGTAATTTCCATGCAACACGCTACACTTTTCTGCTAGCAATACTAGATGAATGAAAAGAGCCTATTGTTTTGTGATTCATGGGTGGGTCATACAGATCATTTCTAGATGCAAGTTGTTACTGTGAAGATTCTGCTACCGAAAATAACAAAATATTGCCAACCTCTTGATGTTTACTTCTTACGACAATATGAACTCTATATCAGAAGGATTACTGATTTTATAAGACTGCAAGTTACCAAACCACAAGTGACGATATATATTTCATTGTGAAGCTTCACTATATGACTTCCAATCAATTTCCTGAAATTATGTTGCAATGTGCTTGGCGAAAGCCTGGGTATGACACTGACATACCAACCTCATTATTTGAAAATGTGGTTACTGTGGCTTTTGATATTGGACTGCATGAATGCGAAATTGATTTCGAATCTGATAACGTGGCTTTAGTGAGATGTGCACATTGTTCTCTTCCACTTTGTTTTAATCACTTCAACGAAATCTCGCATTTGCACTTTGAGGACTAATAGAAGCACTTTAATGTGTTTGTACTTCTGTATACAGTATGTGTTTTGCGGTATTGTAAGAACTTTTAAGTAGAGAGTTTTTGTCACTAGTGATTGAATATGTAATGATACACCGACGCCATTAAATTACATATAATTTTCTTTTGTATGGAACTGATTTCTTGTTCTGTTAAAATGCTACTTGAGATATAATGCAAAGTTTTGCATGGAAATGGGGAACACCACTGTCTGTTTATGATCGCCTGTTATTCCAAGCATGTTGTTGTTTGTTAAGCTTATGGGACTTAACTGCAGGGTCATCAGTCTCTAAACTTACAAACTACTTATGAAATAACTTATACTAAAGACAACACAAACACCCATTCGCGAGGGAGGATTCGAACATCCGACCCGGGAGGCCGCTCGAACCGCAATGTGGCGCTCCAGACCGCTCGGATACTCCCGCGCGGCTTTGATGTATGGTTTCGCGCGGTTCCAAGGTTCGAGGTCAGAGCTGCCGCTTGTTTGAATAGTTCTTTCTAAACAGCACAAATTACAGGTAAGTGTACAGACAGATTTTATATGGCCAGTTGTTACCGGTTTTGATAGAAACGCATTTATAATAGAGATGTGAAGTGAATGATTTCGGAAACATATTTTGGATCATGGATGCAAAATACTAACGAGAATTATTTACAGAAGGATGGAAAAGCTGGTAGAAGCCGACCTCGGGGGAGACCAGTATGGATTCAGGAGAAATGTAGGAACACGGGAGACAGCACTCACATTACGGCTTATCTTAGAAGATAGACTACGAAAAGGCAAACCTACATTTCTAGTTTTTCTAGATTTGGAGAAATCTTTTGACAATGTTGATTGGAATGGACTCCTTCAAATTCTGAAGCAAGCAGGAGTAAAATATGGGGAACGGAAGGTTATTTACAACCAGACGGCGGTTTTTAGGGTTGAAGAGCATGAAAGGGATGCAGTGGTTGGGAAGGGAGTAATGGTTCTAGAAGCATTTCTCCAATGTTATTCAATTTGTACATTGCGCAAGCTATAAAAGAAAGCAAGGAGAAATTTTGAGAAGGAATTAGAGTTCAGGGTGAAGAAATAAAAAACATTGCGTTTTGCCGACGACATTGTAATTCTGTCAGAGACAAAAAAATGTTCAAATGTTTGTTAAGCTTATGGGACTTAACTACGAGGTCATTAGTCCCTAAACTTACAAACTAGTTATGAACTACTTACGAACTAGGACGGCACAAATATCCATGCCCGAGGGGGGATTCGAACCCCCGACCGTAGTGGCCGGGCTGACCGTGACTGGAGCGCCTCAGTCACCTCGGCCACCGCGGCCGGCTCTGTCAGAGACAGCAAAGGACCAGGAAGAGCAGCTGAACGGAATGGACAGTGTGTTGAAAGGTGCATATAAGATGCACATTAACAAGAGCAAAACAAAGGTAATGGAGTGTAGTCTAAGAAAATCGGTGGATGCTGAAGGAATTCGATTAGGTAACGAAACAATAAAGTTGGTAGATGAGTTTTGTTGCTTGGGCAGTAAAGTAACACATGATAGTTGCAGTACTGAGGATATAAAATGCAGATTGGCAATGGGAAGGAAAGCGTTTTTGAGGAAGAGAAATTTATCAACATCGAAAATTAATTTAAGCTTAAGGAAGTCCTTTCTGAAGGCATTTATGTGGAGTGTTGCCTTGTATAAGAGTGAAACGTGGACGAAAACAGTGTGGACAGGAACAGGATAGAGGCTTTTGAAATGTGGTGCTACAGAAGAATGCGGATGATTAGCTAGGTGGATCGCGTAACTAATGAGAAGGTACTGAATGGTACTAGGGAGGAATTTCTGGCATAGCTTGACTAAAAGACGGGATCGATCGATAGGACACATTCTTGGACATCAAGGAATAGTGAATTTACCATTGGAGGGAAGTGTTTGGGGTAAAAACCGCAGAGGAAGACCAAGAGATGGATACAGTAAGCAGATTCAGACAGATGTAGGTTGCCGTTCTTATGTGGAGATAAAGAGGCTTGCTCAGAATAGAGTAGGGTGGAAAGCTACATCGAACCAGTCTCCGGATTGAAGACCACAACAACAACAACATTTTGGACCATACTTTTTTGATTAGTTATTTTAAAATATGAAACAACCACCAAGCAGCCAACGTGAATTACATTATCCCAAATAAATGCAGATTAGTTTGTATTCGAGTGTCATTCCATATTTAATCTCTGCTTTCCTATTCCAAGTTGTATAATAACAGCATTTTTAATGTATGACTGGTTGGACGTTAGTGTTAAATTTTCCAACTGAAAACTATACTGTGAATGGCTAATCACGGCGTGCCAGTGGTTGTGCGTGGCTCTCATGTCGTGACGTCACTGGAGCCATTAGCTGACCTCCCTTCTCGCAGGCCACCGTTCAGCACGCATCCTATGTGTTTCCATCAGCTCTTTCCTCATCAAACTCCTTCCGCCGCGAGTTTATTTATGAGTACTAGGACTGACTTTTCATTAATATGAAACAAATGTGAACAACGTTTTGTGTAATCAGAAACAACAGCACCTAACACCAACTTGAAAATCTGGTCAGACGTACTAAAAGCAGAGGTACCGTTCAAATTAATTGAAATACACTTCGAATATTCACAGCATTACCCTTTGCGTCAGCACAAATTCTCTCTGTCTGTCTGTCTGTCTCTCTCTCTCTCTCACCTTTCATCATTGTATCAACACATCTTGTTGATTTTATTGCATCATGCATTAAATTTGGGTAATGGAATAGATTTCAAACATAGCCCAACACTCTGATGCACATAATTACTTGAAATGAAACGAACAGCTTATCGGGATCCTGTTACTGAAATTATATTATCTCTGAAAGCACATGTTTTGGGTGTGATGCCCAACTGCGGAACTCCGTCATACATACAGTTTCAAGCAGAGGACTGAAATAGTTCCGATCTATATAGATGACATAATTGTTGCTCAAGTATGTTTTGTCAAATAATATTCCACACACTTCAATCAACTACCAATACAAAAAGTACATTATACACATAAATGTAATGCACAATACTTCCTTTTAGTGGTTGTGGATATATGGTAATGAAAAGATCAATATGAAGGATAATTTTTCAAACCCTTGAGTTTCTTGTTCAAATAATACGAAAATCGTATTGCTCACCGCACATTACACATCTTCACCATTCCGAAATAACCGTTTTTAACATACGGATTACCGTTTAAAAGGTAGGAAAGTGTTGGTTTCATGGAACGCTGCGGCCTTCGGTAACTAGTTTGAAGACAGACAGCCACAGATCGATTGACATTATTGACATTATTTATTATTGGTTCCGTAATGCCTACGACGGGGTTTCCGGTTTTGAGAGCGATTTATGACTATTTGTCTTCACATTAAATATGTAAAGTGTGCTCAGTAATCAGACTGGAATAAAATTTATTCCTCCCAACAGTATCTTATATTATTTCCAGCTGAGAAGTATTATTTTGTAATTATGAAGATTATTGTGAATATACTTGTATTATTTTTTGATTGAACCTACTATATTAATTAATTTGACTAGAAGCTGTTTCTATTCTGCTCAGTTGAAAATCTATTTGTGCTATAAATACCCACCGCGAAGTATCTCATTTTGTATCGTTGTAATGTGTGGAAGTGGTTTACCTCAACGCAACGCGCATCATCGCTCAGTAATAGTTCAGTTACATGATTTTCTAATGAAGACACTAGAGCATAATGTAAAAACCTAGAAGTTGTATTTCAATTTTACGCGACACGTACTCGGAAAACATGTAAGAAATGAGGTTATGATACACGCTATGGGTCTTGAAAAGAAGCCACGTCTCGCAAAATTATTGTTAATTTTGTGCACACGTTAGTTTCCTTACAGATTCTCGCGAGAACTTTATTACAGCTAATTCATACAAATACCTAAAACTTGCTAATCGCACTCTGATATGTATTAGTTTATTTTCGTGATAATTTCTCCCCGTTTAGGTGGCGGTCAACAAAATATTTTCGCATACTAATCGAAACGTTTCTAACGGAAATAAATTCAAATGTTCAAATGTTTGTAGAGCTTATGGGACTTAACTACGGGGTCATCAGTCCCTAAACTACTTATAAACTAGCTAATACTAAGAACGGCACAAATATCCATGCCCGAGGGAGGATTCCAACCCCCGACCGTAGTGGCCGCGCAGAAGGGGACTGGCGCGCCGCAGTCCCCTCGGCCATCGCAACCGGCTTCCGTTGATAATTGCCACCTCCGCTTGCGTATTATATCGTGACACACTTTCACCTATTGCGTGATAATGCAAAACGACCTGCCCTTATTTCCTTCTCCGTGTTCTTTGGCAATCCTCATCACTAAAAAATCCAGACCGCAAAGCAATATTCTAGCAGAGGACGAACTAGCGTTGTGTATGTTGTGTCCTAGTGTATCAGGTGCATCTTCTGTTTTGTCAACATAACGCAGTCTTTGGTTCGCCTTCTTCACAATAGTATTTATGTGGAACTTTTAGTCAAAGCTTTTCTTAATCGTAATTACCAGTCTAATAAATAATATAATCAAATATTTCTTACACTGCTATATTATGCTTTATTGCATTCACACTACTAATTCATTTCGGTCCTTGACCATCTTCAGGTGATTTTGTAATATCGTTGTTTATACTGCTGGCAGGTTGTACTGTTAATTTTTGAAGATGTTTCGGATGTTATTTATTATTATTTGTACATTATTGGCGGTACACATACAGTTAATAATAAAGAACATACGAAACATCTTCAAAAATAAACAGCACAAAATCACCTGAAGATGCTCAAGGACCGAAATGAATTCATAGTGTGAATGTAATAATGCATAATACAGCAGTTTAAGAAATATTTCATTATATTAGTTATTAGATATGTCTCTTAAAGACATTTTTTACGCTGCGGGTCCCATAGAAAGAGAAAAAAAGTAAATACTAGTATCAGGTTCAACTGAAAGCCTTTAGATTTGCGCAAAAGTTACGGATTCCTCTTAGTAATCATGTTGATAACTTATCTTTGTTCTTTAGCTAGGTGTAAGGGACACTTTTCCCACCATAAAAATACGTTGTCTATGTCATACTGCAGACGGTTTTGTTCTTCTGATGATTAAGCTAAACTAATAACCATCCATTCATCATGTTCTTTGTACGTTTTCTATATATTACTCTTGTCAGTAATTACCAGAAGAGTTTTCTGTAAATCTTGCACTGATCTGCCAGTAGTATCTGCGGGACATTGTGAATGAGAACAGTTGTGTTATCTATAACCACAACGTGATTTCAGTTTAGGATAATATTCGTAGATCTGTTGGTATGATAAGAAATAGCGTTATTTTAATACAGTTTTCCCAGCAGTACACATCTGTGTCTCTCATTTCACTGCCTCTGGCATTGTTTCCAAACAGTAAGTCCTTAATCGGCTTGGAATACGTTTATTCAACCTTTCACTAAGGATATAAGTACCGGCAGCGCTACCTGAATTACCTTTTAACCTCACGGGAAACGTATGCAAAGTGGGGGGAAAAAGCCAGCTCCCACACTTTTGTACGCGCATACACATACGCACCCACACACACTTACACACATAAATACAAAACAGCTGCGTGGATTTATGTAGGCGAATCAAGCCACCGACGCCGTTCTCAGTGATATATTAGCCGCGGCGCAGATATTTTACTAGTTACCAGGCCGAGAGAAAACAAAACAATAAAACACGGAAAACAGCGCAGCGAAAACCATTCGTACCAATTTATGCTGGCGCTTTCGCCCGCGGCAGGCCTCCATTGCTGGGCATTATTGTGTTTGATCGTTTTTTATTTTATGTTTCGCGCTCGGGAAACGTTCTGTGGCGGGCGCTTTTGCTGTGTTTGCTTGGCTGCCCTGGGGTTGCGGTCTCTGCCAGAGGGGTGAAGTGGTGGGGATTTGCGCGGTGTGACGTTGTCAGGGTGCAGTAGTGGGGGGAGGGAGAGGAGGGGGGGGGGGGGGGAGCGGCTACTACGTCAGCCGTTTGCGTTAATGTTTCCTGAAGAAGATAAAACGAGCCAGATTTATTGACAATTGCGGTACCTCGAAAATATTGCTGCGGCTGGCAAATATGCTCTCTCTTTTGAAATAGCGAGCGTACGTGCGTGAAAGTCCACCGGCAAAAGAGACGCAATATTCGGAATTCCAGTGCGAAGTTTTGTGTGCTCCGAGCTTGCGGTTTCTTTCATCCCCTTTTTGTTTATCCGGCTTTCTCTCTGACTTTCTTTAGCGCTTTCGGTCATATAGTTTCACAAATTTGCAGACCGCTTCAGTAGATGCGCAGACAGCCAATAACTCGTTATATGGAGCACGGGGGACTGCCGCGGCAATTAAGTTTGCCTCTTCCTCCTGTAACATTGTTTGTTCGCAGTGCATTTTGATGTGACGATTGCGGATTAAGAGCGCTGAGATTCGATGTTCGCTCCAGTGAGTGTTATTATCCAGTAAAGCGGAAGAAATCATTCCGAGGCTGTTACGGAAATTTGGTTTGTGTTCCAATGGAAGCGGCGTTTTTCTACGTAACTCGAACAGGGCAAACACTTTTGTTATATCGTGAAACTGCCAAGACAAATACTGGAGATCTGTAGGAACTTTTAAAACATTTTTATAGACAATCTTAAAATAGACTAGACCACAATAAAAAATAAATGAACAAGGTAACTAGGTTAGAGTGTTAAATACAGTCATCTTTAAACCGTCCTGAGAAATTTTCCATTAAAAACAATCTGCGCAGATACGCATTTGCATTTAGGCTACAACGCCTATGTTATTGTTATTGCGGTATAGAACGTTTGAAGACTTTTTATATTTCTTAAAAAGTTTTATTAAATTATAATAAATCGCCGTCTCCTTTCCTGACAATGTCAGGCTTCACAAGTACTGAAGAATTTACGTGCCAATAAGTTCTTAAATCGAAGGGGATTGGTAAAATGGAAGGTACATGAATATATTCACATTACCGTATATTTTTAGTTGCGGCATTTCTTTAGCACCTGACTGTTCTTGAGGATTCAGAAGCCAGTTCATAATTATATAAATAGTAATTACAGTAGGTCGTCACATAATTCCTTATTCTATATTGCCGATATGTGAATAGTTGCTGCTTCTGTGTCACAGGCTAAATTATATTTACTATAGTCGACATAATCGATTTGCGAGAGGCAGCAACTATACCAGTTTTTGAAACAAATTATCATCTAGTTATCAGACAACATTTGAGAACATTTTTTTTTTTTTACCTTTGCATGTTTCATTCCTTCTGAATCTTGCAGTTGCATCTGCCTCCGTCTCGTCTACATTGTGTACATTGTGATACCATTATCTCTCTTATACGATACCAAGTAGTCCCTAGCATACTTTAGGGTACAGTCCGTTTTTTAATTACTCTTTCTCATATAATTCTGATGAATATAGCAATTCCTGTAATTGAAATGGTTGATCCAATTCTTGAAATGACGATTCATGATGTATATGCATCATGATAATATGAGTATGGTCGTGGCATTCCTGACTACATGTTTACTATAAATGACTTTCTTTGGAATATTCTGGTATTAACGTCTGTAGAAGATAAAAAACGTCAGTATCAACACCATTATTTTGATGAGACCTTTAGTAAACTGATTGAGAATTTTATTTAGTTGTTTATGTTGCTATGAGGACAGTTATCAGGTTAATTAAAATAAAGTCAGTTTCCAGCAGCATTTATATTACAATGAATCCTTCAAGAACGTTAATGTCACATGGTAGCTCTTTATCGCTACAATTATTAGAAGGTTTGACGGCTGTTAACACTACCAGACTTCTTCGTACGATAGTGTGAAACATTTTTTTCCCAGGATCACAGATATATCATTTGTTGTTCCCAAACCTTCCGTTTGATAAACTAAAAATTTTAAAGAAAAATATCTTTGAAAGGATTTAAACATGACACTTTTAAGGTAGGCGATCTTTATAGACATTGTACGACAATAAAATACCGACAAATTTCGCGATGATACAAAGGTTGTCAAATTATTCCTGAAGGCAGCCTCTATAAAATCCTAAGAGTTTGGCATAGTTTTAGCACCGCAGTTAATATCCTCAACAACAACTAATTTTGTTTATCTATTACAACTACACAATTATATTTAGTAGCTATGCGCCATTGATAAATTAAGTCGTAAGTGAAAATAACAAGTAGTATTCTCACTGGTATGCTAACTAGAAGTATTATTAACGTATGAAAAAGACTTCCAACAGAACACAAGTAAGCAGCACGTAATGACTCTGAAGATATCTCAGTAGAGTGAGACAAAACGGATGTGACAGAACTAAAAATAATTTTTTTAAGTTTCACCTAAATACTCCTAGATGTCCGGTAACCTGAATTATTACTTGTAACACATACGGTGTATAGCTCTAATACCAGAGAACACCAAAGTTTTGTTTAGAAACTTTTTATAATTTCATAGTACACCCTTATTGTTGGTGTGCGCATGGCGTAGAAGGAGGGAACTTAACATATAAGAATCCGAAGGATCTAAAGATTTCTCATCACCCATATATTCTGTATATCTTCCGTGAGGGAAAAATAGTGAAGATTTAGTATGTTCTGTAGCTTTCAAGGCAGATATTCATTTGATAACATATCAATTCAACAGTAAGATTGCTTTCATTGTTACATTGTGTATGATTAGCTCACGAGTCTGCATCCGTATGTAGGCGCATTTTATAACGACATTTTTCCCTGTGAGTTGATACAAATGATTAGCTATGTAACTGCATTCGAAGAGCTATTGCATTGTTTTCATGTAATAAGGAGGCAATCTGATTAATAGATCACAAAAGCATTATCACATTATTACATCGAATACTATCACAGATCAAAATTTTCAAATGAAGATAGATCAGTGATTACTCAATGTAATGTAATCACGAAAACCTAAATGTAGATGGCCATGGATTTAAAGCCCACTGATGTAGTACGTGAGTGGTAATTCTTCAGTCTACATGGTTTTCCAAGAATATGAAACTAGCGAAATCTCTAGAGTCTTTGAAGTAATGATCAGTAAAGTTTAATTTACATGCCAACGATAACAACGTTGCCACTGACAAGGGGAACACCGAGTTTAGTACAAGCGGAGTTTGATGGGTCGCAGTTATGTTGTGCGGGAATACCTCCAGGGATTTGTTCCGATGCGCCTTGTTTTCCACGAAAATCGAGATCAAAGTCCCGCGCGTAACTACAATACGAGCACACTGCCAGCGTCACTCGCAGAGCCTCCGTGGTGAGGCCGGTAATGTGCTAGCTGTCACTCAGGCGGCCCGTGTTCAAATACTCCACTTAGGTGTTTTTTTTTCTTTTTTCTTTTATTTTTTTAACGCTTTTTCGCCGATTGATTGTGCATAATTATGTAAATTCACAGACACATCAGGTAAGAACAGTTACATGAAATTCTTATTTATGAAACATTTATGAAACGTGAAATTCTTATTTATATCAAAATTACAGTGCTACAAAGAAGTGCACCCATTCCTTCATTGTTTATGAGGCGTTACATACTTCTTTCCTTCATTGGACATGAAATATCAAATTATATGCTTTCAGTATTTCATTTTATTTATTCACTGTCGCAATCATTACTACCTTCAACATGTGTAAAAAATTATACTCGTTGATGATTATCATAGAAACAAGGAAAGCACAGAACATTGCAGCAATTATTCAAGTATTAACATTAAAATGAAATTACCTGGCAGATTAAAATCGTGTGCCGGAACTGGGACTCGAACCTGGGACCTTTACCGCTGCAGAGTGAAAAGTTTCATTCTGGAACCATCCCTTAGGCTGTGCTGTGGCTAAGCCATGTCTCCACCATATCCTTTGTTCCAGGAGTGCTAGTCTTGCATGTTTCGCAGAAGAGCTTCTGTGAAGTTTGGAAAGTAGGAGGCGAGGTACTGGCGGAAGTAAAGTAAAGTTGTGAGGCAGCATAGTGAGTCGTGTCGAGATACCTCAGCCGGTAGAGTGCTTGCCCGCGAAAGGAAAAGGTCCCAGGTTCGTGTCACGGTTCCGGCACAAATTTTAATCTGCAAGGAAGTTTCATATCAGCGCACACTCCGCTGCAGATTGAAAAGTTTCATTATGGAAACATTAAAATGGTTGTGTAAGCATATAATTATACGCAATCAATCGGCGGACGAGAGTAAAAGGAAAGGGAAAAAAAGTCCGAAATAGGATTTGGCAAGGTAGACAAGCGCCTTGCCGGCCGCTCAATGCCGGCTCTCTTACTGATGCCCTCCAGTATACAGGTATAACAGTCATGTGGGGAACTTTCATCTCGATTTTAGTGGAAATCAAGGCACGTTGTAACAAATCCTTTTAGCCCGGTGGTCTGGAGGAATTGCCTAACAAAATACCTGCTACCCATCAAAATTAATTTGTTCCATACTTGGTGTTCCCCTTGTTAGATGGACTGAATTAGCAGTGATTGCGATGCTGAAATTCTGAACAAGTGATATTTTAATTTTTATCCAGTTATTGAGATATAGGTTTTCGAATGTGTTGTCGAAGTGCTTTGAGTAAATACAGGAAAGATTTCTTTGGAAAGTCTACAATGATTTTTCCTTAACGTCGCCCATTGAACCATATGCTATCCATCTATCGAGTACTCTGTCGATAGTACATCACTGTCCAATTGAGTGAATTCCCCTTGCAGAAGTGTTGAAGCTTTTGAGGACACTTATTGAGGTACTATCTGTTAGAATTTGTCTAGCCTTTTATTATCGTTTGTTTAGCTGTTTTCTTGTAATTTTTTAGAAATGTTTGTTAAGCTTATGGGACTTAACTACGGGGTCGTCAGTCCCTAAACTTACAAACTCACTTATCGACGACCTTATACTAAGGACGGCACAAATATCCATGCCCGAGGGGGATTCGAACCCCCGACAGCAGTGGACGTGTAGACCGTGACTGAAGCGCCTCAGTCCCCCAGGCCACCGCGACCGGCTTGTAATTTTCGCCAGCACACGAACACAGCAACAGATGCTGTCAGAAAGCCAACTTGAAGTCCTCTTCTTACAACACCTAGATTAACATGGGCAATGCTTATATGTTCTCAACTATATTAGTTGTTGGACACTTATATAGTGGTGTATCGGACATGTCAACAACAACAAAAATACGGGAAAAGCATCATTGCTGGTTTCAAGTGGCAGTTGAAATACGCGTATATGCGTGCTTTGCTCTTGAGCATTCCTTATAGCCCACAAATAAAAGCTCTCGCTTGCTCCGGTAGAATCAGATTTACACCAGCATCGTCAGCGATGACAACTTGTAACAAATAAAATAAAATTCACCGAATAACTCGTTACAATAAAGTTAGTTTTCGCATTGCCTACTACAGTCGCATTAGAGCCTTCAGAACAATATTGAACGCCCATTGGATGTCGAAAATACTTGGCTACCGCAGTCGTTCCTGGTTCCAACTACAGTATTTTCTTAATATAAAAATTAGAAACTTGGTAGTACATTAAAACTCTTTGACTGACCGGAGCTCTGATCTAGGATTTTCCCTGTCGTAGGCAAGAGTCCTACCAACTTACCAATCCAAGCACGGTTCAAGATGCGTCTTCACGGCATTATTTTCATCCTTGCAAATTCTCCAACATTCTAAAATTCACAGATGATCTCCAGCGTACTTTGCAGTTGTATTAATACTAACAGAAAGGATACTTTGTATCTATGGCCACATACTAGGGGTAACATGATGTATGGAATACTTCTAAACATATATGATAATATTTTTAGTATTAGAATTCTCTTTTAACAGTCGTCCAATTCTCTCTTTGTATAGAGCATTATCACACGTATATGATTCAGGACCACGTACGAAACTGTTTGATTATCTCCAACGATGACGCTTGTTCAACTGCAATGTCTTCAACAGACGAGGTCTTAAAAAAAAATTCTCTTCAATTTTTGTTTTGTTAGTGTCAATTTGTACATGTCATTTCCTTTACATAGATCACAATAAAACATCAACGTTGTATTTCAGGGCGAAACCCACGAATCCTCTGTCAAGGCTGAAGTAGGTATTGATACGTGGACAGTGCCACGGTATCTGGTCTGATATCAAGCGAATGCATCGGTATCTGAATTACAAACATTATAGAGCGCTAATGATACGTGTGTCTGTTAGGTTGGATCCACAACCCAAACAAGTAATAAGGGATGGTGCCCTGTCAATAAAATTCTTCAAAGTTTACTCCCTGCTGCAAAACCTTGTTCCCTGGCCCAAACTGAGAACTGACTCGTTTCAAATTACTTCTATAACAGGAAGTTAATACTACAGTGGTCAATATACGTAGCAGCTCACACGTTATTGCATACAGACATTAATAAGCAAGCCAGCACAATTAAAGTTACCTCAGAAAGGTGTCTAAGAAAACATTCATGGCGCAACGGAATTTAGACACAAAAAATTGCATCTGAGCTTGTTCTCCGCACTCGTGAAGAACAATATTAAATAAAAGAGGGAAGATGCTCTAAAACTACAATTTATGGGCAACTTACGGATTATGCTGAACTTAAACTTGTTTTTCAGATAAAAAAACAAGCAAAATGGGGATCCAATATTGTTAATACAATAAAAATGCATCTGTTTCATGCATTAATGCGGAGGGTGCCAGGCCTAAATTATACATGATTTAACGCTACTTGAGGAAGGATTCACAAACAACTCTCATTCGCTCACACACACGCAATGCCACAGCGAAACTCACCAAAATCAGCGTGAAGAGACGAGGCGGCAGCAGGCGCCGCTATCGTAGGCGAAATTCAGAAAGTTGGAGGTAGCACAAAACACAATACACAAACACTTTGAAGCTGGCTCTGGTCTGTCGTGCCTGTTTTGAGATGGCGTGTGTATATCAACGTTAAATTACATCTGAATTGGGCCGCGAGCAAACACGCTAACGGCGACACGTGGCTACGTTACATGAACGCACTTCACTGAAGGTGATGTGGTTGAAAATCGGATTCATTACACAAAATCGCGGTGGGTTCTTAAATTGCAGTCTGTTAGAAATCGATCTAGGTACTGGTTTATATGAGAAGTGGCATGAATTTAGGCGACTAGCTGAAGACCCCGGAAGTCGGACCCACGTGGTTCCGCAAAATGATAAAATTGAATAAATTCAAAATAAAGACAATTAACTACAGGATGCAACTCGTAGAAATGCTTAGAATTATATAAGGAAGCGAATGAAATATAGCTACACGCCATAGGGGGCGATTACAGAGACGGATGAAGTCCTGTCTCAGAAAAAACACAAAAATAAAATAATTACAAAGTCGGAAGAATAAAAATAATAATTACGGCATGCCACCCATAGAAATGTTTAGAATTACATGAAAAAGCGAAAGAAATGCAGCTACACGCGATAGGGAGAGATTACAGAGACGGATGAGATCCAGTCTCAAAAAAACTCGTAAAAGTGAAATAAGAAGTATGCCACGCAACTCATATAAATGTTTAGAATTACATAAGGATGCTATTGAAGGAGGTTGTAGAAGGCTCAGAGAGAATTACTGACAAAGACAGAGTGCGTACTACAAGATGGAGAAGAAACAGCAAAATTAAAATAGGTGGGGAGAGAAGATCGCGAAATATTAGTGAAAATCAGAAGGATACCCGCATAGTTACTTGCCTAATGGGCATGGAACAAACAAGTGTGGAAGATGAAGGCTTTGCTCTATGAACGAACCACATGGAACACACGTATCACTCACGGAAGGAAACTATGAGAAATCTTTTACATGCACTGTACAAAAATGAACATATCACCTATTAGAAATCGGGCCCCACAAAGCTAGAAAGTATTTACACAGAGTTCGTACACCGCCACCTGATCACAAAAGGTTTCAACATACCAGGCCATTATCAAATTGCAACTACAATCACACACACCGCGTTTATCTATTGGAAATCACTGAATTGAGAAACGAGAACACATTTCCGCATACGATCGGAGAAAATATTCCAAGTTCACGAGTCTAAGTTAAACGTGCTAGACAATGAAACTCTACTATGTCCAAACACAAGAGTAGACCTCACCAGAAGACCAGCACAGAATGACCAGATCGAGAGACGCGGGAAGCCACCGGAAGCCAGAATATCCAAGATCAGCGGTGGTGGGGATGGAGAGACTCGCCCTAGAGAAGGCTCCTCGACTGGACTGTAACCAAATGTGATAGCATGAGCAGCTATCGACTCTGAGCCAGAGAGATGAATGCAAAGCGGGCTACTCCTTCCCACATTCAGACAGCCATAAATTCTCGCACCCACTTAAAAGTAAAACAACTGCACATTCTCACAGGGACAGTGGCGTAGCGGAGAAGCTGTACTTATGCCACATTAATTAATATAATAATAAATTATTAATATAATAAAATAAGAAAATCCTAGCAATGTTATCTAATATTCAACACATGAAATAAACATGGTATTCCTCAAGCCTTGAAAAGCGTGGGGTTCAAGTTTAAACAAAATGATAATCTAGCGACATTAAATAACTTATAACTTTACAGAAATATACAAAAAATGTATGGAAGACGACAGAGGGTCGTCTTTCAGTGTAGGTACTTGCAAAACTTAAAAGTCGATTTTCTCGATAATTTTTTTAGAGTTGCTTCCAATGCCTTTGTCTGTTTGTTATTTAAGTTCTGAACTCCACATACCATAAATATAAAGAAATTCTAGAATCCGATATCCGTGTGGTCTCCTTGTGAGTAAAGTACCTCGTGGCTGCTGTGCGACTGGCGATAAAAATAGCCAAGTGTGGCAAGGTTGCCGACGAGTAAAAATGTTCAAATGTTTGTATAGATTATGGGACTTAACTACGGAGTTATCAGTCCCTAAACTTACAAACTACTTAAGAACTACCTTATACTAAGGACGGCACAAATATCCATGCCGGAGGGGGGATTCGAACCCCCGACCGTAGTGGCCGTGCAGTCTGTGACTGACGCGCCGCAGTCCCCTCGGCCACCGCGGCCGACACGGACGAGTATTGTCGCGTGAGAAATACGCCTAGTACAGAACCATTTGAAAGCGACGGTCGCGCGCGGAAACTTGATGGAGCGACAATTACAGCCCGGTGTGGCACCCTCCGTTTGCTACAGTAAGTTCCATTTCCAGCGCGACAAAAACCAGTGACCTTCAGCGGAGAAGACCGCCTAGTGTGTCATTTTCCTAATACGAAACCACTGTAGTGCAGACGCGTGTTACTCTAGTTTTATGCGGGCAGTGTGGCAACGGAGGCGCGGAGTCCTAGTTGCGTTTCTAGGTCACGCCGTATTTCACAGGTCACATAACTCTCGGCGACGAATCGAACGTGCGTGTTCGGCGTTTATTGCCCGCCGTAATTAGATTCGGGCGTGATTTTGTACCTGTCGAGTCTGCGGCCACCGGCGGGCTCACAATATTTTTTGCGCCTCCTGTGCGGCTTTACTCCCCTCGACGCGCGCGCACGTGTGGATCGCCGGTCGTTATTCGGCCGATATCTCCTCTTGATCCCGTCCGATTTATTGCCACGGGGCCGAGTGTCGCGCACGTTATAAAGTGGTTACACGGTAAATGACTGCGCAAGCCAATAAAACAGGCGCCGGAAGCGAGCGCCGCGCTGATGTGTCACTGTGGGTGTGCGCGCTTGCCTGCGTGTGTGTCGCTGGGATGGGGCCGAATGCGCCGGTGGACGCTGGACGGGTTTGCGACGGGAGGGCCTGTTTACGGCAGCGATCGCCAGATTCAATTAGTCATTTCCACCGGCCGGGGCAGCGAATCGGCCATGCGGGAGGATAGGTGTGCACGGGCAATTTGTGTAACGGCCGAAGCGCCCATATGTGCAGTCTCCCGGCGCAGGTATGCGATTATCGATTTGCCACCAGCGTCACAATGGCCTGACGAGTTCCCAGCGCGCCAGCTGTTCCCTAGAGTTCTTTGTCATCCGACTACGCGTGTACGGTTTCTCTCGATATTAACGAAATTCGAATGTTCATTTGGTTGCTCACCAATGGTATTATCTCGTAGGTTGGTGCTATTGACTAGTAGCTCTGATGCTTAACTGTCTAATGAAACCGACACTTCATTTTTGTGTTACTTCTAAACCGTCATACCTCCCGACGTGCAGAAAAAGTATCGGAAAAAATGTATAGGGTACCAGTACTATACACATCACTGAAAGATGGACAGAAAAGTAAAAAGAAGTACAAGGAAAAGGGGGGTCTGTTCCAGTCAAGCTGTCTCTCATCTTAACCCTTTCATTCCCAGTGTTGTTCCTCGACAACAACGTATTAAAAGCTGATTAGCCGCGGTGAAGTGGTCGAGTGCATTGAGGCATTATGCTCCGATGCCGCGAGGCTGCACCCATCGTGGGTTCGAATCCCCCCTCGGGCATGGATGTCTGTGCTGTCTTTAGTACAAGTTAGATAATGTTCAAATGTTTGTTAAGCTTAAGGGACTTAACTACGGGGTCATCGATCCCTAAACGTACAAACTACTTATGAACTACCTTATACTAAAGACGACACAAACATCCATGCCCGACGTGGAATTCGAATCCCCGACCCTAGTAAGGACAGAAGACCCCGCAGTTAGGTCCCATAAGCTTAAGATACATTGGAACTTTTTTTTTTAATTTTGTATGTTTCTTTATTTTATTTTATTTCATTGGAAAAGCTGATTTATAACGTATTTTGTGTAGCAGTCCTTAAAGGTGCATTGTTGTTGGTGAACAACATGCTTCTAGTACAACATTTTTGCCTTTTTGGTACAGTGTGCAGCCACTTCTGAGGCAATAACCAACCCGTCTTGGACGTTGTGTTACGTTGCCATCTGTACGTGACTCTGAGTGTGAGCGTGACTGTCGTTCAAGTTATTTTATTTCAGCAGTGAATTGTCTCGTTTTTTATGCTGTGGCGGAGATTATGCTAACATTATTGATCGGACAGTATTAACTATCAAGAAAATAACGTGCCTAGTAATATAATACCTCGATACAAACGTCTTTATTGTGCATGAAATACATGAGATAAAAACAATAGTTCGATCAAAAATTTTAAAACTTATATTTTTATGTTTAGCGCACTGTATTAATACAGAAAAAACCTAATTATAATTTTTCCAAAGCTGAATTCATAATGTGGGAATGAAAGAGTTAAACTGTACTGAGAATCATGGTGTCTGTTTCTGCATGGATGAGGTTTTCAATGCTATTCCTCTAGAAAGCTAGTTTAGTTGTAAATTCACTGAGCATCATATAAATGTGATACCTATGCAAAAGATTTTTCAAGAATCTCATATTACTAAAACTGATGCTGATATTATTTCCTAATATTCCGAAACCCCATCTACTTTCTTCTCGCGGATAAAACTACATGGTAAAATGCGCGCAATCAGTTTGGTACATTTTTGCTAAGAGGTTAAGTCTCAGCGCGCAGATATATTGGCCGCTTTGATGTAATGTTCAGAATCTAACTCAGAAATATATCTATGCTGAACGTCAATTATGTGACCCTTTAAGTCATCATCGAGAGCATATTTTTCATACAGTTAGTGCATTTACAGCTGAAGTAATGTATGTTTTTGAAATCGGCCAAAGTATTACAGTTACAGGGGTAAAATTCTTACGAAAACAGTTTACAAGGTTTACGCGAAAATAATAATCGCGTGAAAGTAATAATACTTACATGTGTCGGAGTACAGCAAAAATCAGAAAAACGTCGCGATAACATACTTTAGCATCAAGAGAATTTTAGAGAAATGAGAAGAACATAATTTAGCAAAAACATGTTAATTTCATTGACTGAGAAACGCTCATGACTTCGTTATATAGGCTGCTGGCAAAAATGCAAAAGGGATGAAGCCCCAAGCATCGAATGTAGGTAATCAGAAGTCTAAATGACGACATTAAAATTATCTGAAGTACAGCAGTTCTAAAAAGTAACACTAAATCAAAGTTCAGGAAAGAAGATAGCTTGTCACTAACATCTTCATTGATGAACTGGAAGAAATAAGTCAGTGAATCTATACGGTTGGAAAGGAACTATTACTCTATGTTACGCTGTACGAAGATGATGTAATTGCATTATATATAAGGAGGCAGGCATACAAAACTATGTGTTTAGGTAACAGGAGTTGAGAGGAGAAATTAAAATCTAATAATATACTATACCTAATCAAAAGTTAGGGCCACTAGGGAAAATTCGCTACAACATTGTTTTCCATAACAAGGCACTTGAGCATGATTAGGTAGGCAGTGAGTAGTGCCCAGACTTAGACAAAGACATAGAAAAGATGATTTAGAAGTATATAACTTCACGACCGTTACAGGGCATTAAATTAATGTCAATGGCGAAGATAAAAATTTATGGCCGGCCGCGGTGGCCGAGGGGACTGAGGCGCTCCAGTCACGGTATGCATGGTCACTACGGTCGGGGGTTCGAATCCCCCCTCGGGCATGGATATTTGTGCCGCCTTTAGTATAAGGCCTCTCGTCTTGGGGAGCCTTCAAATACCTCGAAAGCATTATTATTATTATTATTTTCTTTTTTTGGGACTGGGACCTCCAAATTGTGTAAACTATTTTTCTCAGACTATCCCGTTCCGCTCGTACTTTGGGGGGGGGGGAGGAAGGGGGGGGGGCTCCAAATCTCAAAAGTAACGTTTATATAGTGACACATGTATTTGCAAGTGGGCCTCATTATATTCTGCCGTCGCCTCGCGCCTCCGAGATCTTTAGTCCACCACTGAACCTATGACACTTGTGAAACTAGCAACAAAACTTTAAAAAATTTGGAATAAAGGACACAAAATTGAAATTGTATAAAATAACGGCCATCTCAAATAAACAACAGAGATTATTTAACACCAAAGGTGTAAAAAATGTCTTTAGGATTGACAACAAACTAGAGCAAAGGCTGAGACTAAGATCGACACAGCAGAGCACTGGATGGGGATAGCGGTAGTTAACGAAATCAGTTGATAGGAATGTGAAATGAAGTATGTGGGGCAAACTAGAAGGAATTATTAAGTTAGATTTAAATAACACAATAATCAAGAAAACGGCACATCAGAGTAGCGAAGCACTTCAAGATCGAACAACATTCGTTGGGTACCATCAGTGCTAACATTAGGATATTTCAGTTTGAAGAGGACGGTGTTGTATAATTTGGATGAAATTGAGATCTTTTGTACTTTAAGGTAAGAGTCTAAGAACGAGCTAAATGAGAAGGCAAGTCTAGAGGGCCCATTTTAGCAATCTCCTCCTTGGGAAGCAGTGACGCTTTCGTCACTTTTATTTAGTAACATTAGGTATTAGTTCAAAATGTTCTAATGTTTGTAACCCAGTGCGACTAAACTACTACTGTAGTCATCAGTCCCTACGTACAAACTACTTAAACTGCCTTACGCTAACAAGAACAAGAGCCTCCGACGGGAATGGCCGCCCAGTTCCGGACATGGTGTCTAGAACCCAACGGCCATTCCTGCACGAACTGATTTTAGTACTGCTGTTAAATTCAGGAGCATATTCTGTATTTTCTGGCGTTGATTTTAATAGATTATAAACCTGGTTCTTCAGGTGTCATGATATTATTATCGTAGGCCACCTTCCCAGGTTATTGCAAACGGATTACCTTTGATAGAGCTCACGCAAGAAGTCGTGGCCTGTGTGCAGAAACGCATTCTCGAGTTGTGCGTAGGGTTAGTCCACTCCATTGTTTGGGAGGGGCGGCCGACTGAGCTGCACGTTGACTGCTGGGCCCTGCGCTTCGTCTGTCAACTGCGCCCCGCGACCAGTAGGCAACACGCAACTGAGTCGTCCGCCCCTCCCAAACAAGAGAATGGACTCGCTCAGCCCCCAAGTCGCGAAAGAAGCGTCCACGATATCTATATGGGATCAGCTGTCCTGTAATCCAAAACTGTGCATCATAGCAGATGATTCCTTTAAGACAACATGTTTATTACAAAGCGCGCATTCTGCTGGTATCTTATTGATTGTTGCCTAAAGGCAGATTAATTTTTGAATGAATTGCATACTGGTTCGTGTGTCGTTGAACTCTTGCGTCAATTTTAGTATATTTGTCAGTACTTGATAATGGCATAAAGTTGTCCGAAACTTGTCGTGTTGACAAAAAGAAGTATAATTATCAACTGGCGTCAAAACAGAAAATCTGAAACTTAAGATTTATGAACCTGGAATAACTGCATCTCCTTGAACGTCCAATTTCCGAAATTAATGCTACAATTACTGGTAAAGTATGTTTACAGCCCCTACCTATCCTATCCATCTGCCCCTCAATCAACAGTACCATGTATTTTCTGTAGGACAACGATCAGCCTAAGAAATACAATATGCAACCAACTAAGAATCATCACTGTACTCCAATAACATGTTAATAAACGTAATTTACTCAGGGAGCCATCTTATTGTGTAAATGGAAGGATAGATGCCAAGATCGCATTTTTTTAAATTTATTTATTCGTCATTTGGTCTTATTGACATTAAGCAGTTTAACGTCAATGCGACCTTAGATACTTAGATACTCAGAGAGAGTATATACTGCGCAGAAACAGATGGTTCGATCAATATGTTGGGTAAGCTCGCGTAGTTCTTGTCCACCCCTTCTTAATAGCCTAGGAATTCTGACATTCGTCTATGAACACATTTTCTCATTAACGTAGTTTGTTATTAATAATATTTCGTTATTCCCAATAGTTTGCAGCATGCATTCAGTTAATACTGGACACGAATCGAATATGCATTTGGATAACACCTCCTTGTCCTTCGTGCAGAAAGGTGTGCAGTATTCCGCCGCGTCTGCATCTATGTTAATGCTCTCCAAGTCACATTGAAGTGCAAGGCAGAGGATTCCTCGAACCGTTTTATTGATGTTTCTATACTGTTCTATTCTCTAATAGCTCGCGGAAAAAGGAACAATTATCCATTTGTAATAAGGTTCCAAGCGAACTCAAGGAGCACTTTGAAGGCTAAAATCAAAAATTTCCTCAAGGCTCATTCTTTCCTTCCATCGAGGAATTCCTGAAAGAATTAACAACATTAAGCAAATTTCTGTATTACATTGTTTATTCTTTTTTACGCTTAGACCTGTCGTGTACCTACGTTTACTTTAAGTTTCACTTTATCCGTTACTACTCTATTGTTACAATCTGATGTACTGACTCGTTGCATGAGGATGGAGGCTTGCACCTCGATTAGTTCCTGAGGAACATGATAAATATAAATAAATAAACGAAGACCGGCGATGAACGTGGCTGGCTTCCCTCAGCCACGGGCGGGCTGGCCTCCTGGGAGACTGTGCTGCGGGCCTGCATAGCCGCCAGGGGCCGCCATCTGCTCCTGGCAGCCAGCAAGCAGTTCGCCATTTATCATCCGGCAGCTGCACTGTCAAGGTTCCATATTTTTCTAAGTGCGGACGGAGGTCATTAGCAAAATTGGCCGAAAAATCTCCCGTCCTTCCATTAGGAAGCGAAGGAGAATTTTCCTAATTAACGTGCCATTACGAGCTACTCTCAACAGAGTGCGAAAACCCTACAATACGCTTAACACGACCTCAGATATTTTTTCCATCGGGAGAATCGTGATTATGAAACCAATTCTTGTAGTAGTTCGACTAAAAGAGTGGGCAGTCAAGTTATGATAATAAAGATGTAAAATGAGAAAGAGATCTTTCAATCCACATTGACGTCTGATACGAACGCAATTAAATTTGCTGAAAGCCATGAAATTGTAACCTCTCCATGACATCCGAAGTAACCATAAGGATGGCTCGACAAAATACAACAACTTTTGCTAGACGATCATCAGATGTTAAACGCGAATAGGGACTCTCTCAAATAAGCTGATAATATCCTTTCAAGAACACTACTATGATCATTTTTTGTGCAGTGGAAGGTTGTCAGAAGGTTGCATCCCAGCTATTGGTACGATGAATATGTCTGAAAAAGATATGTTCCAAGATTGAAGAAGCAGTTGTGATCAGGTGAGATTGAAGTGAATATTAAATTCAGTAGAATCAATGAGTAATCAATTTTTGTTACTGTATAAACACGGGTTTTTATTGAACATGGTTACCAAAAATTATTGACCAGTTCCCACAGAACTTTCGTAAGTAATTTTATGTGACGCTTCCAAGTTATAGCCATTTATTAAACCGCATATACATAGGGACCTCGGTTATACCATCATAAAACGAAAATTCTCTTTTCCAGATAGTCGGTGTGATTTTATTACACGGTGACGTAATACGGCACATCAGAATCAAATACCACAGTGGTATGGTCTTGAGATTATCAAATTTTCGGCAAGATGAAACGATGAGGAGGTGAATGCCGAAGCGAAAAGTTGGACGACATTTTTCAGAAATATTTACAGTCTTTTGAAGCTATATGAAGAAGTGAACTTACATAGTTTTATTCGTTGGACCTTGTTCGATTTTATTGTTCTTGACTCGATTCCTGAATTGTTTTCTGTCTATAATTTCTCCTTTTGGAATTTCCAGTCATTCCATATCTTCGAGATGATCTTCAGTTTGCTTACATTAACGATGTTGCCGGGCGCCGTGGCTCAGCGCGCCCGGTCAGGGGGCTCAACGCCCTCTGTAATAAAAAAGCTGAGCCAACAACACACCGAACATCAACGAACAAATACGAACAGCGTCCGCAATGAACAGAACTACCCATAGAGCAAAAAAAAAAAAAAAAAAAAAAAAAAAAAAAAAAAAAAAAAAAAAAAAAAAAGTTAAAAAATCCCTTAGTGAGTCTGTTTTCGTCCTTTCTACATAGGAGTCACAGAGCTGTAGCAGTCGTTTCATATCTACATGCAAATCACATTCAATTGCCTGACAGAGGTTTATTATCATTTATCTCCCATTTCATTCTCGAATAGCGCGCGAGAAGAAAGAAGACCTGAATCTCTCCGTTCGAGCTCTGATTTCTCGTATTTTATTCTGATGATCATTTCTACCCAATGTAAGTGGGAGTCAACAATACATTTTCGCATTCGGAATGTTGGTGATTGGAGTTTCGTAAATAGCGTTTAGCGCCGTTTTTGTAATGATTCCCATCCCAGATCCTGTATCATTTCCGTAACGCTGTCTCCCCTTTATCTTGACAATACGAAACGAGCTGCCGTTCTCTGGACTCTTTCGATGTCCTCCGTCGAACTCACCTGATAAGTATCCAACACTGGGCAGCAATATTCCAAAAATGGACGGACAAGCGTAATGTATGCAGTTTCTTTTGTAAATCTGTTACATCTTTTAAGGGTTCTGCCAATAAAACGCAGTCTCTTGTTCGCCTTTACCAAGACATTAACTACGTGTTCTTTCCAGTTTAAGTCTGAAGTCATAGTAATTCCTAGGTATTTTGTGGAGTTTACGCCGTTCACTATTGATTGATTTATCTTGTAAACAAAGTTTAAGATATTCCTTTTCGTACTCATGTGGACGACTTCACAGGTCTCGTTATTTATAGTCAATTGCCAATTTTGACACCATAGTGATATATTATTCATATCGTTCTGCAGTTGGTTTAGATCTTCATATGATTTTACTAGACGGTAAATGACGGCGTCATCTGCAAACAATCTAAGAGAGCTACTTTATAAACTTTTATATAAACAAGGAACAGCAGAGGACCAATAAGAGTACACTATGGAACGCCCGATATCAGCTCTGTTTTAGTCAATGCCTTACCATCGATTACTACGAACTGTGTCCTCTCTGACTGGAAATCCCCTATCCCCAATCGCAAATTTGGTGCGAGGTCCATAAAAAAATAAAAAAAAAAAATAAATAAAATAAAATAAAAAAAAGGAGTCGTCGTTTCGGAATTTTTTGTGACGTACTTAATCCAAATTTTTATATGACGTTCTAATTAACATTTGGATGTGTTACCAATATAACACTTGAAAGCAAAATGTGTGTTAAAATTTGTTTATGAGAAATAGAATTTTTACTTTAAATACCTTTCATTAGCACAAGGAACCTTTGAGTTTCGTGGGCAAGAGGTCCCAGGTTCGAGTCACATTTCCGGCACAAAACTTTAACCTGCCAGAAAACTTCAAGAAATGTAATATTTCAGCTAACATTTTATCCTGTGAAGTTCATGACATATAGATAAATCTATATCTGAAGTAAAACATAATTGTGACTGATAGCAATTGTTTTATCACAACTGAAAATATGGCACTATGCAACTATTGGTTCGAAATGAAATCAAAACTACTTTATAAAACATATAATGGGGGAAGTTCAATTTTATGTACAAAAGTTATTGAATGCTATACTTCACTTTTTGCCCGATAAGCAACACTGAACCGATTATTGCTTATTTGAGGTACAGTTTAATCTGCTTCCAAGAAGTTCACACCAGTTCAGTCAACTGCAAGTGACTCTCAATCTTTTGTTGTACCAAAACGCTTCAAGAGCTGCACTGCAAAAATTGCAAAATATTGTTGAATTTCGGTTTTTCTATGACAATGCACGCGTGGAAAATGTAATATTATTAACTCGATTTTTGTTTATATAGCTTATTTCAACCATTCATATACATAAAACACTAATGCGAGTTTATTTTGAAATTTTAAAATAAGTTAAAAAAATTCCAAAGAAAGCACTTTTTTCCAATTTTCAGTTGTCTTTAATTATCATGCGCGAATGGCAGATAACGAATTATAATTTTGATCTCGTAATTCTGCTGTTGACAATAGGCAACTTTTATGCACTACAGCGTTTCGTAAAACAAAAAAATCATTTTTTCGAACCACCCTAATTTACACACACATTTTAAATTATTTATCCACTCAATTTTAACGCTAATTTATTAAAACTAGTCATACGTGTCTTAAGGGAGTTACCGCGGTCCTTATTTGATTTCTTAAATGACCGGTTGAGGGCCAGCTGCCATCTTTCAGATTTGTTACAACAGTTAAAATACAACTGATTATAAAATTATAGAATATTAAAATATCAGACTTTGTAGTTACATCATGTTCAGCAATGGATAAGTGACTGTGCAACTGTGAAAAAGAGGTGTATTCATAATACATTTTTAATATGTTTATATTTTATAATTTAAAACTTTATTACAATCAGCTGTTTTTTTAACTTCCTAGCAGATTAAAATTGTGTGCCGTAACCGCGATTCGATCCAGGGACCTTTGCTTTTCGCAGGCAAGCGCTCTACGGACTGAGCTATCCCGGCACGCTTCACGGCACCTTCTCACAATTTTACTTCTGTCAGTACGTTGCAAAATACTAACACGGATTATTTACAAACGAATAGAAAAGCTTGTGGAATGCGATTCCGGACAGATCATTTTGGATTTAGGAGAAATGTAATGACACGGGAGGCAATATTCACATTACGATTTATCTTGGAAGATAGGCTAAGGAAAGGCAAACCTACGTTTTGGCATTTGTAGATTTGGAGAAAGCTTTTGACACTGTCGACTGGAATACACTCTTTCAAATTCTGAAGGTAGCAGGGGTAAAATATAGGCAACGAAGAATTATATTCAATCTATACAAAGACCAGACAGCAGTTATTAGAGTCGATGGGCAAGAAAGAGATGCATAGGTTGGGAAGAGAGTAAGGCAGGTTTGCAGCCTTTCAATCTATACATTGAGAAAGCAGTGAAGGATTGCAAGGAGAAATTTAAAGAGGGAATAAAGTTCAGCGAGAGGGAATAAAAACTTTGCGGTTTGCCGATGACATAGTAATTTTGTCAGAGACTGCAAAAGATCTGGAAGGGCAATTTAATGGAATGGACAGTGCCTTGAAAGGAAGCTATATGATAAACATTAACAACAGTAAAACGAAGATAATGGAATGTAATGTTGGAAAATCAGGCGATGCTGAAGGAATTAGATTAGGTAATGAAACAATAAAAGTTGTAGATGAGTTTTGTTATTTTGGCAGCAAAATAACTTTTGATGGCCGAAACAGATACGATATAACATGCAGAATGGCTATGGGAAGAAAAGCGTTTCTAAAGAAGCGAAACTTCTTGTCGTCCCATACTAAATTAAATGTTCGGAAGTCCATTCTGAAAGTATTTCTCCGGAGTGTAGCATTGAATGGGAGTGAAACGTGGAGGTAAGCACTTGAGACAAAAAGATTATAGAAGCTTTTGAAATTTGGTGCTGCAGACGAATGATGAAAATTAGAAGGGTAGATCACGTAACTAATGAGGAGGTGCTTAACCGAATTGGGGAGAAAAGGAGTTTCTGGCATATCCTAAGAGAAGGGATAGATTTGTGGGACACATTCTGAGACATCGAGGAATTGTCAACTTAGCATTAGAAGGAAGCATGTGGGGAATAAATCGTAGAGGGAGACCAAGGGACGAAAACAGTAAACAGATTCAAAAGGATGAAGGTTGCCGAATGTATTCTCAGATGAAGAGACTTGCACAGGACAGGGTAGCGTGGAGAGCTGCATCAAACCAGTCTGCGGACTGAACACCACAACGACAGTAATTCGGCTCCTACTTTCCAATAAAATTATTGGAAACACATCTGAAGATGTGCAGGTGGTCCGAAACCGGTCATTTAACAATTATAAGCGATCTAACGACTGACATTGAAGTATTTAATTCCCGCTGTTTCCTGCTGTTTTGTGATTAATTACAAATGACGCAAGTCTGAGCCACACTTTCGTTACTTTGCCGAAGTTTTGTAATTACTGCCACTGAGGAAATTCGGAAGCTCCTCATAATCGGCAGTTACAGGAAGTATAGCCACATTACATGCCATTTTATTGAAAATCAAAGACGTTAAAACCAACAAAACCAGTGCCAAAAACAAAGCCAAACAATTGCCATAATATCAAAAAACACGTAACGAACGAACGACATGCATAAGTGAATTATTTTGGAAATATACAACGATGTATCTCTTGACCTTCTTAGGTACGGCGATCTGGCGCTAAAGTAATAAACGAAAAGCGTAAAAGAAGTTATTGGTTTTAGAGGAAGTGATCTTACGTCTGAAAATAGAAATACGAGGATTGCTGCGTGACGTAATATTTCGGAGACCGAATAGTTTTTCTTTTTCGTGCGCGATGTAATATAAGGGCAAGAGAGCCTGAAGTGTAATATGGCTAGTTCGGGGAGAAGAAAAATATTTTTGTGCGACGTTTCGTTTTCTCCGTTTCTACCGAACTGAGCCAAGTAGAGACCTTCCCACATTATCTCATGCGCCATATTACACACCATTTTTTTTCTTTTTTTGTCCTGTGAAACGAAACTTGAAGGTAGCGTAAAGAATAAATAGCATTTGTTTCGTGTAAACTGCGACATAAAGTCACACAGGAGTCTTGTGACAATCTTATCAACAGCAGTTTAACACTGTGTGCAATAGCGGGATTCGGACCATGGACTTTGCCTCTCACGGGCAAGCGGGCGATGACTGAGCTATCCGTGCACGCCTCACGGCCCGTCCTCACAGCTTTAGTTCCGGCAGAACCTCGTCTCCTACCGTTCAAACTTCACAGAAATTCTCGTTCAAACATTGAAAGACCAGGACTTCTGGAAATATGGTGACATGGTTTAGACAGGGCCGCGGCCGCGGCATAGCGGCCGAGAGCAATTGAGGCGCTTTGCTCCGGTGCGCGAGACCGTTCGCAGTCGGGAGTTCGAATCCCCCATCGAGCATGGATGTGTCGTCTTTAGTATAAGGTAGTTCATCAGTAGTTTGTAAGTTTGGGGAATGATGACCCCGCAGTTAAGTCCCTTAAGCTTTACAAACATTTGAATCTTATCTCTATGAATAGAAACTGATGTTAGTTTTCACAATGAAACATTCACTCTACAGCGGAGTGTGCGCTGATATGAAACTTCCTGTCAGATTAAAATTGTGTGCCGGAACCGGGACTCGAACCTGAGACCTTTGCCTTTCGCGGGCAAGAGCACTACCGACTGTGCTATCCCGACACGACTCACGATGCCGCCCCACAACTTTACTTCCACCAGTACCTCGCCTCCTACTTTCCAAACTTCACAGAAGCTCTCCTGCGAACCATGCAGGACTAGCACTCCTGGAAGAAAGAATATGGTGGAGACATGGCTTAGCCACAGCCTAAGGGATGTTTCCAGGGATGTTTCCAAGGGATCTTAAGGGATGTTTGATGTTAGTTTTACTTGGCTAGGATATATGGATTTGCGTATTTTTGTGTATTAAAAAGCTTAGGAAATTTCTTTCAGTAGGTACGTTTCTAGGAAATTCGATGATATTTACTAAGCTATCGAATAAGCAAAAAGAAATTGTGTTTCGGGCATCCGCAGATGTAGACGTTTGTTATATTGAAGGGCAGTCGATTTTTTTATTTATTTTAATTTTTTTAACAGTCTGTTTAGTGGCACAATCAGCGTTCCGTTCCGTTTTGAGCAAAAAACTGTAAATCATTGAAGTACAGCCAGTCAATCTAGAAAAACCTACCATTTAGTTGCACATTTCTGCGTTTGGACTTTCGCACCTGATGACATACAGCTAACCTCACACGATACATCACTTACTATTCCGTACAGCAGAGATATAATTTTGATTATAGCCAGTTAAATAAATATTGATATGCAGAAGCACATTCCGTAAAAATAGAAAATATACATTGGACGCAGTGCCGTGGGCCATCTGTTAATAGGTTTTACAGCAAATGAACACAATGCCTTATTAAAATTTATATTAACTCGTACACCACTTTTATTATGCTTTTGAAGGGAAACTCTCCGGAGCTGAATAAAAGACTGGCGTTTATCATGTGGGAGGTTTAGTTTGAAAGATGAAACAGATCTAAATCATAGGTTACTGACAAGTAGATCAATGTTCGGTAACGATGTAAGGATACAACATTTGGATACAAACTGCCATAAATAAGCTTAATCACCCCTTAGTCTTCCAAATAAGCCACGATTTATTGTTGAAACAGTGCATGTGTAGGACATGAAATAATTACACATACAGATCAATTGGCAAACTCTGCAGCACATAGTGTTGATCTATGCTGAAACATCCATATTAGTAGGTGGCCAAAAATTCAAATGTTTACTATGGCAGCAATTCGATGATACGTATGACGAACACTGTCTTGGGATAAATTATTTCTGATCATCTCCAACTGTCGTTCTGCGAGACCTATGGAATGACGAGTCACACTATCAGCTGTCGTCCCATCATATCACACACAAACCTGACAGTAGACAAGTCCAGCGATCGTACTGGTCAGGGAAGTTGTTGACCGTCTTACAAAACATGTTGAGTTTCGCACGTAGTGTGTGGGCGTGAAGTGTACTGTTGGAAGAAAGGCCAAAAGAACAGAGTTTACGACATCCTGCACGTTTCAGGCGTTGTTAAGCGATCAGTTCACAATCACCAAAAGTGAGTAAGAGTTGTAGCTTGTTCCACCACAGATCATTGGCGTCACAATGGGGGGAGGAAGGACTCTATTTGGATTTCAACAGGCGAGAAGGGAGGTGGGGTCGGAAATATCAAACAGCTGCTCCGGTACTGAGTCAATGATACGTACGATTCCTAAATCGAGAAAATTTAAGCCTGGAGTAAAATGTACGAGGGTTGGAACTTAAATACTGGAAACACACTGTTGTGGAGACACTATGTAATGTAATCTATTATCGCCATTACCACACGTTGTTGACATACCTACCTTACTCCGAGCAAGTGGACTCGCATGTCCACGTTACCGGCGTGCACACAATCAAGGGTACCACAGTCACTTGTGAGCGACCAGTCTTACATAACGGTGTCGCTGGATGTGACATGGGTACATAGCCGCGGTGGAGTGGGCGACCGCATTGAGGCGCTACGCTCCGATGCGCGAGGCCATTCCCCGTCGGGGGTTCGAATCCCTACTGGGGCATGGATGTTTGTGCTGTCTCTAGTGTAAGTTAGTTCCTAAGTAGTTTGTAAGTTTACGGATTGATGATGCCGCAGTTAAGTCCCATAAGCTTAATAAATATTTGAACATTTGATTTGGGTCACATCGTACGAGCCAAAACTGAAACGCCAATCCATCTAATGCGTCATTATAGTGCGCTGCGAAAGTCGGGAGTGTGTCAGAGTCCCAGTATGGTGAAAGTATGATTTTCGTGTACGATTGTGATGGTGTTATCCTAACACTTTACGTTCCTCCACGACAGACCGTAATGCACAGTATTACTGTTCCTTTTTCGGAGCATCGCCTGCGGCCAGCTTTTCGAAAGAAGCGGCAGCACTTTCTGAGCATCACACTCATAATTTTGCACGACAATGCGGGGGAGCATACAGCGCAAGCTGTGGCTGCTCTGTTCGGTCGATGAACCTGGAAAGTACTGTACCATCCACTATACTCCTCGGACGTAAGTTGTTTTGAATTTGATTTGATTCCGAAGATGAAGGAACCACTGCGTGGAATTCGCTTCAGAACTGTTCCAGAGATTCGACAGGCAGTAGACCGCTCTATACGCACCATCAACAGAACAGGCTCTGCTAACGGTATACTACGCCTCCCATATCGCTAGCAACGGGTTCTACACAACGCTGATGACTACTTTGAAGGACGGTAACAGGTGCAAGCATATAACGCTTTTGTGTCGGTTGTGAATAAATAGTTGCCACTATTTAAGTTCCAACCCTCTTATTATGCAGTTACCGAGAGTAAAAAAACTTACTTAACATTTATATTTACATTCATTGACAGTGCGATTATGATTATTTCCTATTATTCGAACGAACCCGTGAACTCTTTCAAACTAAACGGATATTTAAACTAAATTCTGGTTGATTTTGATTGGAACTGTATGTAAATAGCCTATTACCAACATATTTTGTATTTCCAACATTGAAAGTACGTTATAAAACAAACATATGAATAATTAAAAAAAATTAAGCAACACAGAAGTCAGAAAATATCATTAAATATATTGTCAAAAGCATATGGTGAAATATATAAATTTCAACCCTCAGTTATCCAAGTTCAATTCTGCTGTTGTAAGAATTGGATATAAATATACCAGCAACATTTTGAAGTCTGTTTCATCCATCAGCGAATAGTGCACGTGGCAAATTGCTACGTGATTGTCCTTCTACTGTGTCACTGTCGAAGACAGATCCTTCAGTCGTCGTAGAGCAGAAAAACTGCTTTCTGCTTAATAGCTTGGCACTGGACCAAGAAGCAAAAGTCTTCCCAAAGCTTGGACACAAAATTAACTACATTTTTCATGGAAACCAAAACATATTTTGCCTCGTTCAGTCATTTTATATTGTATCCTACATTACACTTCAAATTCGTTTTCAAAAGCTGAACATGTGTATACTGGTGTGTAACTACCACATCGTATTTTTTTCTCCAACAATAAAGGAAGGCCGTTTCTTCGTGCCAGGTTGGTGAGGTACTCGATTTTCTAAGCGCTTGAAGTGACGAATGAATGATTTCAGAATATTCCTGCTTGTAAAGTTCTTTAAGCGATAGAAATTCATGTAGACAACCATTGGGGATTTCCTTTCCTCTTTGGAAGTCACAGCTGTTCTAAGCCAAGCTTGTATATCTTAAAATTACATTCTTTGTATATGAAAAAATACTTTTCATTCGTTTTGAGATTTTTAAGGCCTCAATTATTTTAATTTCAAATGATCAATAAATTTCTGGGACTGTTCGTTTTCTTCTCGGAAACTGCCTTTTCGATGGTTTATAGCACAAAATGAAATCAAGCACCATAAGTTCTCTGTACTTAGAAAAGTGCAGGTCTTAAACTGTTCCTATTAGGGTAGGCTTTCTTGGACAGTCGAAAAGGAGTTTTAAAATTCTATATTGACGTACTGTACATGCAGAACGCAAACATAAACATATACATACTGTAGTTTCCTTTCTAGAAATAAAAACCGTGGCGGTAAAAACCAACTACCCCTCCAGAGTGGGGATGAAAAAAGGGTTTCATTTGAAAATTATTGCACTTAGCGAACCGAAACGAACTTCTCACGGAGTGGTTGACCTTTAGGAAACCTTTTCTTGCTGACAACGCCTGCAAAATGAAGAAAGGAAAAGTGTTTATTGCATACTAATTTTCCGTTGTCCTTACAGTAAAATTATGTATTCATCACTACGTCCCAGTTTATTATTTGTATACCGCAAAACATTCTCAACATACTTTACATGTAATATTCAAATATACTACTAAATGTACCATCCAAATTATATCATATTACGACGCATAATTTATATGAGGCTATGAGCAATGAGATGCATTAAATACCGACTCATCACGATGTAGTTTTATTACATCTTTACTACAAACTCTATTCGCAGCAGATTTATCAGACAGTTGCCATATATTTTAAAAAAAAGTACCTGGAAAATTACGTTATTGCAGGGTGTGATGTACAGAATACGTTACTTCATGAGGACAGAGCTGCCCGAAACGGGCAGGTCTCCACTACAAATATTGGTGACTAGCTTAACGCCCGCTGCTTCGCATGCGTAGGCTGGTTCGTCTACACCAGTTGTTTCTCCCTCTTAATATAAATTTTCGTAGATATAGCTTAAGTACTATCATAATGAAATGTTGTGATACTACTTGTAGCCGCGAATGACCGTGCATATTGATTCGCTATGCTGCAGTGGGAGTTGCTGTTCGCCGTCGGGGGCTCGATTCACCCCTCGGGCACGGGGGTTTGTGTTGTACTTGGCATAAGTTAGTCTAAGTTAGTTTAAGGTAGTTTAATTAGTTTGCAAACCTTAAGGATCGATGATCCCGCGGTCTCTTAAGATTTACAAGCATTTGAACATTTTATGTTACTACTTGAAGCCCCATATCGAACCACTTCATAGTTGAATTTTGAAAAATACCCAACATGTTTCTTTTAAATTCCAACCAAATATGCAAATATCATTTTTTGTATTTCTGGGGTCAAAATTGGCTGAGTAGCAACGTAATTTCAAAAAATGTTTCATCCCCCTTTTCACCCTCTAAATGATTAATTTTCTGAAAATACCGAAACTCGTGTCTCTTTAATTCTGAACAAGAAAACATATACCAATTTATGTAGCAACAGATTTTCGAAAAAACATTCCCTCCCCAATTTAACCCCCTTGATGGTTGAATTTGCAAAAATACCGAAATACGTATTTTTTTCTTTAAATTCTAACCAACAATACAAATATCAATTTTTGCAGCTCTAGCTTCAAAACTGTCTGAATAGCAACATATTTTAAAAAGAATTTTTCATCCCCTATTTTACCCTCTTGTTGAATTTCCAAAAATACTGAAACTCGTGTTTTTTAAATCCTGAAGAAGTTTCCATACCAGACGTTTCGTAGTTCTTGCTTATAATTTGAGTTAACAGCAACATATTTTTGAAAATCAATTTTTTGCGTCCCCCTTATTGGTTGAATTTCAAAAAATGCCGAATCACGTGTCTTTTTAATTCGAACCGTGATTTAAAATCCGAGAGTTCGTAATTCTAGCTTCAAAATTGGCTAAATAGCAACGTAATTAAAAAAAACCGTTTCATCCTCTATTTCACCTCTTTACCGACGGTATATCGAAAAATCGCTCTATAAATGACGCCTACAGAGTAAGATCAATAACCTCTACAAATTTCAAGTTTCTATCTTCAGTGGTTTAGGCTGGGCGATGATGAGTGAGTCAATCAGTTAATCAGTCAATCGGGACATCGCCTTTTATATATAGAGCTATAGAATGCGGCAGAAAGCGATGAACAGAACAGAAAGGAGGATATAGGCAGCAAATGAATGAATACGCCGCCAACGCATGGTGCTGAGGCTACTTTTGTAATAAATATTTATTTATCTTTTTAAGAAAGATAGTATTGATGGATCATCTTTCTCCCCCTTCGTAGCTGATCCTCTTACTTAATTATCAAGCGGCGTCTAGGGGGTCTGATTTAATGACACGATGGGGTGGATTTGGTTAGGTGAGGCGGGGTGCAGCTCTGTCGACTGACGGCTCTCTTGTCGAGTGGATGACAGGTGGCCGCTTGACCCAACAGACCGTCTATAACTGCCGTGTGACAATGCTCTACGTCTGTGCATAGTACTATTCGTTGTTTCGTAGCAAGTTAGTATATCATGCAGACGGTTACGTCCTACTGCATAGGAGCTTTCAGTATGTGCGACTAGTTAAGCTTGGATGTATTAGATCAATGGTGTTATTTGGATTAGATTAGATTAATACTTGTTCCATAGATCATATATACGACATTTCGTAATGATGTGGAAAGTGTCAGTTTAGTAAGTGGTGTCTATACATGACAATATTTTAAGAATTTTTTAATTGAATATATGTCAACTCTCAAGTGTAGAAGGAGCTGCCATTCAGAAATTCCTTTAATTTCTTTTTAAATACCAGTTGGCTATTTGTCAGATTTTTGATGCTACTTGGTAAGTAACCGAAGACTTTCGTTGCAGCATCATTCACCCGTTGCTGTGCCAAAGTTAGATTTAACCTTGAATAGTGAATATCACCCTTTCTGCCAGTGTTGCAGCTATCCATACAGCTATTACTTTTGAATTGGGTCGGATTGTTAATAACAAATTTCATTAGTCAATATATATATATATATTGTGAAGCTACAGTGCAGGTAGCTCAAACTTTCAATGAATGTCTGCAGGATAATTTTGCGTGGGCTCCAGCAATTATTCTGATTACACGCTTTTGTGCAATGAATACCTTTTTACGTAATATTGAATTGCCCCAGAATATCATCCCATATGAAAGCAGAGAATGAAAATGTGCATAGTAAGCTAATTAATTGATATGTATATCACCAAAATTTGCAATGACTGTGATAGCATAAGTAGCTGAAGTCATACGTTTCAGCAGGTCTTCAATGTGCTTCAAATGTCCAAAAATGTCCGAAAATTTCGAGGTTTTTTGGCTCTTAAAACTTCAGCTAAAGGATTTTGAAGCTGCAAACTTGGTTTAATGCTACTCTAATATGTCGTAACAACATATCAAAAATTCAGCTTCCTGCAATTTTTTTGGTCCTAAGGCAATTTTTTGACTTACAAACTACTTATGAAGAAGCTAATACTACAGACGGCACATATAACCATGCGTGAGTTAGGGCCGTGCAGCCCGTGACTGGCGCACCGCAGACCGCTTGGCCACGGCGACCGGCTCAATGTGTTTCTTCCAGTTCAATCCCTCAGCAATGGAAACACCTAAAATTTTGAATTTTCTGCCTTAGCTACAGATTTATGTTCACAATCTAAATTTGTTAATGGCGTCATGCCATTTACTGTATGAAACTGTATATACTGGGTTTTATTAAAGTTTAATGAAAGTCCATTTGTAGAGAACCACTTAATAATTTTCTGAAAGATATCATTTAAAATTTCATCAGTTAATTCCTGTTTGTCAGGCATGATAGCTATACTTGTATCATCAGAACTAAACAGTCTAGATCGCAAATTGTTGTGTGTATTACTCAAATGTTCAAATGTTTGTATAGTCTATGGGACTTAACTACGGGGTCATCAGTCCCTAAACTTACAAACTACTTATGAACTACTTACGAACTAGGACGGCACAAATATCCATGCCCGAGGGGGGATTCGAACCCCCGACCGTAGTGGCCGTTCAGACCGTGACTGGAGCGCCTCAGTATCGTCGGCCACCGCGGCCGGCTGTGTATTACTAGCAACTGGTTTCGGTTGTACAGGACCATCGCCTACCAAGAAGGTGCCAAAGGTCTGAAGATAGTTCTGTAGAACTGAAACTGGTTGCCAGTAATAAACGCAACAATTTGAGATGGAGGCAGTGTTATTTTAATTATTGAAAAATGTTAAGATCGCTGTTTAAAAAAAAAAGCTTAAAAAACATATAAACATTTACGATTCGAGGTTTATCGTATTCAGCAAACAGATAAAACCTAGAAGGACCATAAGGTGGCTTTTGACGTCATTCGAAGAAGTTGTTCCAGACAGAGCGCGCTCGTAGTTTGCGTGCAGTACTTGGAGGAAATGGTGAATGGTACAGTATTTTCCAGTCCCATCGACCGAACGGAGAAGCCACAGCTTGCGGTGTATGCGCCCTCGCATTGTCGTGCAATATAATGGGTGCTTTGCGCAGACAGTGGTACCACTTCTGTCGCAAAGCTGGTAGCAGGTGATGCTTTTAAAACGAACAATAATACTGTACATTGACGGTCTCCGTTTTCCTGTTTCGAAAACTATGTTTTTCTCCATTGTGCGCACGACGGTTACGTGGGACGGGCGATTCCATTTGCTCGGAAGTGAGGTAGGCACGTGAATAACGTGTGCTATCAGCGACAATAGTAGATTCCATTGCATAGTATCTCCACAGCTGTGTTGCCACTATTTAAGTTCCAACCCTTGTGTATGAAATATTGTTAACTCATGCTTCGTATTTTCAAAGTATGTATTTCATACGTGAGAAAATAACTATACATGCACGCTCACATTTCCTTCCCACATTCGTTGGTTGTATATTTGAAAGAAATAATTTGGACCGAAAAGTTCAAAATTTTGAAGTAACATAAGTTTTCAATAAAGCCCTGCTCGTCGATGCGATAGCATGGAATGGATAAAGTTAGGCGTGCGCGTGGCTCCACTGCTAGCTACCGGTTTCTGGCAGTTTGTGTTTCCAGTACCAGGCTCACAAACATCATTATCGGTGCTAAGTTAGCTGTGCGATTTGCCACTGCTGCCTTTAAATACGACAATCTTGACGGACTTCTATGCTGCGTGGTCCTCCATAACATCGTCTATATCTGTCAGAACTTTCACGTGACGGTTGCAACCAGCATCGTTCCCAAGTGACGCAGCGCGTCCAAATTTTTTGTAAATTCTCCAAAATGACCATGCCGACACTCCCAAGGCCCCAGTTTGACCTGTTTCAAACATGCGTATTTGACTGTAGGAAGTACAACTACGAGTGTGTCTCCGATGGCCAGACACCTGTTTGCTTCTCACGTTGATATCACACTTCACCTCAAGGCTGTAAGCATTCCCTATTGAAGGGTGACACAAAACTGGCGCTCTGACTTACGTCACTCTCCTGTCTATTGGTAGATGACGTTGAAACCAGTATCAGTACATCTGCCATCCCCTAGTGGCATTTGCTGTCATCGGATCGAAATCGACGACGTCCTTTTTTTCTCTCTTTTTCCTGGAAGGCTATGACCGGCAAATTATTCCACATATTTACACAATACACAAACAACAACAGACACAACAAGTTAGAAGCTATCCTTATTAGTGGCCTAAGGAAAAGTTGGTTAATTGTTTGAGTCTCAATACTGGATAAAGGAAAGAACTCATAGCTTTCTAGTCATCTGTCATGCTTGGAGGTGTCGTAAGAGAGCTGCTCCTGTCTTTTCATCACGCCTTGCCTTGATTCTTCTCAGCTGCTCGTTACTTGAAGACGATGAGCCTCAACACAAGTGATTATCTCAAACATGAGCACTCTAGTATCTGTCCCAGTTGTGAACATTAATTAATGAATCATCTTCATCTCTTAATTACGTCTGTAAATCCCTTCAACTGGATACTTATACCGACACTTATACCGACTGTGTGGCTATCTCTGGTTGTCGTAATTCCCTGTTAAAAGTAATAATCGAGAATGACGACAACATTCAGAGAGATAGGTACCACGTGATGACCGGTGGAGCCCTCCATATGATCTATAAATGCGAGAGCCCTTCCATCCACACTGGCCTCAGACGATGTAGCTTGTAAGTGGAGACGAAACGTCAGGATGCATGGACCACGGCCTCTCAGCCCTGAAGATTTACCTGAAGACAACGTTAGTTTGTTAGGATAGTTATAAATAATTTGTAAAGTAGACCTTCGGTAAGTCACTTCTGCTTCGCATTTTTAGTACTACTCGAAATTTAGAAATTTCTCCCTCTTCATTTGCATGTTGAATGGTAAAAGGAATGTAGAGTGATGGTACATGTTACCTGTCGCCATTAACCGTTCTGTGAACTGCGAAGTGTGTGAAAAAATGTAAATGTATCAGATTGCCATTTGAAATCCGAATTCAGGCACTTAATCCTTTGAGTCTTAACAAGTCAGAAATAAGAGAAATAAGTAATCTTCTAATAATTTTATTAGTTATTAGTTATTTTATTAGTCCCATAAGTAATGAATTGAAGAAACTTTTTTTAAAATAAAAATAATTGTTCTTTACTTAAGGTGGTTTTACTTCAATCATCTATGATTTCGAGAGATATTTTTAAAGAAATTTCTGACTTTTCCCAGTCACAATCTCGCATCATACCGTTACAATGCAATTTTGATCTGTGAGGTTCAGCGTTTCTTCCACAGTGTGCACAACAATGAGATCTTCCTTGTATTGGCATGTGTTCAGATCTGGTGTTTCTGAGTTGTTGAGACATTCACCGTGGTTTATAGTCTCTTTGGAAAAAACTTGTTAATGATAGTAGTTGGTGTCGTAGTAATAGAAAATGCACCATACAGTACAATCACGCATATAGATAAATCAGAAAAGGTACAGTGTATAACATTTTAATTGATTTTAAGTAATTACAGTTCATTCTACCACTTCCAAACAAGATACTTAGCTTTTCAACATTACGATGTCTGGGGGTTCTGCTCGCTGCAACATTATTCTCCAGGGGCGTAGTGGTAGAAATAAATACTCGGTATGTACAATTTTTCACTTCTTCTTTAATTTGAAATCAAACTGCCTCTCCACCAAAACATTACAAGTTCATGACGAACACAATTCACCACAATAACACAGACTGACATAGATTCCAAAGTACTTCAGAAGCGGCAAAACTCGAACTCCCCCACGCAAGGCGGTGAGGCAAATATATAACATCGACAATAATGATATTACATTATGCATTGTTCATAACAATTGAATATACTAATTTACAGTTACCAAACACACAAAGAAAACATTTCATGTACACAAAAATAATCACAATATAAAATTAAAACTATAAATACAATAATTTTTCATGGCACGTATTTTTTAAATTGAAATCTCTGATCTTTCTGTTGTCAACAAAGTGCGATGTTAAATGTCAATTAATTAGTTAATGAGTTCATCATACATGTTCCTAACATATATTGAACTATCAATTATCTTCGCAAATCTGAAAATAGGTTCAAAATCTCACGTCAGTCAATATATACAACGAAATACAATATACAAATCTCGACTATTACATTAATTAACACGATTAACTGATCAACACAACTTGTTTATGTGCCTAACATATATACAATGCTATTTATTTTCATTTCTTTTTTGTTTTTCACAAAAGTTTTTTATAATTCGTCTGTTTAAGTCTTTAAATAACATACTGTGACGAAACTATTGTTTATAGAACTGTCTGGAAAGAAAATATATGAATCTCTTAATTAATGAAATCTATCACTTGTTTTAACCACAGAATCGGCGAGACACTGTCCTACACTGATTCCTAGGCTGGGTATTTCGTTTGTAATGTCACACGCAGTATACATCACTTTTAAACCACACGATTCCGGGTCCAAAGCAGGCGGTATCGTAAGGAAACATTGAGATGAGAGGGCCAGCAGTATAGTCACAAGTGTTACCTGGAGTGTTGGTTGTGTGGAGGACATTGGAGTATAAATCATGCTGTCTAATTCCACCCGTCTGCAGTATTGCCGAGGTCACTGTGAATCAGTCAGTCCAAAGGCAACTTCAAATACACAATCGATGCTCACAGAAACTATCGATAAACATAAGAATGAATACGAAGTTGAATGCTTCAGAATGAAATGAGGATCGTATTTAGACGGTAAGGTGGTAAATTACAGTTTTATTACATTTTATTCATTATGAAGGATGTTCCGAAAAGAAATGGCCGGCCGCGGTGGCTGGGGGGACTGCGGCGCACCAGTCACAGTCTGCACGGCCGCTACGGTCGGGGGTTCAAATCCCCCCTCGGACATGGATGTTATTGTCGTCTTTACTATAACGTAGTTCATAAGTAGTTAGTAAGTTTAGGGACTGATGACACCACAGTTAAGTCCCTTAAGCTTAACAAACATATGAACATTTTTTGAAAGAAAAAAAAAATGTTTAGGCGATGTGAGTATTTAGTAAAAAGCTTAAAAGACTGCCAAATGGAGACTTTTACCGCTGATTCAATTACTATAGTCGATCTAATTTCAACAATGTTCACATTCAGATCAACCACTCAGCGGCGTAACTATGGGCGGAGGGGATGAGGGGGATAGAACCTCCCCCCCCCCCCCAGAACCCCAAAAACAGAGAGAGAAAGAGAGAGAGAGAGAGAGAGAGAAAGTAAAGGAAAAGAAATCGTATAACAGCAATCTGGTAAAGGTAAAGATTGGAACCTTGGGGTGTTTTACAATAAGCTTTCATTGGAAGGGAGTGAATTAGTGGTAGTCTGTCTGGAAACCGACTAAAATTTTGCTCGTCTATCCACCCCAACCAAAGCCAAGGCCTAGTTACGCCACTGCAACCACTGTTGCACTTTTTCTCGCCTTCAATTGTTCCCTGTTCACGTAGGTGGCCAGGTAATATGAGAAAATTATTTTTTCACAGAAATAGGTTGGCTTGGAGTAGCGAAGATATCAAACAGTAGAATACTTCTACCTTTAGCATTCACCTAGAAGCCAGGAACGTCTGACAACTGTGTTTATATGTGTATGTGTCAATGAGTGAATAACACACTGCCAGTTGCCGTCAGGTGCGCAGCGGCTGAGAAATTTCGTCTTACAAATTGTAATGTTCCATGTACGAAGTTTACTGTTGTATTGATATTCAAGGGCATTAGATAATTTTGAGATCAGGTTACATCCGGCGCGGAAATAATGATGCAAGTTGATATGATTTTTTTAACTTAACAGTTTCTCCAGTCAAATACAGCAGCATTGAACGAATCTCGTTTTATCGATAGAAGCTAATGAACTGATACTCTACCCTCAGCACATTATCTGCGCGATTAATTGAAAAGTATTCGATAATGCTATTATATTAATTTAAAACGTTTTGTTTGTCCGTTAATAGAGAGACGGAGCGAGAGAGAGAGAGGGAATTGGGGGAGTGGGAGGCAGGACCTCGGGAGCGCTTAATTTTTGCTACGCTTGTGAAACGCGTACATGCGTGACCGATAATGTAATTTAGTCGAGTTTCCAGCAGGCAATTTCATTTTAGTGAAAAATCACGCTGATTACTCCACCATATTTCGAGAGAAGGGGAAATAAATGGGATCAAACAAATGTGGCTGCACATCACGCAGATCTGCTGTCGAGACTGGTAACTACCGCCGCCGGTGCACGGCGCGCCGGAATGTCATTTCCAAAAGGAATCCGATTTAGGTTGCAGAAATGTGGCGAAAACGACCCAGAGATCGAATAATTTCATACCACTATTCCGTAGGAAATGTGAGATTTACGTAGCACGTCAGCTGGATGAGTGAGTCGTTGACAGTGCAGACTGTCAACCAGACAATCATTAACCTCACCATCATAAAATGAACCACGTACCAGAAATAAGTATACAATTCTGAGATTAAAATTAATACATAAAGCACGTGGTCATGAGATTTTTGTAGTATTACTTCTATAACAATCGTTACTTCATGGAGAAGATACTGACAAAAATGAAATCCATGAAAACATCAATTCGGATATCCTTCGTTTTAGAAGTACTTACGAAGCTTTCGTATTAACTCCAAGAATATACAGAACATCCATAAGATACAATGGCCTATTTTAATTCCAGTGCTACACTTAATCTTTGAGTACCAGTGGTCTCTGCCTGTAACCATCATTTGCTTAATTATGTTCGGATGGACCAGTGGCTTTCGCGTCAATCCACCGATGCTAGTGCAAAGCAGAGACATAAAGTGAAACTGGTAAATGTCCAGAAAAAACATTGGGTTAAACGGTGGTAGAGTAATTGACTCAGAAAATGTTGAAGAAAACGATAGGATTGACAGTTTTTTTCACTTCTGTTAGCTTAATGAAAAATCTTCATGATCATTGTGTGTTTGCTTCTGAGACGGTAAAAGGAGATTAAAAGTCTTTCACAAAGATCAGAAATCTGAAAAAAAATTTCAGCGCAGAGAATGTTACTACAGATGCAGAGCAGAAAGCATGTCTGCATTCATATGGAAGGACATATCTGTCTCTTTTCGATGATCCACAGCAGACAACATCAGTGTCTCGGAAACAAAAAGAATCGGTCAGTAATTGAGATCTCTTGTGATTCAGTACACCTTCCATATGGGGTATTCCGATACAGCAGACTTGCTGAAATATCTATATGAGAGTGATAGAAAAACCAAATCATGGTAGCTTGGAATTTTTTGTCATATGCTGGATGTCTCCACACTGTAAATACGTTTTTGTTGTTTCAAGACAGAAGCGATGGGACAACAGTGTCAGTGACGGAGTTCCGGATATACTGGTTCATGGACATATTGGTACAATTGGTACATCATTAAGAAGGTGCAAGAATCGAAATTCAGATAAAATCAAAAAGGAGGAGGTTGCTAAAATGTGCCCAGTAATGGTTTTTAGAGAGTTCTGTATTTTCTTTGAGCATGCTACTGGAATCCTCTCTCAACGCACAAAAGATCTAAATTTCTTCGAGATTTGATAATAACCAACCTTTGTCCTCATAGTGCATGACTTTCAAGCTATCATTTATGGAGCCCAACGGATGTCGTTGAATTTTTAGGTGTTTTGCCACTGTAGATAAGCAATTCTCTCTATTACCGTGCTCTTTAAACCGCACCTTAAAATTCCTTCCCGTTTGTTCTATTACTTCATTTCACAATCATTACACTTTATTTGGTATACACCCGAATTCCCCATCCAGTTCTCACCTGCATCAATCTTAAGCTTCAGCCTATGTTCTACTTTATTGTCTGTTCTAAAAGCGATTTTAATTTCTCTCGTTTTAAACGGTCTCGCCGATTTATAAGAGGCGGGTCCCGAGAATGGTATAAACCTATATTTATGCGAATTTTCTTCACGAGCGCCACCTAATGTAAATGTTTTCTGTGGTTGTAATACTGGTATCCGATTCAGTATCCACATTACTCTTGTGAGAACTAAGTCGAATAAAATAAAGAAAATTATTCATATTTTCTAAACATTTTCAGGAGTAGTATAATGCATATGGTTCCGAATGTTAATTGTATTGCATACTATGACAATATCTCCAAAGCTATAAAGAATTGAGGATAAAGACAAGTAGATGATTTCCTGTACACAGTTCTCATCGTTCATTCAAATCTCGAACTGTGTACAAACATGAACATCGTGAATTGAAAAGCTATCAAACTCTGCACTGCTTACAGAACAGATGGTATGATGAAAGTGCCACACGAAATTAGTAACCTTTCGTGGAAACGCTTTCTAGGGACTTTAATACCTAAGTGGTTCACTTTCAGTAACGGGTGTATTCCGGGTAGCCTCAATGCGACAACTGTTGCTGTCGTTGATATTATGACATAGCTGCCACACGACATCTGAGCGTACCCTTCAAGGGGGAATGTTTACACCCATAAGGCTCATAGTGATATCAACGAGTGAAGCAAACATGCGTCATGCTAAACCTTTCATGCTTTCTACAGTGAACTGAGAGAGTTGAAACGGTAAACTGAACACTCTCACACACAACCGTACACGATGTTTTGGTCGTCCACGCGTGATATTAATGTATATATTTTCAATTTTTTTCAAATTATTTGACTTTTAATTTTTTGCTGTAATCGATTTATAAAAACTTTGAACTACAGACTGTAAATTCTTCTTATGATCTATAGTGTGCATATTAGTTTTGTAACTTAACGCGATTAATTTTTTGAATTAAAATTGTACAGCATTTTTGTGGTAACGTCTGTTGTTATGAATGTAAAAACCTGTAATCTGGCCCAAATGCAGATTATATTTTAAGATATGTGAAATGTAAAAGAAGCCGCACTTCCCCGTTGCTGATATGGAAGGCGCCTAGGTTTGCAGTGGGCACAATAAGAGGCACTGTTACATGCAGCGTGGCTTAACAACGGTCAGTTAGTGGGTCGGAGCGTGTGTCTGTGACGAGGCGTAGAAGAGGCACAGTCTCACGGAAAAGTGATGGTTTTCTCTGCAGCAAGTGTGTTTAACATAACCTCGGATTCTCGGATAATGTCGGTTCCATAAGGGCATTGAATTTTCGGCACACTGTAAATTAACAGGGCCTTTTCACCTAAAACCAGGAACCGGGAACTGGTTAAAGAAGAAAACGTGCCAGCTAAGTCGCTGGCTTTCCTTCCTTTCGCTGGGAATGTCTCCTTAAAAATAGGAAGAATACTTAATAGTTATCAGGTGAAAGTGGTTTTCCGTCCACCATCTTTGTAACTTGTTGGGATCAGTAAAAGATGATTTGTTACTACGGAAGGCGAGAATTTATAAAATACCTTGCGAGTGTGGTATGGTCTATATAGGACAGACAACACGCACCGTGGAAGAACGTTGTACTTTACATCAACGTTGCACTCGCCTTCTGCAGCCCAGCAAGTCTGCAGTTGCAGAGCATTGTATTTCTAACGGACACAGAATGGAGTATGATAAAACATCATTTTTGGCCACAACAACATCCTTCTGGGACTCCATTATAAAAGAATCCGTTGAAATACAAATCGCGGAAAATCTGATGAACCGTGACAGCGGCTACCAGCTGAATAACGCGTGGAATCCCGTCATCTCCGAGATTTGTTCTAGACGATGACGCCAGAAGACTCGGATAAATGCGGCCAGCGGCACTATCGAAGACAGCTGATGCCTGCAGTGCCACCAGCGAGGGCGTTGCCACCGGGCGGTGTGCTTCTTCTGTCACCGTCACCGTGCCTTCGACCATGCCATATAAGTCGTCTCCATTGACACCTCGGTCGCAAGCAACCCACTTCCCCTCCGCACTCCCGACGATATTGATCATGCCTCCTCCTTCCTCCAGCAGCCCGTTGCTGACGCGGTCCATGCCCACATCCCCACCTGGGCGATTTGTCCTCTCCGTCCTACCCTTCCTCCACAGGCCGTCCTTCTCCTTCGCGAATCCCGTCGTCTGTACCACTCCTTCCTCCGGACCCGTGACCGGGACAAACTCCAACGCCACCGGAAAATCCAACGCCGCATCCTAAACCTCTTGCCCGCGAAGAAACGCTGGGACTGGCGCCAGACATGCACCCATCTCAACTCCTCCGAATACTGGCATGCCTTCCCCCGCCTTACTGGCAGTCACTCCTCCACTACCCGCTTCTCCATGATGACCGTCCTTTTCCTGACAACGCAAGTAAGGCAGAACACTTTGCCTCCTACCTCTCCGAAGTCTCATCCATTCCAGATGATCCCCTCTTTGACTATTCTCTCTTCTCGGACGTCCATAAGCGAACCGATACCTCCACTCCTCCGCTCGCCCCTGGCTTCCAGTACTTGGACCACATCCCCCCTCAGACCTGAACACACCCATTACCGCCCGTGACATAATTGACACTCTTCGGACTAAACGCAACACCGCCCCCGGGCATGACCGGCTGACCTACCGCCACCTCCGAGCCTGCCCCCCCTCCTTCCACCAAGCTCTTGCTACCTTATATAATGTCATCCTTTTCACCGGCTTTTACCCTGACCTGTGGAAGACCTCCTGTATTCTCATGTTCTTAAAACCTGATAAGCCCCCATCGCAGACCTCCTCCTACCGTCCCATCAGTCTTACCTCCGTGTTCAGAAAGGTCCTGGAAACCATCTTCTCCCATTGTATCCGTCAGCACCTCCATCTCCACCAGTTCTTCCCCCTTTCCCAATGTGGCTTCCGACCATCCTTCTCTGCCGATGACCAGCTCCTTCGCCTTACTCATCTCCTATCTGTCCAACTCAACTCCCGTCGCTCTGCAATTTTTGTCTCCCTTGATATCCAAAAAGCCTACGACTGTGTATGGCATTCCGGTCTCCTCTTCAAGCTCCAGTTCTACGCCCTTCCTATTAATTACGTCCGCCTCATTGCTTCCTTTCTCACCCACCGCCCCTCCTATGTACTGTCTGCAACTCCGACTCCCGTTTGTTCTACCCCTCTGACGGGGTGCCCCAAGGCTCCGTCCTCTCTCCTCTCCTTTATCTCATCTACTCCGCCGACATGGCCCAACCCGAGCCTCCCGTTTATCTTCTACAATATGCTGACGACACCGCCCTCGCCCCCCCCTTGCCCGCTCCCAGGTTTTGCTCCAGTCCCACCTCACCGAGTTTGCTTCATGGTGTAACCGGTGCCTCCTCTCAGTCAATCCTGACAACTCCCAGGCAATTATCATAGGTCGCACCACCCCCTCCTTCCGTCTCCACGATTTCTACCTTACCCTCCACAACCGCCCTATACGCCACACCCCACCCTGAAGTACCTTGGCCTCACTCTCGACCGTAACCTTTCCTGGACCCACCACCTCCGCACTGTCCGACAGAAAGCCCTCTCCCGCCTTAACCTCCTCAAACTTCTCACCGGCCAGACGTGGGGTCTCAGCCTCTCCACCATTCTCTACACCTACCGGTCCCTCATGCGTCCTGTCCTCTGCAGCTTCCATCTCGCCTGGATCTCCGCTCCCACATCCTACTATAAAACCCTTCAAGTCCTCGAGCGTCACGCCCTTCGCCTCGCCTACCGCATCCGGCTCCCTTCCCCCACGCGGTTCCTGTATGACCTGATCCCGTTTCCCCAACTCCTCGAATATCTCCAGCATATCCGTATCCTCTATACCAACCGTAAAATAGACTCCCACAACCCCCTGGTCCACCCCATCCGTACCAACCCTGGGCCTCTGCCACGCCTCTACCGCATTATACCCCCTTCCCTTCATCTACACACCCTCCATGTCATTTCCCAGGGTAATTTCTGCCGCCTCCCCTCCATGATGACGTCCTCCGTTCTGACATATACCCGTCCTACCAGCTCTGATCCCCCACCCATAGATAAAGTGCCCCCTCTCGCCCCCCTCCCCTTCCAATTCCCGGCTTGGCTACCCCCTCCCTGCCCTGGAGTCCCTACGGCTCCTCCCTGCCCCCCCCCCCCTTAACGGGGTCCTGGACCGACAGTTTTAACAGTGCTACGTCAAGTGTTGTGTGCTGTGCTCCAGTGAAATGTATGTTTTTTAACTGCGTCCACCGCAACCAGACAAGTGTCGCCCCGTGTACTTTAATTAGTGTCTTCGTGTACTCGCCGTCCTGTGTTCTTGCCGTCCCACATTGTTTTTTTAGGTCACCGTGGCTCATCATTTTTAAGTAACTAAATGTGGTTTTAATCGTCTGTCTATTGTAATGTACTCCAAACTGTTGTCTATGTCACTTTATCTCTGTTGTTTTATCTCCTGTTATGTATTTTAATTCTCCGCTCATATATGTATTTTTACTCTCGGCTGAAGAGCAGCCCATAGTGCTGCTGCCAGCCTACCGGTGTACTCCTGGTATAAAACACAATAAAAGAAAATAAAGCGTCGTCGTCAGTCCTTGTTGGCTCACCTGAAGGTGACTGGCAGGCGTCCAGTTGAAATATCATGGAATGAAGTTTACGAAGACCGGCTGCAAACCCTAAATCTTTTTGAACACACTGTAAATAGTTGTACGACGTCAGGAAGAGCATATTGTGCCATACAGCAGGAATAACGTCTGTCGATTGTTATGCCCCAAGTGACACAGTAACGTAATTGCTCGTCCACAGCACAGGATACTTAACAAGTTTATGTACTTTGAGATCTGTTTTGACGATGGACCAATAAGAAACTAATGCATTTATTTGAAATAATCATTCAATTGAACTAAAATTTGCTGCACTGTAACGGTCCTATCGTAGTGTCCTGTATAAAATGCTAATGATAAACAATAATCCTTCTTAGATCAAATTAATAACTTGAAGTGCCTGTCTTCGTGTTTGGGGAAATAAAAATAAAACTATTTTCGCTCCATCATTAATTCAAAATATTTCACAATAAATTCCGAATAAATAATGAAATTATCAAATAATTCAATTATATGTCAATAAATTTCAATGTCAATAGGCTTGCAGTAGCAAAGTTTCACAAGTTCCTTATTTTTGCCAGTGTTCAACTGTGCTGGTACAGCACTGTTTCCTTTCATTTGTCTGAGATGCATTTAACAACAGTAATATTCACTGAAAATTATAAAGGTTGAAAATGTTCTAAAGTATTTTGATAAATAGTTCACGTTGATTAACACTGCAATGGTCGCGTCACTTGGTCGCGTTGTATCTGTGAGATACAGGGTCAACATCTGCACCGTTAGCTTTAATTAACCACAGATGTTGCAGTGAATAAGTGAACAGAACAAGGGAATAACACATAAGTATTACAATAGCAGCAACTTAAGGTATATTTTATGAAAATTAACAATAGAATGCTTAGTTCCGCTGACGCGAGATGTGCCTATTTCGGGAAGGTGTACCTGTGAGAACATACGCGACCATTGTAGTGTTAATATAATGCAAAACAGTAGCAAGTTTGTTGTAGCAGTTTAAGGACGATCTCTATGAAACTTCCTGGCAGATTACATTTGTGTGCCGGGATTCGAACCTGAGACATTTGCCTTTCGCGTGCAAACGTTCTATCGTCTGAGTTATCCTGGCACGCTTTGCGGTCTATCCTTACGACTTTCCTTCTGCTTGTACCTCGCCTCCTAGTTGCCCGCAGAAGGCAGAGGTCCCATGTTCCAATCCCAGTTACGGAACATAATTTTAATTTGCCAGGAAGTTTCATATCAGCGCACACTCCGCAACATAGCGACATCCCTTAGGCTGTGGCTATGCCATGTATCCACCATATCCTTCTTTCCAGGAGGGCTAGTTCTGCAAGGTTTGCAGGACAACTTTTGTGAAGTTTGGGAAGTAGGAGAGGAGGTACTGACAGAAATAAAGTTTTAGGAAGGACCGTGGTACGTCCCGGGATAGCGCAGACTGCAGAGTGAGGAGTTTCATTCTGTCCATCTCTATATTTCGAGAAAATCTATCAGTAAGATAACGTATAGTATATTTTAACCATAAACTCTTCTGTTCAAAGTTAAATGCCTGTGGGACGTTTCTTTTCCTTAGGTACAAGCACGGTTACATAAAAAAATCCCATAACGGGTTGCTACCTTGCATTCACTTTTGAATGTTCAAATGTTTGTCAAACTTTAGGGACTTAACTGCAGGGTCATCAGTCCCTAAACTTACAAACTACTTATGAACTACCTTAAACACGACACAAACATCAATACCGGAGGGGGGGATTCGAACCTCCGACGGGGAACGCTCTCATGCATCGGAACATAGCGTCTCAATGCGATCGGCCGCTCCGCCGCGGCGAACACTTTTGACCAAGATTTATCGTGGGGTTTAGAGTGACTGCTGCCAACAGTCATGCCGCAGTGGATACACTAGTTTCCATTAGATCATCGAAGCACTAACCCGCTTGGCTACCACTTGGATGGGTTACCGCCCGGGTCTGCCGAATGCTCTTGGCAAGCGGGTTGCACTCAGCCCTTGAGAGGCCAACTGAGGAGCTACACGACTGAGAAGTAGCGGCTCCGGTCACGAAAACTGACAAAATGGCCGGCAGTGTGGGGCGCTGACCACGTCCCCCTCCATACCTCATCCGTTGACGCCTTCGGGCAGAGGATGACAAGGAGGTCAGTCAGTAGCCATTGGACCTCTCGAGGTCTGTCAGACGGAGAGGCTGACTGGGCTTATTACACACGGTAATCGAGTCGTTGTGACAGGACTAATCCATGGATACCTTGGGACAGGACTAAGCCAGGAGACACATGCAGGATACAAGTCCGCGAAGATCGTCTTTTTGTAAGGGCTGTAGTGGCAGATCATAAAGCTACCACAGAGCAACTAAAAGGGTTCGTGACCCCGCAAGTGCACCACGAAATGTTGCCAACCAATTACTAGCAGTGCGGTATTGGGCCAGGTAACTGTAGTGCATCTTCCACTCACACCAACATCATCGAAGTTGACGGCTCCACTGGAATCGTCAAAGGATCGCATGGCAGGCTATGGTTTTCAGCAAGGAAAGCAGGTTCTGGTCGCTCGTACCTACAGCTTGATTATAGCGAGCATTCTGTCGTAGACTGCATTCACCAAGACACATTGTCCCAACCTCTGGCCTTATGGTCTGTGTTAAGATAAGTTAAAACTTTCGTTCAGCTTTGGCGTTGTGGAGAGAACGCTGACCGGCACTCGATGCGTGCAGTATGTTTTACGCCCCATTCCTTCGCCATTGTTGCTACAGGAAGGCGATGTGTTGTATGAATGCGCAGTTTCGCGGCGAGTCATGCTGATAAAATTCTCTCGGGCTTCCAGCCGCGTCAAGAGGTTTCATATCCACGAGCGATCGGCCGAAATCTCCTCGGCCATTGTCAAGTGGTGACTGTCTTTTTCATTGCTGCTGCCGTCCTTATATACCAGTGCGGCTTACTGTGACGTCACTGGTGCTCAGCCGAATTGCCATATCAGGCAATGTTTTGGCCACGTACCTGCCCCGCCCGCTTCAACCGTCTGATGGCCGGGTCCCAAGCTGCGCTCAGCTGTAAGCCGCCGTCTTTATTAAGAGATTTTTCAGATATTTAGATTTTGATAGCCTCCTTTATTGCGCTCTTCTGGTAATGACCTATCCTCGAACGCAATGCGATGTTTGTTTTCTAGATCGTGCTACGCAATTGCTGATTACTCGGGAGAGCGTAGGCGAAGACATCTTTCATCTTCAATACAACGCTGTTCTATATTGCGCACTGTCTGTTCGATGTAGAACTGTCCACATCCACACGGTATCTTGTACACACCTGGCGTTCTTGACAATAGAGGAACTTATTGGTCTTAAAGGACTTCGGAATGACCCTCTTATCGTAGTCTTGCCAGCCGACAAGGGCAGTGTAGCGGTTATTATGGAACGAGCCAACTACGACGCAAAGATTCGGGGGATACTGAAGGAAGAGACACACTAAAAATTACCGAAGGGCCCAACATCGAAAATCCAGAGGAAGACGTCCGAACTTCTCAAACTGTCTTCAGTGGAATAAAGTTGCATTAAAAATCTCCTTCCACAGGCACCTCAACCTTATATGGCCTCCCAAAGGTTCACAAAATGAACACTCCTAGACCTTAGAACGCCAGGTATGTACAACAAACTGTGTGGGTGTGGACTGATCTACATCTGACAGACAGTGAGTAATATGAACAGCGCTCTGTTGGACATGAAAGATGTCTCCGCCTACGTTATCCGAGAAATCAGCAATGCGTAACACGCTCTGGAAAACAAACATCGCATAGCGTTCGAGAATACATCAGACATTACCAGAAAGAAATTCTTTCTGGTATAGCATAATATAAGAGGCTATCGAAATCATAATATCTAAAAAATCTCTTAATAAAGACGGCGGCTTGCAGCTGAACACAGCTTGGGACCCGGCCATCGGACGGTTAAAGCGGGCGCGGCAGGTACCCGGCTAAAACATTGCCTTATATGGTGATGCGGATGAGCACCAGTGACGTCACAGGAAGCCGCGCAGGTATATAAGGACGGCAGCAGCAATCATAAGACAGTCACCAATTGACAATGGCCGATGATATTTCGGCCAAAAACTCGTGGATATCAAACTACTTCACGCGGCTGGAAGCCCGAAAGCATTTTATCAGGCGATGTGTTGTTCCAACAGGACAATGCTCGGCCACACACTGCATGCGAACCTCAACGTGCTCTTCGAGACGTGCAGCAACTTCTCTGGCCTGCACGAGCTCTGAAAGTTTCTACAGTGGAGCATGTGTGGGATGTCAACCTCACATCCAAATTGTCAATCCAGAACTCTGACAGAACTATGTGAATCGTTCGAGCAGGCGTATGATTGTATGGATGCTAAAGTCCACGCCTACATCGCTGATCGTGGAGACTACACAATTTCTACGAGGGTGAGTCAGAGTCAGTAAATGAGGAGCAATCTGAGGTAGACACGCCAGTAGTTTGTTTACAAGCCTGAAATTGATTTACTTTTCAGCTGATACCACGTGTATATGTAAACACTCGTCCGATTATTCGAGAAGGTTTTAAAAGCTTGGAGCTTGAAATTTCTGCGGCAGCATTTGCATCATCTAAATGCTGCAACCTACAAGATGGATGTGTCTTAGTGGTAGAGAAATAAGCCTACACAACACGCAGTAATGGTGTGTATACCTTAGTTTGCGACTTATTTACTGACTCACCCTTGTAATATGGATGGTGCACCATGCATCGACACCTGGCCCCGCTAGTACCTCATAGCTATTGTTTTTTAATACATTCATTTAATGTACTCCATATGACCTATGTCAACAAGAAGTCTTGAGTGAATTGGGTGTAGTAATTTTTATTTCCGGCGTAGTATTTATATGTCACACACACAAACATTCCACACGAATCAGTTTACGCAATTCTGAATACCAGATTGCAATACAAATGCAATTTTTCACTTGTAATTCTAATATCCGTTTATGGTTCCTTTGCTTGTAATGTTAAAAGTTGTTTCTTGCCGAGTTTCTGTAGATTTTTATGAGCATGATAGTAAAAAATATGGCGATATCTTTTGATTTTATTTTAAGCTTACATTATGTATACCGCCATGTAGTGCTTAGTATGTGACCTTAGTTTTAAGCTGATAACTCTATCTATTGGACAGACGATCAATGAAGAAGGCCAGGCGACGTTATATGGGTTTTGTTTTCACAGATTATCCAATAATTTCTGAAGTTATTGAATGTGAATCATTGTCTTGAGACTTGTAAAAAAGTAGGAGGCGAGGTACTGGCGGAAGTAAAGTTGTGAGGCGGCATCGTGAGTCGTGTCGGGATAGCACAGTCGGTAGTGCGCTTGCCCGCGATAGGCAAAGGTCCCAGGTTCGAGTCCCGGTTCCGGCACGCAATTTTAATTTGCAAGGAAGTTTCAATAAATGAAAATATTTTAATTAAACCATTCATCAAACGTTTTATTAAAAACAGAAAAATGTCGTTGTATTAAAAGAAAGACATACAGATTAATATAAGTTAGGAAAATATACAGGTCATAGTAGAAGAATAAACGTTAAGAGAAGGAAATTTAAGTTGGACATTTTATCAAATAATAATAACAACAAAGGGAGGATGAAAATGTACTGTTTGGATACGATTTTATTTAAAAGGACAACTCCCCTGTGGCGGTCTTTCACGCGGTTTCAAATTGCGTGGACTGAATGCAATATAATCGCACTTGTAACTGCATTAGAGAAATGCGTAATGAAACATTAATATCCAAGTATTGACATCGAATTTCCATGTGAAGTAGCGGCTTCTCTTTGGCGTATTTCTTCTCTAAATTACATGTCTGTACATTACATTCGTTATATAACGGAAAATAGATCTCACATAATTTACTATTGTAACAAAAGTCTCAATCAGTTTAAAATGTTTCTTTTCTTTATTTTTGTAAGTGCCAAATGACTCCTTATTATGGCAAAAATCTCTATAACCACCAGTGCACACACCAGGCTAAGATACGTTACAAAATTGTTCAAATGTTTGTAAATCTGTCGGACCACACTGCGTGGTCATCAGCCCGTAGCTTACAAACTAATGAAACTAAGGTAAACTAATCCAAGGACAACATACACACTGATTCCCCAGGGTGGACTCGAACCTCCGAAGGCGAGCAACCGTGCGCTCCACAGCGAGGCGACTTAGACCGCTCGGCTACTCCACCGCGGCGATACTTTATAGTACATAGAAAGTTACCTTCAGTGCGCAAATCAAATACTACTTTTCAGTAAACTGTACCATGTTGGACGGTTCCCCGATAATGGGTATTGTATTAGAAGCCGGCACACAATGGTAGTGAAAGTGTTGCGCATGCTAACAGCCACGGTACTCCGTATCTCTCTGCTGGTGTCTCAGACTTCCCTCCATGCTAATTTCGTCAGGATTCGGGGAATTCCGCAGACACGGCGAGTTTACAAGCGGTGTTTACACACAGTTTTAATTAAGACAGCTTCCTGCTCCATTTCTCCGATAATTGGTGCCATTCCTGGTACCGTCGTAAATGCTTCACTGACGTCCCATGCAAACGATACTGAGTCCGAAGGACGACTGACAGGGAAGGTGTTGAATATGCATACCACTTTTTATGGCGCGTTTCCAGGCCGACTGTGATGAAGGAATACTTCATAATATGCACAAGAGAGAAAAAAAAAATAGAGGAAAGCATACACCACGAAGGATGTATACAAATTGATCAAATTGATACTCATACACGTATCGAGACGGAAATGCAAAATGGTGTTCTAGGACGAAGGACGAATGAATGTGGCACAATTTGACCGAGTAGCTGGCGGGGAAATTAAAAACTCGACGAATTTCATCCCGTGTGTTCATTTGAACAATACGTACTCAGACGTTACTGTCATACCGCCTCATTGCTCCATCTAAACGATTTTGCCAATTTCTCTTACCTTGCTCATGTTTTTCTCACTTGTATTAGTATTGTTTGCAACCTTCAATATAAATTGATTTAACTTGAGCATTATCATGTGATTTCATGGCTGACTGGCGAGGGCAAAGAAGTAGAAACAGAGATGGCGAGTTTGTGTTTTCTTATATTCTATTCCCTTTTCTTTTTATTCATGTCACACTCCCATGTTTCCCATCACAGCGTGAGCGAAGGAGTGGTTGAGCATAGTTGAACCAGTAGGGGTACTTTAGCATGATGGTGGCGGTAGTTTCAGAGTTTTTCGCTTTTTGTGTAGGCAGCTAGTGGTGCAAAGAGTTTAGCAAGCTTTGCTGCTGGTCGATGGTAGGCAGGTGGATTCGCGAACAAGTAAAAGGAAGGTGCCCAGTTGACTGCACCTGCCTCCGCCAATCAGGGCGCGTCTTCTTGGCGTGGTTCGAATTGGCGGACGGTTGAGGTAGAGGGGAGCCATCTTTAGGAGAGTTGGAAGGAGACCATCGAGATGTACAGACACGGGTGCTGCTTGGTGCGCAGAATTCTCCAGAATGTGGTAAGGGACGCGGCACAAGAGATAATTAAAGTCATAAGTGGGGAAGTGGAATTTAATTTACTAAAATGTCTTTAGGCAAATTTAGGACTCAGTTTTCATATTTCTCAGTGAATTGTATTTGTATTTCATTGTGTTGAGCTAGTGGCCCCCATTTTCTTCATACTTGTTTGGTGGTTATGCACCTACAAGTGCTTCCGATTGTTCTTTACAAGTGTGCGACAGTTACAAGTAACTATTCAGATGTTAAAGGTGAGAATATAGGGGTCATTCGTTTTTAAAGTAATCGTAAATTTTGTTCTGTATATTGCGTCCACAAGCCCACTTACTGTTCGACCAGCAGGATTAGTTTGAGTAGTAAATGTATAGAGCTTTGCGCTAATCATGCAATGATGATTTGCATGTTTTATGTCCGTTTGTGTGCAGATTTCCTACCCCCATCCTCACCCACCATGTGTGACACTGAATAGTGTAGAGAGTAGTTAAAAGCAGTAGGAGGCTAGTTGAGCAATATTTATAGCAAATTGTCTCAAAAGAAAAATATCAAATTGTTTTTTTTTTTTTTTTTTTTTTTTTTTTTTAAGTAATATTTGGGTCACAGTGTTTTATTATAAGGGAATTAAACTGTTTCTTTACCATAAAAAATCAACTAATTTCAATACTTACTAGTTCCTGTAATGATTACGTAAAATAAACCCTTTATGATTAAATTTTGTGTCAGAATAACTGATTTACCCCTCAGCTTCTCCTTCAATGCTCCCCATTTTGGACGGGAAACAAAGGGATCTCACAATCATTATGAGGATTGAAATTGGTATTTGTTCGAACTTACCCTGGGGGTTTAAAACTAGACGTGTCCTTTCTTGAGGTGGATGTGTACTGGTTCCGTTCATTCTAAACAAAAAATGCGTTATCCGTTGCGCGCCATTTTATTTATCAAGTTTAATCAAGGCGGTATGTTCATTTGGACATAGACCGAAATAAGTGTGAACCAGTATATATATCCATACTCAGGATAAAGCCTACGCGAAATTACCAAGCCCATTTCATACTGTGTATGGAAGCCCTTCCTGTCAGTTGAACAGCGCTTGGGTAGGCCCACCCAGTGGTAGGAGAAAAAAGGAGGTTAAACTGTAAAGAACAAAAAATAACTAAAGAAATAAGATAAGAGGGTACGTCACAGTACTTCGTGCAGAAAATATATGCAGAGTAATGAAAACAGTGAATAACACCACCGTCAGCTGTATTTTCATATTGTCGTTTACTTGCAACCAGTTTCGATACTCCATGCCATCGTCATTAGGCGCTTAAAATAGGGCAAACTCCGTTTTCCTACATTAAAAAACATCAAAAACCACTGGTTTCGCACAATCATGGAACCTAACAGGAACTCACTGTTAGGTTCCATGATTGTGCGACACCAGTTGTTTTTAATGCAACAAAGTGCAGTTTGACCTATTTTAAGGGCCTGATGATGGTCTATTGAAACTGGTTGCCAGTAAATGACAAGTAAATATAGCTGACGGTGGTATTACACTCCTGGCCATTAAAATTGCTACACCACTTAGATGACGTGCTACAGACGCGAAATTTAACCGTCAGACGAAGATACTGTGATATGCAAATGATTAGCTTTTCAGAGCATTCACACACGGTTGGCGCCGGTGCCGACACTTACAACGTCGTGACATCAGGAATGTTTCCAACCGATTTCTCATACACAAGCAGCAGTTGACCGGCGTTGCCTGGCGATGCCTCGTGTAATGATGAGAAATGCGTACCATCAGGACTTTGATAAAGGTCAGATCTTAGCCTGTCACGATTGCGGTTTATCGTATCGCGACATTGCTACTCGCGTTGGTCGAGATCCAATGACAGAATATAGAATCGGTGGGTTCAGGAGGGCAATACGGAACTCCGTGCTGGATCCCAACGGCCTTGTGTCACTAGCAGTCGAGATGACAGGCATTTTATCCGCATGGCTGTAACGGATCGTGCAGCCACGTCTCGATCGCCGAGTCAACGAGGATGTTTTCAAGACAAGAACCATCTGCACGAACAGTTCAACGACGTTTGCAGCAGCATGGACTATCAGCTCGGAGACCATGGCTGCGGTTACCCCTGACGCTGCATCACAGACAGAAGCGCCTGCGGTGGTGTATACAACGACGAATCTGGGTGCACGAATGGTAAAACGTCATTATTTCGGATGAATCCAGGTTCTGTTTACAATATTATGATGGTAGCCATGTTTGGCGACATCGCTGTGAACGCACATTGGAAGCATATCACCCGGCGTGATGGTATGAGGTGCAATTTGTTACACGTCTCGGTCACCTCTTCTTCGCATCGACGGCACTTTTGAAAAGTGGCCGTTACATTTCAGATGTGTTACGACCCGAGGCTCTACTCTTGGTACCTACCGAACTGTTAAACTACCCACAGCCACGTTGTTATCATTAAGTTATGTCAACACTGATGACAGTTATGGTGAAACATATGCTCACCTGTACTTTAAGTAAATTATTTGTTTTATTCTATTACTTTCAATGGAATAAGATGCAGATTACACAAATTATTTAATATTGTCTCTTGAATAAATAGTTGTTTATAACGCTGAATCTTGAAAATACGGCTGTTTTTACATTTATTTCGGGATTATTTATATCTTTTGAAGTTTTACTAATGCTTGGCAATAAAAATTAAATAAACTGCTTGGTTAGTTATATAGAAAAGTAATTATAAATAAACATTACTCCTACGACGCCTTCCACCACTAGGAGTGCTAGTGTCGTTGCAGCTGTCAGATGGTAAGAACTTTCACAGCAGTGAGTGTCGCGACTGTGTGTATTAGACTGTGCCTCACGCAGTCACAGGGTCCGGGCAGCGGAGCATCCGCGTAATTTCTACGTAAAACCATTGCATGATCGCAAGGTCGGGAGTTGGGTGCACAGTAGACCATACTACTGCCGCTATGTTGTTTAATCAGATGCTGACTTCGGAGGGAGATGCTTCTAACAAAATGGTCTGCCCATACATTTGGCAGCACTTTTACAAAATCCAGACGGCTGACACACTCGTTGGCGGAGTCGAGTCTGGCCCAGGCATTAGATAGCCAGCCAAGTCGCCTGGTCTGCCAGTATCCGATTACTCTGTGTGGGGTGCCATCAGTGTATCGCAACAACCATCATAGTATTAAAAAAAGGTTGAAAAGTTGCAGAGAAATTTATTTTATTTCTATTAGATGACATGTTGCGGCTACATTCGGGCCACCTCCGGATCTAATATATATACAGGGTGTCTCACTCTACTGTTTCACCCCAGATATCTCTGAAACTACAAGAGATATTGAACAAACACTTTCACGGTCATGAACGTACGGCAGGGTCTTATGAAAGTAGGTACTATGAGACACTCTAAAACGTGAAGATATATTATTTTCAACACAAACTTATGCTTTTTTTAAGGTATACCGAATATTATTTCTTAATCAATCGATAGAATGAAAAATCACAAGAATAATGGCGTAGGTTGCATCGCGATGCGTCAATTACATCCGGAGAAACTGCGAAGCGAAGCTGACGTTTGAATCACATGAGGCGCGCTGTTAGCGCGTGTCCGAGACTCAAACGTGAGTCTCGCCTTGAGTCTCGGTTACACGTTAGCAGCGCGTCTCATGTGTTTCAAACGTCAGCTTCGCTTCGCAGTTTCTCCGGATGTAATTGACGCATCGCGATGCAACCTACGCCATTATTCTTGTGATTTTTCATCCTATCGATTGATTAAGAAATAATATGCGGTATCCATTTTAAAAAAAGCATAAGTTTGTGTAGAAAATAATATTTCTTCACGTTTTAGTGTATCTCATAGTACCTACTTTCATAAGCCCCTGCCGTATGTTCATTACCGTAAAAGTAGTTTTTTCCAATATCTCTTGTAGTTTCAGAGATATCTGGGGTGAAACAGTTGAGTGGGACACGATAGAGAGAGAGAGAGAGAGAGAGAGAGAGAGAGACAGAGAGAGACATAGAGGGTGAATCACCTAACACGTGCACCGCAAATATTGCGAAAACCGAAAGTGTGATTGGTGGGCGGTTTTCACAGAATGGATTGGCAATCAGAGGCTCGTACTTTTAGCCAACAACCAGATTGTAATATTACTTAGAAAGTGTATTTTTAGTAACAATATTGTTAATCAAAATATCCACGGGTTTACTGCCGGTCTATAGTGTCCAACGGGCCCGGTGGACACTATAGACCGGCAGTACAGCCGTGGATATTTTGATTATCAAATACACCGGGAGAAACTGAAGAATCACAACTATATAGTTTTTAAATGGAACAATGGTTGTTTCTATCATGCATTGGAATTTTTGACACCAGCTGTGTACAAAGAATTTTGAATGACATTTTTATCACGCTTAATTTGGCAGCTACAGCCATTCAAAATTTCGGGGGCGGAGGCCATGACAATGTCGCTGACTGGCTGGTGGTCATGAGATAGTGGGCCGTGCCTCAGGGGCTAACCACTCAGCCAGTCAGATACACTGTCGTAGCCTCCGCCCCCGAAATTTTGAATGATTATAGCTGTCAAATTAAACGTGATAAAAGTATCATTCAAAATTCTTTGTACACTAGCTGGTATCAAACACTCGTGCATGATAGAAACAACCATTTTTCCGTTTGAAAAATTGTATGTTTCCATAAGAAATACACTTTATAGGTACTTTTACAGTCAGTTTATTGGCTAACATTACGAGTCCTTGACTGCCAATCTATTCTGTGAAAACCGCACATCAATCGCACTTTCGGTTTCCGCAATATTTGAGTTGCAAGTATTAGGTAATTCACCCTATATATTACCATAACGACAGTTTATATACCATAACCACAATTTATATAAAAGATATCGTAATTTTTCAAATTTTGTATCCACAACAATTTGGAAAATATATAAATGACTCCACGATACATACGTTCAACGCGCTGGGTGTCTTCGGCCGCGATGTAGTATACAGTTGAAAAGTGTTTTTACATCATAACAACCATTAAATGAAAAAATAAAATACAATAAAATTCTTCTGGACATCGGACCACAACGTCAATATACAGTATGTGATCAAAAGTATCCGGATACCTGGCTGAAAATGATTTACATGTTCATGGCGCCCTCCATCGGTAATGCTGGAAATCAATATGATTACTGCTTCCACTGTCAAAGGCATACGTTCAATCAGGTGGCGAAAGGTATTTTGGGGAATGGCAGCTCATTATTCACGGATTGTTGCACTGAAGAGAGGTATCGACGTAGGTCGGCGTCCCCTGGTACGAAGTAGGCGTTATCTCAAACATCTTAGAACTCTGTGCAGTCCAGTCCATTACAGGGATGTTATTGTCGTGTAAACACGCCGCCAGAAGCAGTGCATTATTAACAGGTGCCCTGTTGAAAAATGCAAATCGCCATCCCCGAATCGCTCTTTAACAGTGGAAAGCAAGAAGGTGCTTTAAAATTCAATGTAGGCCTATGCTGTGGTAGTTGCACGCTAAACAACGTAAGGTGCAAGCCCCTACATTAAAAACATGACCGCACCATAACACCACCACCTCCAAATTTTGTTGGCTGTGTGTAGGTGAGCATTCTCCTACAACTTTAAAATCTACTATACTTGACGGATCTCAATCTTCCAGACTTCCTCCTATTCCATTAACTGAAATTCGCTTTGAAAGGAAAGAGGACAATAATCCTGACATGCAAGGGAGCCGGCCTCAGCGATCTGCTGCGCGCCAGTAACAGTCTGCACGGCCGCTAAGGTCGGGGGTTAGAATCCTCCCTCGGGCATGGATGTTTGTGTCGTGTTTAGTGTAAGGTAGTTCATAATTAGTTTGTAAATTTAGGGATTGATGACCACGCAGTTAAGTCCCTTAAACTTAACAAACATCTGAACATCTCATACAAGGAAATGCACATCCTAATTGTATGACACACACCATGAGGCTTTTGTACACTATCGGAAAGGAAGATTTTTGTGCTAAGTTTTCAGGACTCAGCGGTGCATGGTTATAGGAGGTGACTATTTAGAAGGACATTAGGGTAATTATATTTCTGTAAACTTTTTATTTTATTTTATTTTATTTTATTTTATTTTATTTTATTTTATTTTATTTTATTTTATTTTATTTTCTTTTTCTTTTTTTTTCTTTTGGGAAAACAGCGATCTTATGGAAAGTATTTATAAATAAAATCAGTCACGAATCGCAAAAATGATAAATGATATTTTTTGCGATTTGTAACTTTTTATTTATAAATAATAACTATATTTCACAGTTCGACATTTCCTCTGGGAGGCGACCTGTAAGCATTTTGCAACTGATTAGATTATAAATCGAATGTCTTGATCGCAATTTTATGTATTTACTAGCTGGTACCCGACGCGTTGCTGCCGCAGAAGTAATAAATGTGCAAACAACATTTGATATTTGAAAGTGTTTGCTTGTTTAGTTACAAAGTTTTCTTACAATCAGATAAACGCTATGGCAGCGCATAAAATACGAACATGCGGTCAAATATAACTGTTGTTTCCAATTTTCCATTAGTCCATCTTCCCCTTACCCCTCTCTCTGTTCACCTGCTCCTCCCCCCTCCCCCCGTCTCCTACTGCCCCTTTCTCTGTCCATTTTCTCCTCCCTCTTCCTCTGTTCATCTCCTTTCACCTGTCTGTCACCATCTCCCCTCTCTCATTCTCCTCCTCTCCCGTCTCTCATTCTCCTCCTCTCCCCTCTCTCTCTGTCCGTCTCCCCCCTCCCCTTTCTGTCCGTCTCCTCCTCCACCTACTCCTCTCCTTCACATATATGAAAACATACATATATGCACCAATGGCATGGTGACCAAACGGTGTCAAAGTCGTAAAGTACCCTCCGCCATGCTATATTCACTGGCTTTCCGATTTTTATAATCTCCTTCATGAAAACGTACATTGAAGTGTTGACTTTCATGGTGATCCGTCATACAATTAGGATGTGTGTTGAAACGTACTCTCCAGCATGCAGCTACAGAGGCTTAAGAAAGGTAGCCTATGTATTAATTCTGGGTATAAGTTATCTCCATTTCACATTTCATTCAATTCTCTTCAGCCGTTTAATCGTGATGAGTAACAAATCAAAATGTTCAAATGTTTGTAAAGCTTATGGGACTTAACTACGGGGTCATCTGTCCCTAAACTTACAAACTACTTATGAACTACTTACGAACTAGGACGGCACAAATATCCATGCCCGAGGGGGGATTCGAACCCCCGACCGTAGTGGCCGTGCAGACCGTGACTGAAGCGCCTCAGTCTCCTCGGCCACCGCGGCCGGCGATGAGTAACAAACGTGTTAACCCACAGTAAGGTACCCTCCGCCATGCAGCGTGCGGTGGCTACCTAAAGGTAGCACATGGGTTAATGCAGGGTATAAGCTATCTGCATTCCAAATCTATCGAGCTGTTTTAGTGTGAAGAGAAACAGACGCATTAACACGCTGAAATGGCTGGACGGATACGAATGAAATTTGGAACAGAGATAGCCTATGCCCTGATTAATACATAGGATACCTTTCGTAAGCCACCGTATGGTGTGTGACGGAGGGTAACTTACAGTGTGTTATTGTAATGCACCCTCCGCCATGCATCACATAAAGTTAATTTTAGTATTCCTGCAACCTTCGCGCGAGTGCAAGAACTGAGTGGACAAAGTTTTATCGGAATCGGATGTACAGTATGGACGTGCATAAAAAACAAACAAACATTAATTTTTTACATTAGATAGTAGCTGTACCCGACATGCTTTACAATGCCATAGGTGATAGGTTCTTGCATGTTTCCCTGTCCGGTCACTAAAATAATTATCCTCGGAAAGCGAATATTTCATTGCGAACATCAGCACATTACGCCGCCGGAGACTTGACGCCTGGAGGATACGCAACCCGAACGATCGGTATGTTGCACACGACGCTACATTATGCCTGTAATCATTAAATATCTTTAAATCAATAAAAATGTTGATCCGATTGCCACCAAACGTCACAGGTACACCCTCTGGGCGAATATGAATATTGTATAATGACGTCATCAAAATCGCTCCAGCCGTTTTCGAGTTTATAGAGGACATACATTTCATTTATATATATATGGAGATCACTAGTTTCGCCTCATCGCTGAGCCAATCTAAAATGCAGAAAATAACCATATTATACTTAAAACAGTGTAAAGTACACAAGAATAGATAAATTCAGTAAACATTTGCCAAAAGGCAATGTAATCACACAAAAACGTCGTCAATAGCTTTATATTCCAACAAACAGCATTTTAAATTTTTAAAATTTTTTGTGAAAGTTCAATACATTGGAAACCAATCACAGTTACAAATCCTGCTGATTGTAACCTTACTTGTTGTGCACGATTAAAATGTAAAATTGAGAGATACTGATTAAAATCGTCTTCCAACTGTATGACTGTCTTGAACTACATACTCTTTAAAGTTGACTCAACTTTTGTATAAATCGGAAAAAATATTTTCCGCAGATGACTGGGTAATATGATGGCTGATGTTGAACTGCAAGGCAGTTGACAGGCCAGTCGTCTTCCAAAGGCATAGTTCAAATGTTTGTAGAACTTATGGGACTTAACTTCGGGGGTATCAGTTCCTAAGCTTACAAACTACTTATGAACTAGCTACAACTAAGGACGGCACAAATATCAATGCCCTAGGGGGGATTCCAACCCCCGACCGTAGTGGCCGTGCAGACCGTGACTGGAGCGCCTCAGTCTCCTCGGCCACCGCGGCCGGCTAAAGGTATAGTAACTTAATGATCTGGTAGGTCGCGTTGCAGTACAAGATCTCATAATTTTTTTAGAAATATTGCAGGTGGCATTGCCGTACATTGTGTATTGCATGAAGATAATCCGAGAAGATTGTAAATTCCTTTCTCTCTCTTTATCATGGAATTGTTGGAATAAAGTAATGAATGGATACAAAATTATTTCATATGTATAAAGTGTAATTATTATGACAACAAAACAAAAAATGTTCAAATATTTGTAAATCTATCGGACCAAACTGCGTTGTCATCTGTCCGTAGCTTACAAACTACTTAAACTAAGGTAAACTAACCTAAGGACAAACAAACACACACCCATGCCCCAGGGAGGACTCGAACCTCTGAGGGCGAGCAATCGCACGCTCCGCAGCGAAGCGCCTTAGACCGCTTGGCTACTCCACCGTGGCAACAACAAAACATGATGGTTTTGGATGATTAAATTGCCTTTTTGGAAATGTTTACGGAATTGACGTACATGGTATGTATGTAACAAATTGTAAGAAAGTTTTCGATCTGTTCTTGTGTACTTAATACTGTTTTATGTATAATATGGTTATTTTCTGTATTTTAGATTTGAGAATGGCTAAGAGATGAGGCGAAAGTAGTAATCATAATAAGTAAAAATTACGATCAAGACATTAGATTTATAATGTGAACAGTTGAGAACAGTTCATAGATGATTTACGTTAACGTCACAGATTTTTGTCAGAGGTTATATAATGTGCGTAAGTTGTTCACATTGATGTTGGTTTGCTGGTTGGAATTACGAGGTACGTCCAGAAAATAAGTTCCGTTTGTTTATATAAAACAAACGTGCACAGATACAGAAAACAATATCTACAAAAATCTACACCTGTTAAACTACTTTTCTACATAGCTGCCGAAATTTTGTAGGCAATTGTCATAGCGTGGCACAAGTTTCTGTGTGCCTTCTTCATAGAAGGTTGCCACCTGTGTATTCAGCCGTGTAGTAGCGTGTCCTTTCAGCTCGTCATCATCGTTGAAATGTTGACCACCAACGACAGATTTTTAGATGTAAGAAGAGGTGAAAGTGGCTAGGAGTGAGGCCCGGGAAGTACGGATGTACGGATGATGATCGAACACGTCCCAGTGAAATTCCCGGAAGAGTTGTTTGGTCACATTCACCACATGAGGTCTGGCACTATCGTGCAAACAAACACAACTTTTTGATGGAAATCCTCTTCTTACACGTAAAATTTGTCCTGTCAACACTTCAACGATGACGAGCTGAAAGAACATGCTACCACATGACTGAAGAAGGCATACAGAAACGTGTGCCACGCTATGACAAGTGCCTACAAAATTTCGGCAGCTATGTAGAAAAGTAGTTTAACAGTTGTAGATTTTTGTACAATAAATATTTTTTCTGTATCTGTATACGTTTGTCCTATATAACCAAACGGAATTTACTTTCTGGACGTACCTCGTATAAAGATAAATATCGGAATACTTCCTGGGAGAACACGGGTGGTTTTCGGACGAGACACATTCCTTAAAATGATGGAAAATACATCATACAATATATGTAAACACTCGTTAGGAGCGGCTACTAATAACTCCACAATGCCCCATTAACTGAAAGATATTCAGGAAAAAATAACACAGGATACTCCACAGAAAAGAAAAAAAAATCCGCAAACTTGGGTGGGATTAGCGACGTCCGGCTGAGCAAGCAAATCTACCGGAGGCACGCCGCGCAAACAAACAGCTGTTGACGCAGCGCCCAAGTTACTGCCGGCGCCGACCTCTGTGAGTGCTCCCTGTGTACACAGCAGCTGGAGAGAGAGAGAGAGAGAGAGAGAGAGAGAGAGAGAGAGAGTGAGTGAGAGGGGCGGAAGAGGTGGAGAGAGAGAGACAGAGCGCTTGGCGCTCCGCTGGGCGGGTATAGCTGTGTGCGACGCGGCGCGCAGTGCAGCCAGTTAGGAGCGGGCATCAGTTGCAGGGTGCAGCGCACAGTGGTCCACGTGCCGATGGTCCCTGAGCGGCTGCGGTCGCCGCGCCTGATTCACGGCTTTGTCGGCACCCGCCTGTGCGTTGCCCGGCAACGCTGCTGCAGACGGACTGCGATGGCCGCTGCGGCCGTCCGTGCACACTTGCAGACAGTGGCGACGCGTCCTATGTGTCCACTGGTTCAGTGAGCCCCCGGAAAAAAGCTCGTCATGAAAAAAAGTAAATAAATAAAACAATCAAAATATTCACGGGTGTACTGCCGGTCTACAGTGTCCAACGGGCACAATATTTCGGCGATCATACATGTCGCCACCATCAGGTGAACTGACGGACTGAGCTCCTGGAAACGCGCCGGCGCGGAGATCCGCACGCTACAGCGGCTCGAAGGGAACTAGGTTCTAGCCATTGAAAAGAAAATACGAATACTACGAACAAATGGAGGGAGTCGCCATGACCGTCCGCGGTAGTAGAGCGGTCTGCGGCGCGTCTGTCACGTTCTGCACGGCCACTACGGTCGGGGGTTCGAATCCCCCCTCGGGCATGGATATTTGTGCCGTCATTAGTATAAGCTAGTTCGTAAGTAGTTTGTAAGTTTAGGGACTGATGACCCCGTAGTTAAGTCCCATAAGCTCTACATACATTTGAATTTGGAGTCGCCATGGGTAGCCCACTCTCCCCTGTGGTCGCAAATTTGTACATGGAGAATTTCTAGGAGGAAGCACTGGCGTCATCTGAATTGAAACCTACTTGCTTTTTCCGTTACGTGGACGACACTTTCGTCATCTGGCCACATGGTATGGATAAACCCCTTCACTTCCTTTACACATCTGAACTCCATAAACATCAAATTCACGATGGAGACTGAAACAGAGGGTAAACTGCCGTTCCTTGGCATCTTGGTCAAGAGAAGAACTGATGGCAAGCTGGGTCATGGTGTGTATCAGAAGACAACGCACTCTGATCTGTATCTACACGCAGACAGCTGTCACCGCCCTTCACAGAGGAATGGGGTGCTTAAAACTCTAGTACATAGGGCGCGCACTATCTAAGACGCAGAGAGTCTACCCCAGGAATTGCAACACCTGAGGAATGTATTCCGAAAAAATGTGTACTCAGAGTGGCAGATTCAGCGGGTTCTCCGCCCAACCACTACAGCACAACTTGCGGAAACGGTAGAAAACACGAGGGAGGAGGTAGGCACTGCGTTTATTCCATACATCGGCGCACTCTCGTGGAAGGTCGCCCGCATTTTGAAGAAACGCCAGGTTGGAACTGTCCTTTGTCCGCCAAATAAAATTTTTGCACTGGTGGGGAGCGCCAAAGATGATCTCAGTTTGAGGAAGGCCGGCGTGTACCAGATTTCGTGTCAGTGTGGTAAGTCATTGGACAGACGATGCGTACCGTCGAGGATCGATGCCTTGAACACCAGAGGCACACACAATTGATGTATCCGAGCAAGTCGGCGGTCGCTGTTGTTTGTCGGAGAATCATGCGATGGAGTATGAACGCACTAGGATTCTGGTACAGACGTTGAGATAATGGGACTGCGTCATCAGTGAGGCCATTGACATTCGCACAAGTGACGACCTCATAAACCGTGACTGTGGCTATAATCTTAGCAAATCTTGGGAACCAGCGATTGGGTTAATTAAGAGTAAATCTAGCAAACGTAACGTAGTGTCGACCACGGCGGACAGAGCCCTAACATCGACGTAATCTCAGACGCCGTCGCAATCGGTTCCACTGCGCGATCACGGCGGGGCGCGGACCACAAAGGGGTCGCTCCGCGGGCCGAGGGTATTTAAATCGCCCACTACCGGGCTAGAAACCAGTTCCCTCCGAGCTGCCGTAGCGTGTGGATCTCCGTCACGGTGCGTTTTCGGAGCTCAGTCCGTCAGTTCACCTGATGATGACGAGATATATGACCGCCGAAATATTGTGCTCGTTGGACACTGTAGACCGGTAGTACACCCGTGGATAATTTGATAATCAAATACACCCAGAAAAACTCAAGAATCTAAAAATTGTTTTTCAACTATCATACTTCGTTTCGTTCTTCTATCAGGTCAATTTATATGTACATTCAAAGTATTTTTATAGCATAAGAAACGTTTTACGTCTTGGAGACAACACGCGAGTCGTAGTGCAGCTGCTTAATACAGGCGCCAGTGGCCGCAGCGTTGCAATGCGAATGCGCGGCTGAGGTTCAAATTCTCTTCTGAACCGCCAGGAGGCAGCATATTGATGCTCCCGCGGCAGGGAGGTGTGAGGGGAAACGCCGCCCGCTTTGGCGTTGCAGCTGGCAGAGACTCCAGCTCCTGGATACTCGAGCTCTGGCGGTTACGCACGAACAGTCTCGAAGCAAGATAATGGAGCGACTGCGCACCTCGTCTTGCGCATATCTTCCATGAAGGCAACATCCGGTCTTTTTATTTGTTTTTGGCGCATAGTAGATTAATCAAACACACGTCATATTTGGTAAAATACCTTATAATAGTAAATTAAACAGGCATCAACTGTAAAAGCCTTCACATGGTCCGACTATGAATAAAAATGAAGTCACCACTCCCCACCTAGGAAGAATGGTCATCTGCTTATCGGCATCGCACTGCGCTGTAGAAAGTAGTGGTTTCGAGATCGACTGCAAGCAATGTTTTTGTAAACCCAATCTTCTTTTTAATAGATACTGGAAGAACAATTACTTTTGTATTGTTACTTGCCACATATCTTGGGACTTTTTGCAAATATGTCGCGATTTTGAAGGTAAATGACTTTTATATTTTTCGTTGTAACAAATCAAATATTTAACTTTTTGAAATGAGGTGGGGGAGAATAGCCTTTGCGCATGCGTAAGGTTAGGAGTGGGTGCTGCTTACAGTATCAAATGACCCGAAGGTCGCTTGTGTCTTCATGCTAACAGATTCATATCGTTACAGTCACTTAACAGTGTCTACATCTACATGGGATACTCTGCAAATCACATTTAAGTGCCTGGCAGAGGGTTCATCGAACCACCGTTATACTATTTATCTCCCGTTCCATTCTAGAATAGCGCGCGGGAAGAAAGAACACCTTAATCTCTCCGTTCGAGCTCTGATTTCTCGTAGTTTATTCTGATGATCATTTCTACCTATGTAAGTGGCAGTATATTTTCGCATTCGGAGGAGAATGTTAGTGATTGGAGTTTCATGAGTAGCCCACCCAGTAGCGATAAGCGCCGTAGTTGTATTGATTCCCATCCCAGATTTTGTATATTTCCGTAACGCTGTCTCCCCTGTATCGTGACAATACGAAACGAGCTGCCCTTCTTTAGACTCTTTCGATGTCCTCCGTCATACCTACCTGATAAGAATCCCACACTGGGCAGCAATACTCCAAAAATGGACGGACAAGCGTAGTGTGTGCAGTTTCTTTTGTAGTTCTGCCAATAAAACGCAGTGTCTGGTTCGCCTTTCCCACGACATTTCTACGTGTTGTTTCCAATTTAAGTCTGAAGTAATAGTAATTCCTAGGTATTTTGTGGAGTTTACGGCCTTCACTTTTGATTGATTTATCTTGTAAACAAAGTTTAACGGATTTCTTTTCGTACTCATGTGGACGACTTCACACTTCTCATTATTTAGAGTCAATTGCCAATTTTTACACCATATTGATATTCAGATCGTTCTGCAGTTGGTTTTGATCTTCAGACGATTTTACTAGACGGTAAATGACGGAGTCATCTGCAAACAATCTAATAGAGTTACTTAGATTTACCCCTAAATCGTTTATGTAAATAAGAAACAGCAGAGGACCAATAACACTAACCTGTGGAACGCCCGATATCACTTCTGTTTTAGTTGATGCCTTACCATCGATTACTACGAACTGTGTCCTCTCTGACAGGAAATCCCCTATCCAGTCGCAAATTTGTGGCGATATACCATAACCACGCAATTTGATTAAAAGCCGTTTGTGAGGTACAGTGTCAAAAGCCTTCTGGAAATCAAGAAATACGGAATCGATTTGCGAATCCTTGTCGATAGCGCCCATCACTTCGTGTGAATAAAGAGCTATTTTTAGAACATATTTTTAGAAAAAAGAAGATGGACAGAGAGAGAAGGGTAGGAGAGGTACTAATTCCAGGCAGGAATAAATAAATAAATACCCGGGAAACGCCGGGTTTTCAGCTAGTTCATAATATTTGAATACAGGATATGTTCCAGTACCCTGCTGCAAATTGACGTCAGGCCTGTAGTTTAGTGGGTTACTCCTACTGCCTTTCTTAAATATAGGTGTGACCTGTGCAACTTTCCAATCTTTTGGTACAGATCCTTCTTTGAGAGAGCCGTTGTATATGGCTGTTAAGTAAGGAGCTATCGCTTCATCATAATCAGATAGAAATCTAATGGGTATACGGTCAGGACCAGAAGACTTGTTCTTGTTAAGTGATTTTAGTTGCTGCACTACTCCGATGATATGTACTTCTACGTTACTCATTAGGGCATCTGTTCGTAAGTCAAAATCTGGAATACTGGTTTCGTCTTCTTTGGTGAATGAGTTTCTAAAAGCTATGTTTAGTAATTCTGCTTTAGTAGCGCTGTCATCGGCAGGGTCGTCATTACAATCACGTAGTGAGGGTTTTGTTTGTGTTTTTCTCCTAGTATATTTGGGTTTTCAGTCAAATTTCGAGAAAGAGTTTCGTTGTGATAAGTATTGTAAGCATCTCGCATTGAGATACTCGCTAAATTACGTGCTTCTGTGTAGGATCGCCGATCCTGGGGATTTTGTGTTCGTTTAAATTTAGCATGCCTTTTCCTTTGCTTTTGCAACAGTTCAAATGTTTGTTAAGCTTAAGGGACTTAACTACGGGGTCATCAGTCCCTAAACTTATGAACTACTTACAACTAAGGACGGCACAAATATCCATGCCCGAGGGGGGATTCGAACCCCCGACCGTAGTGGCCGTGCAGACCGTGACTGAAGCGCCTCAGTCCCCTCGGCCACCGCGGCCGGCTTTTGCATCAGTGTCCTGTTTTGTGTACCAAGGGGGATCACCTCCTTCTTTTATTCATTTATTTGGTATAAAACTGTCAGTTTCTGTCGATACCAATTCTTTGAGTTTGAGCCACATCTGGTTTACAACTACGTTTAGTGTTAGAAACGAGAGGAAGCTGACTTTCAAGAAACAATGTATATCATTTCTATCTGCTTTCCAGAACCAACATCCTTTTCGTTTATTTTTGGTAAATTGGTGACATTCGATACTCAATCTCGCTACGACAGCTCTGTGTTCACTAATACCTGTATCCGTTTTGATGCTCGTTATGAGCTCAGGATTATTTGTTGCTAAGAGTTCAAGCGTGTTTTCACATCTATTTACAATTCTACTTGGATAATGTTCAAATGTTCAAATGTTTGTAGAGCTTATGGGACTTTAACTACGGGGTCATCAGTCCCTAAACTTACAAACTACTTATGAACTAGCTACAACTAAGGACGGCACAAATATCCATGCCCGAGGGGGGATTCGAACCCCCGACCGTAGTGGCCGTGCAGACCGTGACTGAAACGCCTCAATCCCCTCGGCCACCGAGGCCGGCCTTGGATAATGAACTTCGTCCAACATTGGATTGCATTGCTTCACCTACCGCTTAATGTGGAAAGGTTGACGGGGGATGTACCACCCGCTGCTACATCAGATCAGTGTTGGCAGTATGTGGAAGCTCCATGGATTGCTCTGTCCAACAACGCTGTGCGCCGGCAGTGATTATGAACCCGCTAGTCCTTAGTTGTTATTGTTTCCTGTCCAACGATTTGTCGTTTCTGCATAATTTGACACTTGCTGTTTCGTATCGAAACAAGACATTCTTAGCATCTTTTATTCATTGCCGAGTCGTGTAGCAGTGGTTTTAGCCAGCATCAGCATCAATCCTCAATGGAAATTTCATCATGCTCGTCACTTCACAATTTTCAATCATCTGATCTTTGTACACCGTATTACCCTCAAATACGTTTGGCTGTGATATCTCCAGTCCTCCATGTTGACAGCATTTCGATGACCGGGATTTTCCTTGAACGTCTCAATGTTGCGGCATCAAGCTATAGAAAAATTGTCCCTAATCTGAAGTTATCAATTCGTCCAGAGATTGTAATTAATTATATTCCACGAAGCTATTAATGTTCGGAAAGCTGAAAGGTGAAAAGAGTATATAGAGAGGCTTTACGAAGGAAATGAAGTTATAGGCAATATTGTAGGAAGGGGACAAGAAGTAGACGAGGATGAAATAGGAGATACTATACTGAGAGATGCATTTGACAGAGCACTGAAAGACCTAAGTCGAAACAATGCCCCTGGAGTAGATGACATTGCCTCAGAGCTACTGAAGTCTCTGGGAGAACCAGCCATGACAAAACTGATTCACTGGAGTGTAGGAATTACTTTAAGAAAAATGTAATAATCCACATTCCAAAGAAAGCAGGCGCAGACAGGTGTGAAAAACTACAGAACCATCAGTTCAATAAGTCGTTGTTGCAGAATATTAACACGACTTATTTACAGAAGGATAAGCTGGTAAAAGCCGATCTCGGAGAAGTCAGTTTGGGTTCAGGAGAAATGTAGGAACACGGGAGGCAATACTCACTTTACGGCTTATCCTAGAAGATAGATTAAGAAAAGGGAAACCTACTTTTCTAGCTTTGCAGAGGACTTACGACAATGTTGATTGGAATAAACTCGTTCAAGTTCTGAAGCAAGGAGGAGTAAAGTATAGGGAGCGAAAGGTTATTTACAACTTGTACAAAAACCAGACAGCGGTTGTCAGAGTTGAAGGGCATGAATGGCATGCAAGGGTTGTGAAGGGAGTAAGACAGGGTTGTAGCCTTTCACAAATGTTATTCAATTTGCACATTGAGCAAGCTATAAAGGGAAGCAAGGAGAAATTTGGAGAAGGAGTTAAAGTTCAGGCTGAAGAAATAAAAACATTGCGTTCTGTCGATGACATTGTAATTCTGTCATAGACAGTAAAGGACCTGGAAGAGCAGTTGAACGAAATGGAAAGTGTGCTGAAAGGTGCATATAAGATGAACATTAACAAGAGGAAAACATGGGTAATGGAGTGCTGTCTAAGAAAATCAGGTGATGCTGAAGGAATCAGCTTAGGTAACGATACAATACACGAAGTAGATGAGTTTTGTTACTTGGGCAGTAGAATAACAAATGATCGTCGCAGTACAGAGGATATAAAATGCAGAATAGCAATGGGTTGAAAAATGATCTTGAAAAAGAGAATTTTTGTTAACACCGAACATTAATTAAAGCATAAGGAAGTGCTTTCCGAAGGCATTTGCTTGGAGTGTTGCATTGTATTGGAGTGAAACATGGACGATAAACAGTGCGGATAGGAAGAGGATCGAGGCTTTTGAAATGCGGTGCTACAGAAGAATGCTGAAGATTAGGTGGGTGGATCGGTAACTAATGAGGAGGTTCTGTGCAGAATTGTGGAGAAAAGGAATTTCTGGCATACCTTACCTAAAAGAACGGATCTATAGGTAGGACACATTCTTAGACATCAAGGAATTGTGAATTTAGCATTGGAGGGAAGTGTGTGAGGTAAAAACCCTAGAGGAAGACCAAGAGATGGATACAGTAAGCAGATTCAGACAGATGTGGGTTGCCGTTCTTATGTGAAGTTGAAGAGGCTTGCTCAGGATGGGGAGTTGTGGAGAGCTGCATCAAACCAGTCTCCGGACTGAAGACCAGAACAACACTAATTGTAGTTTAGGTGTGCACAGGTAACACGCGCAATGGTTCTTACGGACAATACAACACAGGTCGATCACGGTGGAGAGGTCGAGCGGTCTAAGGAGCCTTGCTGCGGAGCTCACGGTTGCTCGTCATTGCAAGTTCGGATCCTCTCTTGGACGTATGTGTGTGTGTGTGTGTGTGTGTGTGTGTGTGTGTGTTGTTTTTAGATTAGTTCAACTTAGTTTAAATAGTTTCTAGGTACTAATAACCAAGGAAGTTAACTCCCTTGATTCACAAATATTAAAAAATGAAAAATTTTAAAAATTATTAAAAAATAAAAATTACAAACACAGATCGAGAAAAAGACATCAGTGTTGACCTGTGAGGAAGCTAGAAGACGAAAATGCGTTGTCTAGCAGTCCGCTGTTCCGTAATTGAAACTTATGCCTGCCGATTCCTAGTTTCTGTATCAATTGACAGTTACTGTTTTCCATGAAAATATGAAGTAAAGCCCGTGATCTCTATCTAAATTAAAGATCACAGGCTTGACTTCAATATTTTCATCCGAAGCATATTTTCCCAGGAAACAATGAAGTGGTATTACTTCTTGATATATCCATTTTCCCCCCCAAAAAATAATACCACTTCAAATTTCAGCCCATTATTCTGTGCTTCCCTGACTGATTCAACTCTTCAGAACTGCTACGGATATCTTTCCATTCTGAAACCAGTAACAGTTCTTGAGTCTGTAGGATTTATTTATTACGTTCCATTTCATCGGAAATGGATGTACATTGAAACGTTGTTGAAGCGCGTTTATGTGTTCTATTTGACTTACATGGCGATTTTGATATTAACTTTGTCAGTATTAACTCTGACCGTAGTATGTTATTAAGGTTATATTCTCTTCTGTTATAGGTACTGTGAGAGTTGTAACCCCTGAGGAAAGTCTTCCTGTGCTTGCTGTAGGACATTGTGGCTGAGGTAAGTGTCGGTCTTAATTGATTACGGGTGGCGTGAAGCACCATTTCCTGCAACGTATCTGTAACAATTCATGCATACCACACACGTTATAATTTGGGCCCTAGCACATTTTGATCCATTTCGCGTAACCTTGCGCTGATTTAAAGTCGTACTACTAAGTGAATCAAAGGTGCTCGATTCCTCGATTTCCATATTAATACAATATAATTCAGTTTTCGGGTCTTGCGACAACAATTCGTGATGCCAAAAACGTACAGTACCACTCTTTTAGTAGTTTTGATAATTCTGCTATTGTTCTGGCAATACTAAATAAACCACATTTTATTTGAGACTTTTGTTTCAGCTCATCTGTGTTACCACTTCCTAAAATATTTGCAAGTAGTTCAAAACCCGTTTTGCTCGAGTATTTATTTATTCCATAGTCGGACTACTTTCCCGTTCTCTTTTCTTGTTTGTCTCGGTTTAAAGTCCAAGTGTGTAAATTTTTTTGAAGATCGGAATAAAAAAGTAGAGTGGTGGAGTTGAAGTCGGTACTTAACGTATCCTCCGCCATGCACCAATTGATTTGTATCTAACACAAACACACAGACAAACATACGGACACTTATACAGACAGTAATAACGAATGTATGTGTGAATATTTATTACAGTACCGTGAACAAATTCGGAGTAAATTGTTCGTGAACTTCCCAATTTTCTAGATATAAAAGTCCAACAATGATAATAGTCTTAGTACCCGTTTTATGACGTCACAGCTCCTGATGTATGCCTCGTACTTCTTACCCCTACAGCAATTGATATCTCACGGTAAGGAGTATGAGCACCAAATTTGGTGTAATTGGTCCGGTGGTGGAGAAGGAGATGTGCAACATTTTCGAGTCATGCAGCAATTTTTCAAGCATTTCATTGTTTATGGCGTCATATCTCGTGAAGTATTTATTGCGCAGTGATTATACCTATAACTTTCGCGAAAGTCATATCTCGTGAAGTATTTATTGCGCAGTGATTATACCTATAACTTTCGCGAAAGTGCAGAAAATATGTTGACAAAGTATCGTCGGAATCAGATGAACAGTACGGAAGTGCAAAAAGAAATAAACCATCATACAAACATTCATTTTTATATATTATATTCCTCCAGAAACACGCTGTATATAGTGGAAGTTTGAAATTTATTTGGGTGCAATTAATGTTTCTCTTAACGCATCGTACGTCGAAAACTATATAATTATTTGAAATACATTTTCTTATATAAATTTTTCAATTGTTCTAAAACGATGGTAAAATTTTAAATATTGATAAAACAATTTATTTGAAAATGACTTCAAAGGTTACCATTCCATAAAACAAATAATAAATATTTAAATACTTTTAATATTGATGACCTATATCTTTCGTATTCATATCTTGCCAGACTTTAATACTTCCATATGTTTTCAGCATTTAAGTCCCAAAAAACACTGTTTTTACAAGTCTGTAAATATCTACCTCGTAACAAGTATTCACTTTAATGTGTCTGTCACCTAGAAAATTTTCTAAAATTCACGCATTTCTAGAGATCTGCAACGGCTCCAAGCATATGAAAATATCTGTTATTCACTTCGATTAGAGTGTAATTTCGTTTTGACAATGCCGAAGTTTTTCTAAGAGTGAAAATTGCCACTTTCAAGATTGGCAGGCAGGCTCCGATTAATTTATTGCTGGCAGTGACAGGCCCAGGCATCTGTCATTGAAATATCAACTAAATATTTCTATTTGGGTTAACTTTCCAACTCTGATGCCTACGCAGTCACTGTTTTCTAGACGGGAACGATTCTCCCGTCAAAACTGAAAGATATGGTTCGCAAAGCTCGAATAGCAATTCTTAACAAATACTGTGTGGAGAGGCAGAGACGCGTGTAGTCTCTGCGGAAACTTGGCACAACTCGGGGCGACAGCCGCGGTGGAAGAAGAGATCAGAGACTGGCGCCTAGCGGCTGGGTTCGCGTGAGCACACAGGCCCACACAGGGGCTGCGCTGTCTCTGTGAGGTCGTAAATCGAGTAGGCAGGCGCGCGCCGCCGCTTTATTGTAGTCGTAAATAAAAACTTTTAGTACGTGAGCCCGCGGCAGCGGTATGCTAACGCAGCATACGGAAGATGCGCCCAGCTACAGGACTTCCTAAGTAGTAGAACCCGGCACACTATCTTCAAATACATGTGAAAATGAAACGGCATGTAGAGGGGACAAAAATATTTAATTTTTGTCATTGGATTTATTTCAGTGCACTGAAATTCGTAAAATTAAGGCTGTTAATGTCAACAGATTGTGTCTGTTCTGTGGAACATGTCTGAAAAGAACGGACACCATATAAGTAATTGATTTCAGACCTTTATCAAACTACTTCTTGATGAGATCCTCGAAAAATGTTGACAGGAAAGACGTTTATCGCTTACTACTTTTCCAATGCTCTACACCTAATGAATTCGTCATGACTCTACGATTTATCATTGCGACAATCATATATATTATGTCTTATCAGTGATTTTCATATGTATTATTTCTGATGAGTAATGTTTTATGGGTATGCCATATCTCCGGTATTACTCATCCAAAATTAATGAGTGAGGTATCATTTTGAAGGTGTCGTTCTGCTCTAATGACGAAAATTACACAATTTAAAGTTATTGTTTTCACAAAAAAATTTATTTCGAAAAATTGTGTACTGTTTGGACAATGTAAGTTGATACCAGGCGATCGATAGTAAATGGAACATGTATTTACGATTGCTCCCATCAGTCACAGCGCATAGTATCAACTTAGTTTGCGTGGCCGATATAAAACCAATGTAGAATGTGTCATCTATTGACAATCTATTTAACATTAACGACAGATCTTGCAGTTCAAAAATGTTCAAATGTTTGTATAGCTTATGGGACTTAACTACGGGTTCATCAGTCCCTTAACTTACAATCTACTTATGAACTAGCTAACACTAAGGACGGCACAAAGATCCATGCCTGAGGGGGGATTTGAACCCCCGACCGTAGTGGCCGTGCAGACCGTGACTAGCGCGCCGCAGTCCCCTCGGCCACCGCGGCCGGCGATCTTGCAGTTGTTTAGATTCTTGTGCAATATAATTATTATCTTTTATACATATGTACTTGCATCTGCCTTTTCTCCTTTACTATCTTACCGTTCTTGATCGATCAGGATAGAGTGGGAATTATTCGCACAGGGAGCGGGACGTTCTACAGGCAATAAGCAAACGTAGCACTGAATGTAGGCCTACATTACAAATTGTATTAGAATGTGACACGTAGGTCACAATATACAACGCAATAAAGGTTCACGATGAAAAACCACCCTACCAGGAATGAGGCTTTTCTTTTAAATTAGATCTTCGCTATTAACTATGCACGACACATTTTGGTGATGGTATGAGCATATGCCACTAAATATACTTTCAAAAATATAGCATAATGAGACCTGTAGTTCAGAAGTCAGGATGTCATAAATGATAGTCATGAAAAACTGCTGCAAAACGCACCAGACATTATAATGTTTTTCTTATAAAGGCATTTTAATTTAATGACTGAGCCATCATCATTGTCTTACGTATAAAATATTTTATTTATAACGTCGGTTCGCCCCAAGCTGTCGTCACAGTTAAAAAGCTTACGAAACAATGTTCATTCAGTAATAGCGATTTGCTACTGATCTAGGCAAGTTTATTTATTTTCTTACGCCGTTAATACTAATTCCATTCACAACACAGTTCGCATACGGTTTCCTAATACTTCGCTGTATGTAACCGGAACGTAATATTATTGTAACAAACATTGATCAGGAGATTCAAGGTCATATGGATAGACCTGTGTGAAAGCGAAAGTACACGCAAAAATTCTGTGCAGATGCAAGTGAAACTGAAAGTGTGAGGGGGGAAAAGGAAATGGACGGAGAGGGGGAGGGGAGAAGATGAACTAACCTAAAAAGGAAATATATGTCCGGGCAGTATAGAGCACAGAGGCTAGTTTGAAATGATGGCGTAATATGGAGCAATCGGACAGGAAGAGCAACATTCTGTATATCTTCGTTGATGAATCTGTCATGTACGAGAAGTTTCATCGTTGGAAAGCTATATTAATCGACAGAAGTATAGGAAACTGCAGGGAAATGCTGATTAGTAGTACAATAGTTGTGAAGTGCTGCTTAATATTGTCACGTCAATAAAGCATCTAAACGTAATTTTACAGATATTATGGAACTCTGTCACATATAAAGCAGACCTCCTATTGAACACCAGTTTGACCCGTTCTTACTGCTAGAGTGACTCGTATCTACACCAGGGAAGAGAAGAAAATAACTCATGGCCGTTTTGCTAGAGCTGTTAACAATAAACTTACAGAAAATGACACTAGTAAGGAGGTGGATAGTCAGTCCTTTTTTATTTGCTCTTGCGCATTTTAACCACGCAGCTGACAAGGATAATAAACAGGGTACCTGGCGATTAGAGGGCATGAAGGCTTTGCGGATTGCATTCCTTATACTCATTTGGACTGAAACTATTCTCCACTGGCGGGGACGTTAACGTTCTACGTAGATTTCAACATCTGAGAGAGTAGTATATGTCTTCTTTTGCGGTGGCATTATTCAGTAAAAATCTTAGCGGTGCACAAGACACGGCACGTCAGGCCTTGGACAAAGAACGCAAGCAGAAGTTTGACGCTTTTAGGGAGGTGGGAAAGCCGGTTTGGCGCCATCTACGTGAACCACGTGACGTCACACGGTACCACGCGCAGCCAACGGGAAATACAGGCCTGAAAGCCCCCATCTTGCGACGTAAGAAAGGTAGTTCCGAGCCGGAGCGATCGCTATCTCAGTTGCTGCCCGCTATGACGCAGTGGGCAGTGCCCCAGCGGCTGGCCAATCGGCTAGCGATCGCGCCGGCTTGGAACTACCTTGCTTACGTAGCGTGAAGTGTGCACTCCGGCCTGTATTTCTCACCGACCACGGTACCACGGCGTTACGGACTGCCCGCCTGCCTTCGTCTCTCCAGAAGGTTCCAGACAGGGTTAATGTAGCTATAGAGAAGCAGGACACGAAGCCATCCGCACCAGTTAGTGATTTTACTCCTGATGAGACGGCGGAGTTTTCTTTCGAAAACTTATAAACAGGAGTGGAGCCCCTCACGCTCGCACTAGCATGGTCACCAACTCAATAGGTCTACTGTCACCTCGGCATATTTTAGTATTTCTACTGTAGGAGTTACCGGAGCGGGAACTATGATGTTTCCCGTACTTGTGGATAGGATTACCCATTAATGCGGACCACCTGGTGATAGAAAGTCCTCGAAATTTTTATGAAGTAAGAGCGGGTTTAAGGGCAGAGGAAAAAAGTGTAAAGTCTAGTTCCAAGGGAAGAAAATCTCGTCGACAGGCGCGGGTACTAAGAGAGTAGCGGATTTCTTGCTACAGATCATTCAAGGGCATGTCTATGTTAGATGCTGGGTATCGTGTAAGTTCTGTACTTTTCACTGCGTATTTGTCATAAGTTTGTCAATCCGATTTGACGAATCGCCCCACTGTAGCTGCCCATCTGGCCCTGGAAGTCTCCATCAGTGGCTGCTGGATGCATTCAAGATTGACGAATGAGTGGTCGATTTTGGTATCGGACTCTCAGTGTGTGGGTTGCGTATGCTATTTCATTGTGTTTCGTGCTTGTTCGTGTTCCCTGCTATAGCCTGTTCGTTGGCGCTTAAGAGCTCATCTGGCATAGCCAGTCAATTGTGCTGTGGTGCAAGGATTCAAATGTTCAAATGTTTGTAGAACTTATGGGACTTAACTACGGGGTCATCAGTCCCTAAGCTTACAAACCACTTATCAACTAGCTAAGACTAAGGACGGCGCAAATATCCATGCCCGAGGAGGGATTCGAACCCCCGACCGCAGTGGCCGTGCAGACCGTGACTGAAGCGCCTCAGTCCCCTCGGCCACCGCGGCCGGCGCAAGGATACGACGAATAGTGATGTTTTTTTGTGTTTGTTAAGATTACCATAGGTTATTATCTATTTCTGTGTTTCCACCCACGTGTGTGTTTTTCAATTTTTTTTTTTTTTTTTTTTTTATTTCGTATGGCTTTAAATACAGCATCAGGTTACATATAGTACAAATTTAAGATAAAATATATACGTACAATACATACATGTTAAAGATAAAATACTGATAATATGCATAATTTAAGTACATGGAATGAAATAATAATTTCTATATGTAAGGTGACCATGTAGTTGGCATCACTTCACTGCTCACTTTCAGGCAAGTGAAAGCTTCTCCCTTAAGCTAATGAAGGTTTTGTAACGTGCCTCTGAATTTCCTTAAAGAACATTCAGTGACGATGTGCTGTAGTGTCTGTTTGTTGTGTCCACAGTTGAGTAGTGTCCAGAATTTTCTTCGTATTTCGAATCCGACCGGGTGTTGTGTCGGATCTTTGATTACATTATTTGGGTCTGGGTTGGAGGTAGACCAATCTCGGCACCAAGCATCATCAATGTTAACATTCTCTCTAACTAAACTAACTCCCAACTTCCATGATGGTTTACGAGACTGTAGTCGAGATTTTGACGTGAGTTCTTGGTGGATAGGGAGTTGACGATTGGCTAGGTATTTCTGCCACTCTTTATTCAGTCCTAGCTGTCTTCGTAAGTGTGGAGGATGAATGTTGGACAGAACGGGGAGCCACTTTTTTTTTCTATTTTGATGCCCTAATTGTTTTGACCAGTGCAGTATTTTGGACACACTATTGACAAGGTGGATTCTAAATTTTAAAGTTCCTGACGGTTTTCCGAATCGAATATCCCGTGCTACTAACTCCAGTTATCATTAGGCGTTGTAAGTCTTTTAATTCACATCTTGTAACCATTACCACATCGCAACTCTTTTCGCATAATGAGTGTAGTGCAAATGACATCTCTTTCTATATACAGCTCTTTTTTACTTTATGTACATTATACTACCATCAACTGTATCTATTCATAAAGTTACACCAAGACACCTGTATTACTGACGCTATTCCCAAATGACGTTCTATAGAACATCCGCTGACATCATTGTGAGTACCTGTAAAATAAAATCACTTTACGTTATGCTGTATGGAAAATTACATATGAAACAGTAAGTATTAAATTGAAAGCAAATTTTCCCTATTATCTTCATCCAATGTTTTACAACTGTGTTACTCAGCGATTTGCTACGAGCCTTATGCATAGTTTCAAATCTCTTCCGAACTATCTCTCCCTTACAGTCGTAAACTGATATAATATTTGTCTCTTTTGTAAGTAATTCAGTGGTTTGAACTGCTTTAAACATGGCGAATCAATATCACGATGTACCGGTAGTTTACCTGTCCTGGTACTGGTTAACGCAATTTTCTTTCGTCACTGGTATGAATTTGTACTCGCAACAGATAGATGTCACGAATATACTCGAAAATGGCTATTCAAGTGCCCAACTGCAAGAAGACACCGAGTTCAATGATGTGTCTGCACACTCTAGCGAAATTTAAGCGTGTACGTAAACATTAATTTTGCGTCCGATTGCATGTGTGTCCTCAGTTTTGAAGCACCAAAAAGATTCATATCAGTGGGAAGTGGAAAGTTATTCTGGGAACATATACAGAAGCCTTAGCTAATCTTCGGTTTCTCTTCTCCTTTCTCTTTTCTCAAGAGCAGTAGTTTCTTAGAGCATGCTGGAGAAGACGTCAAGACGAGATTTACAGTCGACAGTAAAGCTACTGTAGGAGGAGCGTCTCTAGTATTATACTCTGACCCACAATATCATTCTGAGGGCAGCCGAATCAGTTTAAATTTGATACATGCCATTGCTGCGATGCGGGATGAGCAAGTTGGTATTTTACTGCAGGGCACTTTTTTTTTTTTTTTTCAGGAAAAAAATTACTACAAGAAAAGGAAAAATAAATATAGGGGCCTATGTGCCTCCGCCACTTTTGCCCTAAGAATAAACAAAAAAACAAAATAACTGTACCTCTTCAGGCGTTGGCTCCTGTCTATACCTATCCCAAATCAAACTAACCTAGGAGGAAAACATAGGAATGGGAAGGAGTCATTTGCAATCATTTATTTATTTATTTTTATTGCTTTATTGAAGTGGTATATGTCTTGTTCTCTTTGTGCAGTTCTTCACACGCCTTCAGTGGGGAACATCCAAACTCGTCTTCTCGATAATTTTTGTATAGGTTCCGTTTTCAGTTCTTTCAGGACTCGTATCAACAAGAACATCACATTAGCTTCTCATAGTTTGAACGTTCCAGCTGGGAGGCGGATCGTGAAAGACGCTCCATAAAAAATTGGAAAAGTACTGTTGGTATTTGGGGTTACGAACGATAGCGCAATGGCGATCATTGAGATACGTCCAGTAATCCAGTTCTGATTTCTCGTCTCGGTCGAAAAGGTAGCGGACGGTGTGGCCGCGTATCCAGTTCACAGCGTTAGTTTTCGTGGCCGGGTAAAAAATCGTGTCCGGGAATAGCAGCGTCTGGAATGAGAGCTGCGCAGGTGTACGTTGGGTGACGAAAGCGAGAATGCGTTGTGCGAGTCTCCAGACGTCGGAGGAAGGACCACATTCGGACCGGTGGTTGTCGGTGTCATCCACCCCACAGTGAAGACATAGGGGTGTGTCAGCGAGTCGGATACGGTGCAGGCGAAAACGGTTGACTTGTTTACCGTTGACGGTGATATACCAGGCGGACTGGACGCTGGAATCAAGAAAAACTGCATGTGCTGCTTTCCATGCACGACGCCATATGATTTGCGGAAACTTTTGTTCAATAGGATTGGGGGGGCTGATGTAGTTGGAGGGTCTCATAGACAGTCTTTGCCCGTAATATTCGTGAAAGAGGTAAGGATTGGTAAATGTAGCTTAATTCCAAAAAGAAGTGTCGGATGTAGTAAAAAGGGCCTGGAATGTCAGATAAATTGACTGGGGATGTTTTAGAGACGGGTGCATATTCTCGTTAAAGCAGTCCGGTCATGCTCGTCGGGCAGTGTCGCCATATTTTCAGTTGGGAACTAACAAACAGTGCCGTGACTTTTTGTGGGTCGTGGAAGAGACCGACCCCACCACGATCCCGTGGGAGGGAAAGTGAGGCATATTAGACCTTGAATAATAGTCCAGTACAGACAAAGGATCCCATCGTCATCATCATGCGACGGGCAATGGATATCGGGATCGGGAATACTTGTGCCACATGGGGAATGCGAGAGGCGTGATAAACGTTCACGTAACGCGCACGTTGAATCACATCCAGGAAGCTAAATCGGTGTTGAAAGAGGCTTCCCCGGATCGTTTGGAGCAGACGCCTGTCATTTAAGGTCGCCGAACGACGAAGATCTTTTGTAAAGTCAATGCCGAAGTAGCGGACGGTGGTGGCCACACTTAGGGGGGCAACGCATCTAGCAGATAGACCCTCTCCAATAAGTAGAACCTTCGATTTAGCAACGTTGAGAGAACTGCCCGATACTCCGCCATATGTTGTTATCCATGTCAGAGCTGCGCGAACGTCGTCTTCACTGTGTAGGAAGAGCATGAGATCATCAGCGTATGCCACACAGCAGAAACGGTGTCCGTGCAAAGATATGCCCGTCAGACGTTGGCAAAGTCCTTGGAGCAGGGGTTCTAAGACAAATGCATACAGAATTGTAGAAAGTGGGCAACCTTGTCCAACAGACCGTGCAATCCTAAGAGGCGCAGTGAGGCGTCCATTATAGAGTACTCTGGAAGTTGCGCCACACAAAAGGCGCTTTACTACACTCACTATTTGTGCCGGAAAGCCCATGTGTTGTAGGACCGTTACCAGAAAAGTGTGATCTACACGATCGAATGCCTGACTGAAGTCAAGCGAAGCCAGTGCACCAGGCAGTTGTCGGAACATGGCGAGCGCAATCATGTCCCTGTAACGGCAAAGGGCCGTTCGAACATTGTTGGCTCCACCCAGGGAAGTCTGGTCGTGGGATGTTACGTACGGTGCTGCCTTCTTGAGTCGAGTTCCTAACAAGCGGGTGAATATCTTTAAGTCACTATTGAGAAGAGTGATGGGCCGGTAGTCGCTGATCCGTGATCGCCCGTGAGGTTTAGGGACGGGAACAATAACACCGTCTAGGAAGGCGGGAGGGATCGTCGTTGATGGGGACATCAGTTCACGGCAGATAGCTGTCCAAGTGGGTACCAACAGGTAGCTAAAACTCTTGTAAAATTCTAGGGGGAGGCCGTCAGGTCCTGGGGATTTATTGGCGGCTCCCGCCCTGATAGCGTCCAGGACTTCGTCAGTGGTCACGTCTTCTTCGAGTTCAGTCGCCACGTCTTCCGGAACAGTGTTAGTGATGAGTGCCGCAACCTCCTCGATTAAAGTTGGGTTTTGTGGAGTGGCCATGTACAACCGGGTGAAGTGAGAATGAAAACCATGACCAATATCTTTTTGAGATGTATGTCGTCGGCCTTCCACATCGACAAGATCTTGTATAAGAGCTCGACGTCGATGACTGCGTTCTGCAAGTACATGGTACATCGACGGTGGTTCCTGAGGTATACGATCATTAGTACGGGACCTCACAATGACGCCTTCTAACCGTCGACGCGTGAGAAGGGTGATATGTGCTTGAGCACGATGCACGATAGTCTATCGAGATGGAGAGAATGGCATCGAAGTGCACTCTCGTAGGATCGCGTAGTGAAAGTCTAAGGTGCTTGCTTGCCAGGCCTTGACATCTTTACCGTATCCCATCAATGCTTTTCGTAGTGCCGGTTTCGCGCAGGATAACCACCATGATAAAGTCGACGTGTAGGCGGGGCGACGGCGGCGGCAGAGGGCCCATGCGTCCTCTACTACGCATCGACAGTCAGGAGCAGTCAGGTGGACAACGTTCAGTTTCCATGGACCACGACTGTGCCACACTCGTTGTCGGGCGAGGACGACGTCGCAGATGTAGGCTTCATGATTGGAGAAGGCCATAGGCCATTCTTCAGCATGTCGTGTGGCATCAGCGAGGGTGCGTGTAAGGTAAACGCGGTCGAGTCGACTGGACGAGTGTGCTGTGTAGTATGTGAACCCGCGCGTGTTCCATAGAGTTTCGTCCGTGAATCGATTAGTTGTAGTCGATCGATAATGGAAGGCAGGGCTGCGCACGGAGAATGTGTGGGGATTTGATCAGTGAGTCCTTGTGTGCAGTTGAAATCCCCGCCAAGCACCAGATCATCCAGTGGGCCCACAAAAAGCGGCATTACCTCGTCAGCAAAGAAGACATGTCGTTCTCTACGTCTGTTGGAGCCTGACGGTGCATATACGTTGATAACACGCACACCGAACAGAGTAAGGGCCATTCCCCTCGCATTAGGAAGGTACACAACATCTTCAGCAGGGAGCCCTTCGCTGAGGAGGATGGCAACTCCGCTACCATTGTCGGAGGCGTGAGAGATGTGCGCTTCGTAGCCGGTAGGAGCGAAGAAGGCAGAGACGAACACTTCTTGAAGAAGGGCAATGTCGACATCGGCAGCGTATATGGTGTCATGGAACATCGCCAATTTGTGAGGAGCTCTGATGGTAGCAACATTCATCGTTGCAAAGCGGTAGTGTCGCGGACGTGCTCCTGCTGATGTCGATGGGGGTCCTGTTAAGATGACCCGTGGGTGTGGGGCGTCAGAAGCCGCCACTGTGTCTGCAATCACTAGGCGCAAGTTTTGTCTGGCGCCACCGAGGTATTCGCCCCATCCGGCGGGCCAGAGTTCTGATCTGCCTCATCTTCGACATCGGCACTCCAGGGGGCCGACACGAAGGTCGAGTGATTCTCACTCCCTTCGAGTGGTAGGGGTGGTGATGCTGCCACAGTGTTATCCTGTGGGGATGCCTCTACAGGGTCCACTGTTGTCGGGGGAGATAGGACGTTTTTCGGTTGGGACATCGGGTACGGCGTTTTCCGTGGTTGTGACGCTCGAAGAGAGAACACTGTCAGACATCCTGTCGTCTTCCTGTGGGGGGATGTCGTCGGAAGACGTTCGACTTCTCTTCTTCCGTTTCCTGGGCGACCGCTGTTTCCGAACGTGCTGCTCCGTGTCTGAATGCGGGTGTCCGTCGTCAGATGTAGTGCCCGTCTGCATGAAAGCTGCGGTGGGCACCACTCTTGGGTCGAGGTCCATCGCTTCGGCCGCGCCGTCTTTCATGTTCTGAAAGTTTGTCGGTCTCGTCTCAGGCATGGTAGAAGAGGATGCGGAAGTCTCTTCCACGCTGCAGTCCTCGGCGGGAAGCGTTGGCGGGAGAAAGGACGCATCCTGAAGTGTTGCTTCAGGTTTTCGCACGGCTGAGGCGTAGGAGTCTGATACAGGTGGTGCTGTTGCAGCTGGAACTGCCTCATCTGTCGGAATCCGGAGTAAACGGCGATGGAGACATTCGGAACGAACGTGGCCCTCTTGTCCACAGCCTGCACAAGTCCGCGGCTGTCCATCATACATGACGATGGCTCACACACCAACAATCATTAGGTAGGATGGTACGTGTTTTGACAGTTCGATCTTGATCTGTCGTACGCTGTTTAATACTTGGTACGTCGTGAACGTCTGCCATTTTTCCGCCATGTGTCCCACAACCTTGCCGTAGGGGCGAAAGGCTTCAACGACTGCGTCTTGCGGTACCTCGAATGGAAGCTCAAACACACGAAGTGTTCGCAGTCCGAATCCTGCATGGTCCACCGTCACCTCCCCGATATGTCCGTCCGAGTGTTTAAATTTCAGTCCTTGTGCGTGTTGTCGTACGACTTCAGCACATACGGTCTCAGATGTCATTTTGATGTAAACGACACTGCCGGTGATCGAGAAGTGGATACCTATCACTTCTTGTGGGTTCAATCGTAGCTCATCACGAATAAATTGTTCAATTTCGTAAGCGCGTGGTCGTGTATGTTCTGCTTGGAATGAAACTTTCAGGGTCGCTCGGCGGTAAGAGTGCGCCATAACGTACACAGTTACTGGACTCGAGACAAATACAAGTACCGCGACGCGGAAGTAAACAACACCGTTGGCGGGGCAGTACGCTGCGCGCGGGGCAGGTCCGCACGCGCCTACGGACGACAGCCAACGCCACTGGGTTGGTGTTGATTTGATGGTTCCCGGTATGAGTTTCATAGTTTTATTCAGTTGTGTGTCTACTGTTAACTACACAGGGCTGCAGTATTGTGCTACTGGATAGACAAGAGCAAGGGCTGATATCCGTAGGGTTATCGCATTCGTTTCCAAGCCATTTTGTCAGTTTTTTGAATATGTTATCTCTTGTTTTGATTTTGCAGGAAGTCTTTTGCAGGTGGGTTCTGAAGGTGCGATCACGTGTTACTCCCAGATATTTTGGTTGAGGGTTGTATCTCAACATTTGGTTTCTGAAGGTGGTTCTGGGTGCATAGTGTGCCTGTTTATTGTTTTTTGTTTAGCGTTGGATTTAAGTCGCCTTACTTGGAAATGTCCATCCATCTTTCTCAGGTCGTGGTTGTGATCATAGTTGCCCAGATTAAGGATGGAGGAGCCGTTCGAGTGTCAAGAGCTTTTGTACAGTTGTGCAACGTGTTTTATTTATTTATTTATTTATTTTTATTATTGTTTAATACCCCCATGAGAGTATCATGTTGGTATTCATGGTGAGGATCCGCTGTGTGCGTGTGTCGTGGAGCACTGCTTATGATACGTAGCACCATGTTCTGTATGAGCTGCAGGCGGCGCAGCCGTTTTGCTGCTACGTAAGCCCAGCACGGAACACCGTACGTCATCAAAGGTCACACAAGTGTGTAAATGTTCCTCGACACCAGCTTATTCGGTTTGCTTTGCCTGTTGATCATTAGCTAGAGTTGTTTGAGCCTCGCATTTGCCGATTTGTCATGTATGTTGTGCCCCTCAAGTGAGATTCTGGTCCAGCCAGACACCAAGGTATTTGACTTTCGCACAGAAACGCATAGGACGTGTGTGCAATGTTGGTGTTTGCGCAGTAGCTTCGGTCTTCTAGTAAACAGTGCTGCTTCGAACTTGTTGACTTTAACACGCCATCGTTCCAACCAAGGCACGGAAGTACTGAGTGCAGTTTATCGATAACTAGAGAATTTTGTTTGACGTGACACGCCTTGTACACCAAGAAAATTTTATTGAGGAGTAGATATAGTTGGCCTCAAAGAGGCCACTTGGATTAATCGACTGATACTTAAACATTTTAACAGGAGAAATACTATCTGATATTATTTGCCTGGCCGCGCGGTAAATGCCGAGTGGTCTGGAGAGCCACGTTGTGGATCACGCGTCGGAGGTTCGAATCCCCCCCTGGATATTTGTGCCGTAGTTCATAAATAGTTTGTAAGTTTAGGGACTGATGACCCCGCAGTTAAATCCCTTAAGCTTAACAAACATCTGAACATTTTCGTAAACATTTCGTAACAGTGTTTTTAACCGCTCACGTTCGTGGAAGCGGTATATTAAATGAGCAGTGAGTGCTGCAGATTTTACTATCTTTCATTGCAGGAAAAACGTTACATTGTACTAAAATACTGCCATTACGTAACGATTTTGTCACATTTTTATCACGTAAAAATTTGGATAGTGACAAAATATGGATCTTAGTTAGGAATAGGGTAGCTGACCAGAAAAAAGTTCACTTTCGTCATGACCAAGTTCTTTGAATCTCTCTTTAACGTCTTTTTTCTCATAGGCCACCATAATGATTAAAACGATTGGCGTCACAAGTGAATGGACATTCATACACTTAAAATATTCATGAAGTAATTCGAGGAAAAGACTCTGCAAAATTCAGTAACAAAATCCATGTATGGAACTTCATGGCAGATTAAAATGTTGTGCTGTATCGAGATTCGAATCTGGGACATTTGCCTTTCGCGGGCAATCGCTCTACCGTCTGAGCTATCCCGACACTCATATCGGTCCGTCCTCACAACTTTACTTCTATCAATACCTCGCCACCTACTTTCTAAAATTCATAGAATCCCGGTTGCAATCTGTCAGGAAGTTTCATATCAGCGCACTCTGCTGCAGAGTGAAAGTCTCATTCTGAAGATTCACATACTTATTAACAAATTTGAATTTCAGGCCTTCGAAATGTATTACACCGTTGGTGGTTGTAAATTTGTGCTGGACGGAACTGAAACCTACATTTCCTACTTCGAACCAGCGCTCATATTAATCAGTTTGGCTATGTGTATACGCTTTCCAGCATGCACAAATTCTCAACTACCGCACATTCTGTTGTAGTGTTCTCCTTCCATTCTTCAAAAATGTTCAAATGTTTGTAAATCTATCGGACCAAACTGCGTGGTCATCAGTCCTTAGCTTACAAACTACTTAAACCTAGGTAAACTAACCTACGGACAAACACACACACCCATGCCCCAGGGAGGACTCGAACCTCCACGGCGAGCAGCCGCGCGCTCCGCAGCGAGACGCTTTAGACCGCTTGGCTACTCCACCGCGGCTTCCATTCTTCCTATAGCTCCCAGCTGTAGCTCTATTTTCACTGGTTTCTGACGAAGCAATCCCATCAACGGTGTTCTTCCATGAGTTTTTTTAAGTCATCTGAGTTTTTAATCATGTGGCCCTGCAATATTTGCTCTGTAATGCATAATGGATAAAATTACATAAGGTTCATATTGTGATTAAAAATTTTTACACATAGCATAACGTGACATGGAAAAGCTATTGTTAGCTGTTGACTGAGAGCATGATTTCGATAAATGGGCATGAGTCAGATACAGGCCTATGATTGGTCAGGCTCCCGACAAGATGCCCAAATAAGGGCATCAAAAAAATCCAGCTCTCTGACTGGAGAAAGGATTTAGAGGTGATAGAGGAGAACGACACAGCTTGACAGTTGGGGTGATGATGGTTACCGCAGATGGTCGTATTAGCGTTTGCTCTTCGCAAATCGTAGAAGATAATAAATACTGTTGAAACGTTCAGTAGGTATTGGTAGGTGTCTAACGCCGTCGCATAGTGCTTCTGTACATCACTGAATAACAGCACGCGATTTTAGTGTAATTATTCAGCATCATATAATGAAGGTATTAAGCGTGTGCTTTTTATCGTATAATAAATGAATTAGATCTTGCTCTAAATATACGATTTAAAGCCTCATCCACCACTTTTGTACTAGCCAGCGATAAGTACACAGACTGCTGCGAATGGGATACACTTTTGACGAAGCAAGGTTTGTGTCTTTCAGAAGTGAGGTGTGACGGATCTGCACGTCTGCAATTCGTCTTGCTAATGCAAGGAGAGCTAGCGTCGTCATTTCAGAGTCCAGCTGCACCATCTTTCCTCACTTACTTACTGGCTTAATCTGTCTTTCGCCACAGATTTTACCCTCCGTAGATTCCTTTAAAACTATGAAGTTTATTCCCTAATTCCCTAATACTTTTTCTATCACCCTGTACCTTCTCGTCTGCTATCTCCATAGCTTATTTCTTTCACAGATTCTGCGGAGAGTCTCTTCATGCGTTATATAATCAGCCCAATTACTTCTGTAGCACTGCACGTCAAACTCTTCGGTTCGTCTCTGTTCCGATTTTCCTACTGCATATGATTTACTACCACAGCTTAACAGAATGTGGTATGTAGCATTTCTTTTACCTCTGTTTAAAACAAGTAGGCAGCATAGTACTAAATGTTATGAAAACTTATGTATTGCAGGCATAACAACTGAAGATGACTTTTAAGTCGAAAGAAGCTTATAGTGTAACTAATACGAATTAAGAATATACAGTGTTGAAATTATATAATTCTTATTATTAAAATCTCGATGTACGACGTCGCTAGCACTGTGGGCCCTGCAGATAACAAGCTATTCGCAAGAGTTACATTGTTAGAAATTTCTCTATAAAATTAAGGGCAGCGTTTATTACAGCGCAAAATTGTGACAGAGAAACTTGTTAAAATCTTAGATTGCTGAAGCAATCACCAGTTAAGCTAGGCGGTAGCAGGTCATCGACTCTGCCGTAAATGTAACGCCTGTCTCGGGTGACGACAGCAGACGCTGCGTCGACGAGTTGAAACCCTGCAGTCAGCGGTCTGTTGACTGTCACGGACGACAAGGAGAGCGAGAGGGTGTATTCGCCAGCTTGTAAACATCTCATAACTGCACGTAACTCTATCACAAGAGTGAATAATACCGCCGCGCGGTCTGGAACGGCACGTTGCGGATTGCGTGGCCTCCCGCGTCGGAGATTCGATTCCTCCCTCGGGCATGGATGTTTGTGTTGTCTTTAGTGTAAGTTAGTTCATAAGTAGTTTGTACGTTTCGGTACTGAAAGTCCGCAGTTAAGTCGCATAAGCTTTACAAACATTTGAACAATTGAATAAAACCGAGAATACGTCAGCGGCTAAATGGCTCATTGAGTGGACGCTGCACTGACAAGCAGAACACATTCGGTCATTACGAACCGTCCAATACGTCATATATACTCCCGCTTTTAGAAGTGTGGTCACTTGGTCTTTGGAATCGCTCAGGAGGGTAGTCGTCGATCGATTGATGTAATCACTATATTCCTAGGTAAATCAGTACAGACTAGTCGCAGCTAGGAGATTGAGTCCGGAGACAACTACTACGCTTGGAACTGACCATCATCCGGGGAGATGGTGAACCGCTGTCTACCGTCTTCACAACGCTGTATGTGGTTGTTGCCTGAGGCCAGCTCAGGTTGAAGGCCAGCTCAGGTTGAAGGTCAATCATCCTGTCGACGAGCTAGCACTCTCGTGCTAACCCCGTCGGTATCAAGAGGTCATCTGTCACCACGGCATCCGACTTCCAAGCATGGGCCCACAAGCAACTGCGTAGACTGGAGAAGGGACCGAGGACTCCTGTTGGCAGTCTCTGCTTCGACTCCCCCACGCCGCGACGTGGTCCTCTCCGTCCAAACGGCACAATAGCCGGCCCTTAGAAGACGCAGTGAGACGGCGAACTGACGCGAACGAAGGCGACATCACCAGATCTACCTTGAATGAACTTGTAAACTCTAATACTGTTTTGCTAGCGTCGTCTGGTGCTCCCCAGGTATCACGCCTCATCCTGACATAAAGCTGGGAACCCACCGCTAGGCCCCAACAGTTTGATATCAATAGACTTCTAATAACCATAGGAAACCTCGCTTTCTATATCATACTTTCTTCGACCTTCATGGGGATAATTTGCTTGATCTAAATCGCGTCCACCTAATTTGATATCATGTTTCACGCTATTATTATTTATACTTTTTTCTCCTTTCTCTTTTCCTGGTTTACTCATAATTCATATTCTGAACTCATAAGACTACTCCTGTCATTCTTCTTCACTTCCAATGAACAGCCGGCCGCGGTGGCCGAGCTGACTGAGGCGCGTCAGTCACGGTCTGCACGGCCACTACGGTCGGGGGTTCGAATCCCCCCTCGGGCATGGACATTTGTGCCGTCCTTAGTATTAAGTAGTTCATAAGTAGTTTGTAAGTTTAGGGACTGATGACCCCGTAGTTAAGTCCCATAGGCTCTACAAACATTTGAACATTTTTTTCCAATGAACACAGCAACGTCATTCGCGCGTCTTACTGTGACGTCCTTTTCAACGATAATATTTATCCTGCTCTTCAAGTTTTCCTTTCTGTTTTCCTTCACTGTTTCTGCGAAGTGTAAATTCAACTCTAGCCCTATCTTACATCCTTTGGAATCCGAGCACATCTTTTTTGGACTCCATTCCTGTTGTTCCTTCTTGGTTCTGGTATATAATCTATTGTATTTTAGCCGTCTTCTCCTGTAAATTACTATTTTTACTCAAATTGTAGCATTTCACAACGTTTAAGACTAGTTTAAAATCTTTAAATCCACATCAATGAGTCTTGTCTTGTCTCTGGTCTTCCATTACATAAACGCAACGTCAGAACTGCATCTCCAACTTCTTTACCTTTCCCAGAGCTAACCTTCATCTAACAGCTCCAGTTTACTTTCCATTATCCTGTTAATGGTTACCATGCGTGAGCTGTTAAAATGATTGTGCAATAGTCTCACAGTTATCTGACCTTGTTACATTTTAATTTGCGTATACGATATTTTCTGAAGGTCTCAACGTATGTTGCACGTCTTGTAAATTGAACACAAGTGGCTCCATAGTCGTTTGGTTCCATTTCTCCCACCTCTAAGAATTTAGATTGAAATGTGTTAATTTCTTCTACCTTATTGATCTCACGTCTTTCTGTGCTATTTTTAAATCTAATTTTGCATTCTCTGCGTCTGTAGTATAGACTACAAATTCGACGATAAGTCCTCCCCTCAATGAGGCCTACTTTTAACTATCCGCTCTGTCCTTTGCATTTAGTATTTTAATTCCTTCGAGAAACTCACAACTATGCAACCAGGAAAGTGGATCAACGATCACCAATATTTCTGAAGGAGCACACGCTACCATTTTCAACGCCACAGCAGAGAGGAATTACTTTGTATGGACATTCACAGGACATTTCAATGTAACCACGAAAGACATCACATAACGAACAAGTACCCAACAGCGTCATCAGCCAACTAAAGATGATAAACGTCACAAATAGTAAATATCAGTGATCTGCCTGTGAGGCGTCATTATATTTATCTCTTTGTATTTTGACATAAGAGGAGTAAGATTCCACGCAGAATTTAAGCAGAATCCATATCTTGCTTCATTGCTTAATAACATAGTCCCGATAGCTAGAAGTGCATACTAGTAGTTTGAACGTTTCCAAAGCTCAGAGAGTAATTTTATAACTCAACCTTCTCTGATTACTCTCACGGAGAAAGCTATTGACGACGCAATTTTGTCCGTGCTCGGGAAGGATTTCAGTTTTGTATCGACGTTTCAGCGTTTACCCAGCTTAAATTTTCAAGATCTATTGAACAGGCTCCTTTTAAGCAAACTCTTGATTGTGCAGAGGAAGTCAGAGGGAAAGCTTATCGTGTGTTGACTAGACACGAAAACCTGTAATTTAGTAGCAGCTGAAACGGCTTTCTTTTTACGTCCAATTAGAGTGGATCCAGATATTGTTATTTTGCCCGCGGACAAAGGAACTGCTAGGGATTTGCTGAAGAAGAAGATTACATTCAAAAGATGCGGTGTTTCTTTCTGACCTCTTTATATGTCATTCCTGAAGTCCATAACGAAGCGGTTCTTCTTTGCTCTACTGTGTCTGGTGATCCGACATGTCGTGTAGCCAAACATTTTGCTGGTTGGTTGAGCCCACTAGGAGGTCGATGGGAACATCACGTTAAGATCTCAGCAGATTTGCTTAGACTGTTGGAGGGTTGACACTTGAATGACTCTGATATTTTAGTGTGTTGTTATATTGTTATCTTCACTCGCATGCCTGTCTCTGATTGAGGCTAAATTTAATATTAAGGTAACGAATTTACTTCGACAAGTTTTGGCACTTTAGTCAGTGAACGGTACTATGAATAGGCCTCACTGTATGGGTGATACAATATAGTTTTCACCGAGTGATGAGGAGATTTTGTATAATCATCAAACACACAATACGCGTACAGATACAAGTGAGGCATTTTCGGGATAATTGGTTTCTTGAGCAGTGTTTCTGATTTTCTGATAATGGTGTAAAGAGTCGTAGAAACTTATTAACAAGTGGAAATTTTGGTACGCCATCTAAACTGCATACTAAAAGGTTTAAATACATTAGAATTATAATGTCATTGTTAGCTAACACTTCCAGTCATATCTCCTCTGCTGTTACTTCAATTACGCTTTGATCATGAGATAAAAATTTCAGCTTTTTCTACAGGACTCATCTGTGTGTAAAAAATACGTTTCATGTTAGGCATATCAGGTGACCATAAAACAAAGAAAATTTTGTAGCTGTCCATGTGAGATCTGTACGAACTTTGGGTTCTTCATTTATATCTACAGTTACATGGTTGTGTCATGTTTTAATACATCTATAACCGGTTATTAATTTATCCATTTACTGTTCTCCATGTGCAATTATTAAACAGTACAGGTTTCTTTCAAATGAAAGGTTACATTTAAGTATTTTCCTGCGTGGAGTAGCCTATATAGCCTACTGCAATAAACTGCATATGTTCCTTCACTTATGCGTTTGGACAGAAAGAAGTATCGTCCGAACTCTAGAACTGAGTTTCCCAGCTGGGTGTTGTGACACCCTCGTGCGTCGAGTTGTAGTATCAAGGATTTCGTTAGACTAGGAAATTCATAATGTAACTCGAATAGAAAACGCGTGACACCATTCTGTTCAGTGTAAACAGATATCAAATGCAGACGTGTGATTCGGTATGCTTATTTCTGCAGGCAAGTCACAATTATGAAATTAGTGGTCTTTCTTCTCGTGTTGTTCAAAGGCAGTGTTCAGTTGGTTTTAGAACTATATTAGTATCGTTGGTAAAGTCTGTAGTTATTCTGCTGCTTCCACAATTATCAAGGCCTAACTTATTGAAGTGGAGAGATGTTAATGTGTAATATTATCAGACCGTCTTTAGAAATGAAATTAAAATATTAATATTTATTTAGAATGTAGCTTGTTACGAGAGAATTACTTTTATTGATATTTGTGAAAGGACATCACCTTAAAATTGGTGACGCGTGAAATTTTATGCACTACAAGCGTGTCGTTATGAGTACGTCCTAAAGCTGTACTTTAAACCAGTGGTTCTCAATATTTCTTGTGCTACACAATAGTTTTGGACAGTTTTATTCTGCGATTTTGCATATAAACTGAATATACCATCGGTAAAAAAATCACTATTTCGTCCAATAAGAAAATTTATTGTATGTAAATCAGGTAGTAAGCTTAGCGCCATTTGTCAAATTTTAACTATCAGTACTAATGATACTTTCTATGTCTAGATTCAAAGCTTTCTGATTGCAGGCGTAAATCGTTTTCTACACAGATTGTTCATATATATATATATATATATATATATATATATATATATATATATATATATATATATATATATATATCGCTTACTATTAGTAAGTAGTTGAGAACACGATGAATTTCTTCGAAGCTAATGTAATTTCAAATTGTATACACTCCTTTTCTTGTTGAAAATGAGATTAGGCTGGAGGCTTTAAAGAAAGAAGGAGCACTTCATAGCTCCATCAGGAAGCATGCCTGCGATTCTGATAGTTTTAGCTTTGAAAGGATATACAACACGATCTCTTACTCAATTCATTATGAAGTTTTGGAAACTGATTACTAAAACAAGAAGCAGTTTAAGTAATAGAATAGTAAACAGATTTTACTGGAACTAAAGTGAGAATATTAGTTCATATAAACTTTAAAGTGAAACATTAGTCCATAACTGGGGGACGATGGAAGTTTTTAGAGAAAGTTCAGAGAAGGGCACCTCTTTTGTATTAACGCAATATAGATAGTGTCATGGAAATAATACACGAGTTTTGGTGGAAATCATTCAAAGAAAGGTGTTATTTGTTGCGGTGAGATCTATTTGCAAAGTTTCTTTCACCAACATTCTCTTCTGAATGCGAACATACTTTGTTAGAGCCCACGTATATAGGAAGACATTATCATCATAATAAAATAAGAGAAATGAGATCGAAAACAGAAAGATTTGTGTGTTCGAAAACAGAAAGATTTATGTGTTCCTTTTTCCCGCGAGCTATTAGAGAACTATAACGAAATGTCATAAGAGTGGTTCAATGAAACCTCTGCCATGTGACTTGCAGAGTATCCATGTAGATGTAACCATTAGCATACGAAAAAGGAAGGGATAGTTATTAATTGCTATTTTTATGTAGCATCAAATCATGAAAGTAGGAAGTCTTCTAAAACAGCCTTTCACTCTTTTCAGTCCGTAAGGTATTCTAATTTAACGCAGATGTTCCTGAATTTTTTGGGTTACTTCCGATTTAAAAGATAGTTTAATACAACTGTAATAGGTCATTCAAAGGTTGCAACATTGATTTTGCACGAATTGCACCCTTAGTATCAGCATAATAGACCGTCATTCTGGAATGAAGTACAAATGAAAACACTAATATTAAATATTAGATATGATATTTTAATTTGTAAAGCCATACATATGTTTCTGAATAACAAAAATAAAACTGATGTGTAAGTACTTACACCCCCAAATTCATGAGTTAACTCGTCTGTTGCTACTGAATCTCTGTCTTCAAAGTTGACTAACGTAGAATAACGAGCTAAAACAATGACTGTTTCTGTCGTTTGTTTGGATGCCATCTGACAACTGTATGAACTATCGCATAAAAGTTTCCGCTCCAGTTGTCACAATGTAAAAATGTACGAACGACATGTTTCGGGCCTGCATTAGCCTATTCTCAAGTTCTAAAAAGAAACAAAGCCAAGGAAAACGTAAATTAAAACCTTAAATACAATCCATGTCAATATAACAAAGCCTGTTCATTCTAGACTGGCTTACCTTGAATTCTAAAACACAACTGCCCCAAGGCAACGTCAAGCATATAATATTTGCGGCATATGCGCAATATCAACAAATAACATTCCTCACAGTATAACATGTTGCTAGTTGGAGGCACAGTTGTGGAGTGCTAACTATCTGCTCTGCTATATCAGAGATAGTCCAAACGTTCCCCACTACCAAAGATAAACCTACCATATTAGTACTATCGAAAGTAAACCTGTCTAAAAACACAATTTAAAATGGATCCAATAAAACTTCTAACAGTAAAACAGCCAACTGTGACAACTGGAGCGGAAACTGTAGTGCGACTGTTTTCATATACATGTCAATGATCGACATTTAAATGACAGTCCGATGTTGGGGAAAGCGTTTTGTGCCAAAAGGAAACAATTTACTTTAAATCTACATCTATAAATGTCTGTTCGGTGTACGTTTATCACGTCTGAACCACAACACATAAAGACCTAAAAATTTGTACAGTTACTAATGTCTACCCGGGGAAGGCTTTAGGCAAGGTTTTATGGCGCTCGGGTAGCTACTTACCTATAAATATTAATGTGAATGTCTGTTAGGTGTACGCTTATCACGTCCGAACGATAAAACGCAAAGACTTAAATATTGGTACAGTTAGTAATTTATACCTGCGGAAGGTTTTAGGCACGGTTTTATAGCGATCTGAAAGGTATTTACTAATTTGAAGAATATAACGCGAAATGCGGAACCATAATTACTATCTGAAAATTATATTTATTCTTTGAAAATAGTTTTATTGGTTGCATTGTTGCTTAAGGGTTCATAATGATAAAAGGGTGGAGTATATTTGGATGGAAAGTTATCGGTGTATATAAAACTCTATGTGTGTGTGTGTTAATATTTCGCTCTACAGCGAAAACTACAGAACGGAAACGAATGGTCTGGGTGTAATTGTTGTCCGAAGTCTCCCGTTGTCACCACAACACTTCCATGCAGATTGCTATAAGGGGGTGGAAGCTATGGTGGTTGAAAGTCGTCAAACTATAAAAAAAAGTCGTACTGAAAGCCAGCGATGACGTATGCGGCTCTATAGCAAGAAGGTTACATACAGCGAAACGTAATGCCACAGACCATATCTTTGGTCTATGCGTGCTACAATGTCTTCAGGTCTTTCTCTGTAAGGATAACCATACGAATAAGGAAAAAGAATAAATAAAGCAGTAAAACAAATTTTAATACATCTCTTTAAAAATATCGATTTGACTTTTCGCACATTACTTCAAGTGATCGATCTGTGATATTATTACAATTATTGTTGAATTTCGTGATTGGATTCTTCGAAACGAGTGCATTTTTACGTGTGATTTTTTATTTTTAATATATTCTATGATAGATGTAACATGTTTTGAGAAAAAAAGGAGATGGACAGAGAAGGAGTGGACAGGATAAGTACTAACTCAGGCGCGAATAAATAAATAAATAAATACCCGCGCAACGCCGGGTTTTCAGCTAGTGTTTAAATAAACGAAACGCCATCCTTCTGGAAGGACGTCAGAATCATCTGGGTTAATATTTCCAAGTCGTATGCGGACCCACTTGAATCTGATTCAGACGGTGAGTGAACAGGATTGCTGGGACGTGCGTGATAGTGGATGGTGGGTCATTGGCTTGCAGGTGTCTGTGTGTGTTGGGGGGGGGGGGGGGGTGTTTTCATGAAGAAAATGTAACACGAGGAATAGGATGTAGAATTTCAGAGCCATATCAATCCTTTTTAATCGCACTATCCACACCAAATATTCTTCGACACTAAACCCATTCACTGGCGAAAGCTAAAGGGAAATTAAAGAAAATGACAGTATATTAAAAACAATGGATTTCTGAGTATTTTGTTCATAAGTACAATGTATGTACAAAATAAATACAATATACGATATTTCGAAACATTCCGCGTACAGAGACTGTCTAGACTTAGGTGCGTCGAGTGCAGTCCTGGGTTCAGGTACGGTACAGCTCCGCAGCCTGCCCTTTGGCAGGTAGGGAAGCCCGCCGGCTCAGCCTACGCCGGAGCCGCTGCACTTCCTGCAGGCTGCGTGGGCGGCAGCGGCGGTGGGCGGCAGCAGCTCGGCGGCCGCGGCCGAGTCCCCGCAGGCGTCCGCCGCCCTCGCCCTGGGCCTGGGCGGCCGGCAGAGCGCGCGCACCGGCGGCGACAGCAGCGCCGGGTCCAGGTCGCGGGGGCGGCGCGCGCCCGTGCAGAAGCTGACCGCCAGCCCCACCGCGATGGCGGCCAGCGCGCCCACCAGCGTGTAGTACATGTACGACACCTGGAACAGCAGCGGCGCCTCCGCAGCCGCCGCCGCCGCCGCAGGCCTGCAACAGGTGGCGCCGCTGTCAGCGTGGGGTTGCTAAGGGGCGGCAGAGCGGTTGCTAGGGGCAGCGTGGCAGCGGGAGCGTACCGCAGGGCGCGCATTGTTATCACTAAGGCCGGTATTACACTATCAAATTATTGGACAAAGAATTGGACGAAAAAATTGGATGAAATATTGGTCATATTTTTTGACAAAGAAATTGGATGAAACCCAAAAGGGGGTATTACACTATCATCCAATATTTTGTCAAATTTGCTTCAAAATGGCGGTGTAACGCTCAGCTGTTGTTTATACTACAGTTGCGTTGTGTCTGCATTTAGAAGAGGAGGAGGGAAAAAAGAAAAGGAAACGCACTTGGATGAAACCGTGGGTGTCAAACCGAGATAAATAAAATTTGTTATGAGTGCGTGAGGATTTTCTTTTTTTATGCCGTCGGCAGAACAGCCAGGCCGTTCACTGCTAATTATTTTGTCGCTCTTCATCCTTCACAGTTTGCAATAGAGTAACATAAAGGCTGACTCAAACAGTGTATACGAATAAGATTGTTAAGTTGATAAAGCAAGTTTCATTAAATAACATTTTAAATGGAAAATTTGAGCACTGACAGAGAGGATAATCTAAATTGTTTATGACGTTATTAACAATGTAAGGGTGGAAACATTGCTGATAAAGTAAATAGGCCGTATTTATTTCCTTGGTTGACGTATTTATATGCACATAGATTCGCTTGCAAACACATGTCGATATTTGGAAAGTTGTTTCACTTCCCAGCACTTAGCACACCAAGTTACCAAAATAATACTTCTAAAATCTGCTTCGGCCGTAAATAAGACTTAGGGGTACTACTTCTTCAATATAATGACTTTTTTGCATCACGGATTGTAACTCAACCTCACTTTCGCCGCAGAGTATTGGGCTGCGCGAATTGATGTGACGGTCAGTGTGAATCGGCCTTGTCGCCTTTTATACAACGCCCCATCTTTTTTTTTTTTTTTTTTTGCTGGAAAACACAAACATTCCACTACTAGCCATGTTTACGAATACGAATGTCATGTCCAGCCGGCCGCGGTGGCCGAGGGGACTGAGGCGCTCCAGTCACGGTCTGCACGGCCACTACGATCGTGGGTTCGAATCCCCCCTCGGGCATGGATATTTGTGCCATCCTTAGGATTAGCTAGTTCATAAGAAGTTTGTAAGTTTAGGGACTCATGACCCCGTAGTTAAGTTCCATAACCTGTGCAAACATTTGAAACATTTGTTATGTCCAAGTAATGTCAGATATTTAACCTCCAAATAAAACAGCCGTAGTGGCAAGGAAGCTGTATACCACTAGCGCTCCAAGCGGTCACATTTCTCACTACAGGAAACAGAAGACGAGCGATTTCTTTGATCAAATCTAGGCCGAGGCCTTAGATTTCATGAAATATTGGACGACGTTCCCATTACACTACGTCGAATTTTTCTTTGTCAAATTCTTTGACAAATAGTTTGATAGTGTAATACCGGCCTAACAGTGTACACTGACGTAACTATGATCATGAGACATTGCGGGCACAAATGTCGCAGGTGTGTGTCATTTGTGGAAGAGCAGTGTATAGGGAAAGTAGCTTCAACACGGCGGTGGCCGTCATTGTTGGACCATGCGGCTGGCGTGCTGCCATAGCAGTTGGATTATATGCGTTTATGATCACTTAACGACAGAAGTGAAACTGAAAATGAAAGCTTGTTGTTATTTTCGTCGTGGTCTTCAGTCCAGAGACTTCTTTGATGCAGCTCTACACCTTACTCTATCCTGAACAAGCCTTTTCGTCTCTTCATAAGATTGGCAACCTACATCCATTTGAATTTACTTACTGTATTCATCTCTTGGCCTCCCTCTGCGATTTTCCTCCACACACACTTCACTAAAACGCTAAATTCACGATTACTTCGTGTCTAAGAATGCGTCCTACCAATCCAACCCTCTTTTAGTCAAGGTATGCCAAAAATTCATTTTCTTAACATGTGAGTACCTCCTCATTAATTACGCGACCCACCCACCTAATCTACAGTATTCTTCTGTAGCATCACATTTCAAAAGCCTTTATCCTCTTCCTATCTAATTTATCGTCCAAGTTTCCCTTCGTGTACAAGGCAGCAATCCACACAAATGTCTGCGTAAAAGACTTCCATACACTTAATATTCGATGTTAGCAAATTTCTCTTTTTCACAAACGCTTTTCTTCCCGTTGCCATTCTGCATTTTATATACCCTGTACTGAGAGCATCATATGTTAGTTTACTGCCAAACTAACAAAACTCATCTACTACATTTATTGTTTCGCTACCTAATCTAATTGCTTCAGCATCGCGTGATTTCTGTAGACTGCACTGCATTACCCTTGTTGTGCTAATGATAGCGTAGTTGTAAAAGTATACACCGAAGCACAGTTTTGCATCAATGAATGCTAGAAATACCGATACCAGCGTTCAACACAACAGAATCTGTAATCCTATCTGCTAGATCGAGGCCGCGGCGGAGTGGCCGAGCGCATTGAAGTATTATGCTCCGATGCGAGAGGCTGCTCCCCGTCGAGTGTTGGAATCCTCCCTCGGGCATGGATGTTTGTGCTGTCTTTGTGCAGTCTTGAGTAGTTTGTAAGTTTACGGACTGATGGCCCTGCATTTAAGTCCCATAAGCTTAACAAACATTTGAACATTTTGCTAAATCGAGTTCGTAGACATAGGCTTTCATTAGCATGTTAGTGGGAATCAAAACATTATAAATTACTGTGCAAATGAATGGTTAATAGTGTTCTTAGACATTTAACAAGCATCTATTATTATCTTGAAATAACGTGCGTTAGGTTAACCCTACGAAACTATAGGTTTACGAAAAATACGTCACTGAAAGATTATAATGAAAGATGGAGATCACGGTTGGACCAACGCATATATTTTATAGTACCATTAAAGTAAAAAAAAACAACAATGGATTCGAAAACCAAATTATTATTTTCATGTTCTGGCATCTGTCTTAATGCTTACAATATTTACGAACTCATTGTGCATTTGCAATGCTCGTATTGCTGCTCCTATATGTTTTCTTTCTTCCTTCCTTTTTATTTTTCGAAGAAGCGATTATGCTAATTCAAATGTACACTTATCAAAATAATTAGGGAATCATTTGACATACCTATGTTCAGAATTATTTTCATCGACAGAATGAACAAGAGTGGTTCGTCTTTCTGGCGTTTCTCCGGAGTGCAGAGAACGAAGTTACGGCAATCGAGATAGTGGCAATAACAATAAGTTGCTCCAGAGGGGATAGTGTTTACTCTCGCAAATGAATTACACAAGCAGTTGGTTCAGATAGTGTACTGACCATATAGTGCAATGGAACAACAAGGTCATTTACTCCAAGCTATGGCATGCACAGCCATAGGATGGTTGGAAGCGGGACAGACACAGAGGGAGGTGGACGCGATTTTAGACATCAGAAAATAATTGTTAATTATTTCGATGGTTTCTCTTATGGATAACTAACGGAGATATTCCTTCTCTGTATGTGGAACTATACAGTACATCTAAAGGTAAACCAGGACACGGAGTATACAGGAAACCGCGTGTGTACGCCAGCCAGTGGCACCACTTGGTCCGAGTTCTGCAGTATAAACAGAAGCCACAGTGTAATTGACGCGCGGCCTGAACGTTCGCAGCAGCTAACTTGTTTGAGTACAGCATGGGCACCACGAAACTGAGCACGCTGTAATTTTTTCAAATAATCTTAGGAGACGCACTGTATTAGTGTTAAATCGAATCGAGAATTTAATTACACATTTGTTACGAACTGTGTTGCTTCCATTCACAATGTTATCCGTTGCCTGTCAAACAATCACACAGGAATTAACTTCAGATGCGGCTGAGCTTTTGGAAAACAGAAACACACTAATTTTCATAGTTTAGTGAGCTTATTTCAGAGACAGGGCCGTCACGTAATTGTAATGGGAAGTTCAATGAGTAACAATCACATGACAAATGGCCAGCGACGTATTCTCGTTTAAACACAGGCACAATTTCACATTTCATCAAGAATAAAGAACCTAGTTTCAAGCTAACTACAGCATGTATTGTGAATGGCTTAATGAGGTCGCGCAGCGTAGCAAACGGTCGTCCCGAACGTATCGTCACTAGTGTGAGATTTGCAGCAGACAATCCGTAGTAACACGTGTAACGTGGTGCAATCTGCACAGCACACAGGTGTCACCGTTTCCCAACGCATTGGTACTCTGTAAAGATGATAACACGCTACTTCATCTCTTCCAAGCCTAAGAGAATGATTTTGGGAACATTCAAGGGTATTCCAGTGGGCGCCCCAAGCACAAATTTTATTTAATTAAAATACGACAGTCCAGATCGCAAGTCACTGCGCTTTTTATTGGCAAATGGGTTCGGTCCTACAAGACCATCATCAGGCCTTCGGCTCCTTGTTGGTGGACGGTGGCGGTGGCCGGAGCAGTTGAAACCTGCTCCGGCAAGGTGACAAAGGCCTGATTATGGTCCTGTAGGACCGAAACCGGTCTCCAATAAAAAACGCAGTAACTTGCGACCTGGACTGTCGTATTTTAATTACGTAAAATCTTAAGATCACTGTTTCCATATATGATTTCAAAAATTACAGATTTTATTACCTTCGACAATATCTAGGATTTATGCAAGGCAAGTTGCTTCCCACTAACAGAAGAGACTTACAGCCCCGGATCTAAGTGGGGGGAGGAAACGGAGTGTGCGCCCCAGACGGCATGCCCAGAGGGGCGCCAAATGGTCTCTGAGGAGCCCACACGGGTATCGGAGTTTTCTGTTTATATTCATGGTCCGTCAAGTACAGACCTCGTATTGTAACCACAAAAGACGGTCTTTGCAACTCTCAAAAAATCTCTAGAAAATAGCATTGAATTAAAGTTTGTGGCACGGCTGGGATCCAAACTCGGGACCTCCTGCTTAACGTGCAGGATTGTTTCCCATTAACGTCCACTGCTGGGGTGTTACTTCACTATTGACGAGCCTTGACAACATTGGTACGTATTTACATAGTGCCTTAAAACAGTCCGTGCAGCCGTCGTAAGTCACGATGGCTTAGTGGTCAGAGTGCTGAACGCTCACTGTAATAAAACATCTGAGCCAAGAACACATCGAACAACAACGAGCAAACAGTATCAGCGACCGCAAGAAACAGCAAAAATAAATAAATACAAAAAAGTGGCATAGTGCCTGCCTAGTACGCAGGTGGTCCCCAATTCGAATCCCTCCGTGGAACAAATTTTAATTCAATGCCTCTCCTTCAGATTAATATATAGACAAATATGTCTCTGGACACAGATTTATTGTTTAATATTTAAGTACCTGTTATGACACATAACATTCTAAATCATGTAGCACTGTAGACTGGCGGTCAAATTAAAATTCGTTTGGTGGTTCCAATATCACCATTCATTATTATTCGTTGTATTCGAATACTGCTACAGTTTAAATACAATATTCATCATATATATTTGAATTTAATTGTTAAATTCATCAAATATATTTGAACGTAATATATTTTATTTTTAAATTCAACAAATATACTTGTTATTTTTATTCTCAATTTTTTAATTGTTTTTTATAATGAAGGTTTCAATTTAAAAAAGATAATTGAAAAATTATGCAAATTACATTTTTGGGGAAATTTCTCAAAATCATGATACGTAATTAGGACTTTTGTCATTGTCTACGTAGATATAAAAATTACAAAAATTCAGTACCCATGTTGTCTAAGTGGGATTTAAACGCCCATTTTTGGTTGGAGGGAGGGGGGGGGTTGGGTCAGCCACTGTCAGGTTTATGCCCCGGCTGGAAAATGTAGATCCGGCACTTGAGAATTGGCTGACGATCTGCAACCGATATGGTTCGTCCATATGAGTACTAAAGACCTGTACACTCACTTCCATGGGGGTCTCACTTTAGCCCGCAAGACCAGGGGAGGACTCAGACAACATCAAGTGCCTGTCCGATGACGCTGTACTGCAGAGTCCTTCAGTGTCCTTTAGACATACAATCACGCTGACACGTGTGCGGCACTATGGACTAAGATTGGACTAGCATTTTTGGTTGGCCATACATCGTCCTATGTATACCACCCCTCTGGCTTGCAGTGGTTTATCTGAGAGGGCGCGGACGTAGGAGGAGGAACACGTAGTTAGTTTCTACCGACCTGGGTAAGGAGGCGGAATTTTTTGCTCGTCGGTGTGATGTACGATGTTGCCCGGCCCGGGGAATGGGCAATCTGTTTTCCTGTAGTGCCGGCGTGAAAAGTTGGTTGCCACACGCAATGGTTAAGTTTGGAATACGAGCTCGTGGATAGAAATTCATTGCGCGTGTAGTATCTCACCGATTTGTAAATACTGCGCAGTTACTGCAATAGCATTCTGCAATTTTATCCAGATAGTGATCTGTTTCTATCCTTCGCGGCGGTAACTTGCGAGTGAGCTGTTCTGTGCGCCCTTCATTCCACAAGTTCGAAGGGTGTACACCTATTGTCTGTCCCCACTGTGAGAGTTGAAAATGATTGTCTGGCTAATTGATCCTGATTTGTACCCTCTGTTAATGTGATATTACAGTTTTAATCAGTTCTTACTTTAAGTCAATAGTATTAAAAGTGAGCCGTGAGCTTACAAACTACTTATGAACTAGTTAATACTAAAGATGGCACAAATATCCATGCCCGAGGGATGGATTCGAACCCCCGACCGTAGTAGCAGTGCAGAACGTGTCTGGCGCGCCGCAGACCGCTCGGCCACTGCAGCCGGCACACTCGGGAGGAGGACGGGTCAAACTCGCCATCGGCCATTCTATGTTAGGATTCCATGGTATCCCTAATTCACTCTAGGTCAGATTCCCAAAGTGGTCGATATATTCCAATCTGCAAAGGGTCCATGTCAGCGGAAAAATTATTTGGGGGTCTAGTTATTGGAAATGGGGGTGCATGATGGTGATTCACATTTAGGAAGGTCGTAACCAAAATTTAGAATTATTTTGACAATGCTGAAGACTATGCATTGTATGTCACTGTTCTGCTCATTGGCTTAGAGAGAGACTGGAGGAATACTGTAGTTCCGGCCGCTGCTGCAGGTCCTTGGTATTTTTTTTAATGTGTGTGGGGCTGGGACATCAAACAATTATAAATTATGACGCATATATTCTAACTTGTAAACCATTGCAACGTAAGTAATCTAAACTTGCACATGTATTTCAAAAAATATAATATTATATTTTATTAAATGCAAATCTCCTACGAGGAACTTGAACATACTTTTGAATTACGATACCATCAGATACGCTATTATTTTCGTAGCTTCACTTCGTAGCTTCGCCGTTCTGCGAGGAGTGGGACGAGTATCGGCAAATGTGTCGTCATTCATCGAAGGCTATATTAACATATTGTGGACTGGGTGAAAGGGGGCTTCTTCAATTTTTCTGTATGTAGTGTAGCAGTTCCTACTGCACAGAGTGTAAGTCTTTTGTTAAAGTTGAAAGAACGGTCAAAGAAACATAGGTGGATGACATTTTTTATACTCTACTTGAAACCGAAGGGTCGCGGGTTAGGAAACCGGTCGGATCACGGAATTTTTCAGTCTGCGATTTAACCCAGCTTTGACCTCTCACCGAAGTGAGGAGTGGCCAGAAACTGTTGCCTACCTTCTTACGAAAACAAGAAAAGAGGAGATCTAAGGTTAAACCTAACAAAACTGAAACCAAATATTGATATTTGATTCCAGTTCCTGGATGGTGCTCAACGACCACACAATGATGAACACACCAGATGTATTGAGCAGCATTGGCCGTTAATTTTTTATTTAAAAACAACAGATCGATTTCAATCACATACTGACCATTTTCAGAAGAGTTATATTCAGGGCATTCATAATGCTTGTTTGAAGGACACTGGTCACTATGTGATTGAAATCGATATGTTGTATTTAAATAAAACATTAACGGCCAATGCTGCTCAATACATCTGGTGTGTTCAAATATTGATAATTTACTAATGAATCATCAGCCACATCCCTCCCATTATAATCCTGTATGTATCGGTTAAGTATACATTTATGTCATTTGAATCAATAAATGTATGATACTTAACATCGTTCTTTTCGTTTTTTCTTGTTTTTCACTCCACCCTTTTTAAGTTGAAGTTATCAGAGCCAGTAGCACCATAACAGGCGCGAAAACTCATTTGAAGTTACGAATTCATAAACAAATACATAAAAGGCAAGGGGTCTACATATGGATGGCAGAAGAAATTGTCATGGGGTCTACGAGACAAAAAAGTTTGGGAACCCCTACTCTGGGTAAATGTGAGCATGGTTATATTCAAAGGACACGACCGATTTCCTGTCTCATTCTTGACAACAACTGCCCGCACCTGTACCGTCTCCAATAACCACGGTGTCGTTGGGACGTTAACCTCTGATCACCCAGTTCTTTTTACATTCCATGACATAGTCATGGAACGAAGTGTCTAAGAGGAGTGAGTGCTGTGGTGTGTGACTCTCACCTTGGCGTGGTGCTGGTGAACAGCCCAGCCGTGACGTTGGCCGCGCAGCCCTCGGTGGTGGTGGGCAGCCACGGGTAGACGATGGCGCCGGTGGCCATGGCGTTCTGCGCGCCCACCAGGATCACCGCCACCAGCACCATGCTGGCCAGGCCGCCGGCGATAGCGCCCTGTAATGCCACAGCTGCTGAGAAACGCCCTGTACGTAATTAGCGTAGCAACTATCAGTGTTTTTATCACAAAAATCGTAACTATCGTGTACAAATCTATTACATGCAATTCCTTGATGAACACGGTGAATAATTTCGGGGTATTATATTATGCTAATGACAGATGAAGATGAAATGAGAGATACTATACTAAGAGAAGAATTCGACAGAGCACTTGAAGACCTAAGTCGAAATAAGACCCCTGGAGCGGACGACATTCCCTCAGAACTACTGAAGGCCCTTGGAGAGCCAACCATGAGAAAACTATTTCACCTTGGAGTAAGATGTATGAGACAGGGTAAATACTCTCAGATTTTAAGAAAAATGTGATAATCCCCATTCCAAATAAAGAAAGTACAGACAGGTGTGAAAATTACAGAACCATCAATTTAATAAGTCATGGTTGCAAAATTTTAAAACGAGGATGGAAAAGCTGGTAGAAGCCGGCCCTGGGGAAGACCAGTTGGTATTCAGGAGAAATTTAGGAACACGGGAGGCAATCCTGTCTTTACGGCTTATCTTAGAAGATAGATTAAGGAAAGGCAAACCTACATTTCTAGCTTTTGTAGATTAGGAGAAAGCTTTTGACAATGTTGATTGGAATACACACTTTCTAATTCTAAAATCAGCAGGAGTAAAATATGGGGGACGGATGGTTATTTACAACTTGTACAAAAACCAGGCAGCAATTACCAAAGTTGAAGGGCATCAAAGGGATGCAAAGGTTGGGAAGGGTGTAAGACAGGGTTGTAGCCTTTCTCCAATGTTATTCAATTTGTACGTTGAGAAAGCTATAAAGGAAAACAAAGAGAAATAGGGTGAAGAAATAAAAACCTTGCGCTTTGCTGATGATATTGTAATTGTGTCAGAGACACCAAAGGACCTGGAAAAGCAATTGAACGAAATGGACAGTCTGTTGAAAGTAGCGTATAAGATGAACATTAACAAGAGCAAAACAAGGGTAATGGAATGCAGTCTTAGAAAATCAGTCGATGCTGAAGGAATTAAATTAGGTAATGAATCAATAAAGGTGGTAAATGAGTTTTGTTATTTGGGTAGTAAAATAACAAATGATGCTCGCTGTACAGAGGGTATAAAATGGAGAATGCCAATGAGAAAAAAAGCGTTTTTGAAAAAGAGAAATTTGTTAACATCGAATATTAATTTAAGCATAAGGAAGTCCTTTCTGAAGGCATTTGTGAGGAGTGTCGCCTTGTATGGGAGTGAAACATGGACGATAACAGTGCGGACAGGAAGAGGATTGAGGCTTTTGAAATGTGGTGCTGCATAAGAATACTGAAGATTAGGTGGTTGGATCGCCTAACTAATTAAGAGGTACTGAACTGAATAGGGGAGAAAAGAAATTTTTGGCATACCTTGACTAAAAGAAGGGATCGATTGGTAGGACATATTCTTAGATATCAAGTAATCGTGAATTTAGCGTTGAAAGGAAGTGTGTGGTGTAAAAACCGCAGAGGGAGACCAAGTAAGTAATTTAGTGAGCAAATTCAAATTGATGTAGGTTGCCGTTCTTATGAGGAGATGAAGAGGCTTGCTCAGGATAGGGTGGAGAGCTGCATTAAACCAGTCTCCGGACTGAAGACCACAACAAGAACAACAATGACCACCTGGTGGTACAACATCTGTTCTCCAATGATAATGTTATAAGTGACAGGGGCCTTTTGTATGAAGAAAAGGATGAATTGTCGAATCCCATCAGACCAGCAATATCTTCAAACTCGAATATTGTTGAGCCTTTTGCTGTCTGTTTCATGGACAACTGAGCATGATCGCTATCCACCGTCACCGCGACTTGAACATGATACTATTATGAAGCAATAATGGTAAAATATACGGAACCATTATTTATCAGCTCCAAGTTGCACATGTTGTAGGACACGATCGTTATTTTTGGTATTAATAATATGTCCCGCCAGGATCACGTTGTACAGGGTGATCAAAAAGTCAGTATAAATTTCAAAACTTAATAAATCACGGAATAATATAGATAGAGTTAAAAATTGACACACATGCTTGGAATGACATGGGGTTTTATTATAAACGAAAGAAAACAAACTTCAAACTGGACAGCCAAACGTCAGTGACTGCGCATGAAAATCTTGTATAAAAGGAGCTTTAATGAGAGGGAGAATCAGATGCACCAGCAGTCGCAGTATGTTGACGTTACCTGAAAAGGCGTTTTTAGTGAAGCTGTATTATCAGAATAGGGAATGTGCTAGTTCAACGTTACGATCCTATTGTCACAGGAAGGGGATCCGTTGACATATATAGCTGTGGCGAGAATGATTTCGATGGTCGAAGCCACGGGTTGTTTAGCCGACCGAGCACAATGCGTAATGCTGCTGAGGCAGTTCAGGAAGAAATGGAGACTGTAGCGGATTCGTCTATGCAAGGGGAAATCAGCGCTCGTGCAGTCGCACCGGCATTCCATACACTACTTTGGTTGGCACTTAGGCGTACCCTCCGATGATGTCCTTACATAATCCATCGGCATCATGAACTGTTACCTGGCGATTTAGTGAAGCAGAGGGCATTTACGGTGTGGGCGTTTCAAAAGATTGCGGAAGATGACGATTGGTTGAGTAACCTGTTGTGGAGCGACGAAGCTCATTTCACGCTCCGAGAGTCTGTCAACGCCCACAACTGCAGAATTTGGCGTACCTAAAATCGTAGAACTGTCGTAGAAATTCCAATGCACGACGAGAAAGTCACGGTATGTGTTGTATTTACCAGATCTAAGTTTTCAAATTTATACTGACTTTTAGATCACCCAGTATATACCTTCTTTCTTTCCACAATACCTGAGCATGGCAGCTCCTCTGTTGAAACAGGTACTTAAAAATAAAAGGAATTACACTTGTAAAATAAAACGCAGAAAGTATTATTTTAACTACAAGATGACTGGGAGTTGTTTTGTATGCCAATTATTATCCTTCATGTTATAAATTATGTTGATGTGTCGTCGTATTCCTGTCCAACCCTTGCACATGTGTTACTGGTCGTTTATGCTAAGACGTATTTCATGAAACAAGTTCAATGGATAGTAGCGCAACTGCTGAACTGTGTAGTGAAATGCTTTGAAGTTGAGGGGTACGAAGGCTCTAGCAACACAGTGTCTAACACTTAGAAAAGTAGATATGTTGTGGACTACGAGCGCTGGAACCTTACCTTTCCGTTGGCCCAGGGAAAGAGCATGCCCAGGGTGAAGATACCGAGCAGAGCACCGGATGTGACGCCACCTATGCTGTAGCCCAGCTGAAACAAAAGGAAAGGTGATGCCGATATAGGTGACACGCAAGGCGACTGGCTACAGGGCATCAGATACATCCGTGACATTTGGTCATCCAGGGTGAATAACAAAGTTATATTGTAGTACTCATTTACACGCCGGAAATAAAAGTGAATACATCCTTCTACAGTATTACAACTACCTCAAATTTTATTATTGAAACAGTGCATATGGAATACATGCAGTGATTACATTTGCAGATCATTATCTCAATCGGTACTGAGGTAACAGATGGCGATACATGCTGTATCACGCAGGATCGGTCTTAACGGTCCAGGCCCCATTTGGCGCCCTTTTTTTATATATAAATGGTGAACCTGGCACTACTTTCCAACAGGGTATTTGACTGTTTTCTCGAGATCGTCGTAAATGGTTAATTACGTCATCTGATGCTCATGTCATGATTTTTTCCTTGTGAATTTAGGTATTTTACAAAAAATAAAAATCGGAAATGAAATGCAAATGATTTAAAAGTTTGTAGAGACGTTTCATTTGATTCTTGTGTTGCCTGTGACGTCACTGTCCAGTATGCTGCTACCATTGTAAGATTGTAACATCATTTGTATTGGCACTAAAGTTTTGGAATATTTCTAAAACTATCGTATTTCGCCGCAACTCCAGAAGAAATGTTTTGCATGTTCCAAAGAGATGCCTAAAATGTGGTCGCAGCACGCTCACAAATAAGATTGCAATCGATTCGTGCCTTTATTTCTGTGACGAACATTATGTCGTATTCGTTCAGTTGATCATCATGCTCTGCAAGAGGAATGTTTTAAAATTTTATTGTATATAACGTAGTAAGGTTATGTTTACGTTTGGAAAACAGTTATTCACGATAAATGTTCAAATGTTTGTAATGTTTCAGGAACTTAACTGCGGGGTCATCAGTCCCTAAACTTACGAAGTACTTAAGAACTACCTTATACTAAAGACGACACAAACATCCATGCCCGAGGGGGGATTCGAACCCCCGGCGGCAGACGGCCGTGAGCACCGCAACAAGGCGCTCCAGTACGTGTGGCTGATTCACCACGGCGTTATTCACGATATGAAAATCACCAGTCGGTAGACGCAACTGGATAAAAACATGAACTAAAAGATAAAAATGTTTATCGAACTTACCATAAAATTGCACTCAAAGCCACGGCACTCATTTGTTACTATTATCCACCCACGAAAACATGACCCTGCCTCCGATTCTTATTGACAGTTACAGACAAGGGAGTGTAAATCGTTGTGCTTCCAATGTATGCAGTGTAGCAAACATTGTGTGTGGCGCTGTATTATTCCAATACCTTAAGGGATCATTCTCCCTGAATGCAGTACATGCACTGCGTGATCAAGTCAAAATATTCCTTATAAATACATTCGTATTAATTAAATCATAATGTAATGCCTGTTTCACAGTCTATATCTTCTTTCATTTGGAAGAACAGCTAGTTTCTGTGGTGAACAAGATGGTGCGGCTGCATAGGTGCTCCCTTATAGCAGTTCTTGAAACAAGTAAGACAGGCGCTGTGGTAGTCTTGACTCTCATCTGGTCGCTTGTGACGTCAGACAAAGTTCACGTGAAACATGGATGGATGCACAAAGAGTGCATTCATCGCGTCTTCTGCTACTCTGAATTCAGCGCGCATTCCTGAGATCAGCGACGGACGTTGAATGAGGCGAAAAATGGGTGATTCTAAACTGTACTTCTGACGTGACAGTAGCGGTGCTTTTTCCAGACTTGCTTTGGCGCTCTTGGGCCTCAGCGCCTGGGTGACTGCCCGGGTCGCCCTACCCTAAAGCCGGCGCTGGGAGCAGCAATTTTAGTATGTGTTGTGGCCTCCATAGGCAGCAATGCAGGCGCTTGTTCAGGCCTCTATTCCATCATACAGATGGCGGATACTACCTTGGAATACGTTAAGCCACGCCTTTTCCATCTGTGCACTAGATCTGCAAGAGTGGTCGGTTGGAAGTCGTACGTGTCTGTTGTCTTTACAGTACACGCGTTCGATTGGAGAAAATTAAGAGAGCGTGCTGGTCACGTAAGTTGCTGCACGTCTGTTGGAACAAGTTATCTTCCTCCCGCAGTGTGTGGGCGAGCACTGACCTGTTGAAACACCAGCTTCCTCTTCCAATATTGGCGTAAGAACAGGCGTTACAGAACTCTGAATGCCCGAGCGCTGGTGAAAAAGATTGACGTAAACTTAATCTCTATGGAGTTATGTTAATCACGGCAGTAGATAGTAGATGAAATTCTGCTATTAAAAAAAAAAAAAAACAAAAAAAAAACAAAAAAAAAAACAAAACAAAAAAACCACGGAAGATATTTTCGATGTAAATAAATTTGAGATGGTGTACAATCAGAAACTGTCTAATGGAAAGGTAACGGATAAAGCACAGTTCGATTATGCATGGTGTCTGCCGCAAAGTAAATATTCAGCAGACATTCGGAAAGAAATAATTCTGCTTGATGATCTGTATGACAGAGAGAAGGAATAAAGAAGAGATTGTTTATACTATCTGTCATTCGGTTCTGCAAGAATCAAGAAATACACCAAAGTTTTACAGTACTGTAGGGTGTTCTTGCAGGTTCAACCTGGAAACCAGCAAGCTCAAGGCTTAGAGAGACAGATGAAGAAAGAAGGGCTGGCTAGAATGGCTCTGGCTGGTGGAGTTGTACTTGCTGCAGGCGCTACCGAGCGCGACAGTCGCTGTCGAATGGACCTGGGCCTATTTCTGGCGCGGCAATAGTAGTCGGCATCCCTGCAACACTAGGCTGTTTTTGACGGCATATGCGTAGCAACCACGAGGTACTGTACTCACAACGATACCACACGGAGATCGGAGTTTAGAATTTCTTTATATTTGTGCTACGTAGTTCTGGTTCAGAACTTAAATAACAATCAGCCAAAGCCATTAGAAGCAACTCTCAAAAATTCTCGAGAAAATCGACTTTGAAGTTTTCAAGTACCTACACGTAAGTACCAATAATTAAAGGATCTGCAGAGTGGGACAGTGTAGCTCAGGTGGCAGCTTTGTGGCCTCAAAACCATAGAGTTGGTGGTTCCAATCCCTCTATGACAAACATTGTTCTTCGTTGTTTTCGAATTCAGTAAAATAAAACATTTTGGGATCTCCAATACCAAGTGTTGCATCAGTTGTTCTTTGTGTATGTAGACGAGCTGAACACTTCGTCGTTACCTAAAGCGATGGTTGACTTTTCAAAAACAGCGTCGTACCTCTTCACAAACTGAACAATCAAAGATTAGCGTCGTGAAATAATTTTGCAGCCAATACTGTAAAAATGTAACTTATATTTTTTTCATTATTAACAACATTTTACCAAATACAGAAAATTAGGAATAAACAAAAATACTTGCATTTTTTGTAAAAATTGGGTAAGTATTCGAACATAACGAAAAGAGAAAGAATAAATCTGTTACTGCAGGATTCGAGCCACCGCCCCTAAGGTTGTAAGGCTACAATGATACCACCCAAGCTACCCCAAAAGATGACGCAAATGTTTTAATTATTGTCACTTACTTATACTTGCAAAATTCAAAATCGATTTTCTTCAGAATTGTTGAGAGTTGCGTCTTATGGTACTGGCTGATTGTTATTTGTGTTTTGAAATTCACGTTCAATAAATATTTAAAAATTCTAAAATCCGGTACCCACGTGGTCCCATTGTCAGTTCTGTTTCGTATGTGAGAGAGTGTTCGGAAACTACAAATGTCGTCCCAGTGGATAATTTGAACAGTGAACAGGAGAAGTATCCCTGTATCTACAGCATAAAATCACAAGGTTATAAAGATAGGCTACGATCACGATCTACATATAATGCTAGTGCAGATAAATAGTATATTCAAATTTTGAATGACAGCTCATCATGCGTTGTGTCTGCCGTGCCTCGTCGCAACACAGTTGCATAAGCCGCTTTTGCGGCACCCAGGAAAGTAAGGCGCGGATTCATCCCCCGCGATTATAATCGTTTTAATTGTGGCACTTGAAGGCGACTATTTCCGTCGCGATTATTATCGAGAGGAGAAAATCGCCTAGTGTGTCATTAGCATCTTGAAGCTGTGTACCAGGAATGGGTGACTTTACTGTACCGTAACCAGTTCCATATGAATGTCAGCCATGTCACAGTGACTATTTTTCCGAAATGCACACTTTGTAAAGATTTATTTATTCTGTAATTTTGTTCACCTTCTATAAATTTTTTCCACTTAAGTTTGCTCAGCAGGTTAGTAATTCTGCTGCTGGCTACCTGATAGCATATTGCCATTAGTGTTCCTTATTAAGTTTTAATTATTTAGGTACAGTTTCGTTTGTTGGTAATTTTATTTACAAAATTAATAATTTCTCAGAATAAAAAAAAAAAAAAAAAAAAAAAAAAAAAAAAAAAAAAGATGAACGGCAGTTATAGCTTATCGTATTGAATTGGGGCGAGTGTACCAGAGACAGCAGTCTCGAGGTCCACGTTGTAGTGCAAACGACCATCACTTATGCAGGCAGAATCTGCTCTCATCCCTGAAGACCACGGTCTCACCCTCTGACATGTGATCCTCTGACGGCATCACTCGAGACCTGCACGTCGATGCTGTGGCGAGTGGAATACGGGCCAGAGGCGTGCATGTGCATTGTCCCACTGCCAGTAACTGTTTGCAAAAGTTAGCGTTGACACTACAGGTCTCACATATCCATTTATCTGTACTGCTGCCTTTACAGTATGATGATCATGGCGACTGTTCCTGCTGCCAACAGGTCTCGACCATCGTCTACAGTTGTGACAGAAGCGGTTCGTTCGACGCCATAACGGAGCAAAAGAACCCCACAGAAATATTGGCCTCTCAATAAACTTTACAGTCTATAACAATGTGAAACCTTACATCTATTCTCCCGGTTTCTTGACGGGTAATTATTTAGTGATGTATATGAACCCCCTTGCCTTCTCGGCACTCCGAAACTGGCAGCCAGCTCTTCGAGGCCTGGAGGCCTGCGTCGGCTTTAGTGCAAAATCAGCGGCTGCTTTCCATGCAGTGAGTTGCATGGCGAGATTGGAGGAGCGGGGGCAGGGGTGTCCCATATAGTGAGTGTATCTGGACTCTTCTGTAGCGTTATAATGTTTCTTGTTGTCATTGATGGCTGCTAGCAGTTGAGTTCCTTGAACTTAAATAATAAGTAGAATCCATTTATCAACGACAGACAAGAGTGTTCTGTTATTTGTTGCAGTGAAGTTACAGCACTGTGACTACCTTTTACAGCCGGTCACGCGCGACGGCGCGAGGATTCGATATGCAGTTTGTGAAGACATGATTATCAGTTTTGAAGTGTGTTAATTGTGAAGGATTTATATAAATGAATCGGAGACCGACTCTAGATATCAAGCTAGTAAAAGAAAATAACAAATAATAAAAGTTTATAAATTGTAAGAACTTTCAAACTAGATATTTTTCAGAAAGTAGTTTGAGTATGTGGTTGTGAAATTACAAACAAGTGTCTTTTGTTCGGGGATGAAAATTCAGGATATGAAACAACTTGGACGCTAAAAGACGTTGAGAACTAGGACTTCAATACAGAAGATAAAGAAATATGACTGTTCTGCATCACAAGACTGGGAAGGTAGAGCACAACTTTTTGGGAAAACACGATGTTAGAAAACGACTGGACAGTGCTTACTGGCAGCCTGTTGAAAGGCACAATTTCATTAAAATGGTATCCCAAACGTTTATGCAAATTTACAATCTACTGGGAATTAATGCAAGAGTGAATGTATTTTTTTCCTTTTTTGGTATTTTATTATTCAAATGTTGGAATGTTTTTAGGGCTCATGGGACTTAACTACAGGGCCATCAGTCCCTAAACTTACAAACTACTTATGAACTAGCTAATGCCTGAAATTTAGCATTCTCGAAACACACTTGACAATGTCGATGTTGGAATATTGAACTCCTTAACTATTTCTCTAATGGAATCTCCCAGCCGACCGCGGTGGCCAAGCGGTCTGCGACGCGCCAGTCACGTTCTGCACGGCCATTACGGTCGGGGGTTCGAATACCCCCTCGAGCATGGATATTTGTGCCGTCCTTAGTATTAGCTAATTCATAAGTCGTTTGTAAGTTTAGGGACTAATGACCACGTAGTTAAGTCCCATAAGCTCTACAGACATTTGAATTTTGGAATCTCCCATGTCTTTAGGCTGCAACTACCATTCCGTTCTGAAAGTCCGTTAATTCACATCGTGGAGTCCATTCAGTGAAACAAGGTGTCTTTTAATCCTCGTGCCATCTAGTGGACTTCCTAATAACTATAGTATTGCAATCACTTGACTTCATACCACTGTTTGAAATTAATTGATAGTGTTCAGACATGTCATGGTTTCTAGAAGTAAATGACCTACTGGAGAGCATCGCTAAGCTGATTGCAACCTGCAGCAATGATATATATTTAATTACCATAAGCTTCACTCGCGAAAACATCCTCTTATTACGTAGCATCGTTTTTTTTACAATGTGTAACACTCGATAATGAAAGTTGGTACTGTTATCTTGAAAATATAGTGGAAGAAGTTGTGCCACAGTTGAGTTACCGAATGTTTTAATGCGCCCTGATGTGGAGCGCGCGGTTGCTCGCCGTCGGAGCTTTGGATGTTCGAGTCCTCCATCGGGCATGGATGTTTGTGTTGTAGTTAGCCTAAGTAACTTTAAGTTAGTTTAAGTAGTTTGTAAGCCAAGTGACTGATCACCAACGTAGTTGAAACATCTGAACATTTTGGAGAAGTCGTAAAATAACTACAACTTTCATTTATAACACTTACAGGTTTGTCTTCTGAGGCAAGGTTTCGAAATTTGATTGGGTTTTCGGTAAGAGAACGTTAGGAGGATTTACCTCGAGCACTGTACCAAGCTTCTCGACGACGAAGACAAGGGCCACGCAGATAACTCCAACGGCCAGCACGATGCCCTGCATGATGAGGTTCACCTTCTCGTCCGATATCTTGTCAGACACTCGGGGCAGCACGAAGTCCTCGTAAATGGTGCCGGACAAGGAGTTCAGGGAGCCAGACATAGAGCTGAAACAGGCGAGTGTCAACGTAATCAAGTGGAGTATCAATTTCATATTACAGTATAACGTACAAAGTGGCTTAACCTAAAAGTGTACACTTAAACATAAATAACAAACAGTTACAAATGAAAGCGAATATATTCCCTTATTACACCTTGTGCTATAACAAAATATTACAGCCTTTCTTATTATATTCTGTATACTTAAAGACTCTAGAAGCGAGAGCAGTAATTATCTGTGACAGTGTTCTAGATGGCCTGAAAGGTACTTTCGAATAGCATAGAATATCACGACTATACATTGGCACGAAAGTGCGCATGTCTCGCTAAGCCATGCGGGAAAATCCGGGTGGTCTGAGGCGGAATGTCACGGATTGCGTGCTGCTCCCGCCAGGGGTTCGAGCCAATCCTCGGATTTGGGTGTGTGTGTTGGCCTTAGGAAAAGTCAGTTCACGTAATGGGTTAGCGTAGGGACCGATTCCCTTAGCAACTTTATCCCTTAAGTCTTTAAAAATTCGTCTCACTAACAGTGAGATAGTATATAAAACATAAACACGAATGAAATATTTTACAAAAGAAAAGTAATTTCTGTGGCTCATTAAATATGTCTGTCAATGCCGCATAAATGTGGGCACTGCGACAGAGAGCAGAGACATGTTAAGAATCTTTCGAGGTGCGCAGCCGTATCAGACTTTACCAGGCTAAAGCTCTAGTCCCAGGCTGAGAAGATCACAATCATTTTCCTCAGTTTGTGGGCAGAGTCAGAATTTATATGCGTATATGTGGTGTCTGTTCTTTCGGACATGTCCGAATGATCGGTTGTCACAGTTGTTATCCATTCATATTCACGGAATGAATGACATTAACTGCGAATGGATAAAGTTGAAAATATGTACCCTGCCGGGATTCGAACCCGGGTCTCCTGCTTTCTTAGGCAGTTGCGCTGACCCATACGCCACTGGGGAGGGGGGGGGGGCAGCAATCATCACCTCTGCACGGAATTACTCAAGCACGCCTCCCGTAAGATACAAATTTGCAACTTTACCCAGCCCACTAGAACTCAAACTCGTAGTCACTCTGAACTAACTCCCGTAAGAGTAAAGGCCTAGGAGTGCCTCCGCACTGAAGAAAGGATCTTTGCCCGTCATCGGAAAATTGTGTAGATATATATACGTGGTGTCTGTTCTTTCGGACATGGAAATTGAGTAGGAGTTTTACTCTGATCACAGTGTATCTCTTGAACATGACACACAGTGAGCCAGTATCCATTGAGGGTGGAATTTTACGTACAATTTACTGTTTCTAATTGTCAGTCAATATTTTAAGACTCCAATCTACTATTTTATACAATTTAAATACAAATAATCTATTCGGCAGTTGGAAACATACACCTCCCCGTTAATTAACAATTGTGACAACACAATTTCAGAAATACACATACGCACACACGCACACGACACTCTAAAGAGCATTCAATGAAATATTTCACACTGTCTTCATAGAAATTATAGAAAGATTTTACTCTTTTTTATTGCGCACTTAAGTCTTTAAACAGACACACAGAGAATGGTTTTATTTTTAGCAAGAAATTAAAATACGATTTTTTTCGACAACCTATTTTCATTTAAAAATAGTCTATGTTGTTCCAAAATTATCTCAATTAACTTTGGAAACCACTTGACCATTCGTCGACTTGTTTTGGAGATTAGCATCTTGGGCAGATAACGCCGGTTTTACGGTTGATTATTAGTATGGTTGTTGTTGTTGTTTTTTAACAAATGTTTGTAATCCTATCGGACCAAACTGCGTGGTCATCAGTCCGTAGCTTACAAACTACTTAAACCTAGGTAAACTAACCTAAAGACAACACGCACACCCATGCCCCAGGGAGGACTCGAACCTCCACGGCGAGCAACCGCGCGCTCCGCAACGAGGTGCTTTAGACCGCTCGGCTACTCCACCGCGGCTATTAGTATGGACAACAACAAAACTATATTCTGAAATAAGGAGAGTACGTTAACCGATGGCACACCCGACAAACAAAACACATTCGCAAATCGACGCTTAGAATGGATATTGGATAAAACTGTACAAGCTTAACTGGATGGACAACAGGGAGAATACTGAATGGTGATGGTGAGGTTTAGACAACAGAACTGGGTGGAAGACGTCGATGAACATTACCGTATAGTTTGCGCTGTTGATTGCCCATTATATGGCGGAATACTCGATATCGTCAAACGACCGAAACAGCGAACAGATAGGAGCGATATTACTAAACGCTATCCAAAGTTTTGAATAGTAAAACTTCTCCGCAGTATAGCCGCAACTGCTTAAAGCTAACACGCGATCGACTGCAGTACGAAAGATGCTGGCCTTTCCTTGGGACGATTCAGAAATGGACCGAAGAGTAGGTGTCAAGGGTTTTGTTACATAGCCTGCAATCCACACTAATATCTATACTACTGAAATCTGTAGTTCTTGCACCTTGTCCACCTTCTAGATGGTCAAGTGGTCACCTATTTTATGCTGGACCATGTATATTGCAAACTTCGTTTTTGCCTCAGAAGTTTCGTTACCTGGAAGCATCTCAGACGTTTTAAAAAGGGTTTTTTTCTGTGTTAATTGAACTTTAAGCAGCAGAAAAGCTGATTAAAACTGAATACTCATTTTTGGAGTTGTATTTCGTCTTTGTAACTAGATAAAAGTCACTTTAAACCATAAGTGTTTCGCTTGCGTTATTCGCTGAGTCATCATCATTGGCCTGTAATTCATGTTTGTTTTTGTATATACAATTTCCATTGTATGACATATAAAAATCTTACTGTATTACAGTGCCTCTTATTTTGGGCTATCAGATGAGAAACAACTTCGGTAGCATAAGTTTTTACAAGGTTATATTTCTCATTTCGCATTACTTACGATTTTCTGTTGTCTTCCTGGAGTGGTATATGACGCTCCTGGTCGACGTAGTTGGATCTCTCCTGACGGTCCCACTTTCATACGAATGTAAGTGAATGTGGCGGTTAAGACACCAAGATTCGACGATCTGGAGCGTGTATATACGATTCCGAAAAGACACGAATTAACATCAGCAAAAAATCGTAAGTAATACGAATTGATAAAAATTAACCACGCAAAAATATTGTGCTTCAGATGTTTTTCTCTCCTGGTAGATCAAAATAAGAGAAATTGTAATACAGTAAAATACTTGTAACTTACGATATGGAAACGTTATATACAAAACAAACGTATAATACATGCCACTGATGATGCTTCCCAAATGAGAGAAGCGAAACCGTATGGCATGACCAAACGTCAGTTGCAAAGTCGGAATACTGCTCCACGCAATTTGAAACTAAAAGGAAAAAAAATGTTTTTAACGGCCACCGCTATATTTCACAAATCTTTATGTCACCCGCAGAATTCGTTAACAGATTTCGATTCCTCTGTATTCAGGGATTTACTATTATAAGGTTTCTTTCCTCTCGGCAGTTAATTTTGTGTTTTAAATGGTGGTATAATTTCTATATACACTGCTCAAAACTATTAAGGAATCAGGTGAGATATCATAAACAGTATACATATGGGAACGTATGTCATTCAGATATTTGTTATAATCGTAATTTTTGTGTGATGCAGTACGATACTTTGCTATATCAACATTTTACTTGAGGTAAAATATATTCTTTGAAAATAATTTCTTTCTTTTACCAATCAAAGAAGAGAAACCATATTAAAGATGAAACGAGAAATCATTTGAATTAATGCCATGACCGCAGGCCATATATCTGGTTGTCACTCGAAAATTCAGTAATCATGAACAAAAGTCGTCTTACCTCTGTTGAAATCGTGATGAGAAGTCGTCCACATAATCAAATTATGAATATTTAACTACGCTTCAACAAAAGAAGACTTTTCCCATTTGTATCTCAGACGTCTTTCTATAACCATTATTCCTGAAATAAAAATATACTCGCTACAATGGCAGAACATACTCCTCACACACCCTCCCTCACTCTTTCTAGGCCATTACTGGTCTCACTCAGTGCAACTCCAACACTCGTCTCATCTCTCTCTCTCTCTCTCTCTCTCTCTCTCTCTCTCTCTCTCTCTTTCTCTCTCTCTCTCTCATTCTCAGCTACTCCAATACTAATCTCCAACGCGCACGCAAACCCTGCATTCAGTGATACACCAACTCCGTCCCCGAATATAACCTACCGCCGTTATTACCAGCGAACGGAAAAAGAAATTGGTTCAAGACAGTTATTCAAATAACTCCTGTTCCTTTACAAAACACCCACACGAAAACTGCTACATATTTTTACCCAGAGAGAGGCATCATGGGTCTAATAGTGAACGTCAGTCTCGTTCCCATCTAAAATGGCGTGTGATGGTGTGTGATCACTTCGGACTCCCAGTACAATTGAACACCTGCGTGGCATAGACACAATGAGATTATGAATTAGCTCTTGAGGGACATTAGGCCATTCTTCCACGTGTGCAGTATTCAGCTCTGAAACCGTTGTCGGAGGTGCTGGTGTGGCTGCAATGCTTCTGCCAAGTGCATCACCAGACATGCACAATGGTGTTTAAGTTTGGTGATAAAGCTGGCCACTCACATTCCCTCAGGTTCAAGCATGTTGTCCACAAGTGGAGATGGGTGGAGACGAGCGTTGTCGTCCATCAGAAGAAACCAATATCCTGTGGCACCAGCGTAGGCGTAAAAAATAATAGAGATATATATTTTAAGTATTAACTTAGGGAGCTCCAAGTCTCCGTCCCCCTCATGTTCATATATTCTACCTTCCAGAAGTACCGTTTCTCTTGATGTTCGACTGTCATATTGCATTGATTTCCAGTCATTTTTGTAACAAGCTTCAAAAACCACGACCAATGTCAAGAAACATGTCTTTCATTTTGTAATTTTTTTTTTTTTTAATTCCTGCCCTACGGTCTTAGATTGTGAATAATTGAAGATTACCACGACATGTTTGTTTTCGCACTTAATACTTTACAGACGTCTGGTTTCGATAAGAAGTACTTATACAACTCAACGTAATAATACAGTGTACTTGCAGTAGCGAAGTTGCTGTGACTTCCCAAACGTCTGCTGCGTAGCGCTCAAACAAATAAGCTGCCTCTCTGAATATTTTCGGTTTAAAGCCGATATCTGCCGACGGAGGGGAGATGCGAAGGTGCAGGGAAGACCAAGAAAAAGGGGATCGAAGACGAAATTTGCTTAGCCCACCCCTTGCTGACAAAAGTGATCAACTCTGTCAATACAAATAGAATTCCGATATAAGCCTCCTGTAACTGATTCATATTCTTACAGGTATTGTCTTTGATCTATGAGTTTTTCTTTTCATTTGACATAAACTTGAACTCATGTGTAGAGGCATTTTTTGCAGTTGATCATCAGCTACATTATTCAAACAGCTGGTCTCGTAGCCACTATTAATTTGTTTTCCCGAATATCCTAATTTCTTTGCTACGCACTTTGCTAAGCATTTAACCCAAACTGTTCCTTATATCTAACGTCAAAGTATAGTAGTTTTCGCTGAGCTACGAGCTACACACATATGAGTGCTGAATAAAACACAAAAAAGGACTATAGTGCAGGTCTGGCTGACCCACCATGAGTGAAGAAACAAATCGATATGCCTGTGATCATGATGATCGTGTGACATTGATTGCCCTTAGATTCCAACTGTGGTCTTCTTCAGCCTTCCTCGTGGAAGTATATTTAGCTGACGCTACTTCGGCGACTTGCGTGTCAATGGAATTAAAAAAAAAAAAAAAAAAAAAAAAAAAACATAAATAAATAAATAAAACATCCTTAAAATATTGATTGTCAAGTGTAGATAATATTTACTAGACTGAGACGTTCCACATCATTACGAAATTTCGTATATATGATCTATGGAACAAGTATTAATCTAATCTAAACAACAGCCAGTCCCCGAGCGAAGAAAATCTCGAACCTGATCAGGAATCGATCCCGGACACCTGCGTGTCAATCCACCACGTTGTCTACTAGCCTGTGATCTAAGATTAGTATTTAGTGGCCTGCACGGTATTAATACAAAACATGAACAGAAAGTGACTGAACGAACATCTATGTGGAACACACGATTTACCCAAAATAACACCACGCGATCTTACTAGCAACAAATTTGTAATACAGTCACAGTTTCTGTCACATACCTCATGTAATCGAACTAATGGTAAGGTGCACAATCTTACCTTAAGGCTGCACTGAAGATCCCAGCGACGAAGAGGCCGGGCAGTCCAGGCACAGCGGTGGACACCTGCATGACGTAGTAGGGCAGCAGCTGGTCCGGCCTCGATATCACCTGCACCACCAACACCGCGGCAAATGCTTGAGCATAGGCTGAGTAGCGTTCTCAGTTGTGTGTGTGTGTGTGTGTGTGTGTGTCTCGTTGTTGTAGTCTTAAGTCCGAAAATTGTTTGATCATCTCCATAGATGAAGCAATTAGAGCGAACAGAGATGGTGGGGTCATGTTACATGCATGGAAGAAGCAAGGTTACCTAAGAGACTCATGAGCTCGGCAGCGGAGAGTAAGAGGAGTCGAGGTAGACCAAGAAGAAAGTACTTAGACTCGGTGCAGAATGATTTTGAAGTGAAAGGCATAACATCAGACGAGGCATCTTTTGTGTCTCGTTTCCGCCGGTTGTCGTAGGTGTCGGTGGCCGAGTGGAAAGAGACCGACACAGGAATAAAGGATGCACGCTTGTGCAGGTACGGAGGTGAACAGCCAGTGGGACAGCCGAAATTAGAAACTCTAGGCTAAATTAGAACAAGTAGTATATTTCGTAGAAAGATTACAATACTTGGAGAGCAGCAGACTAGTAGAATGTTGATACATAGTTTAGATAGAGGCTTGGCTACTGATGATTCCTAGTGCCTATCCGATAGCCAAGTCTTAACTGGTGCCTATCTGATTCCCAAGTGAACGATGCAGTCCAGTGGTGGCCACGAGCGGAGTTGTAGCAGAGGGCGCTCGTGTCTGACGTCTTAAGAACGCCGCGCCGTGCGTGCCTGGCGGCGCGGGGCGAAAGTACCTTGTGTGCCTATCCGATAGCCAAGTCTTAACTGGTGCCTATCTGATTCCCAAGTGAACGATGCAGTCCAGTGGTGGCCACGAGCGGAGTTGTAGCAGAGGGCGCTCGTGTCTGACGTCTTAAGAACGCCGCGCCGTGCGTGCCTGGCGGCGCGGGGCGAAAGTACCTTGTGCGCACTTTAGACTTGTGCGACACCACAGCATCAATGTTAGCATTGAATAGGGGATCATGGAGGAATTTTATTAGAGGTACTACGCTCCAGACTGAACGCTGAAAGGCATAATCAGTCTCTAATGATAATGATGATGATGATGATGATGATCTCCACGCTACAGTATCAAGTGAAAAACGTTTCATATCTGAATAAGAACAGCAATCCACATTTATATGAAACTTAGTCTTCTTCTGCAAGTCTCACCCCTACAATACAAAACTTAGGATTCTTTGGTATCTCATAATCTGTCTTTCGAATCGATCCCTTCTTTTAAAAAACATGTGCCACAAATTTCTTTTCTACGCAATTCATCATTACCTTTTCATTATTTAAGGCTCCAAAGCCAAAACTCCAAAACTTCCAACTGTATTTTTTTTAATTTAATAACGCTATCAGTTTCTGCGTGCCATTAACAGAATCTTCAGGCCCCCACTTACGAATTGATGCAACTATACAATCAAAGCATAACTGATTGGATAGTTGCATCACTTCGTAAATGGGGACCTGAAGATGGTATTAATGGGACACCTAAATTAGTATCCCACTCCCATGAACCACAGACATTGCCGAGGTGGGGTGGCTTGCGTGCCTCAACGATACGGATAGCCGTACCGTAGGTGCAACAACAGCGGAGGGGTATCTGTGGAGAGGCCAGACAAACGTGTGGTTCCTGAAGAGGGGCAGCAGCCTTTTCAGTAGTTACAGGGGCAACAGTCTGGATGATTGACTGAGCTGGCCTTGTAACATCAGCTAATGTGGCTTTGCCACACAGTTACTGCGAACGGCTGAAAGCAAGGGGAAACTACAGCCGTTATTTCTCCCGAGGACATGCAGCTCTACGGTATGAACGATGATGGCATCCTCTCGGGTAAAATATTCCGGAGGTAAAATAGTCCCCCATTCGGATCTCCGAGCGGGGACTACTCAGGAGGATGTAATCATCAGAAAAGACAATACTGGCATTCTACGAGTCGGAGCGTGGAATGTTAGATCCCTTAATCGAGTAGGAAAATTAGAAAATTTAAAAAGGTAAATGTATAGGTTGCAGTTAGATATAGTGGGGATTAGTGAAGTTCGGTGGCAGGATGAACAGGATTTCTGGTCAGGTGAGTACAGGATTATAAATACAAAATCAGTTGGGGGTATCACAGGAGTAGGATTGATAATGAATAAGAAAATAGGAATGCGGGTAAACTACTATGACCAGCACAGTGATCGCATTATCATTGTCAAGATAGATACGAAGCCAACACCGACAACAGTAGTACAGGTTTATATGCCAACTAGCTCTGCCGATGATGAGGAGCTAAAGGAAATTATTCAGACAATTAAGGGAGAGGAAAACTTAATTGTTATGGGAGACTGGAATTCGGTAGTAGGACAAGGAAGGGAAAGGAAGATAGTAGGTGAATATGGTCTGGGCAAAAGGAATGAAAGAGGAAGCCGCCTGGTAGAATTTTGCACAGAACATAATTTAGTTATAACAAACACCTGGTTCAAGAATCACAAAAGAAGGTTGTATACGTGGAAGAGACCAGGAGACACCGGGAGATACCAGATAGATTTTATAATGGTAAGACATAGATTTCGGAACCAGGTTTTAAAGTGTAAGACATACCCAGGGGCAGATATAGACTCTGACCATAAGTTGTTGGTTATGAACTGTAGGCTGAAACTGAAGAAACTACAAAAAGGTATGAAAATAAGGAGATGGGACCTGGATAAATTGAAGGAACCTGGGGTTCTTAAGAATTTCAGAGGGAGCTTTAGGCAACAATTGACAGAAACAGGGGAAAATAAAACAGTAGAGGAGGAATGGGTAGCATTGAGAGATGAAATAGTGAAGGTAGCAGAGGACAAAATAGGTAGGAAGGCGAGACCTACAAAAAATCCTTGGATATCACAGGAGATACTAAATTTAATCGATGAAAGGAGAAAATATAAAAATGCAGTAAATGAAACAGGCAAAATGGAGTACAGGCGACTAAGAAATGAGATTGACAGGAAGTGCAAAATGGCTAAGCAGGAGTGGCTAGAAGGCAAATGCAAGGATGTAGAAGAATGTATAAATAGGGGAAAAAAGAAACAGCCTACAGGAAAATAAAAGAAACATTTGGAGATAAGAAAAACAGCTCTATGAATATCAAGGACACTGATGGAAAACCAGTTCTCAGCAAAGAAGGGAAAGCTGAAAGGTGGAAAGAGTATATAGAGGGACTCTACAAAGGAAATGAACTTCCAGACAATATTGTAGGAAGGGAAGAGGATGTAGATGAAGGTGAAATAGGAGATACTGTACTGAGAGAAGAATTTGACAGAGCCCTGAAAGACCTAAGTCGAAACAAGGCCCCTGGAGTAGATGATATTCCCGAAGAGCTACTGAAGTCTCTGGGAGAACCAGCCATGACAAACCTGTTTCACCTGGTGTTTAAGATGTTTGAGACAGGCGAAGTACCCTCAGACTTTAAGAAAAATGTTATAATCCCCATTCCAAAGAAAGCAGGTGCAGACAGGTGTGAAAACTACAGAACCATCAGTTTAATAAGTCATGGTTGCAAAATATTAACACGAATTATATACAGAAGGATGGAAAAGCTTGTAGAAGCCGACCTCGGGGAAGATCAGTTTGGGTTCAGGAGAAATGTGGGAACACGGGAGGCAATACTCACTTTACGGCTTATCCTAGAAGATAGACTAAGAAAAGGCAAACCTACATTTTTAGCTTTTGTAGATTTGGAGAAAGCGTTTGACAGTGTTGACTGGAATACACTCTTCCAAATTCTGAAGTCAGCAGGGAAAGGAGAGTTATTTACAACTTGTACAAAAGCCAGACCGCAGTTATTAGACTCGAAGGGCATGAAAGGGAAGCATCAGTTGGAAAGGGAGTAAGACAGGGTTGTAGCCTCTCTCCGATGTTATTCAATTTGTACATCGAGCAGGCGGTGAAGGAAAGCAAGGAAAAATTTGGAATAGGGATTAAAGTTCAGGGGGAAGAAATAAAAACATTGCGTTTTGCCGATGACATAGTAATTCTGTCAGATACAGCAAACGACCTGGAAGAGCAATTGAACGGAATGGATAGTGTGCTAAAAGGTGAATATAAGATGAACATTAACAAGAGCAAAACTAGGGTAATGGAGTGCAGTGTAAGAAAATCAGGTGATGCTGAAGGAATTAGATTGGGAAACGAAGCAATAAAGGAGGTAGATGAGTTTTGTTACTTGGGCAGTAAAATAACAAATGATGGTCGCAGTACAGAGGATATAAAATGCAGAATGGCAATGGGTAGAAAAGCGTTCTTGAAAAAGAGAAATTTGTTAACCTCGAATATTGATTTAAGCCTAAGGAAGTCCTTTCTGAAGGCATTTGTATGGAGTGTTGCCTTGTATGGGAGTGAGACATGGACGATAAACAGTGCGGACAGGAAGAGGATTGAGGCTTTTGAAATATGGTGCTACAGAAGAATGCTGAAGATTAGGTGGGTGGATCGCGTAACTAATGAGGAGGTACTGAACACAATTGGGGAGAAAAGAAATTTCTGGCGTACCTTGACTAAAAGAAGGGATAGATTGGTAGGACACATTCTGAGACATCAAGGTATTGTGAATTTAGCGTTGGAGGGAAGTGTGTGGGGTAAAAATCGCAGAGGAAGACCAAGAGATGGATACAGTAAGCAGATTCAGACAGATGTAGGTTGCCGTTCTTATGTGGATATGAAGAGGCTTGCTCAGGATAGGGTATTGTGGAGTGCTGCATCAAACCAGTCTCCGGACTGAAGACCACAACAACAACAACAAATTAGTATCCTTATAAAATAAAAAAATATATATATAATTAGAGTGTTTGGAATTTATCGTCTCAAATACTAACTAGCCGGAGTCACAACCGCAATATAAAAATGGAATTAAGGAGACCTCATCAATTCAGCATTCGACTGTAGACTCAAATTTCAGACGCTTCAATCCTAATCTGTCTCAAGTGTTTCTCGTCCTCATTCATTTACAGAGATGCATTCTGGACAAATGGACAAATGATGTCAGAAACGACTTTCTAACGTTTAAATTAATCTCGACTCTTACAGGGCATTGAAATAATGTCATTGTCGAAGTTGAAAATTTGTGCTGCATCGCTGCGTGGGAGTAGCCGCATGGTCTAATGGTTTATGCTACGAACTGGACGGCCCCTCCTACCGGAGCGTGTATGTGCTTGTGTGTGTGTGTATGTGTGTTGTCTTTAGTATAATTTATCTGTAAGTCCAGGAATTGCTGACCATATCAGCTTGGTTTAATAGTTTCACAAACGTTTGATCTTGTGCTGGATCGGGACTGCCATTTTGCATCGTATGTTTTCTGCCCTCCCACCTTAAGTATTTTACTGTCTAACTAACAAAACACATCTACCATCTTTAATCTAGCTCCTTCGGTATCTCCGAAATTCCGTTATTCTTGATTATCTTTTGTTCAAAAACGTTCAAATTTTTGTTAATCTTATTGGATTTAACTGCGGGGTCATCAGTCCTTAAACTTACAAACTATACTGAAGATAACACAAACGTCCATGCCCGAGGGAGGATTCGAACCTTGACGGGGAACGGCCTCGCGCATCGGAGCATAGCGTCTCAATGCGCTCGGCCACTCCGCCGCGGCTATGTTTTGTTAATAATCAACTTATATCCTCCTTTCAAGAAAATGTCCATTCCGTTAAAATGTCCTTCCAAGTCCTTTTCTGTCTCTGGTAGATGGTAATGTCATCGACAAACCGCAAAGTTTTCAATCCCTATTCCAATTTTTTACAGCTTGCCCAATGTACAGATTGAATACCACTCCCTCTCACATTGATTCACTCTTGTACCACCGTTTGGTTTCTATATAAGTTGTTTCTATCTTCCCCATACCTAAATTTTAATCCTGCTGACTTTAGAAGAAAGTGAGGAAGTATATTGCTGTCAACAATGTCAAAAGCTTTCTACAACTGTAAAAAACTGTAAGTGTAGATTTACGATCCTTAACCTATCTTTTACGTTAGGGACTATCGCCCCGCCTGTTTCTACATTTCTCTTAAATACAAATTGGTCTTCCCTAGGTATAGCTTGTACCGTGCTCTCCATTCATCTGTAAATAATTCGTAGTAAAATTCTGCCACCATGGCTTAAAAAAAAATATAATTCTGAAATTTTTACACATGCAAACGCTTAATTCATTTGGGATTAGTATTATTACTTTTATCTTGTTGTGTTAGGGTATTTAGCCTGTCTCTTACGTAATGTACAGCTGGTGGTGTAGTGTTGTATTGGCTGACTCTCCCTGAGACTTCAGTAGCTCCGACGGAATGTCGTCTGTTCCTGGGGCCATATTTCGGCTCTAATATTTCTGACCACTGTCAGATTCTTCCCTCAGTATATTATTCCCTACTTAATCTTGAACTACGTCCTCTCCCTTTCCCTATACTCCAGATATTCTTTCCACCTTTCAGCGTTTCTGTCTTTGAACAGTAGTGGTTTATTATGTTAGGTCTTGAAATTTGTACAGCTGAACTTCTTTTCTCAATGCGTCTTTTTCATAGAATGAAAGCTGACTGTGCGCTGATATGAAACTTCCTGGCAGACAGTTTTAATCTGCCAAGCAGCTTCATTTCGTCTTTTTGTATTCTTTAGGCGGTATCTATCACTCCCGTGACTATACGTTGTTCTGCAGAATTCTGGCCATTCTAGCTTAGTCATTTAGGGAGATGTTAATGAAAGGGGTCGCGTAGAAGAAAATTCTAGGGTACAAAAAAAAAAAGCATACAGCAGGCGAAACTAAGTACAGTACTAACACAACTTCAGCACATATTGAAAGTGACACCTTTTTATCTCTCTGCAGTTTCTGGCCCCTGCTAGATACACAAGGCACAGAGGCTAGATTGTACAGTATGTTACTTCCGAAATATATTTAGTCACCTCCCAGAACAATGCACTGCTGATCTCTGCGATACATGTCCTGGAAACTTTGCACCAAGTCTTCCTTTGGGATGGTCAGCCTCGTCACATTTCGTTGCATGTCAGGAATATCGTCAAATCTCTTTCCTCTTGAGTCGAGGGAATAGAAAGAATCCTGGAGATCCTGCGAATGTGGTTGAAACACGTCCACTGAATGTGTGGTCATCTTCCATTTTGATTAATCATTGACCTCACTTAATTCTGCAACATGAATGCTATCTACTTGTGTGTGTTAATTATTTTATTCTTTTTACTAATAATCAGTACCCCATGTTTATATATGCTTTCTCCCCATTTACATATGTTTCCACCCGTGTGATTAAACTTGTGTGTTCATGTGAATGTGAATGTGTGCTTTTAATATTGACTGCCTGCCGCGCAATGGCTTACAGTCGCCGCCTCCCGCTTTAGACCTCGTTTTGCTGTGGTTAAGAACGCATGACTTCGTTTGTCGTCAGCGCTAGCATCTGCTGGGTGGCCAGAGACAAGCTTACTTGGCAAGATGGCGAGGTGGCCGTGTTCTTAGTGTCATAACAACCTAATCTTAGATGAAAGAGGTGACAGGAGACCCCTCTGGGAGCGGAATCGTCTTAGTCAGGTAGCAAGGGTTGGTAAACACTAGCCTCTGAAAGCACTCTGCGTCGCTTTTAGCGCGCTCTGCATCCGGTGTATGGCGGGGGGAGGTTTTTCCGACCTCTTAGACCTTCAGTCTGGCTCCGACGACCGTGGAAATAAGTAATCCGCCGAATCATGCTGAGGGGAAGGCATGCTGTTGGAACTTTGATTTCTTTGTGATCAGGCAGTCTTGGTTTTTCAGTGTAGGTCTTGAGTAATTTCTTTCGCTATGGGAGGCGAAGTAAATTCAGTGTAAATTTATTACTTGCATTTTCATTCCAGTGGTGATTGTGTGTCCGGTTTTACTCAAGTTAGAATACACGTGTGTGGCCTTCAGCCTTATGTAAACTTAGCGTGTTTGAATTTCCTTGCTGTTTTTAACTGACTTTTCGCGTCGTTACTGTATCCGCGAATATGCTAAATATTTCACAGATTTCCTGATTTGAATCCATCTTTCCTGTGTCGTATGACCGATTGCATCACGTGATTTCGTAACGGTCGCTACTTCGGCCTTCAGCCATGCTTTTATTAATACTAGCTTTCTTATATACGGAATCTTGCGTGTGCTTTACTCGCTTATTCTAAATTAATTTCTGTTTGTAAATGCTATGTAATTGACCGTGGTCGCACACCACGTGGTACTTAAGAATAGTGAGCCGCTGCCTCCCCCCACATGTGTTAGTGCACAGCATATTCAAAAATTTGTGATCAAGACACCTGCCATCTCGTCAAGACGTCGCCGACGCTTCGTTTCGCCGCTGCTTTCGAGTGTTTACAGAGTAATGTACCGCTAAGCATTATGCGCGTGTCTATGAATGGATGCGTGTGTTTTTAGCTACCCATGGCGTGTTTGCAAATTTCCTCCCACGTTACCTCCATACTGATAAAGGGCAGAAACTATTTTATTACGGGCAGTAATTTTATGATTTAATTCACTCTTGTACAAGGTGTGTGCTTAATTTGGTCTCCTCACATTTATTTGCTTCTTTATTTTACTGAAAAGATTATGATTTTAAAGTATCAAACCTCTGCTCTATGATTTCATGCTTCCCGCCCCATGTTTAATTATCTATTCATTTATTTTTTAACCTTTACTTTATGTTTTATAAAACGTTGGCTGCTCCTTTAAGGAGTGAGCAGTTAGATAAATTTCCGTTGCGCATGTACTGTGGCCACTCATAAAGTGATTTAGAGCAGCACTGAGCGTTCTAACTTACATTTGCAGATCTCAGCTGCCCGAGATTTTGCTTATTTTAATAACAGGCTACTTTCATGGCGACGCTCACTCACACACAACCAATATCTTCAAACAGTTCCTGGCAGAAAAAGAGGGTAGACTCGCTTTGAAAGGAAAGAGATTTCACGATATTCCTTCATTCAACGAAACGTGACAACGCTTTTTAACACAACTTCGTAGAAAGTTTCCATGACATGTATCGCAGAACTCAGCATTGCATAACTATAGGAGGTGACCATTTCGAAGGGCAGTATGGTAACTGTAGTTCATTGTTGATATACAGGACTATTTGCCGAACATTATTGTGTTCATGTGCAACAAGGTGGGTGCAATATATGATTAAAATATAAACAATACATAATATTCAATTTTTGGTCAAGCGTGAGCAATTTTAAAAACAGTCCACATCAAACAAGAAATACATAAGACAATTTAAAAGCGTGGCATTTAAGACGTAACACTACTTTCATTTCTTGAACGGTTATACATACTGGAACGCGGTGTTTGACAAACTTTAGGACCTGAAGAGACACGTACCTTTTTTTTTTTTTTTTTTTTTGCTAATGCTTACAACCATGTAATCAACTGAGATATTCAAGCAAGAATATTCTTTAATGGAACTATATAAGTTGCATAGCTACACTCTATAGATCGGGAGAAAATAATTACTTAGATAAAGAGATTGTAAATATTAAAACCTATGTTTACAAATTAAATAAAAAGTACCATAGGATTTGATAAAACAGTGGCAGGAATCAACATCGCGTTGAAAACACTGCCAAGCAGAGCTCTCGAGCTACTCTGTGTCCCAATGTCAAAACATTACTTGTCTCCACTGCAGGCCAATCAGTTTTGCTTCTAGATACATGTACAGCAACAAGGATGTAGAAAAGAATAATGCCGCCGAAAGAGAAAAAGCGATATGGGGCTATCTATCCGACGCGCCATCAGGTTGTTCGAATTATTAACGGTAGTGCAGACAGGCTGCTTGAAAGTCAGAGGACAAGAAATGAGACTACATGTGACAGAATACATGAAGATTCCTCACAGTGATAATTGAAACAAGAATGAGCCATACGAGTGTCATTCGCATCTTACTTCGATAGAGATTGCAGCCCTATCATCTGTCACCACATCCGGCACTCGACGACCATGGTTTCGTAGATCGTACAGAGTTTATCAGTTTCCCTTCAGCTGTTGAGATTTGGTCCTACCTTTTAGCAATGTGTGTGCAATTTATCGATGAAGCACGCTAATGTAAATTTGTGTAACATGACTACGGGACGGCCAAAAATCACCGTACTAGTGTAAGCGATATCACGGCCGTGGAGCATAACCGCATACTGCGGCATCATACGAAATTACATTGAGGGATCTTACTTAATTCCATGAAAATCCGCGTGTACACTTCCTTACTAAAATTCTGCTGGCTCTTCTAGAAGAGGTACCTGTGTGTATTCCACATTGAATGTGTCTGCAACACGACGATTTTCCATCTCACTCGTCCCGTGTTGCAAAGTGAACAAAAAGGACGAAATTGTTTCGTAAAATGACCTGCTGGGTTCCTCGATTTAACTATTCTTCATTTTTTGCTCTTGGGAGCACCCATAGATGCAGTCTATGACAAAGTCCCTACTACCCTGTCCGATTTGTGTCGTCGAAACATGTCTACATTCTTTACCATGTCATGCATTGTAATTACATAGAATGGCTGGCTACTGAAAGTGTGCTCTTCAGTCCGTGGTAAAGAATTTGAACAAAGTGTTGGTTTTGTCAGACAAATTTTACGTGATTTCGTTGGTAACGAAATCATTTATAGTCAATTGCCAATAAAATTTATGAAACTGGATTTCAATATCAAATGAGTCAATAGCGTGTATTGTACGTATGTTTTAAAAGTCATTATGCGCTTAAATTCAACATGAAACGACGTTTCATTTAAAACTATATCTACTCTTTGGTATAAAACTGACTTATCTCACATAAATAATTTAGAGCAGAATAAATAGTCAGTTATCTAAGAAATCTATTTTACTTCTAAGAAGCACACAGGTACAGCAAAAGATAGGTCACATTCTCCTTATAAAAGCTAGATAATTAATAAAGTAGTTGCTTTCTGCAACGCATAAGACGTCTTTATTTTCGAAGTATACACAGCTGATTTCTCTGTTCCAGAGAGTATTACACACAAATGTAAAATAGTTTTCTACGCCGTATAGCCATATACAACATTCGTAGGTGAACCTACAGCTATATCTTACGTCGTTTTAAGGGGAAATACGAGTAAGGCTTTACTAGTGCAGGCCCACCTTAAAATTTCATTACGCAGCCTGGTCTCAGACGCCTGCTTGCCAGAGTCTGGACCGCAAATAACATTTCCAGTTACCAATCCCAGCGCGCTGCATCAATGTGAAAATCTGCTCAAGGGCTATCGAATACATTAAATAAAAGGTATACGTGTCCATTAAAAATTACTTTCTTCAATAACTCATTTGATATCAGAGCTATAAACATTAACAATACATAAGTAATCGTGTCCCCAAGACGCTGTAACATTTGTCGAAACCCGTTGTTCGACATGTGTAATCGTTAACGAAATGAAAGCAAAACACAACACACAAAACAGTGATTGTTCTATAAAATACGGTTCTGTATTATCACAGTAATGATGAAGAACCTGCACTGAGAGAAAGTGTTTTGGAAGGAAAACAGATCACTAATGTTAAGAGGTATCGATGGGAAAAAACTGAAGGAGTTCAATGGGTAGGAGCTATGGAATATGGGGATGACGATAAAGGTAGGGTGGGGGGTGGGGGGGAGGTAGAAGATGATGATGGGTTGTGTGTGAGTTGAGCCATGGCAGGAGTGCGGATGGGTGGGTAGGTAGGAGCTCCGATAAGACAGGTGGGGAAATATTACGGTTACGGAATGGTAAATATCAAAACGGATTTCACTCTCTGGTGGGTACCACTTAGTTTCAATAGAAAATTGAATTGTTTTGTCTTTTTAAGTCCAGTGATGCAAATCAGCCCGTATGATGAGGCTACCGTCAGTAACTACTGTAGCTAGATTGATATTTCGTCACTAATGGTTAATCCATGAATGTTTGAAATAATAATTTGTAAATATTTCGTTTAAACTGCCTGAAGGATGAATTATAGTTGCCCACTGCTGTGAAAACTACATCATTGTTACCAACAGTGAACAGAAATCGTCTTATGTTTCTGGTACCATGTGCTGCCGTTGGGTGGATACCAACCATACATGGTAGAGACAGATACGTTTTTATTTTGTAAATCAATGTGTTGCCGAACAAAATCGCCAAGAACGAGAAACACACGAGCATTCCATTATGGAAAAAGCAGCTAGGCTTTTTATTAATCATTTACGGTCATCTACATTATTCAATGAATTCATTCGTCATGAAATTAAAGGTATGTAATAACAAAGCAGGTGTGATTATTCAATGTGTGAGCTTTTTACCAGATGCAGGTTCACAAAGCTATGCAAAACCTGTGAAAGAAGACTTGTATTCAACCTTATTATATAAAGTCGTTAACTGCAAATCGTATTTTGTGATCGATCCGCAAAGGCCTGTGATGATGTTGAATGTTTCATAAAAATATTGTAAGTGTACCCCTACAGGGGCACTTTAAATAGGTTTTCTATCGTTGAATACTTGTATTGTTTCGTCTTTACCTGAAAGGAGTGTATTTGCATCGTTCCACAACGCAGGATCCTATTAGAACGTGCTTTGTAACTGAGTTATGTCGAAGAGGATGCGTGGCAGGTAGTGTACTTTAACACTGTTGCTTGGCAGTGGATGCTTCATGCCAATGTTACGTGAGAGATGGTGCGCGTAGTACTGCAGATTTTGTTTATGCCCATGTTTTGTGCCGAAAGGTGCGTCTTAAGTAAGAAATGACGAATAATATCACACTGAAAATGCACCTACTTCTGAACTGTCCTGCTAGAACCTAGCGGGCAAAAATGGTCGTGGCAATAAAATTAAAGCAGTCTAGATCGAAATATAGCATATACTGAACAGGTGATCGATTTCGATGAACTAAATACCATCTTCGGACAACATGCACTGAAATACAGATATTTTAGAGCGACATCTAGAATAACAAAAAATATCAAGATAGTTAACATGAGCTTATACTCTTGGTAGCAAGATGTTGCCGTGGACATAGCAGGCTGCATGAGAGTCAAGTTTTTACAACGACTGAAAGCTTAAGTTCACGTATAAACACAAAAACAAATTTTGTTGTGGCTATTTACCTTTGCTGATATTGGATCGCAGTAGCGGTAAGTGGCGTATATTAGCAGGCCAGTGAAGACGCTGATCCCTTTCATTATGATTATGCCTGCACCGAAACCCAACAAACAGCTGAAACATATGACGTGAACAAAATAGAGCTGATCGCATTTCGCTACAGGACAAAAGGAAAACATGTCGAAGTGGGTATATACGTTTTCCTAAGAGCCGGAAAAGAAATATCGAAGCACCTCAAGAGCATTCCATAATGAAGACAAGAGTTAGAAATGTAACTAAATCTTTACAGATACATTCTTTATTGGTTCAAAATGTTCCTTGGGTACAGTCTTGGAAGATATGTTACTCGTCTACATTTAGACTGAAGCACATAAAATAGCATCCTTCACACTCTGCTTGTGGTAGTACAATAAAAAATGTCAATAATTAAATAACAATAACTAAACATACAGGAGGGGTAGTCAAACCAAACTTCAACTATAAAGTAAAAACCTTAAGCAATTTAAATTATCAATTTCAGTAAATAAATTTCAACTTCAAAAGGCTGAAATATTCACGGAGCAAACCAGGAATGAACTCTAAATTGGAAAACGTATTATTGTAAAATGTAAACAATTAACAATTCCAATAAACAAGATAACAACAAGTAATATTTTGAATAGCTCATATGTTATACAATTGGAAGCAGAGAATCTTTGGTGGTATCTAAGTAATATCAATAAAATAAAAATGAATTAATTGTAAATTTTGTATAAGAATTATAGACAGAACTTAATGTTATGTACAACTAAAGTGAATGAATATAAAATACAAAAATTAATACAGGCAAAGGAACAGATAGAGTAGAAGATAATAGAAAAACAGACGATTAAGTGAACCTCAGTCGAAGGGATGTGTTTAATCATTTTATATTAATTATATTACACTAATTTAGTAGCCTAAATTCTCCAGAATAATAACTTTGCTCGAATAGTATATTCTGTATTTGATTCTAATCTCTGTATTACATTCCATGTATTTTTATGTTATTGGTGTTCTTAACAGGCCCCAAATATTCTGTGAAAAAATTGTAAGATGTAACAGTTATTTAAAATATTCTTCATCATACTTTTTGAGTACTCTATCTTATTGTAATGACTAATTATTTTAATTGTTACACACGTAATTTTTCATTTTAACTTTCATTCCTCGTTTACTCCCCAAATCTTCTTTAGCCATCTTTTCAAGTATACCCAACTTATGTATTGAAATGGCTAATTCATTTAAAATGTTTGTAGCTCACGTTTTTCAGTTTATAGTTACACTTAATTCCTAATTCCGCTTCCTATTTATTTATTTATTATTATATACTTTTTTACATTTTGTACTACCACAGTACAGTCACATATCATTTCAGTATGCGCTTGAATCTAAATTTTGACGAATAACATGTATTTCAAGAAAACAATGTAACCTCTTTGACAAAAACAGTTACAGTCTGATGCTGACCTTGTAAGCATAAAATCGCTTAACAATAGAAAACTAGACTCGTAGAATACTATTAATTCAGTTACTATTTCATGCTAGAATGTGACAGATCAATGATAACGTACAATACATAATAGATTAATTTATTGTGTGACATAACAGATAATAGTTGCTTCTAAGTCGACATATTTACTGCATGACAGAATGCCTGAATTATTGAATCATTGAGAGGGGAGTACTTACATCCTGGATTTGCGCAGTGTGGGCACCGACAGGAACTTCTGCATTGATCCTTGGTTGATGGCGGTAATTGTCAACCAGTTAGTTGTCGTCCCGAATACAATTGTCCAGAAGGAGTTCCGTACGAAGGGGCTTGGGTTCATTCTGTGTGAACAGGCTCATGGTTAGATTTCTCTTATACTTATTTTTGTTTGTTATTTACATAATTTGAAATGCGTACTAAGTAATATCATTCCTAACTTCATTTAATCTGGCTAATGGAAGGTCCTTGTCATTCTTAAAGGAAATTCGAAGGCAAAAGGATGGTGTCTATTAGCAAACCCCTCATTTGTTGCATACATTAACAATAATAAAATGTGCTTTAAAACACTATTTGTCAGTTGACAAGAAACAAGTTCCACTTCCTGCAGAACGACCTACAACTGCTGCAGAACACAGTATTAGTACCACATTTATAATGAATTCAAGATAGAGTAAATCGTTTTCCAACGACAAACGTTGTTATTGTCATCAAAAGGGAAACATTGTTTAAAATCTAGCCCACAAGGGTACCTCATTATTATTATTATTATTAATTTCTGAGTTATCTACGTAACATTCTAAGAAGAGGTGATTTCTTAAATCTGTGAGTGATTGTGTAGATGCAGTCAAAAAAAAAAAGGATCAGTGAATACATTATATCTGAGAAAAACTATTAATGATGCATCAAACTGAAAAATATGTGCTACTTCAATGATTGAGGACAAGAATTAAATCCTTTTAAGTCACAAAACAGGTAACAATCTTGTGTATAAAATTTCCATTACCTTTTCATTTCGTCACAGATAAATACCTACGTGAGTTTCTTTCGCTATCATAATAAATATTCAGATGGTGATTGCATACGACATTTCATTATTACTTTTTTTGCACTATTTACTATGTGAGGCGAAAAGATAAATGGAATGTGAGGAGGAGATTGCCAGAGAATGTGGAGCAGCAGGAAATCATGGACAAGTGAGAGGAGGAGTTGAATAGAGACAAAGAGAACAGCAGGTGATCAGTGAGGAAAAGAGGAGGTGAGCTAATGGAAGCTTGTAACAAATACATAATACAGGAGATGTTATTGTGAATTAGACGTTTAAGGGGATGGACAGAGATAGTGGGGAGCATACAGTGAGGGGGGAGGTGCGGGAAAGAAGGCGGAAGAAGATGGATACAAAAAAAGAAAAAAAATAGTTCTAATGTTTGTAAAGCTTATAGAACTTAACTGCGGGGTCATCAGTCCTTCAACTTACAAACTACGTATGAACTACCTTATACAAAACACACCACAAACATCCATGCCCGAGGAGGATTCCAACCCCCGACGGGGACCGCCCTCGAGCATCGTAGCATAGCGCCTCACTGCGCTCCGCCGCGATGATGGATAGAGAGAGAAAGGAAGTGCAGATGGACTTCAGAAGAATGTGATAAATAAATACCCGGGCACCGCCTGGTTTTCAGCTAGATGTAAAATGACCAAAACGGGTTATATCCTGTTTGTCACTCACTCAAAGATGCGTATTCGACCACCCTGGTCCGAAATGTCCCAGACTTGCGCGGGAGATCCCACCAGTTGGCTGCCCAAGATGATAACTGCGAAGCAGGCCGCAACCATCACCAGGCTTTGCAGGAAATCCGTCCAGACGACCGCTTTCAGACCACCCTGCAACAGGCGACATCAAATTGAAACTGGAGACTGAGTTGGACGTGGTATGTATTAGATGTAGGTGTGTGAAACCTGTGTACCTGGGTGGTGAAAGTGGCATAACCGCATAGTAAGTGGAAGACCCAGATTCGAATCCTGGCCCGACACAATTTCACTTATCAATGTTGTATGCATAATTACAGCACTTCAGCAGCTGTGAGAAAAATACCCGAACTTCAACTACAAAATATGAAAACGATAAACTCAATTCGAATGTTTATCACAACTAAATATACCCGACGTCAGGACAGAGCGAACCTGATTTGAATTACTTCTTCAAGGTCAATCTTCAGATCGTTTTTATTTTGTACTTAACGGGCTTGGTGTCAGCTGGCCATCTTCAGATCAATTTTTACACCTGCAGAGTAATCTTTCACTTTACGAACACGATGTTCACTGTCGTAACTGAGTTACGATAGTGAACATCTTGTTCAGAAATGATACGTTACTCTGTAAGTATAAAAATTGATATGAAGATGAGTGGTTGGCCCAAAACTGGTCATGTATCAACTAAAAACGAACTAAAGACTGACGTATTTAATTCATTTCGAATGCTCGTACACATCAACAGTTTGGAAACACTTGCTGATTGAGCGCCATGACAGTCTGATATTCGCAAACAGCCTTACCGGTTAAGCATTAGTACGTCCTTGATGGTACCGGAGGTTACATCGGTTATATGCTTTAAAAGTTATTTTTTACGTCAGTTCACTAGTATTATACACTTGTTAACTTTTTGCTGTTCTCACATTTGAAGATGGTTCATAAGTAATCGAAACCGTTAGTCTAGTTACCTACAATAGTGACATATACATTTATAATTATCTTAAATCTTTGCGGTTCTCCAGCCTCTAAAAAGTATTTGGAACGAGGCTTCTGCACGGCCACTACGGTCGGGGGTTCGAATACCCCCTCGGGCATGGATATTTGTGCCGTCCTTAGTATTAGTTAGTTCATAAGTAGATTGTAAGTTTAGGGACTGATGACCCCGTAGTTAAGTCCCATAAGCTATACAAACATTAAAACATCAGAACATTAGGAACGAGGCGTTTTCCATATTAGCATGTTTCAATTGTGCTATTGGCCAATTTCAATTTTGAAAAAAAGACCCCATACAAACCAATAAACAAAATCACCGAGATATTGATATATGAAATAATCTGTTTCGCTTTTTGTAATTAAGCTTTCAAACATACAGGAGCGCGTATATTCCAGAAGTCAATCCATTTATAATGACATATTCGTCTTATATTTCTGTCTTGGAGTACGTCAGTTTCCTAAATACCCTAAGCACGTCTTAAGTATATAGATCATAACAGTTTCGAAGAAAGAGATCGTGTCTAGCCGTTATAATTTCTAGCAAGGGTAGCACATCTACCTGTCGCCACCGTAGATTATATGATTTTTTTGGTACGCAGTTAAGTGTTGATTAGTCCCATATACGAATACCAACCGCATAAAAATATGTTTCAGTTTTAACAACGCCAACAAAATACGACTTAAGTCAGACATTGCATATTAACGTCACCCACAACACTTTATGTCAAAGGAAACCGAAAGACAGAGTCCCCATTTTTGTAGGCACTATGACCTCTATGTTGTACAAAATCAACACTTTTCTAGGCACCATGACGACAGCATTGTGGAAGATATTTACTTCTCACACTGGAAAATTGTAACTATGGAGATTTTAAATCGGGCAATATCGTCTACTGCAAAACATATAACTCTCGAAACAACTAAAACGATAAATAGACATTAGGAAAGGAAAATCTAGAGAAGTGTAACGGAAAATAGTACTGATAAGGTTTCGATTTACTGAATTCTATTAGTAAAGTATATTTAACGGTTTCATCTCAATACTCAGTTGTGGAAAAGTAAAAAAATCCTAACGATGGGTCATTCTTTTCCAATACAGCATAGGCAACTCAGTAGGCAAGGTATTTATTTTTCCATTAGTACGCCCAATCTTAAACGAGAATTGCATACGTTTCATCTATTGCTGATGTTACCCGTGGGCGAGCTTGGCCTAGCCTTCTTTTAACGGTTCCTGTCGTTTGAAATCGCGTCCACGTCCTGGAACTTCGCGACACTCCAACAGATGCAGCCACGACCCTCTGTGTCTATCTCGCTTCCAACCTTTCTAAAGGTCACACAGCCATAGATTTGGGTAGGTCACGTTGTTGTTGCTTTGCACTACCTGGTCATTACACTATTGGAATCCAACTGCTTGTGTAATTCGTTTGGTACATTAAAAACAACACAAATCCCCTCTGCAGCTACATTATGTTATTACCACTATCTCGGTTGCCGTAATGTTGTTGTCTGCACTCCGTAGAACCGACAGTAAGACTACGAATCATTTTAGTTAGTTCTGTCGATGACAGTACCACAGAACCTAGATGTATCAACTGATTCCCTAATTGTTTTGACCAGTGTACGTAGACGAGATATGGAACCACAGCAAACTATTAGAAATAACTACAGAAAAGGGACCCAAATTGCTTAACCGTGAGTTGTCGAACCTTTCGATGTTCTCGGTTGTTCGGTGGTTTGAGGATGGCGAAGGAGGTTAATATATGTTGAAGCGGCTTGGGCTCGCGTACGAAATGAGGTAGATATTAAAAATATATTTTGCCGGTCGCGGTGACCGAGCGGTCTGCGGCGCGCCAGTTTGCACGGCCGCTACGGTCGGGGTTCAACTCCCCCCTCGGGTATGGATGTTTGTGTTGTCTTTAGTATAAAGTAGTTCTTAAGTAGTTTGTAAGTTTAGAGACTTATGACCCCGCAGTTAAGTCCCTTAAGCTTAACAAACAAACAAACAAACAAATATATTGCTGTCGCTACATAAAATCGATCTAGCCTCATTCGTACAATCCTTCAGTGTTCCTAAGTTCCGCTCTCTTCAGAACGGTAAGAATCATACATACTGAACTGATAAAGGAGTTTGGACGATTTATTACAAATAATGTAACAACAGAGAAATTTTTGGCATTTCCTATTTCAGTTTTCATAAATCACCACTGCCTCAATATTTAAACCCTGACGTACTTTTAAGAATCCCGGCTACAGCATACACCAACACATAATCTGCGTAATATTGAAAGTTCAATTTAGAAATTACCTCAGCAAATCCCTCCAGGGAGCCTAATTATGTGTTGTGCTTTGCTTCTGTAGTCCGAAGTCATCATTACTTCCACAGTGAAGAGAGAGTGGATTGTAACGATTGCAGACAATAATGTCATCTGTATATGATATCAAACAGATTATCTATTTAAAAAAAGATAAACATAGAAACCATTATTTAATGTATAAAATTCCATTTGGGTCAAATGAGGTTCTACATACGTGCCATTAATTATGGAACGCTGACCAAACTGAAGGAATTTGTCTGATGGTTTCTCAAAAATGATAGATCAGAAATGAACCAGTTGAAGAGTGATAATTTGCAGAATGACTATGTCCAAAAGTGCCTTGCTGAATAAAATAATTATTATTACGTAGAGCATAATTTGTTAGGAAATATTTCCTGAAAATAGTTGGTAGCGTGCAGAACTGTATGCAGGTGATACGTGGGAGATAACCGCAACAGAAAAAAAAGATTGAAGCTTTTGAAACATGTTAAATATCAGGATCAAACTGAATATAGTTTTATGAATTAATTGACTTAAACTGTAAGTTTCTACGACATATCCTGAGGTATCAAACAACGCATCATTTGTTAATGAAACGAAGGGTGATGAGTAAAAGAGTGAAATTGTGGAGGGAGACTAACAAAGTAAGCCTCATATGTTCCTGGATGGTGACGAAGTACAGTGCTCTAAATAACTTTTAAATCCTAATGTTGTTGTTGTTGCAAAAGTGAAATTCTCTCAGCTTTACTACACCTAGGATAGAAGATGTACTACCAAAAGATGACAAACGAAAATTGTTCCCGACAGAGACTCGAAGTTGCATTTTACGCTTTTTGCGACCGCTCGCCTTACTACAATACCCATTTAGCAGGATTCGGAGTGACTCACACTTCCGCAAGTCACACTGAGTACGTACATGACAGCTACATTCTTCTCTTTGTCTGGTAAGCTTTCACTGTTTTCCCGCACGGGTGTAATCCATCGTTGTTTGATTTTCCTCAGCGAGGGTAAACAATATCACCTGCTACCAAAATGGGATGAATGTCCGTGGTTGTCATATATGCAGTAAGTGTGGCATACAGGAGTTAGAATCGGCCTGGTAATCGTGCTCGCCGGCCGCGGTGGCCAAGGAGACTGAGGCGCTCCAGTCACGGTCTGCACGGCCACTACGGTCGGGGGTTCGAATCCCCCCTCGGGCATGGATATTTGTGCCGTCCTTATTTGTAAGTAGTTTGTAAGTTTAGGGACTGATGACCACGTAGTTAAGTCCCATAGACTCTCCCCTGTAAATCAGGGGCCAATTTCCGAGATATGAAGATTTAGTGACTCTTCCAGCGATGCGAAGACCTCAGACATGAAATAAGCACACTGAAATAGGTGTGGTTTGGATTAATTACCCAGAGATGGAAGAACTTTCATATTTCATAGGATGGAATATCACGGAGAATATCATCAAACATTCCTTCAGCATGAGACTTCATCATGTTCTGCATAGCGTAATTGTCCATATAGTCCTTTTTTTTTTTTTTTTTTTTTTTTTTTTTTTTTTTTTTTTTTTTTTTTTTAGATAACGAAATTTTTATCCCTTTCCGATATCTAGAATAAGGTTGTCTCCGGTTTCCGCAAAATTCTTTAAGAGAGTAACTCAATCGATACCACCATCGTCGTTACATAGATCCAAAAGTGTTGTTGTTGTGGTCTTCAGTCCAGAGACTGGTTTGATGCAGCTCTCCACCCTACTCTATCCTGAGCAAGCCTTTTCATCTCTTCATAAGAACGACAAACCACATCCACTTGAATCTGCTTACTATACGCGTCTCTTGGTCTCCCTCTGCGATTTTTACCCCACACACTTCCCTCCAACGCTAAATTCACAATTCCTTGATGTCTAAGAATGTGTCCTACCAATCTATCCCTTCTTTTAGTCAAGGTATACCAGAAATTTCTTTTCTCCCCAATTCGGTTCAGTACCTCCTCATTAGTTACGTGATCCACCCACCTAATCTTCAGCATTCTTCTGTAGCACCACATTTCAAAAGCCTCTATCCTCTATCTGTCCACACTGCTTATCGTCCATGTTTCACTCCCATACAAGGCAACACTCCATACAAATGCCTTCAGAAAGGACTTCCTTAGACTTAAATCAATATTCGATGTTAACAAATTTCTCTTTTTCAAAAACGCCTTTCTACCCATTGCCAGTCTGCATTTTATATCATCTGTACTGCGACCATCATTTGTTATTTTACTGCCCAAGTAACAAAACTCATCTACCTCCTTTATTGTTTCGTTACCTAATCTAATTCCTTCAGCATCACCTGATTTTCTTACACTGCACTCCATTACCCTAGTTTTACTCTTGTTAATGTTCATCTTATATGCACCTTTCAGCACACTGTCCATTCCGTTCAATTGCTCTTCCAGGTCCTTTGCTGTATCTGACAGAATTACTATGTCGTCGGCAAAACTCAATGTTTTTAATTCTTCACCCTGAACTTTAATTCCTTCTCCAAATTTCTCCTTGCTTTCCTTTATAGCTTGCTCAATGTACAAATTGAACAACATTGGGGAAAGGCTACAACCCTGTCTTACTCCCTTTCCAACCACTGCATCCCTTTCATGCCCTTCAACTCTGACAACCGCTGTCTGGTTTTTGTACAAGTTGTAAATAACCTTACGCTCCCTATATTTTACTCCTGCTTGCTTCAGAACTTTAAAGAGTTTATTCCAATCAACATTGTCAAAAGCCTTCTCCAAATCTACAAAACTAGATATGTTGGTTTGCCTTTTCTTAATCTATCTTCTAGGATAAGCCATAAAGTGAGTATTGCCTCCCGTGTTCCTACATTTCTCCTGAACCCAAACTGATCTTCCCCGAGGTCGGCTTCTACCAGTTTTTCCATCCTTCTGTATATAATTCGTGTTAATATTTTGCAACCATGACTTATTAAACTGATGGTTCTGTAGTTTTCACACCTGTCTGCGCCCGCTTTCTTTGGAATGGGGATTATAACATTTTTCTTAAAGTCTGAGGGTACTTCACCTGTCTCATACATCTTACACACAATGCGAAACAATTTTGTCATGGCTGGTTCTTCCAGAGACTTCAGTAGCTCTGACGGGATATCATCTACTCCAGGGGCCTTGTTTCGACTTAGGTCTTTCAGTGCTCTGTCAAATTCATCTCTCAGTATAGTATCTCCTATTTCATCATCATCTACATCCTCTTCCCTTCCTACAATAGTGTCTCGAAGTTCATTTTCTTTGTAGAGCCCCTCTATATACTCTTTCCACCTTTCAGCTTTCCCTTCTTTACTGAGAACTGATTTTCCATCACTGTCCTTGATATTCATAGAGCTGTTTTTCTTATCGCCAAATGTTTCTTTTATTTTTCTGTAGGCTGTATCTATTTTTCCCCTATTTATACATTCTTCTACATCCTTGCATTTGTCTTCTAGCCATTCCTGCTTAGCCATTTTGCACTTCCTGTCAAACTCATTTCTTATTCGTCTGTATTCCATTTTGCCTGTTTCATTTACTGTATTTTTATACTTTCTCCTTTCATCGATTAAATTTAGTATCTCCTGTGATATCCAAGGATTCTTTGTAGGTAGTGCCTTCCTACCTATTTTGTCCTCTGCTACCTTCACTATTTCATCTCTCAATTTTACCCATTCCTCCTCAACTGTTTTATTTTCCCCTGTTTCTGTCAATTGTTGCCTGAAGCTCCCTCTGAAATTCTTAAGAACTTCAGGTTCCTTCAATTTATCTAGGTCCCATCTCCTTATTTTCCTACCTTTCTGTAGTTTCTTCAGTTTCAGCCTACAGTTCATAACCAACAAGTTATGGTCAGAGTCTATGTCTGCCCCTGGGTATGTCCTACACTTCAAAACCTGGTTCCGAAATCTATGTCTTACCATTATAAAATCTATCTGGTATCTCCCGGTGTCTCCTGGTCTCTTCCACGTATACAACCTTCTTTTGTGATTCTTAAACCAGGTGTTTGTTATAACTAAATTATGTTCCGTGCAAAATTCTACCAGGCGGCTTCCTCTTTCATTCCTTTTGCCCAGACCATATTCACCCACTATCTTCCCTTCCCTTCCTTGTCCTACTACCGAATTCCAGTCTCCCATCACAATTAAGTTTTCCTCTCCCTTAATTGTCTGAATAATTTCCTTTAGCTCCTCATATATTTCTTCGATCTCCTCATCATCGGCAGAGCTAGTTGGCATATAAACCTGTACTACTGTTGTCGGTGTTGGCTTCGTATCTATCTTGACAATGATAATGCGATCGCTGTGCTGGTCACAGTAGTTTACCCGCATTCCTATTTTCTTATTCAATATCAATCCTACTCCTGTGATACCCCCAACTGATTTTGTATTTATAATCCTGTACTCACCTGACCAGAAATCCTGTTCATCCTGCCACCGAACTTCACTAATCCCCACTATATCTAACTTCAACCTATCCATTTCCCTTTTTAAATTTTCTAATTTTCCTACTCGATTAAGGGTCTAACATTCCACGCTCCGACCCGTAGAATGCCAGTATTGTCTTTCCTGATGATCACATCCTCCTGAGTAGTCCCCGCCCGGAGATCCGAATGGGGGACTATTTTACCTCCGGAATATTTTACCCGAGAGGATGCCATCATCATATGTTCATACAGTAGAGCTGCATGTCCTCGGGAAAGGTAACGGCTGTAGTTTCCCCTTGCTTTCAGCAGTGTGGCAAAGCCACATTAGCTGATGTTACAAGGCCAGCTCAGTCAATCATCCAGACTGTTGCCCCTGTAACTACTGAAAAGGCTGCTGCCCCTCTTCAGGAACCACACGTTTGTCTGGCCTCTCCACAGATACCCCTCCGCTGTGGTTGCACCTACGGTACGGCTATCTGTATCGTTGAGGCACGCAAGCCACCCCACCTCGGCAATGTCTGTGGTTCATGGGAGTGGGATCCAAAAGTACACTATTTTAAAAAGTTAACAGTAGGTAACTTTACAAAATAGAGTACATATTTTTCATACTGTAACAGAGAACTTGTTTCCATATACATACATTTTAGACAGTTGTTACTGAAACTTAAGATGATTGCATGGCTCACTAATTCGCTATTAACGAATAGTGCAAATAGATACAAATCGCACGTACCAGCATGGTGTAGAAGATGCAGACGAGGCACACTACCGGCGTAATAAGATGCACGCTCACACCAGATACTGGAACAGAGACAAAAGTACACAATAATAATTACGTATTCAAATTTACGATGATGGTAAAAAGCGATACGAGACAAATGATACATCTGTGGTTATCTAGATACAGAATATATATTGTCTGTATGTCCTCTATGTGTTCATAAACCATTCATTCGATTGCAATGAAATTTTGGTGAACTGTTCGTCGTACGCCTACGAAGGTTCCTGCTGACCCAAAATCAAAAGAGCACGACACATAGCTCAGGAGATATGACGTCATAAGTAATGAGAGGCCTCCGCGTGAGAATATCTAGATGTATGCGCCGATTATTGGGAAATGGAAGAAGTTAGGGACCTGCAACAGAGTTTGCATGTAATTTCGAACGTTTACAAAGCGTTTTGTAACTGACCTCTCCCCCCTCCCCCCCCCTCCCCCCCCCCCCCGTCACACACCCAAACACAAAATGAAGTCTACCGCTCACAACAGTTTCGCTGTAGATGCAGTAAAACTGTCGCATCAGGCATAAGCTAGTATCAAATAAGGTTAGCATTACAGATTTGCATGTTACTGTTTATGTTTGTCTGCAAGTCTACCTTAACTCCTTTGCATCCAAAATTAAGCAATCTGTTATCTTAATCTCTATCTACATAAACGCGAAAGGACACTCACTCACTCACTGACTAAACTCAAAATCTCGAAAGTTACTTCACCTATGAAGCTGAAATTTGGCAGAAATGTAGTTCATAGATAGAAAACGCCAGCTAAGAAAGCATTTTGTGATAGGTGCATGGCGGATCATACTTCTCCTACAGACTCACGAAATGTAGTTTCATTCCGATCTTCACGAAATTTCGCACGCTTGAGCTTCAAAACGGAGTGGAAGATAACCGTCTACCTTAAATTTCACACGGTGCAGGGGGGGGGGAGGGTACCTTGCAACATACAAAGAGTTTGTGACACTTGCGGGGAAAGGGAATGCGTAGAAACTTGCGGGGAGACCCGGACGCTGCAGGTAGTGAACAGGGTGTTCCAGAAGTAGGGATACACCACCGCTACTCCACATCCTCCACCTGCTACCTGTGCCGTATTCAGGGAAAGGTGAAGCAGTAGCTGCCAATTTCGCTTCATTTCTCCCTGTTGGTTTATGCCAAGTTCGGAGTAAAAATGGTTCTATATGACGGTTCTAGAAAATATAATTTACTTTTAGCATTTTTCGGTGTGTGACATTCCCTCACACATTCCGAATTTCATACCTTTCTTAGATGTATTTGTAATTCGAATACAGCCAAATCGTTTTGGGGTCTACGAATAAACGCTTCAAGTATGTAAAATACTCATTGACTTATTATTAACGTTTTTTCATTGAAAGTTTAAGGTTGCGTGTCCTATTAAAAGCATAGTAGCTATTTTTAAAGAGATGGACGTTGCGTAATAGTGGGGTTAACTAAATAGCGGTCAATTACAACAACGTATCTGTGCAAAATGCCTTATATATTTATTGCTTGCGCAGGTGTCTTGATATGCTTAGTGTTCTGAATAATATGCTTTTAGGAGGTATGACTGTGGAAAGTTATCTTCTTGTAGTAGCAGAGAATGTCTTAATAACTCTCCAGAAATTATCACTATTAAAATACCTTTTGGTTTTCAGGAGGAACACTCAACGAATTAATATGTAGTTAGAACAAGTTACTATATTGCTCTTCAGCTAGCAAAGGGTTCTGCAATTTCACTGAGTTTCGTGTTATGTTGACAGTGTGGAAACTTGACAACAGCAGTGCTAGACTTCTTGGTGTGCCTGTACCCAGAAAACCCATTAACTGCCCCAAGGGCCCCGGGTTCCCCGCAAGTGTCACTCCGCGCAAGTGTCACTCCCTGCAAGTGTTCCAACCCCCATACAAATGGACCCCTAAATACCTTGGTTGTGCCATAACTTCAGAACGGCTCAACCGATTTCACAGATTCTTTTGTTTTAAGTCTCAGAACAAGGTTTCTATGAAACGAAACTGGAATGTTTGAGAACAACAAAGTGCGTTTTTCAATGTGACCATGCGGTTCTATTGCATAGAAATCTATAGTTTTGTTCCGATATAATGAAATTTTGAGCACTCTGTCTTACAAAAAAGACGATTATTACTGTCTGCATCTTAACTTACGGAATTTAACAAAATGCATAGTTTTGTTCCAATCTTTATGAATTTTGCACACATGATCTTTAAACCAACAGGTAGATCACTGGGTACATAAATGTTTGAATGGTACATGACAGAGGATACGTTGTAGAAAACTTTGCTTAGAGAGGGAAAAGTGGAAACGAACAGAGAGATGGGTGAGAAAGAGGTGGATGCAGAGAGGGGGGGGGGGGGGAGCTGGACTACGAGTGTGTAGGATAAATAAACATCCGGGCAACGTCAGGTTTACAGCTAGTTATAAATAATAATACATAGTAGTCCTCCTTTAAGATTCTCTTTTCGGAGATGAAGGCTTTTTTATTAGAGAGATCTCAAAATTCTGCAGTATATCTTTTTGTATCTTTCTGCAAATGCAATCTTAACATCACCCCTAGAAAAAGCCTTTGACGATGGACACGAACTACCACAGTAGAATGGAAATAGTTCCGCAAGGCAGTAAAAATGCAGGTGCCTACGCCATGCAACTGATATTCTTCCGTGTTAGTATTGACTGAAACACTTCAGTGCCGCAACAGCGCAGCTCACCTTGATTGAAGGCGAGAGCCGGCACGTAGACGAACAGCGGTATGGTGAGGACCTGCTGCAGCGTGAACAGGAAGGACGCCAGCAGGCGCGTCTCCCTGTTGAAACGCCGCTCCAGGTACTGCAACAGAACATCACATGCGTTTACACAGTGCATGGAACACAATCAGGAACAGACACTAGAACCAAATTTCGAAAATAAATTTTAGTTTACCATCTACACTACTGGCCGTTACAATTGCTACACGAAGAAGAAATGCAGAGGATAAAAGGGTATTCATTGGACAAATATATTATACTACAACTGACATGTGATTACATTTTCACGCAGCTTTGGTGTATACATCCTGAGAAATCAGTACCCAGAACAACCACCTCTGGCCGTAATAACGGCCTTGATACGCCTGGGCATTGAGTCAAACAGAGCTGGGATGGCGTGTACAGTTACAGAGGCCCATACAGCTTCAACACGATACCACAATTCATCAAGAGTAGTGACTGGCGTATTGTGACGAGTCAGTTGCTCGGCCACCATTGACCATACGTTTTCAATTGGTGGGAGATCTGGAGAATGTGCTGACCAGGGCAGCAGTCGAACATTTTCCATATCCAGAAAGGACCGTGCAGGACCTTCAACATGCGGTCGTGCATTACCCTGCTGATATGTAGGGTTTCGCAGGGATCGAGTAAAGGGTAGAGCCACGGGTCATAACACATCTGAAATGTAACGGCCACTGTTCAAAGTGATGTCGATGCGAACAAGAGGTGACCGAGACTTGAAAGCAATGGCACCCTATACCATCACGTCGTGTGATACGCCATTATGGCGATGACGAATACAAGCTTTCAATGTTTGTTCACCGCGATGTCGCCAAACACGGATTCGACCATTATGATGCTATAAACAGTACGGGGATTCATCCGAAAAAATGACGTTTTACCATCCGTACACCCAGGTTATTCGTTGCGTACACCATCGCAGGCGCTCCTGTCTGTGATGCAGACAGGGTAACTGCAGCTGTGGTTTCCGAGCTGATAGTCCATTCTGCTGCAAACTTCGTCGAACTCTTCGTGCAGATGGTTGTTGTAAACGTCCCTATCTGTTGACTGAGAGATCGAGAGGTGTCTACACGATACGTTACATCCATGCGGATAAGATGCCTGTCATCTCGACTGCTAATGATACGGGGCCATTGGGATCCAGCACGGCGTTCCGTATTACCCTCCTAAACCCACCGATTCCATATTCTGCTAAGAGTCATTGGATAGCGACCACCGTGAGTAGCAATGTCACGTTACGATAAACCGCAATCGTGATAGGCTACAATCAAAGTCGGAAACGTGATGGTACGCATTTCTCCTCCTTACACGAGGCATCACAACAACGTTTCACCAGGCAACGCCGAGCCACTGCTGTTTGTCTATGAGAAATCGGTTGGAAACTTTCCTCTTGTCAGTACGTTGTAGGTTTCGCCACCGGCGCCAAACTTGTGTGAATACTCTGAAAAGCAAATCATTTGCATATCACAGGATCTCCTTCCTGTCGGTTACATTTTGCATCTGTAGCACGTCATCTTCGTGGGGAAGCAATGTTAATGGCCAGGAGTGTATTCATAATGAGAGACTTATTAACTCACATCAAAGCAGAGTCGATGTTCTCTCTTATACACCTATACAGGTTAATTTTGTTAAAGGGGCACACTACAAAAAATAATCTCTTAGTGGATATCGAACAAAATTATATGTCCGTAAGACCGGAAATGCATGTTGTCAGTACGTATGTATGTATTAATTTATCATGAGACGATCGTTGATGACGTGCCCAAAAGTTCTCTACGCCCACGCGTAAATGATGCCGGTGCAATTAATATAATCAAGTGTTCGTATTTGCTGTCCGGTAGCTCAATGATGTCACCAGTGCCTGTACATCCTGGACAGGTTCCAAATACACTGTTTATTTCAGACATTCCCATAGGTAGAGATGTAAAACATCCAGACCACCGAAGCACCCATATGACTACACCATCTCGTTCGACCCAACTTCTTGGCTATGAATCTAGATGGTTGTGTTCGAAAATGCATGAATGACTGAGAAACTGTCACTCAAATCTTGCCTGTCAAGATCACTAGTCACACAAGTCAGTCCCCGTAATCCTCAATCACACATTGAGTCTGAGCCGACGTGTTCGGTGTGTCCTCACCTTCTCTGTGGATTCATCGTAGCCAACAGATTGGTCTTGCTGTATCCGCATACATGGCCCACCAGCGTAAGCATGTCGCCCCACTGGGTTCACCTCTAGAATAAAACACAAATCGTGCTGCAGTACAATAGCTACACGAGCTTCCATCGTCATGCAAGCGCAAGTAAGCCGTTCAGTATTTCTTCATCGACACAATGTTAAGTCTTCCACGTGGTCACAGCAAGTCAGTTGAATGAAGGAAGCAATGAGTAACTGGGTTTCTCGTCCCGTCGGAAACGTCTCCATAGAGAAGATAAGGCAGTTGAAACCGCAGTTCCATCTTGGGGGATCAGATACGCTCTACCTGCTGTCCGCCCTCTGCTACAATATTTATTGTAAAACGTAGTTGCGCGACGTTAACAATCGCGCACCTAGCAGGTATCTTATCTCTTGCCTCTGCCAGGCACTGAAATTTGATTTGCAGAGTATCCCATGTAGATGTAGGTGTAGATTTTCCATTTGATGTAACTTCATAAAAATTACAATGTAGATGTAGATGAATTTACAGTTAGTATTGCTTTTTTAGTGAATCTAACCGGCTAATCGCAAGGTTTAAAGCAGTACTTTCTGTCACGGCGAGGTATGCCAGTCCGGTTAGGATCTTCCTAGCACATTGTGTGTTTTCCACATCGGACTAGGTATTTACCAGGCTGCTAACCAACAAATTAGAAACAGCACAGGGCCTATGACACTTCCATGGTGACAAAAATCTCAGTAACTTAGTTTACTAAACCCATTTTCATTCACTGCCTTCATATGAGATCCAATTTTGCGGTAGTTTATCATTAAGTAAAAAAGTACTCATTTCAGAAAATCGTGTAATTAGAATAATTTCTGGAATCTACCAAGATCATTTTTCAGATATTTATTTAAGGATCTTGGGATCTTCATATTAGCTTCACAATATACATATTCTCTTATTAAATTTATCATTAATAGTCCACCCCAATTCAAAATTAACAGTACTGTACATAGCTACAACATTAGGAGAAAGGAATTCGAGGTTAAATCTAATTTTGCCACGAAATTCTTTGGTTACTGACAAGATAACATAAAATGTCTGACAGATAGGCAAACAGCATTTAGAATTCTGAATGACAACTTCTGCTACTCAGTAGATGATTTTTTGCAAAGAAATTAGTAATTTTACCTAAAAATGAATAAATAAATAATTTTAGAAAATGCATATCATGTAATGTTATCTTTTAATAAATTGAGACTTTCCACATCATTACGAAATCTCTTATTGATGATCTATGGAACAAATATTAATCTAATTTAATCATGGGAAATAACAGATACCACCGCAATCTCACTCGACGACTTTCTTTATGGTGCTACGAACTGGTACGTTCATGACAGGAAATCAAAGATCCAGTCGCTCGTTACTGAATGGTCAATCAATTTCATAGAAATTCGCTTGCGAGTAAAGAGGTAGTTTCGTTTGGCCAGAACTACATTGTGTGTCAATAGATCGTTTCCCTTAGAGGTGATTCATAATGTTCGAATAATGCAGATAGACGTCAGTGATATGGATCTGCACTTCAGTGGATTACTCGTATTTCAATTCTTACGTATAGGTATGAGCTGTACAAATTCCCAGTCCTTAGCCATGGATATGTCGTCGAGTGAGCAGTTGCGAAGTTATGATTGTCGAGTATGGAGCTATTGTATCAGCCTATTCAGAAAGGAACCTAAGTGAAACACAGTCTAGACCGTACAGATTTGCTCTATTAAGCATTCAAACACCAAAGTTATTTACTTCAACGATACTGATTTTAACAGCTTTTCGTTTCTTTCTTTTTAATTATGTCGTTTCCTTTTGTATGAGATTATATGGCTCAGTGTGATTGGAGAGCTAAACAGTCGTCCTTAACTTGGAGAATTGAAGAGGTCTTTGTAGTGCAGAAAAATGACAGGTGAATGCCGCATGTGTGTTCCTTTGTTTGCAGTGCATGTTCGGAACATTTGCCGTTTCTAACGGTTACAAACACGGTCGACTCTAATTTCCAGTGGCATTAACTCACATGGCTCCCTCAAATTACAAAATCGAAGGTGTCATGACGACGTGGGCCGATAAACCAACGGTAAGCCTTTATTAGTTTGGACTGAAGCGGAACACCACAACCGTCGTAATTTCTTGCGTTACCGCTACATAGTGCGAGCCAATCGACGATACAGTAGTCAGCAGCTATTAGTCACTGCACAGTACTCGGACGAAAGTGATGGGAAGCAATGCAGGAACTTCACTGTTCCAATGTCCTGTCACCGAACAGATTACCATCAGGAGGGAAGGGAAGGAGGAAATTCAAGGTTACACGTAATTAAAAATGGATCAAAAGTCCCAAATGTGGATGGTCCGGGAAGGAAAGCAGTCCTACCATTTCCAAGGAGAGCTCGTTATTTGCTTTGAATGGCTTAGTAAAACGCCACAAGACGTAGAACTGGCTCATATTATTCGAAGAAAATTTCTGACAGAGTAATCACTTGCGGTGGCTGGATCTAAACTGCTTGTTGTTCCCAGTTATTTATTACTTGAAACTTCCAGGCAGATTAAAAATGTGTGCCGCAACCGGGACTCGTCCCTGGGACCTTTGCCTTAAGAGGACAACGGCTCTACCACTTTTTTGTTCGATGTATAGTTCTGTTCCTTGCGGTAACTGATCGTGTTTGTTCGTTGTGATTTTAATCATATTGCGTGGTTATGGTATATCGCCCCAAATCTGCGGCTGGATAGGGGATTTCCTGTCAGAGAGGACACAGTTCGTAGTAATCGACGGTAATGCATCGATCAAAACAGAGGTGATATCGGGCGTTCCACAGGGTAGTGTTATTGGTCCTCTGCTGTTCCTTATTTAAATAACCGATTTATGGAAAAATCTAAGTAGCTCTCTTAGCTTGTTTGCAGACGACGCCGTCATTTACCGTCTAGCAAAATCAACTGAAGATCAAAACCAACTGCAGAAAGATCTGAATAAGTTATCAGTATGGTGTAAAAATTAGCAGTTGACTTTAAATAATGAGAAGTGTGACGTCGTCCACATGACTACGAAAAGAAATCCGTTAAACTTTGTTTACAAGATAAATCAATCAAAAGTGAAGGCCGTAAACTCCTCAAATTACCCAGGAAATACTATTACTTCAGACTTAAACTGGAAAGAACACGTAGATAAAGTCATGGGAAAGACGAACTAGAGACTGCATTTTATTGGCAGATGCAACAGAACTACTAAAGAAAGTGCATGCATTACGCTTTTCCTATTTTGGAGTATTGCTGCCCGGTGTCGGCTCCTTATCAGGTGGGTTTGACGAAGGACATCCAAAGAGTCCAAAGAAGGGCAGCTCCTTTCGTATTGTCACGATACAGGGGAGACAGCGTTACGGAAATGACACAGGACCTGGGATGGGAATCATTACAACGACGGCGCTTATCGCTGCGGCGTGGGCTACTTGCGAAACTCCAATCGCCAACATTCTCCTCCGAATGCGGAAATATATTTATTGTTGACTCCTACTTACATAGGTAGATATGATCACCACAATAAAATACGAGAAATCAGAGCTCGAACGGAGAGATTAAGGTGTACTTTCTTCCCGCGTGCTATTCGAGATTGGAATGAGAGATAATAGTTTAACGGTGGTTCGATGAATCCTCTGCCAAGGCAGTTAAATATTTGCAGAGTATCCCATGTAGATGTAGATGTAGATGGTTGTTACCTCAGCTTTTTTATTACAGAAAGCGTTCAGCCCTCTGGCCGGGCGCGTTGAGCCATGGCGCACCACTGAACTGTACCGACACGACTCCGATACGACTCACGGTTCGTCCCACAACTTAAATTCAGCCAGTAACTTGCCTCCCTAATTATTACTTTATTGTATGGAACACTTCTGAATTAATTTAAAGAGGCTGAATGTACTTGAACTGCAGTTCTGTCACAAAATAAATAAATAAAAATAAAAATAAATAAAGGCCATGTCGAATTCTGCCGATGACGTACTACTCGTATATCTTTTTATTTAACACCAAAACACGGTTTGCCATATTTAGAAGGCATCATATGTGCGTGTTAATGTTTTCTCACATATATTATTCAAAATGAGCTCGTTTACGATTTGTCGTAATAAACCACCATACAGAACAGCGCCTATTTCTGATTCTTCTTATCTGGCAACCAGGTCAAAGTATTGTACATTTTCTTCTGAAAACTTGAATTTCTGTATTCTATCGGCTACTACTGTATTTGTCATTCGTTTATGCTAAATCGTGACAGCTTGATCCGCTTTTGGATTACAAACTGAAACGTCTCATTGTGAGCCGTTCCATTTAGTTTCATCGATCCGAGTTGGGTTTTATGTTGTATGTGGCACATAATCCCTCGATGCATGTGTACTATACTGGAAGAACGGTGATCAGCTGAGTGCTGCCTTTCACAGCTACAATCGTTTTTTACACTTTGCACAACTTATCCAACTTCCCCATCAGGTTTCTTCAAAGCTGATCATTACTTTTGATCTAAGTCAATATTTTAATAGTAAATTTTATGTTTGAACCTCCTCAACAGCATTATTGCGCTTCCTCTCCTGGATGCTTATGTACAGTGCTCGGAGAACCGAGCAGGATTCACTCAAACTTTTGTTTCTACTGCAGTAGGTTTAGGATTATTTTCTTTTAGCTGTTCTGAAGCAGATGATTTGCTTGTCCCATACGTTTATGCGCTGATGTATTCATTGTACCGTGTATCGAATATTGTGCTGCTCAATCCTAGATACGTGATGCCTGTGTCTGTCATTTTAAATTGTAATTTTTATTGAATTTTCTGTTTTGAATGTTACGTATATATCATGTTTTACAAAATGCTATTTTCTGTGTTAGAGTTTGTATATCATTGTGTCCGATCTTGAATCTTTTTTCTTGTTCTCTTGTATTTATTGTGCTGAAGTATTTTTCGTCACTGTGTGTTTGTGTGAGTGGTGTTTTTAGGTGGTGGTGTTTTAGATTTTTTGTGTTTCTTACATCTATTAGTGTCCTTAATTGTTCTTTTTTTTTAAGTCCCGACAGGATTAACCCACATTACTGCTGTATGGGTAACTTTAGTAGAACGAAATAAAACGTTGTTCATCAGAAGATAAGTAAGAGAATATAACTGGTCCACTTTCTGAGACACCAGATTTACCGCATTAATATATTTTTCCACATCGCTAATGTCAACCCTACTGCACGTTAAATGAGCCTAAATATGCATACGAAATACAGTTGTAATATCAGTTGTATTAAAACATTTTGCGTTTTGGGTAGCAATATTGCTCTCCACTATGGCGACCATATTCTTCCATAAAACCTACGCTCTTCATGTTCCTAACTCGCTCCACATTTTATTACAAATAAAAAAATGCTACGACTATTCTCCTTCATTTCTGTCTGGTTAATTCAAGCTGTAATGGCATAATTTACTGGCAGGGACTGACATCGTTTTTTACTTCTGTAAATTCTCTTGGCGTGATAAAATTACTAAGAGTTTCACAGTAGAGGATTTAGTAAGGAGAATTATGTGAAATATATTCATTTTGGTGTTAAGTTCTACTTGACTAACTATTTGGATTTCATGAATTTAAATTTTTCTCTTGCAAACCAGCATTTATTACTCGGGTTTGTGACAAAATATTATCTCAGTTTATTAGTTATCCAGTTTTCCACACACACAAGTTACAACATTTCATATTGTTATAAGACACATCAACGGTTATTTTCTGCACTTCAGGGACAGAAGGCTTACTGATTATGAATGTAATATAAGGACCTACATCAAGAACAGTTTTCCGGTATATATATATATAAATGAATGTTTGTATGTTCTCTATGTGTTCATAAACCATTCATTCGATTGCAATTAAACTTTGGTGAACTGTTCACCGTACGCTCACGAAGGTTCCTGACGCAAAAACAAAAGAGCACGACACATAGCTCAGGAGATATGACATCATAAATAATGAGAGGCCACTGCGTGAGAATAGCCAGATCTATGTGTCAATTATTGGAAAACGGCGGTAGTTATGGACCTGCAACAAAGTTTGCATGTAATTTCGGACGTTTATGAAACGTTTTGTAACTGACCTCCCCACACAAAATGAAACGAAAACGAGTCTACCGCTCACAACAGTTTCGCTGTACATGCCGTAAAACTGTCGCATCAGGCGTACCAAAAATCGAATTGCGAAAAAACTTTGTCCACTCATTGCTTGCACTCGCGCGAAGGTTATAGGCATACTAGCATTAACTTCCTTTGGTGCATGGCGGAGGGCGCTTTACAATTATTTAATTCATTTCTCATGCTTTCACGCTGAAGTGACGGGACGGATACGAATGCAATTTGGAACAGAGGTAGCTTATACCCTAATTAATACATGGGCTACCTTTCGTAAGCGGAGGGCGGAGGGTACCTTACAATGGGTTAATACGTTTGCTATTCTTCACGCTTAAACGGCTGGACGGAATCGAATGAACTGTGGCATGAAGATAGCTTATACAGAGGCCACCTTTCGTAAGTCTCCGTAGATGCATGGCAGAGGGTACGTTACAAAATTGTTCGACTGGTCCCCATGAAAGTCGGCATAAAAATGTATGTTTTCATGAAGGAGATGCAAGCAAGTGAATTTAGCATGGCGGAGAGTGCCTAGCAATTTTGTCACTCTTTGACCAGTCACTATCAAACTTGGTTCATATATGTGTGTTTTCATATAACGGAGGGAGAGGATTAGGTGGAGGAGGAGACGGACAGAAAGGTAAGGGAGGAGTCGGACAGAGAGAGGGTGTAGGTGGAGAATGAAAGAGGTGAGACGGTGACAGGCAGGCGAAAGGAGATGAACAGAGGGGAGGGGAGGAGGAAATGGACAGAAAAAGGGAGAGGAGGAGACGGGGGGGGGAGGAACAGGTAAACAGAGAGAAGGGAAAGGAAGAGATGGACTAATATGTATAATTAAATATTTATTATTGACAATAAAATGAATATCTGTTTCCATCATTCGTAATTAAACAACCTAACATTTTCAAATTTCACACGTTATTTTCACAATTATTTCTTCTGCGGCAGCAAGACGCCGGGTACCAGCTAGTAGATCATAAACCTGTAAACAAACTTGCCCACATTCTCAGTCTATGGACAGATTACTCATTCCCTTGATTTTCTGTGGGGCACTACCTCCATTCTACACATAGTATAGTAAAAGTCAATATTTCACGTAAAAAGTTATTTCTCCTAGGAATGACATGGAATTTTATTGTAAAAACAGATTTCATAAAATTTCCGATAGATGGAATGATACAAAAAGAATAACTATCGTAACTGTTGGCTTTTAGCAGAGAAGATGTTCCTTACAACAATAATCGTACTCGTATGAAAATGTTGTGAACAGTACTCTACAGCACATCTTCACACCTGTGTTCTTAATGGGATCAGACGATCGCGGAAGAAATGCGACTGCAGGTAACCAAAACCAATGTTCACACAGGCCTGTGAGACCGAAAGTTACGGAAGTGGCGGCGCAGCATGCGATCATTAGCAACATATACACAAGAGATCTTTCAGTGTGGAGTGGTATCACACACACACATATAATCCCTTGCCACGATTTTTGCAGGCAATTAAATCCGAAACTACTAAATTAATCTTAATGAAATTTTGCACAGTGTGTATGATTTGTCCCAATTTGAAAGATATACTGGTTTTTATCTCAGTTAATAACTGCAATATTACTTTATTGGAAATTCGATGTCTTTGTCCAGATTCAGTAAGTATCAAGTAACTGGCGTTCTTCTGCAGCATGAAGTATGGGCTAGTGGCAAAGTGTTAGATCAGAAAGCGACCGATCACGGGTTCTAAACTCGATGTGATCACGGATTAGTTTTTCACTCTCAGTTTTAAGCTACACATTATCTCTCAACAATGTGAGGAGTCGCCATAAAGGACACGAAGTATGGATCCTACGTTGTAGGTTTCCTATTGCCGATTGGACAACTTGGGTAGTTTACGGACATGTTACTCCTCGAAGTGGCGTCCAATCGATAGACTTAGACACGATCGGCAAGACAAATGAAAATACTATTCCTATTATCATTATTAATATAATATCCTATTTAGGACGTTTCCTTGATGCTACAATTTATTCCACATTACATCTTTTTCCAATATTTTACATTAAGCATAACAGCGCTATTTAAATCTTTTGTGTATTTCATTTTATTCTAATTACCCTGTGTATTATCTATTTTGCTCTCTCTAAAAGTCAGAAGTGGCTTTACCAATTACAATAACATGTTCTTTTGTTCTCTTTAATGCGCGAGTGGTTTAAAAATAGGGGAAAGCAAAAGGAAAAACTGAAAAATAATCGAAATTGTTCATTTTGTAAGCAGGGCATTGCCACTTCCAATTTTAAAAAAATGTTCAAATGTTTGTAGAGCTTATGGGACGTAACTACGGGGTCATCAGTCCCTAAACTTACAAACCACTTATGAACTAGCTAATACTAAGGACGGCACAAATATCCATGCCCGAGGGGCGATTCAAACCTCGAGCGTAGTGTCCGTGCAGAACGTGGCTGGCGCGCCGCAGACCGCTCGGCCACTGCGGCCGGCACTTCGAATTAGATTCGTATTTTATGCGCTGCCGTGCCATTGTTCCAACTGCGATAATATTTTTCACACTTGAGCTTCCAAACAAGAGAAACATCACGGCCTACCTTAGATTTCGCACGGTGCGTAACAGAGGGTATCCTAATCATTTGACCAATCACCCTGCATTTGACAGGTATTGTAGTTTTCCATGTACAGGAGAGGGAAGGAAAGGAAAGAGGGTGGAAACAGGGTGAGGCTGGCAGAGAGCAGGGATCTTTGGTAGGGTGGTGTGATCGTTATTATGTTATGGTATTGCAACGTATATCCCTGTTTTAACTCGATTCGAAATTTTTAATAAAGTTGTCTAGATATTGTTTGTGTTTTAGTTCTGTTTGTTCATTTAAAATTTCGTCATGGCTTTCCTTAAATATTTGTCCGCAGATAGCCTGATGACGGCCACAGTGCCGAAATAGGCCTATTGCTATATTAATAAACAATATTTAACATCTACGAAGTAAAGCAGCATTTTGGTATTAATTAGATTAACAATATGTCCTTAAGAGACATTCACAATGCTGCAGGCCCAAATGTAATGAAACAATTATTTCATCTGCTTTTATACCTCTTTCTGATTGGATTATTACTGTGCCTCACACACACACACACACACGCACACGCACACAACTTCATGGCTTACCTCATATGTAGACGTGAGCTGCAAACCGAAGAATACAGGAAGATATAACCAGTTGACAATGAGGCACGTGAGGACTGTAGAAATCGTCACCAGGCCGTATAATGTGCCATACAGGTAGATCTCAGAAGGAACTCCCATCAGAGTTATTCCAGAAATGTGGCTACAACATGAAGATACCAATACACTTTCGACTAGAATAACACTACAGATTAAAAGCAAAAATATCTCCGGCCAATCACAGTGCTACATTTCATTAACAGTTTCACTGCTTCCGAAACGTGTATCATTACCTTATTCACACACTGCTGTTGGGAATCTTCAGATTAACAGATAATGAAAATCTTTTTACGTGGGAAGTACACCACCTAAAACTGTTACTAAAATTATTTTAAAATACGAATTGTGAAAAATAATTGACGTATTGTGTGGCAACAGGTAAGAACTTGATGGAAGCGATGCATGTTGCCTCATTCAGATAAGCCACGCAAACATGTACCTATAATGGAAAACATCTGGAGCATGGGATCACTGTTGTTTATGATACTGAACTGCTGTAGTGAGGATGTACCTAACACGATGTAGCATGTTCACATGTTACCATTGGTATGTGAAAATATTATTTGATATCACAGCAGTTTAATCTTTCATTGAAAACTCACAATTGCTACTCTAATGCAATTGTAGGCAATTGTAAAAATTACATAAGTTTAATAAGTCATCATCGTGAATTACTATCAAGAAGTAATCGTAGACGAGTGGAAAAACTAGAAGAATCCAACCCCAAGATAAAGCAATTAGGATTTATGAGAAATTTAAGAACGCATAAGGCACTACTCACTTTACTACTTGTGTTAGAAAGTAAGATGAGGAAAGGTAAACGTGCGTGTTTAGCTTTTGTAGATTTGGAAAAAGATTTCGACAATGTTGACCGGAATACTCTTTCAATTTTGAAGGTAGCAGGAGTAAAATATAGGGAACAAGAGTTATAAGAGTCGAAGGCCATGGAAGGGACTTAATTGTTTCGATGAGAGTAAAACAGACTTGTAAATTTCCCCAATGTTCACATTCATACAGAATGCTGAGATGGAAAGCAAAGAGAAATTTGCAGAAGGAATTAATGTTCAGAAAGATGCAAGAAAAATTTGGTGGTTTGTCGTTCGACACCCCAATTCTGTTAGCGACAGCAAAGTATCTGAAAGAGCGCTTGAACGGAATGGGCAATAAGGAAGATCTAAGATGAACATTAACAAGTTCAAAATACGGAAATGAGATGTAGTCTAAAAAAATTCAAGCGATGCTCAAAAAATTACTTTAGATAAAGAGAATAAAAGTAGTAGATGAGTTTTGCTGTTTGGGTAGCAAAATAACTTGAAGAAGATATAAAATGCAAAATGGCTATGGGAAGAAAAACATTTGTGAAAATGAGACTTCAGTTGGCTTCCAATATTAATTTAAATGTTAGGAAATCCTTTCTGCAAAATGGAGTGTAGTTTTGTTCGGGATTGAAACGTGTAAGACAAGGACTTCAGTCAAAAAGATGAAAGAAGCTTTTGAAGAGTGGTGTTACAGGAGAATGCTGAAGATTAGATGGGTAGAACACGTAACTAATTACAAAATACTGAACAGAATTTAGGGGAACAGAAATATCCGTCATATCTTGATTAAAAGAAAGGATTGATTGGTGGGACATTGTGAAACCTGAAGGAATTATTACTTTAGCTTTGGGTAGAAGTGTGTGTGTGTGTAAAAGGGAGGTCGAGGGACGAATACAGTAAGCATGTCAAGAGGATGTAGGTTGGAGCTCTTGTTCAGAGATTTAGAGGCATGAACAGGATAGGATAACGTGGAAAGCTACCACAAAATAGTCATTGGACTGAAGACCTGCACGGTATTATTTGTTCGAGAGCTTGTACTTCTGTAGCCTTATAATCATACATAAACTACACAAATTACAAATTCACAATAAATTACTGCAAATTTTATTTTCAGTTACCTCAAATTTCACATTAATAGGAAGGAGAAACATAATATTGTATGTATATGTAAGCCCTTGTGACGAATGTGCATCAATGGGAAAAGTTCCAGAGAACACTCGGGAAGAACATAGTAAAATCAACTGTTCCACTCTAGAGGGGGTGATTTGTGTCTGCATGTATATTTGTTCTATTATACTGTCCTATGCGGACTTTTCAGTGCCTCCATTCTACCTTCTCGCAATTTTATGGGTCCAATGTTTCTCGTAGTTTCTCGTTTGAACTGTTCGTACCACTACCTGTCCTTATATAACTTCGACACAACTAGGAATGCTAATGATGTTACAATATGAAAACCAATGGTATTAAACATAAGGAGAGGCATTGAATTAAAATTTGTGCTATGTCTGGGATTCGAATCCGAGACCTCCTTCTTACTACGTAGGCGCTGTAGACCACTCTTCTAACACAGTGTTGCAGCCAAAGCGACTACACGGACTGTCTTAAAGCAGGTATCCCTCCACGCCACATACTTTGCCTCATTTTCCCTGTGAAATGCTGAGTGGTCTAAAGGGCCTACCTAACAAGTAGGAGGTCTCGGGTTCGAATCCCGGCCACAGATCAAATTTTAATTCAATGCCTCTTCTTATGTTTAATACCTTTGGTATAATGAGATAATGTTGTCTCAAGGAATTGTATTATTTCTTGATGTTTATATCACCTCGTCCTGGGGAACAGGAATAAACCTCCTCAGACATGGTAACAGGACGCCATTATGCCCTCAGCATTAGGCACGGATAGAAAAATATGCAGGTAAAAGTTGTTCTATTCGTTAAAATGTGGTGTCGCACAAGTACAAAGTGCGCGCCACCTACTTTCGCCGCGCGCCGCCATGCACGCACGGCGCGGCGTTCTTACGACAGCCACGAGCGCCCTCTGTTAGAACTCCGCTCGTGGCCACCACTGAACGACATAGTTCACTTGGGACTGAGATAGGTACCAGTCAACACTTCGGAATCAGATAGGCACCAGTGAAGACTTGGCTATCGGATGGGCACTAGGCAGGCCTCAACTATGTATCAGCATTCTGCCGTACTGAACTTTGTAAAAGTTAAGTATTGTATAAATTCTGTGCAATATATATCTCGTTCTAATTTACTCTAGTGTTTCTAGTTTCTGGCTGCTCCCCTCCGTACCTCGTGTTATCTTTATTCCTGTGTCGGTCTCATTCCACTCGGCCACCGACACCTACGATGAGGCTGGGACACAAAAGCGGCTACGAAGTTGGGACACAAAAGTGGCGACGAGGATGGGATACAAAAGTGGCGACGAGGATGGGATACAAAAGTGGCGACGAGGAGTGATACACGAACCGTGGACCAGCAGCCAGACAGCAGCAGTCGGAGCACGCAGAAATTGCTACCGCCCACCCACCCTTATTATAAGATTTTTGGGGGAACGTTTTCAGTTACGTGTTTTGTGGACTTTTTTTTTGCAGAGCGAGCCCTCCTTTCATATTGCATTTGTGTTTTGTTATAAGTTACTTGTATGCGCGGCGCCTAATCGGTCACCATGGCCACTACCCCGAACCCAAAGTTAATGGAAATTATTCAGTTACAGACGGCGCAAATCACACAACTCCAGCAAGCAGTGGCCCAGCTCACAGCGCAAGCAGCTAACCAACAACAACAGCCGCCGCTTCAGCAGCCCACACCTGCCGCCGCAACGCTTCCTACGTTTCGTCAGTACAACGAACGTGAGGAAGAATGGAGCGACTATTTCGCACAGTTTCAAGAACTCGTCGCGGCTCATCAAATAACAGGTCAGATAGTTAAACATTTCTTTCTCGCCGTAGTTGGCACCAAGACTTTCGTGTTAGTGCAGAAACTTTTCCCGCAAGCATCTCCTCGTGATGTAGACTTTGAACAAATAGTAGAGGCACTAAATGCTCATTATGAGAGAAAAGTTCTCATAGCTGCGGCACGGTACCGATTTTTCAGACTTAAAAAATTACCTGAGCAGTCACACCAAGACTGGATCACTGAGTTGAAGGGCTTAACCCGCAAATGTAAATTTACTTGCTCTTGTGGACTTTCGTATAGTGATGTGATGTTGAGAGATGCAATTACGCAGAACATTCAGGACCCCAGAATTAGGGCAGCTATTTTAAAACAGTCTGACCCCTCATTAGAAAGTGTACTGCAGCTTATTGAAGCGCATGATACTTTTGACTTAGCAGATGTAGAAATGCAAAGCCACAGTGTAAATTCAGTGCGCCACAACGGACGTTTTCCTAGCCGTAGTTCTCAGTATAGCACTAGTGATTCTTTAAATTCTACCGGCCGTGCTGAACAGACAGTGAACATTAGCCAGTGTAAAAGTGCGACACAAAGGTCGCCCCGTCGTGATAGAAACAGTAATTTGAATAACGAGCGCCATCGCTCATTTCAGAAAAATGTTCGTAAATCTTATCCCCAGTGTGTATCTCGCCACAAATGTGCGCAATGCCCTAGTCGCAACGCGACCTGTTATCAAAGTGGCAAAGCAGGACACGTACAAGCAGTGTGTATGCAAAATAAAAATTCAAAGAACGGTGCCGTTAGAAACAGCACTTCACAGAGTGCAAGAACAGTTCATGCAGTAAATGTTATAGACGCTGTGGAATTGAACAGTGCTTTACTTAGTTCTCAATTGCAAGAAAGTTCTTCTGCGCCTATTGCAAAACTATGTAGTGAGCCACGCCGCAAGCGCCGACGAGCGCGTAAATCTGTGCAACGAAAACGGGTTCGGGACAAGCATAATGACTATGTACAGTGCAATCCTGTAGTGAAAATAGTGCCTTCTACAACTGCTCATTGTAATAGTGCCCAGTACTGTGTAGATAGTGACAGTAGACTTGTTGTAGCTACTCAAAAGTTTAGTGCAGTAGTTAGTGAATCTGTAGTAGCCTCGCAATGTGCGGACGCCGATCCGGCGGTAGTGCCATCTAGTGACAGTGTTGTTAATCCGCTGCGTGCCGAGTCTGCGCCGCTTACTTCACTACGCGGCCCGCGCATGCGCAGCAAACAAGCAGTGTCAGACGTTGCCCACATTCGCGCACCTGTAGAGCGCCACAAGCAAAAACTTTTTGTGAATCTTTCCATTGAAAATAAGACTGTGCAATTTCAGCTTGATACTGGTTCCTCTGTTACATTAATTAATAAAGACACTTATGAACTTCTGGGTTCGCCAAAATTGTCGCCGTGTCAACAAGTGCTAACAGCGTACACAGGTCTGAATATTCCCGTGCTAGGAACTGTAGCTTTTGTAGTTCTTCAGGCCAAATCTACACAGAACATTTTTGGACTTGATGCATTCGACTTGTTTGGCTTATCAATTCAAAGAGATGTGCTTCAAATTTCGTCAGTAGTGCCTCAGGACAAAATAAATGCAGTGTGTGAAAAATATAGTGACTTGTTTTCGCCGGAACTAGGTTGTGCAAAAGACTTCATGGCACATGTAACTTTAAAAGAATCTGCAGTTCCAAAATTTCGTAAAGCTAGACCAGTGCCTATCGCAATGCGTGATACAGTTGCTGCAGAACTTAAACGTTGGCAAGATAGTGGTGTGATTTCTCCTGTTTCTGCGACTCAATGGGCCTCGTCTTTAGTAATTATACCCAAGCCGTTGGGAAAACTTCGTCTCTGTGCGGACTTCAAATCAATAGTGAACAGTCAAACAATTGTAGACACTTACCCCCTGCCCAGACCTGAGGAACTGATGGACAAATTAGGACAGTCTCGCTTCTTTTCCAAGATTGATTTAGCAGAGGCATACTCATAGATTCCACATGATGACGAGTCAAAAAAAATTTTCGTCATTAATACTCACATGGGCCTTTTTCAATTTCAACGCCCACCCTTTGGCAGTTCTTCCGCTCCCGCTATTTTTCAGCGCTTTTTGGAACAGTTGACAGTTTCTGTACCGTGTTGTCGAACTACTTAGATGATATTGTGGTATCCGGACGTACAGTTGAAGAACATTTAGCAAACCTGGAGTGCCTTTTTCAAAGTTTTGGCTGCAGCAGGTCTACGTTGTAATAAAGCAAAGTGTTCGTTTTTTCAGACTGGAATAGAGTACCTAGGCCATGTGATTAATGCCCAAGGAATTCATCCCTTACAGTCACATCTTAGAGCAATCAAAGACTTGCCTCCTCCTAAGAATGTGCACGAATTGCAAGCAGTAATGGGAAAGCTTAATTATTATTTCAGATTTATTCCCAATGCCTCTCAGATTGCAGCTCCACTGCATCACTTACGTAGGGAGAATGTTCCTTTTGTATGGTTGCCTTTGACAAACTAAAGTCTGCACTACTCAGTGATGCATGTTTGATTCCCTTTGACCCACAGAAGCCTGTAGTGTTAGCAGTTGATGCCTCGTCGTACGGTCTGGGTGCAGTTTTGTCGCATCATATTGGTTCTCACGATCGTCCTATTGCCTTTGCATCCAAGCTACTAACGCCAACGCAACAGAATTACAGTCAGATAGAAAAGGAGGCCTTAGCAATCATTTACGGCGTCACAAAGTTTCATCATTATCTCTATGGCAGGACATTCTATTTGTTGACTGACCGCAAGCCTCTCACGTCGTTGTTCTCACCCACAAAGCCAATTCCGCCACGAACGGCACAAAAGCTTCAGAGATGGTCCTTAGTACTGTCTAATTATCAGTATGAGATTTTTTACCGACCTACCTCTAAACATGACAACGCGGACACACTTTCCAGACTTCCGGTTAGCCAGAATGTGTCATTTGATTCTTCGGAAATGGCATGCTGTCAGATAGACTCCAGAGATGCTTCCGCTGTCGCAGATTTACCTTCGAACTCTCGTCGGGTTGCACAGGAAACAGCTGCGGATGCAGACCTAAGTGTGGTAGCACGTTTTGTTCGCTCTGGGTGGTCTGCCAGAGCCAAAGACATTGATCTGCTTCTGGTTCGACGTTATTTTACACAACGTCATCTTTAAGTCAGGGTGTGCTGTTGTTGCATACCGACAACGACCAAGCAAGAGTGATTGTTCCTCGTTCCCTGCAACGAGAAGTGTTACGCCTCCTGCATCAAGGACATTGGGGCATTGTTAGGACAAAGCAACTGGCCAGACGTCATTGTACCTGGGTTGGTATGGACGCTCAGATAGAGAGCATGACATCACAGTGTACAGTTTGTGCGGAGCATCAGGCGGCTCCTCCACAGCGTTTCTCAGACTGTCCACGCCCAAAGGGACCATGGCAACGTTTACATATTGACTTTGCCGGACCTTTCTGGAATACGCGCTGGTTAATTGTTGTAGACGCTCTCAGGAAGTTTCCTTTTGTGATTGCCATGAACTCAACGACAGCTTCTAGTACAATCAGTGCCTTAACATCAGTGTTTTGCATCGAAGGCTTGCCTGAAACTATCGTCAGTGACAATGGACCTCAGTTTGTTAGTGCGGAATTTCAACAGTTTTGTCGTGTGAATGGCATTCAGCATATTACCACTGCACCTTTTCACCCTCAGTCCAATGGTGAGGCAGAACGTTTCGTTCGAACATTCAAGTCTCACATGGAAAAGATGAAAGGTCAGCACTCCAGGCAGCAAGCTCTTCAAATTTTCCTGTCTACGTATCGATGCATGCCACGTGACGGCCCGTCTCCTGCCGAGCTGCTACACTGCCGCCGTCACCGCACTCTCCTTCACCTGCTGCAGCCTCCCACGCACCGAGTCGGTTCGTATGGCGCTACGCGTTTTCAGGTTTCCACGCCGGTGCTATACAGGGTGTTTGCTGGCAACAAGAAGACATGGTTGCCGGGCACCATTCAGCGCGTGCTCGGTCGCAATATGTATGTTGTACGTTCTTCCACGGGGTCGGAGCTTCGGCGGCACGCACACCAATTGCGCTTACACAGGCCGCGCGATCCTGTCTCGGGTTTCTTGATTCCAGACCCAGTTCACCGCCAGGGAGCACAGCCACATCGCTCGCCGCCGGGCCCAGCTTCCTCGGGCTACGAGATCCCGATGGATGTCGACGCGCCTCCTACGCAGTCGTCGCCGCCGCTGTCGCCACCGCAGATGACAGCGTCACCGAGAGGGACTCCGGGACAGTGCGGGACCCCCCAGCTTGGGCTGCGCACCTCAGAAGAAGATGACCTGCTCCCGCTGGGCGGAGGGGTGCGCCCTTCCCTTCGTTTTGGCGGGTTTTCCGGGGGATCGCAAGGCGGATGCCGGGGCGCGGACGGCGTCTCGATCCCAGCCTCTGCTTCGACGCCCGTTCCACCAGTAACGCCCCCGCCCAGGCCCTCCTCCAAGTGCCGTCGCCGTGGCCCTCAGCCCTACGCCACGACGGCGCGGCGGTTTGGGGGGGGAGGGGTGTGGTGTCGCACAAGTACAAAGTGCGCGCCACCTACTTTCGCCGCGCGCCACCATGCACGCACGGCGCTGCGTTCTTACGACGTCAGCCACGAGCGCCCTATGCTAGAACTCCGCTCGTGGCCACCACTGAACGACATCGTTTACTTGGGCCTTCGGAATCAGATGGGCACCAGTGAAGACTTGGCTATCGGATAGGCACTAGGCAGGCCTCAACTCTGTATCAGCATTCTGCCGTACTGAACTTTGTAAAAGTATTGTATAAATTCTGTGCAATATATATCTCGTTCTAATTTACTCTAGTGTTTCTAGTTTCTGGCTGCTCCCCTCCGTACCTGCACCAGCGTGCTATCTTTATTCCTGTGTCGGTCTCATTCCACTCGGCCACCGACACCTACGACGGAAACGAGACACAAAAGCGGCGACGAGGCTGGGACACAAAATAAAGATTTCTTCTATATCGTGACTCTTAAAGTCGGTACAAATGTATCGATATATAATTCTTCACATCGCTTCATCGTCATATTGTTTTAGCTATAAATCAAGTAAAGTACGTTCTATAACTGGTTTGAAGTTGTTATTTCATCTAGGGATAAATATGTACAAGAGAAATATCATTTATAAAGAAATAGTAAAACATTGAAACTGATAGTTAATGATTCATGATTATTGGTCTTGCTTTTGTTATTTCCAGATGCGCCCCCAAAATATAAGAATTTTTGTCGAAATTGAATTTGCTTATAGAAATGTTACAAAAAGTCCGAAAACTAATCGCCCTGGCAAGTTTCCTTGTCCCATTTATGCAAATATTTCGAATAAAATAATAAATTTTTAATAGTGGAATTAATTAATAATATAAAAATAATACATATTTTATTTATTTTTAAGTATAATTTTGTATTGATTTATTACATATTATATATATTTAAGTTATTTTTTTCTTGTCTGAGATAGTTCTAAAAATCATAAAACTGCAGGAAAACCCGAAATTTACTCTAGAAGTCGCCTATACGACGTTTTTCTTCATTTTCTTCTACATAACTAGAGATGGTAATGACGGACTGAAACGGGTTGTCTAATGACTAAAAATTATGGTCATCGACGTGCAAAGAAAAATCAGCGAACTATGTTGAAATGACTGTATATAATATATTTCCAATCGAACACAGTATAATAATGACTTTGGAAAACGACAGGGAACTTATAAAATTGGTGCGTAAGCTTATAATTTTTTTAAGGTGACTGGTTTTGATCTTTCTTTAGATTATCATCAGACCGATTTGTCTTAAGTGGTGCCAAGATGGTAGGCAAGCTGCCTTGTGGTCCGCCCATTGTCTCGACACCAATTCGAGTCAAATGATGAGTGGACCAAAAGTGCAGCTCGCTCATAGTCTCAGCATCAACGTGAAAAAATCGGTCAAGTGATGATCTGATGAAAGATTAAAACTGGACACCTTAAAAAATTGAAAAAATTGTGCTAACTTGACTCAATTAATCATAATAAAAAACATTAAGTCCAATAAGTTGATAGTTTTACTGGTATTTTTCCTACATTCCTGGCCATTGAAATTGCTACACCACGAAGATGGCGTGCCACAGACGTGAAATTTAACCGGCAGGAACAAGATGCTGTGATACGCAAATGACTTTCAGAGAATTCACACAAGGTTGTCGCCGGTGACGTCACCTAGAACGTGCTGACATGAGGGAAGTTTCCAACCGATTTCTCATACACAAACAGCAGTTGGCCAGCGTTGCCTGGTAAAACGTTGTTGTGATGCCTCGTGTAAGGAGGAAAAATACGTACCATCACGTTTACGACTTTGATAAAGATCGAATTCTGGCCTATCGCGATTGCGGTTTATAGTATCGCGACATTGCTGCTCGCGTTGATCGCGATCCAATGACTATTAGCAGAATATGGAATCGGTGGGTTCAAGAGTACAATACGGGACGCCGTGCTGTATCCCAAAGGCATCGTATCACTAGCAGTCGAAATGACAGGCATCTTATCCGCTTGGCTTTAACGGATACTGCAGCCACGTCTCGACCCCTGAGTCAACACATGGGGACGTTTGTAAGACAACAAGCAACTGCACGAACAGTTCGACGACGTTTGCAGCAGCTTGGAGACCAAGGCTGCGGTTACCCTTGACGCTGTATCACAGACAGGAGCGTCTGCAACGGTGTACGCACCGACGAATCTGGGTGCACGAATGGCAAAATGTCATTTTTTCGGATGAATCCAGGTTCTGTTTACAGCATCATGATGGTGGCATCCATGTCTGACGACATCGCGGTGAACACACATTGGACGCGTGTATTCGTCATCGCCATACTGGCGTATCGCCCGGCGTGATGGTACGGGGTGCCATTAGTAACACGTCTCGCTGTTAGCATCGACGGCACTTTGAACAGTGGCCGTTACATTTCAGATGTGTTACGACTCGTGGCTCTACCCTTCATTCGATCCGTGCGGAACCCTACATTTCAGCAGGATAATGCACGACCGCATGCTGCAGATACTGTACGGGCCTTTCTGGATAAGAAAAATGTTCTACTGTTGTCCCGGCCAGCACATTCTGCAGATCTCTCAACAACTGAAAACGTCTGGTCAATGGTGGCCGAGCAACTGGCTCGTCACAATACGCCAGTCACTACTCTTCATGAACTGTGCTCTCGTGTTGAAGCTGCATTGGCATCTGCACCTGTACACGCCATCCAAGTTCTGTTTGACTTGCCCAGACGTGTCAAGGCCGTTATTATTCACCCAAATTGCGTGGAAATGTAATCACATGTCAGTTATATATTTGTCCAATGAATACTCGTTCATTATCTGCATTTCTTCTTGGTGTAGCAATTTTAATGGCCGGTAGTGTAGTAAATGTGTGGTGCACGTACCTGGCGACCAGCGACACTGCTACGGGGAGGACGCTCATGCTCTTGCCGCCGTGCAGGTAGTCCACCTTGGCGGTGTTGGAGGCGCGGCCGCACACGCCGAAGTAGACGCCGACCACCAGGGAGACGGCGAGCATGAGCGCGAACACGGCGTGGTCCAGCCAGCCGAAGCGCAGCGCCGCCATCGTCAGGCCAGCCGCCTCTGCGTCCTCAGCCATGGTCGCCACTGTAGTAGCCGACTAGCCGACTGGGGAACGATGGTCCAGGAGCGAGCTCTGGAGGCTGAGTGGCGGTCGAGGAGGAGGGAGGGGGACGCCGGCTGACAGATGACCTCCCGCAACCGCAAGCGTGGGCCACCCACACTCGGCGCTCACCTCTCAGGTGTCGATCCTGTCGCAAACCGTAGACAACGAAACAGTCGTGACGGCGAAGCTCAAATGTTTGTAGAGCTTAAGGGGTCATCAGTCCCTGAACTTACAAACTGCTTATGAACTAGCTTATACTAAAGTCGGCACAAACATCCATGCCCGAGGGGGCATTCGAACCCCCGACGGTGAGCGGTCTCACGCATCCACTAGGTTTCATGGAACACATCTTCCGGAAGACGAAAACCGATTTTCGTAAACCGCTTTTCGCTGTACTGTTAAAATGTTCAAATGTTTGTTAATCTATCGGACCAAACTGCGTGGTCATCAGTCCGTAGCTTACAAACTACTTAAACTATGGTAAACTAACCTAAGGACAAACACACACACACACACACACACACACACACACACAAGCCCCAGGGAGGACTCGAACCTCCGACGGAGAGCAACCGCGCGCTCCGCAGCGAGGCGCCTTAGACCGCTCAGCTACTCCACCGCGGCGCTATAGTATTTACATGGCACAGCCTGAATCGGATTTCCTAGCCCACGTAATATGGCGGCTGAAAAACAGCTGATTCAGTACCTGATTTAATCAGCAAAATCGCTATTTTTCTTTATTTAAATACACAAACTCATGTTCACTCTAATATTTATACTTTTATTTCACATTTGCAAATATCACTCTTTCAATTTGTGCCGAAAATTCTTAACAAGAAAACACAATCTGACAAGCCAAGAACGCTTCAAGAACGGCTGCGTTGACATGGACACGAAAACCGATTGTGGAACTGGAAAGCCGCTTTACAGAAGCGGATTTCCAGAAACGATTTTGGAGTGGTTACATGACGAACGAAAAGCGGAATTGGGAAATCGGCTTGAAGATATTCAGTTTGATACCTACCAAGTAGCTAGAAAAAATATGATAGGTACACAAAAGAACAGAAGCAAGAACAATGTGAAAAGAGGGTTTAAAGGCGAAGTAGAGTCTAGTCTCCTACAAGGTAAAAATCGTGTATAGTTTTGAAAATAATACATTTTCCGAAATCCGCTAAAAAGAAACTCATGTAACATGTCAGTACGCACCGAGCACGCGAACATGATCATAATCACTTCCTTTTATACTTGAGTACATCAGGTTGCAATTTATTTCTGCTTTCAAAAAGTTTTCGGCCGTTATGATCACGACTCAAGTATGTCAACTGCATGAATTAAACTGCAGTGACAACTCGTTATCACAGACTGAGATTAACAGAAGCAGTGATATTACTTTAATGATGTTTTTGTACTAGAAAGTTCACAACAACCAGCAAATATGAAAGTAACAGCAGTAAAAACGGCACCTTCTCAGTTTTTATCATGCCATTCCACTGTTATTCCCTACTGGCCGTTTGGAGCGCTATTATCGCATCAGCTGCAATTTTTTCTTAGACAATTTCGCGACGGACTGTGACAGACTGTGGTAACATCGACATATGTACTACACAGTGATCTCAATTATCAACACTGGATACACAACTGTAGTGCTTTGAATGACATTGTACTTTTGTTAGGTTGGCAACTCAATACGTATAGGTCGCCGGCCGCGGTGGCCGAGGGGACTGAGACGCTCCAGTCACGGTCTGCACGGCCACTACGGTCGGGGGCTCGAATAACCCCTCGGGCACGGATATTTGTGCCGTCCTTAGTATAAGGTGGTAAATAAGTAGTTTGTAAGTTTAGGGACTGATGACCCCGTAGTTAAGTCCCATAAGCTTAACAAACATTTGAACAACAACAACGTATAGGTCGTGTTGTTCTTTTGTGCTCTGCGTCCTTTAAAATTAAGTTATGAAGGATTAATTACTTCCATAAATTCATTATGATAAAGATTGAGTCGTTTATGGCTGTAGAGAGCGTAAAAGAAGCGGAAGAAAGCTTTAGTTTAACGTCCCGTCGACAGCGTGGTCATTAGAGACGGAACTTACGCTCGGAAGGTTTGGGAAAGAATGTGGAAGGAAATCCGCCGTGCCCTTTTCAGAGGAACCATCCCGGCGTTTGCCTGGAGTGATTTAGGGAAACGGAAAACCTAAATAATCTTGATGGCCGGATGTGGATTTGAACCACCATCCTTCCGAACGCGAGTCCAGTGTGTTACCACTGCGCCACCTCGCTCGGTTCAAAAGAAGCGAAGTGGAACTCAGATCCATAGAAGAAACATATTTTTATTCTGAACTACATAGTATTTCCATCACATGAATAAATTACACTGCTGTAGTTGCCAATTCTTGTGTTCAGTTCTATATTTGCGTCTTGATTATGAATATTTCCGTTTGAGCTGTAAAGAAACTGATGCTTATAACAGACAGCTAGATTTGATCGTGATGGATACTCCCCAGGAAACCTTTGCTATCCCACTGTGGGTCTCGACCCACAGGTGGAAAACCACTGGTCTAGAGGAACAGTATTGTTTCGAGATAGTGACGTTTTGGTTTAAAAGATGTGTGTTCAACTACATGGCCCCTGGTTATGTGATAGTAGTAAATAAGTGTCTGAAGATAGTAGCCATTGGCGACTGGTGCTTCAGATGACCGGGGATTCACATCTTTCAGTGCCGGATCTTGATAGTTCCCCCCCCCCCCCCCTTTCGACGCATCTTCCACCCTCTCGGCGTCAAAAGACAATTTGGCGCACCTCAGCGAGTGGCACCAGGGAAAAGCGCCCCGGTCCTCACCCCTTTCGATATATTTTCGTTACAAGATCTGCAGAATGTCTTACCTCGACTTGTTTGCACTTGTTTCAACTCGAGCTTACGTGTCGGCCTAACAAGCTTCTTTATTTCACACTTCTCTTCCAAGCGGAAAGCCGAGAAATTTGTTTCTAAAAGTTACTGAACGTTTTCTTTGATAATAAACAACAACAACATATGAATATGCACATGAACACTAAAACACAGTAACTGATACCAGTGTTAAGTAACTGAAAAAAAAATTGTTACGAAGAAGAGACACTCTACCTTCTGGTCACGTGACAATGTAAGCAGCACGCCCTCCTAACCTTACACATGCGCAAATGTTGCTCATCCCCCATCTATTCAAACATTTAAATATTTAATACGATGAAGAGTATAAATGTCATTTCCCTTCAAAATCGAGACACATTTTCAAAAACCTCCAAGGTATATGTGGCAATAACGATACAAAAGTCATTATGTTCGCGTATCTGTTAAAAAGAAGCAAGCGTTTAAAAAAATGCCTTCAGTCGGTCTCAAACCCACTATGCCGCTAACCACACAGCTATTCTTGCTAGGTGAGGAGTTGTGATTCATTGTTATTCATGATCGGATCTTCTGAAGGCTTTTACAGTTGATTCGTCTTTAATTTATGGTTTTTACCCCTTTTAACAATTATGATGTGTTTTTGATTAATATTCAATGCGCGAAAACCAAGTATGTAGGGTGGATGTTGCCTTCATGGAGGATTTGCGCATGCGCAAAGCGAGGTTCGTAGTAGCTTTGTTGTCTTACTTCGAGCTTCGAGACCATTCGTGCGTAACCGCCAGAGCTAGAGTAGCCAGGAGCTGGTGCCTGTACCAGCTCCAACGCCAATGTTAATAGTGGCATTTCCCCTCGCCCCTCGATAGCGCCCATATGCTGCCTCTATGGGGTTCAAAAGAGAATTTGAATGCATGCGCATTGTAACGCTGCGGCCACCCCCGCCTATATTAAGCGGCCTCGCTACGACTCGTATATGCGCTGTCTCCACGACGTAAAACGTTTCTCATGAAACGTGTATATAAAATCTGATGGAAGAATCTAACGAAGAATGATATTTATTTATTTACTATTTTTTAAGACTAGTCTTTTTCCGTCGGTTCACTGAACTAGTGAACACAAAGAACGCACCGCCACTGATGGTAACAACGCGTTACCGAAACTAGTAAATAAAGGATTTACAACATTCATGACTGAAGGCATGTGTTGGTCTCTTTATGAGCCAAAAGTTTGCCTTAAGATACTGATTTCTTTCTGCCTGGAATAAATGCGACTGCTCTCACTTTCAATTTCTTCAGTGAATTGCAAAATGACATATTGACCATAGCTGTTTATTTCTTTGTATTTTTTTTTCTTTTTTTTATGCTACCGGCTTCGGTTAGTTACCATTTTCAAGTGTTAGCAGACTTTAGCTAATAGCTTAACATGCCATAATACAACATGGCAAAATTATAAGTTAAATATAAGGAGTTCAGTATGATTACAAATATTTAACTTACAACTTTGCCATGTTGTATTATGACATGTTAAGCTATTAGCTAAACTCTGCTAACGCTTGAAAATGGTAAACTAACCAAAACCGGCAGCATTGAGATAAAGCTATGGTCAATATGACATTTTGCAATTATCGTAAGGCTGTTAAAGCTCACCTGTTTACCTTTCTAGATACTTCAATAAAACTGCAATACATATGACGATGGTTACTACTTACGGTTTCCTGGGTCGGAGTTTGCGGTCTCAAGGCGGGGCGTAGCTCTCACTAAAACGTGAGAGCGACCGTTTTCGCACCTCTTATAAATCGCGTGTGGAGGTGCGTAGACGTATGCAAACTGCAGAAACGTCAGAGCTCGGCAGGCGCGGTTAAAGCAGAGCGCGCCGCCTCGCGCGTGGCGGCTGAGCAGGCGTGAGGTACGGCCCCGCTGTCTGCAGGGATCGTAAATCCCGCTAACGGACTGCCGCGCTCTGTCGTCGCTCTGTTGTAGTCGTAAATAAAAACTGCGGCTCCGCTGCCGGCGGCGTCTGGGAGGCGGCGGGTCGCTAACCGGATGAAATCGGTTACCTCTCCGTCTGGCCCGTAGACGGCCGCCGTGGCAATTTCTATTCGTCAAGGTCGGCGTCGGCCATTACTCCGTAATGAGGAAATGGCCGTGACAGACGGTCTGGCCAAGTGGACAAACGCTGATGCGTGTCCGTCACACGCCGCGAGGTCCTTAATTGACGCAGTGGCGGCCACAGGCTTTTGGCACGTGCTAGTGGGCATGTCTCCAGGATGGCTAGTACGTCTACAAGCGATCGTCCACCAGCTTATACAGGATGAATCTTAATTCGCAGAGCGATTCCTTACATGCTAAAAATTAAAAAATAAATAAAAATAAAAAGTCTCACACAAAATTTCGTCCTGTGCATATTTCCGGCTGTAAATGGACGTCGAAGATTGAGATGAGAGTGTGTCCCATACGTCAGTGTGTTTCACAATTACACTTCAAGGGGATGTGAAAGGTGTCTTGAGGAACAAAGTGAGCATGGAAACCCATGCCCGGAAACGCCATTCAATGATGCTACGGAGACTCCTAGTTGCAGGCACCAGCTCCTGCCGCTAGACATCCCCTCTAGCAACTTCGACGCTCTGTAGCGTTATTGGATGTCGTTTCTGGGAATGGGTTTCTATGCTTACTTTGTTCCTCGCACATCCCCTAGAAGTTAGTTGGTGTAGTAATGTAATTCTGAAACACATTGGCGTGTGGAACACATAACCATCTCAGTATTCGACGTGCATTTACTACCGGAAATATGCGCAGGACGAAATATTGTCAAAGACATTTTTTTATTGTTAGCATGTGAGGAATCGCGCTACGAAGCCCGAGTGCACGAATTTAGATTCACCCTGTATACGAGGGCCGGAACGTAAATAGTGGCAATTATTTATTCATAACCTATATAAAAGCGTTACATGTTTCCACATGTTACTGTCCTTCAAATTAGTCACCAGTATTGGGTAGAACCCGTTGCCAGTGATGTGGAAGGGGTAGTATACCGTTAGTAGTGCCTGTTCGTTTGATGGTGCGAATGGAGCGATCTACTACCTGTCCAATCTCTGGAACATTTCTGAAGCGAATGCCACGAAGTGGTGCCTTCGGAATCAAATCAAATTAAGTCCGGTCCGTTGCGCGAGTCTGTTCCCCGTCTGAGGTTCGTATCCTCTCTCGGGCATGGATGTTTGTGTACGTTTAGAGTCTGATGATCACGCAGTTAAGTCCCTTAGGCTTAACAAACATTTGAACATTGAACTTCCGACCGGGGAGTATGGTACAGCACTTCCCATTAAAAACGTCCACATAATACTGTGAACCTGTTTCATGTTATTCAATGAGTCAATTCTCTTTATTATGTGGCTACACAACTCTGTAATTTACTTATGCAACCATTACATGATGCCCCAGAATGGCATCGTATACTTCCAATACTTTCGTAATATTTTGTGTGTTAAATTGTGTTCTCCCTAACTAACATCGCCCCCTGGATGATTGTGTGTGTGGAATTTGTCTCTAGCCTTGCGAATCCCCATATCGATGTAGAGTGCTGCCCCCGCCTCTACACACACGCTAGTTACATCTCTGTAAGTCTGTATTCGAAGTATCCTATGCTGCGGCCCACGCTTCTGCAGCAATGCAATCTTTGACCCAAAGTAACACTCGAGTAGCGACCCGGACAACTGTTTTTGTGTACCAGAGCTAACCGTCTCATTCCGGCCGTTTGGGAACGCTAGTGCACTAGACAAACCTCCAAACTCTCGCTATTATAAACTCGCTCGACACAGGTAGCCCGGGGCACCCCGTCGCTTGGCATTCTGACGAGGACGACTATTGAGGTAAGGTGGTTAACTGGACAGGTACTCTGTGGACCGCAGTCAATACTTTCTTACTGTGGAGTCAGAATTCTCGCATCAGTCTTAAGCTGTTCCAGTATTTCGGGATACACAATGAATATTTCAGTTAGAGCTACCGTGTGTAGTGGTCAAAATATGTTATCTAAAGTGTGGTAATCATAGTCAAACCGCGTGTGCCTTTGTTCTTTTGTTCTTGTTAGAGTTTCATTCTTTAATAATGTTTAAACTGGTTCGTAACTATGATTAAACAGTGCAATTCCACTACCTTGTTTCCGCGATTTTCGTTGTGATTTATTTTAATTGTAACTAACTTCCTTTGTCTATTACTTATGCGACGTGGACTGGCTATTGTGAATCAGATTCCGGTCATCAAGTTGCTTTAGTGCCCCTTAGGCGATTCATGTTAGCAATTTGATTATATTTATTCAATTATTCTGCGTGTGGTGATTTTATTCCTATTTATTTTGAAATTTTGCAAGTTGTCAACCAGTCCAGGAGCAGGTGACCAAGCACGGGTCCAGATTTCGACATATCAGAACGAATTTTTCTTATTTTAACATGAGTGCGTGCTTCAGGCTAGCTGATCTCAATATTGCAGTCCTGCAGAGGGTGACCACTGTTTGAGTAAGTGTCGTGTGAGCTTTGACAAGTGCGTTAGAATGAATGTGTATCTACTCTTCCCGAATCTACCCCTATTTTCTTTATAAGTAAATTTAATAAAATGCTGGCATTCAAATGGACCGTTTATTAATTTTACTGTTAATCTTTCCACTCTTAATTGTGTGAGGTGTGTGCTTTTATTGTTTTAAATTGGTCTCCCCTTTTCTTAAACGTTTTCAGAATATGTCCATTGTTAATTAAACTATGTTTCTTTTAGCATCCCTCTTCAATTTTAAATAGGTCTTAGATTTGGCTGTCACCGTCTGGGACTGGCGTACGTTAACTTGCAACTGTCAGTTAAGTCTCTGTAGATAGGCTGCTTCTGATGTGTGTTATGAGAATTTGTATATTTAATTTCGTTGTTCCACTTCGGAACCTGCAGAGCATCTCAGATTAAGCTATTTAGTAACTCATAACTCAGAGCAGTAGGTTCTCACCAACGACCGCAAAAGTTGCGCTATATGCGCGAATCCGGTTTCATGGGCGAGCTCACGAATCGTCGAACACTGCCCACCAACACGGCAACAGTATTCACTTCTTCTTCAGAGACACTAGGACGACCTGCCCGATGCGTATATGCCACAGTTTGCCGACCTTCGTTGAAGTCTTTTACCAAACGTGGCACTAGTCTGTACGGCAATGTCGATTCCCCGTACGCCTCTGGAAGACCTAGATGACACTGTCGTGCTGTACTACCTCTGGCACATTCTATCTTCATCCAACTACGTTTTTCCTGTTTCGAAAAACAAAATGATAGCTATACGTTAGGCCGCTCGCTCACAAGTGACTGTTTTTTTCCCCCTCGATTGCGCGCACGCCGGTGACGTAGGGCTGTCGAGTCTGTTTGCTCGGAGGTAAGGTAGCTATGTCAACAACGTGTGCTGTCAGCGACAATAGTAGATTCAATTGCATAGTGCCTCCACAGCAGCATTGCAAATTTTGCGTTCCAACCCTTGTATGATAAACATCGTTGTAAAGTTTTATATGTAAAAATGTCTAGAGTGCAAGAATGGTTATTTATCGCTAACTAGTTCCAGCCCATTGTTGGTCCATCTTCAGGGTGTTCAATCAAGATGGTGTGTAGTTGCGAGTTCATCAGGTACTGTCACTGCTCTTTTTATACTTTTCATTTTAATTTATTATTTATGTTTACTGTAGTCGACATAATCGACTATTCCCTAGTCAGCAAATGCTAATGTTTTACTATTATCATTATAACTTTTGGGCGATCTGGTAGTATTACTTATACTGATTACCAATTCCGCTTATGCTGAAACTCTTTTATTTCATGACCAGTTCCAGAGGAACCAGCTGTCGCTCTGACTTCGCAAAACTGGGCAGTCAAAGCGCATTTATGAACGACATAGAAGTCCGTACGTCCCCCAATACTGACTCCTGCCCACACCATTGATCCATCACCATGATGTGGTTAAGATAACCAGGATTGTGCCGAGTTCCACGTTATCTCCAGATGAGAGAACTATGATTGCTCGGCTGACGAGAAAATCTTGACTCATCTGTGAACAGACTCGGGTGCAGTTTCTTACGACTCCAATTTTTGTGTTCCTCTGCCTAGTTTCTGAAGGCGAAAGGGTGTCGTGGTTTTAATGACATACAACATAGGCCTCCATGCGTAGAGGCTACATTCTCGAAGGTGATTTCGGACTGTTTCATTTGATGTTGCACATATTGTTGCTGACTGGATCAAGATACCGCGCTTCCGGTTGCTCCTCCAGTGAGACGCTTGTTCACTGTTGGTCGAGCTAATCGCTACGAGTTTCCGAGAGTAACTTGGGCGACCGATTTTTGATTAACGTGAGTGCACTCGTGCTCCCCCTGTAATCCATATTTTGTCTGGGGCAATGTCCCAGTGATAAATTAAATTGGTCCCAATCCCCCGCTTCCACCCAGGTTTTCATTGGTTGTAAGGAGTACGCCGGAACTGGTAAGCCCCACTTATTCCCAATTGGGATCCCCCTTTGTCCCACTATCAGCTTCTCTGATAATTGGCTGAATAGAACCGCGACTTTTTACGGGCCAGTTCTCAAACAGCCCACTCCACTCCTCGAAGTGGAGAATGAAAAGAATAAGAATCGCTAACGCTGACAGAAATTTGAAGTTCAATATCCACGTAGTACAGAAATTACTGAAAGAAACTACTGATGAGTTTTACATGAACATCAAGACATTGTTGTAGAAAGGTAAGACTAGTAGGAAATAGAAAAGGTAGGAGAAATAGAAGAGGTAGGAGGTAGGAATTATCATACTGTGAGTACAATTTGAGAGATTATTGAAAGATGTAAGCCAGAAACAAGATTTCTGGAGAAGACCCCACTAAATGGGCTGGTTTGAGGTAACAGTAAAGTACTTGTACATTTTGACCTAAGTATCACATCGGCATTAGTGATGACACTCCTGAGACTTTCAAAGTTATATCCATGCTCAACAAGATAGATGGGTTCGACTTTTCAAACGACATACCATGACCGTGGCAATGAGGAAGAAGTAATGTTTGCTTTTTATTTCTATCTAAAACACAGAAAAGCCTTTTACGTAACTGGAAAACCTTCTATTGTTTCACCGCGCGCCTTACGACAACTTTTCAATTCTGTAAAAAGAAACCCGCCGACACGCATCAAGGTCATTGCGCACAGGAATGCCAGGTTTGTATAAATTACTGCCTGCTGTATAGCAGCGAAACGTTATCACCTGTTTCATTTACTGCCTCTGTAAACCCGCGGCTCTAGAGGGCTTATTTGCGAGCCACTGTTGCCTCTGCCTTTCGTCGTCCTCTTATCACCAACAGTGGAAATTTTCCGCAATACTCGTAAGAGTCTGGCAATGTGTTTTCATTCTTTAAGATCGAAGATAGAGGTAACATACTTTTAACAGCGAAGATTTAGACGATTTAAAGCATGCATGATAATTTACATAAGGGTTGTACTTTCCAATAAATTTAATGAGAGGAAGGAGAATGGTTAGAAGAAGGAAGAGAATTATTTCGGTTGCTCTAGGGCACTGAAATAATCCAATGGCGACAAATGAAAATTTTACTGGGACTGGGTCCCGAACCCAGCTTCACGGGAGCAGTCGCTTTCAGCGCCTCGGCCATCCGAGTCAGCTACTGGGACATCTGAGCGCGTCCCCTGTCCTCCTTAAATCGCAATCTAGCTGTTTCTGTCGTATATAACAGACGCCATGCCATCCAAAGTGTGTCCTTACATTAAAACAAGAAAAGAAGACTGTAATGATGGCTATAACCTCCATACCTTGACAGCTATGAGCAGCTTTTCATATTAGACATTGTGAACACATTTGCTTACCACATTTTATCAGAGTTAGCATGGACGGAAACCAAAAATAAACACTAGTGAATACATTAACTCTAAAACGAATACGTCGATAACGATGAGGACTTTTACAATAAAAGTGTTTCACAGTATTGAAAATGAACAGCTCTTAAAGTATGTATTGCAGAAATCTTGTTTGCTGGTAATTTTTTCTAGTTTTGATCAGTATTACCTGCTCCCAGAATATGGAAATATGGAAAGAAAATATAGAAGAGGTATCTTACAGGGAGTATACAGACTATGTCTTTAGTACTGACTTTCCTAAATTCAATTTCAACTGTCAACTTACGTTGCTTTCAAACCATTCAGTTACAAATCGTGACAGAAAGAACTGCGTATCACTGCAGTACAGATTTGTAGCACTTTTATAACAACTTTGCAGAAACTTTTACAAACACAAATACAAAAAATACTAATACATTATAGCAGTACGCTAACCTACATCCGACTCCCATGCACTCGAGAGCTAGAGCTCTCTAACCACAAGACCACTGGGAATTAAAGCCACATTGAACGATATTATTCTGTATATTTGATTTCCTCGGCGCTTTCATCTTTGTGGCGTTATTTAGCTACGTTTGTGAATGTGTTTGTGATGAATTTTTAACGTACCGTACCGCTTCCTGGAACAGCATACTGGTGTAACACGCAAATAAATAAAGCGCCTCCAATATTATCAAATACCTTTCGAATAAAATCTGACTTCCCTAGTCTACTGCAGGAGCGTAATAATTTGAACCATGGCTTAGCTTCATTGAAACTGTAAGTATTCTGGTAAACTATCATTTATTCGTGTTAAAAGCACCAAAACAAAAAAGAGAGAAACAGATAATACAGAAGGAAAAATATACATAACAGGTCAAAGCAGATAAAAGTAATAAACTAAATAGATTACGTTAGGTTTCTCAAGCCGAAACACAGGTTAAACAAACGGTATAACAGTATTTATATAATCCACAGTATTTACACATATTGTAACCAGTATTTTTGCTACATTGACTGCGTCATTGTCAGCCAGAGCCAGTTCCAAACCTCTACAAGAGTCTGGGCAAAGACGATGGCTTGATGGTTTTAAATTTGCTCTTCCCCGCACTCACACAATGTGTTAACGCTTTGTGCGATGCCCCATTTTATTATTATTATTATAATTATTATTATTATTATTTTAACATCTTGCAACGCTCAGGCTGTTTATTGACTTTCATGTGCACCATCCGCCTAGGTGGACAGGTGACGAAGTTTCCTCATCTCGTTCCGAGTGGTCATGGTACCTTTATTTCCATAATTCAACCCTGGATTTCTTTGGATTTGTGTGGACTGGAATAAATTACTGAAACAATTTTATTTTCTTGGACTTTATTCGCTCGGGCGGTGGCTGATGTTGATGTAGGGTGTGGGCTGCAGTGTTTTAGCCCTTTTGTCGCTTTTTATTAGCAGAAATCGCACGTCTGATGTCGGGTACGGCTATGTCTCCAAGTGAATACAACTTCCATGGCGATTTTGAATACACGAATACTGTTAACAGCTTGCAGGATACATTCAGGGTAGTGTCGACATTTTTTGATTTGGCAGATTGTACCAGACTGGGCAATGAAAATAACTTGTTTTCCCTGGATTAGACTTGAGGTGATTTTCCTCATAATATTCTAAAACTTTCTTCAGGGCAACTCCGATAGTTTGTTCCACTGTCTCGAAATTGTCACTTTGAGTTGCCAAAGCCTGACCGTCTGCGCATTGGAAACTTTCTGTCTGGAAGGAAGGAAGGAATCTTAGGGTTTAACGTCCCGTCGACAGCGTGGTCATTAGAGACGGAGTTTACGCTCGGACTTTTGGGTAAGGATGGGGAAGGAAATCGGCCATGTCTTTCAAAGGAACCATCCCGACATTTCTCTGTAGTGATTTAGGGAAATCACGGAAAATCTAAATCTGCATGGCCTGAGGTAGATTTGAACCACCATCCTTCCGAATACGAGTCCATTGCGTTACCACTGCGCCAAATCGCTCGGTTTTTTGTCTGGAGTGGAAGTTGAATAGTATTGGTGCTAGGACACTGTCTTCGGGAGGCCGTTATTTTTCAGTCTCCATTTGCTCCTTCGACCGTGGAATTCTAATAAACTGAAGCGTATTGTAAGGACGGATTTCTAACATTATATACTTATTGCTGCTAACATATAATATTTGTTTTCTGTTACTTTACTGTGAATTAAACTGCTTAACATTTGTGCAGCGTTTAACTTAAGTAATAAATTCGGAAAAAGAACCCACTTTATAATTCAAAGATCTGTGTATAACTTTAGTGGGTTTACATTAATAACATAACGTAGCACTTAACATATTTAGACAGGAAATTTAATTTCTCATTTAGATTAGCTGTTTCTTTGTCAGTAGGTTGATCATTAGGCTCGCAAAGTTTCACTTGAAACCTTCGGGGCACTAAACAAAGAAATGTTAAATTTTCTATTCCTTCTAAATTAATAAGCTACATTTATGGCCACTTTCTTTGGCCGCGGTGGAGGGGCCGAGCGGATTGAGGCGCGATGGTCCGATAGGCTAGGCCGCTCCCCGTCGGGGGTTCGATTCCCCCCTCTGGCATGGATATCTGTGCTATCTTTAGTGTAAGTTCTTTTATAAGTAGTTTGTAAGCTTAGGGACTGATGACCCCGCAGTTAATTCCCATAAGCTTGACAATCATTTTATTTTATTTTTTATTTATTTATTTATTTAATTTTTCTTTGCCTCTTTCTTTGACTACGTAACAGGAATTCTTGAAAATGTAGTGGTTGTTGTTTGTTCGTAAATTAAATGACAGTCTCTTTGTTCAATACTAAAATAAGGCAATATGATTGTGACATCACTCAATAGAAGCTATGTTATAACCAAACGTGCCAGAGTTACCACCATAATGACAGCCTTTCAAATTGTGTTTGGTCCATACAACAGGATGGCAGTCGCACGAGGTGCTTACTTAACTTCCTCCTATTTCCTCCCAGCTTATTTTTCGGTTACATGACAACGACATTTGTACGCAATAAACCTAGGATCATGATTTTAGGATTAATTAATAATATATGAATCTGAAATATATCAAAATTCTACAACTCAAGAAAATTATGCGTAACACACTGGGGTGAACAACATATTTTATGGGCCGAAATTTTTCATTAAAATAAATTATTTTAATTTCCGTCAAAGTTGCAGTTTAAATCTTCTTTTAGTTTTGGATTATATCAATACACGAATACCTTAAAATCAATTGTCGAATGTATGATCAACCAGCCATTTAAAATTAAATACATTTTCGCTGCATTTTTACCGAAAGATTCATGTTCTCTTAGTTTCTTAGTCTCAATAGCCTTTTAGCCTTATGATTCAGATGACAATGGCTGCGTGGACTTTTTCCTTCAGTACTTTCTATAATTTGAAGTCGAGGCTGTTTCAGTAATATTAATTCAGTTGAAGTGAAGTAAACTAACGCGTTCAGTATTAAAACGAAAAAAGGTCAAACGTTTTGGGGGGAAGACATTTGCTCCAACAATGTCTCCGACAATATTTTAGCAATTTTGCTTCGTGAGTATGGTTTCGACATCAAGCGTAATTTACGTTATGTACTGTTCATAGATAGTATTAAACATTCTTTGAGAATTTATTTCTAAAACAGACAACCGTCAGTTATAGGGTAAATAACATTTGATTCTGAAAAACTGACTGTCTTCTCATTTCGAAAGTTTCAATGGACAAATTACTAACACACATTACTCTTGCACCATCTTTCATTTTACGTAGCAGGGCCGCACACTCAAGAAGTAGGAAAGACAGTCTATTCGGATCCATGTGCACCTTTGCAATCGTCTACCACGTTGGAGAAGGTGGGACGCAGATAGTTGTCGGAAGTACGAGTAAAGCAAAGACAATCATAGGAAACATTCATTTCTCTGCGAGGAACAATCACACACCGACTGCAGTTAATGACTCACTCTGGTGTGGACATTTGTAACGCAGCCCTTGGAATCAGTAGATCTACCAATAAAAGACCGATATCGTCTCTCGATACGGCAAACGGAAACACATATGTATCGGGAAAAGCGTGCCCCTCGACATCAACGGCGCCATCAACTCTCTGCGTCAGTGTTTTTACGTTTGTGTGTAACTGTATCGTTCTAGGAAATGGGTAGCCTCTGAAGGCAGCAGTTACATTAACAGGGATTTCTAGGAAGAGGAATCATATTACTGTAAAATAGGAACCTGGTGCCAGCATCAGGTAGGTAGCCTGACAGAGTGGGTTTTAAGCACTGAATTGCTACCAAAGGTAACGTTAGATTCTTGCACTTTCAACTATGCTATATTATGGCTTTCATGTACCATAAAACACTTTGGAAATGAAATATGACTAGCAATGTTTAATACAAACAGTGCTGCCCATACAATTTTACAACGTTCTTTCACACCTACCTACTATCTGATTACAACATCTACATAAATAGTCCGCTAATCACATATAAGTGAATGGCAGAGGGTTCGTCGAACCTTTCCATTTTATAATAGCACGTGCAAAAAGGAGCACCTGAATCTTTCCGTTTTGAGCTGATTTATTTTGTTCAGATGTGTAAGTACGTATGTGGGGTGTTAAAAGTATATGTTCACATTCTGAAGAGAAAGTTGGTGACAGAAATTTCGCAAATAAATCTCGCCGCCAACGAATAACGCCTGTCTTTTAATGATTTCCACCCCAGCTCATGCTCCAGTTCTGGGATCTCTCTCCCCGACATCGCAACAATACGAAAACGAGCTGCCCTTCTCTGTTCTCTATATCATCCATCAGTCGCACTTTTTAGGGTTCCAACAATAGGCAACAGTAGTCCAAAACATGACTCACAAGTATAATATAGGCAGTTTCTTTCTTTTCATGGATTTTAAGACGAATCCACAATAGACAACAATATGGGACCCATGAAACTGAGCACAATGGTATATTAGTAACGAAGAATGTCTCAGTTTGGAATTTCGTAGTTCAGAAGGAGTTTCGTTTGCAAGTTATCAAACGAAATTAAATAATTTACAAACCAACAAAAAATTTCAAATGTTTTTAAATCTATCGGACTAAATTACCGTGGTTATCAGTCCCTAGGCTTACAAACTACTTAACCCTGCGGCGGGCGCGTGGAGGCATACAGTGCCGCCAATTTTGTTTTCTTTCAATAATTACGTCTGCGTGCCGAGCACGCAACAATGGTGCAACATATGCTTCGATTGTTTAGTAACGCGCCAAACTACATTACTGCGCCACCAATATACTCACCATAACAGCTGTGACTGACCTGTGGAGTGGACGGGTGCACCGAGACGGCACTGCGTACCGCACGCGCCCGGTAATGTAAATACATGTAGCCGTACCACGGTCGGATGTTTTGATGGTTGGAAGGTTTTTTTTTTACAACATTTGAAAGAAAGGGCTCAGTTCCCTAGTCTACCAAGAGATATTCAAGAATTTCTGTCACCTCATCGATCAATTCCCGCCAATAACGATGAGACTGTAAGAAGGTGTGGGAGGTGCCATCTTTGTGGTGGTAAAAAGAATTATAAAACTACTGTCATTTGCAATAGGTGCAAAAGATTCGTTTGCAAGCAACATTGCCACAATATCGTCACACGAAATGATTGCAGAGCTTCTCTGGAGGAAGGAAGTGTGTGATTGTTGATATGTATTTAGTGACTACCTTATTCTTTATTATTACTACAAAGATTTTATAGATATTACACTTTTTTGTTAAACTTGCTTTAACAATGGTAAGTAATCGAATCATATCAGTTATTATAATTTATTTAGAATTTGTTATTAAAGTTGCACTTACGAAATATCCTGGAAACGTATGTCAGATATACTGTAACAATTTTTACTTTTCCCATGCACCGTCTATATATGTATACAGATCATATTAAACATTGCTGTTAAGAATGATGTTATACACAATAAATAATAAATTCCACCCAAAAATTAAAATAAATTGCTTTTCTATGTATTTAAATGTAGGCGGCACTGAGTGCCGCACGCGCCCGCTGACGTAACAATCTTAAGCCCGCCTACCGCAGGGTTAAACTAAGTTGAACTAACATATGGAGAACACACATACATACATATGACCGAGGGAGGACTCAAACCTCCGACGGGGAGCATCCGCGCTCTTCGCAGGAAATGTTAGGCCATTCTTCGGCGGCTACAAGCCCACACTGGCCCTCAAAGCAGCAGATTTAGAAAATTACAGTATGAAGTCTCCAAAAAAAGTACTACTAGACTTCATAGGAGACATTCAACCCGAACAAACTTCACCCAATGTTGACAGCCACATCTACCATGCCGCCGAGGGTTGTACTGGTCGTCAGAAATGGCAGTGTCCGCCATCCCCTGGATTCTGGGACTGGGTGTGGCAACACCCGGATATGACGCTTAGACGTTAAGTTAGTTGTAGATAACGTAGTTCCTTAGGTTAAAGCAAATTGGGGATAACTTTTGTAGGGTGGCTGCAGTGACTATTTGGCCTGCCCAGTGCCAGGGTCTTAGCTCGGAAGATTGCAGGTTTATATCCACGCTGGCACAACTTGAAACACTGCAGCATGTAGTATATTAGGATAAGTAGCTTACTGTAGTTGATAGATTAATTAAGTAGTTGGCCAGTGGATTCCAGTAGACAGTAGATAAAAATAGTCAGTAACATTATTGTAAACTACTAGGACCCATTTTATCACAGGTCATGGGTTATATTGTATCATATTATAAATTAAGAAATTAATATAAAAACCGACTTTCAACAAAGCTATAACTCTCATTTGACTGGCTGGAAGACTTCCTAAGTAATAGAACGCAGTACGTTGTTCTCGACGGCGAGTGTTCATCAGAGACGACTGTATCGTCAGGCGTGCCCCAGGGGAGTGTGATAGGACCGCTATTATTTTTTATCTACATAAATGATCTGATGGACAGAGTAAGTTGTAATTTGCGGCTGTTTGCTGATGATGCTGTGGTGTATGTGAGGGTGTCGTCCGTAACTGACTGTAATAGCATACAGGATGACTTAGACAAAATTTCTAGTTGGTGCGAAGATTGGCAGCTAGCTCTCAATGTGGAAAAATGTAAGGTGATGCGCATGAGTAGAAAAAACAATCCCATAATGTTCGAATACAGCATTAGTAGTGAGCTTCTTGATGCTGTCGCGTCGTTCAAATATCTAGGCGTAACATTGCAGACCGATATGAAATGGAACGAGCATGTAAGGACAGTTGTGAGTAAGGCGGACAGCCGACTTCGGTTTATTGGGAGAATTTTGGGAAGATGTACTTCACCTGTAAAGAAGACCGCGTATGAAACGCTTGTACGATCACGTCTTGAGTATTACTCAAGTATTTGGGACCCGTAGCAGATCAGTTTAAAGGAAGACATAGAGGCGGTTCAGAGACGAGCAGCTAGATTTGTTACCGGTAGGTTCGACCAATGCGCGAGTGTCACGGAAATGCTCCGGCAACTCAATTGGGGATCGCTGGAAGAAAGACGACGTTTTTTTCGTGAATTTCTGTTAAGTAAATTTAGAGGGCCGGAATTTGAAGCTGAGTGTAGTACGATCTTGCTGCCGCCTACTTACATTTCGCGTAAAGATCACAAAGACAAGATAAGAGAAATTAGGACTCGTACGGAGGCATATAGGCATTCTTTTTTTCCTCGTTCAATTTGGGAGTGGAATAGGAAAGGAAATGCCTAGTAGTGGTGCAGTGTACCCTCCGCCACGCACCTTACGGTGAATTGCGGAGTATGTATGTAGATGTAGATGTAGCTTTTTTCGGAGATAATCGTGGATCTGAAGAATTAACTGGCGTTCACATTATATTTGGCTTTCATTTGAGTTTGAGTAGTCAACTAGTTTTCCCATTAACGAATGAATGAATAAGTATTGTTTCGTTCTAGCAGTCCCGTAAACAACCTAAGCACTACGTTTAAAATTCATAATCGAATATAACTGATAAGTTCTTAGCTCATTGTAATATTGCGTTTTCTTTCTTCCGATCAGGTGTTGGAGTAGTAGTTGCTCTTCGTAGCCGCTATTAAAGTTCGCTAACGGTACAATAATACAAGAAAGTAATTTGGTGGATCTGACACATTTAGGTAACTTTATAGATAGAATACTCAAAAAAGGAAGCGGAAACTGACTTTAAAGTTTAGCGGCAGTGGTAATTTAGAATGAAAGCAACACCTGAGCACAATATTACACAAAGAATCTAGCAGATTCCGCGATGGACTATCTTATCATGATGATTATGTTAACTGGATGTAGCAGATGAACCTGTAAAAACTCTTGGTACATGGTGTAAAATGATGCTTGGTTGGCTTAGAGCAGATTGTACTAACTCAATGACCGTGAAGAAAAATATTAAATTATCTTTTTAGATCGATCGGATTTCGATTAATTACAAAGATTTCTTTGCAAGCATTACTAGAAAGTCACATTCATGAAATTACAAGTAATGAGATCTCGGAGTAAATCTAGTAAATTATAGACACAAGTCCAACAATGGCTCCAAGCATCATATTACATAATTAAGATTACTGCTGGAAAAATGGAATCACTTCATGAATTATTAAAGGTGGGTCATTTGAAATAAGTAAAAGATTTATACGTAACTAAATATATTTTCATCATACTTCATAAGAAAAACGATCTCACCCACACTTACAATTAATAATGGAGAAGCCCCTGACGTGCGACTGTTATCAATGAGGTAGGAAAGATGAAAGACCAAGTTCACAACCGCGTTCTGGACAGCTCGTAAAAGACAGATGAAAATCAGAAAATACATGACGAACGTAATTAGCTGCCAGAGAAAGCTGTGGTCAGCGATAAGCATTGTAAACAAATTATTTATCGAATGAAAGTTTTTAATGTAATGCTACATCATCCTTTAATAAATGTCTACAGTGAAACCAGTCCATACCAAAGATCATGCAAATCTTATTTCTAAATAATAACAGAGAATCCTTTTGCCACGGTGGAGTGGCCGAGCGGTCTAAAGCGTCTCGCTGCGGAGCGCGCGATTGCTCGCCGTGGAGGATCGAGTCCTCCCTGGGGCATGGGTGTGTGTGTGTGTGTGTGTGTGTGTGTGTGTGTGTATGTGTATGTTGTCCTTAGGTTAGTTTACCTAGGTTTAAGTAGTTTGTAAGCTACGGACTGATGACCACGCAGTTTGGTCCGATAGATTTACAAACAACAACAAAGAATCCTTACTAATACAGCACCAACTAACTGTAATAACAATATTAACCTAGACGAAGAACAAAGTTTTCACTTCACTAAGCGACAATTTTAAAAGTTGATTTCATATATTTCTGTGAAAAAAAAAATAATTTGTAGACCCACGTACAGGCTGTTTCAAGTGGAAGAGTAAATATTTTAGGAGATGGTAGTATAGACGAATTGCAATAAAAATATCATATCAGTATTTATTGAGTACGGAGATACAGCTGAGTTCAGTGAATTTTCGTTTCGTGTGTTGGTGCATCGGTTGCTTTGGGTTGGTATGGGAGTATTCATCGAAAGTTAGCAGTAAAGTGTTGATGTCCAAGTTGTGAATTTGTGCTTTAGTTTAAAATTTTCATTGCAATATTTTGGCCACGTCTACTGCACTTCAGCGTGTAAACATGCCACACGTAATTACAGATGTGGAGCATGCTCATATGTTTTTTGTGTATGAGATTTGTAATGAAAATGCTGCTGCTACTTATAGATAAGAAAACGGTATACGATTTCCTAACCTCACGCTACCAAAGTCAAGGATGTTTACTCGAGTGTTCAATACACACCGAGACCCAGTTACAGTGCCCAGCAATTATATTGCATCTGAAAGTGTAAATGAAGAGACTGTGAATGAAGTAAACGACATTATTGAGTCGGTATAACGTACTCGTTCACCAAGCACACGTGCAGTTTCTGCGCGAACCATTATTCCATATGCAATAGTATCATCGACATTACATATGCACAGGTGTCATCCCTATCATTCACAGCTCTTTCAACACCTTCGATAGTTGTCCCTGGTGTGGTTTAATACACTATTCTGATCCTGTTGTGTTACGGAATTATCATTGAGGATCCCATTATTTGCACTTTCTCGAATATGAGCTTCCTTTATTCTTGGAAGAGATTCGTTTGGCTAGAAGAATGATTATCGTTATCACCGGTCTCCTCCACTTTCTAAAAGTTGAAATTTTCCCTAGGGGTTCAAAATGTTCAAATGTTTGTTAAGCTTATGGGACTTAACCGTGGGGTCATCAGTCCCTAAACTTACAAACTTATTATACACTAACTTACACAAACATCTAACTTATACAAAAATCTAACTTACACAAACATCTATGCCCGAGGGAGGATTTGAATTCTCGACAGGGGACGGCCGCACGCAAAGGAGCATAGAACCTCAATGCGCTCGGCCACTCCGCCGCGGCTTCCTTAGAGAATCGGCACATATGGGCATTTTCTTGGGTACCAAGGTCCCCACCTTAATGCATACGTTTATTTCCTGCTGGAAACAAAAGAGCCGTTTTGATCTTACGGATTATGAATAGTATAACCCTCACAAAAGAATGCGAAGCTGAACTCAAATAGCTAAACTTTATGTTATCAAGAGAAGCCGAAAGTGCAGTGAAGTTTGTAATTTTTGGAACTCAGTTTCGGATGTTCTCGTTTGCCTTTAAGTTTGTTTTGGTTATATAGTAACGGTTTTATCTCGTTATTAAATATAAATTTGATAAATTTTATATGATGTTTATATTACAATTTCTCTATGCTATCACCTTATAAAATACTTACTTTTCTTTGTGAAACACCCTGTGTAACATTCAAGGATGCCAAGCACCTGAGAAATGGTTATCACAAGAATTCATTATACAAAAATTATTCGATAGTCACATTGCAAAAAAGAAAGCTCACATTTGGTTTACGGATGCCGTGTTACAGCTTCATGTAGATAGAAATAAAAATGCACAAATATGACGTTATTTATAGTAAATAGGATTCATTACTCACTGGTACCCTTGGAAATGAAATTGTAAGCCAAATCAGGTAAGGCTGTTATGCAGATATTAAAACACATGCAGAGTTACAATGCATCAACTTGAAGTTTTGGTCTAGTCAATGAAAAGTTAAGGAAGGGAGTTTAGATATCAGTTGTCTATCGATTCCGTCAAATTCGAGTCACTTCACTAATTATAAGGATAGTTTACTAAAAGAAAAATAAAGAAGTTGATGTGTTGGGCGCAAGTTTCGTGCCTTGTGTACATGCAGTGCGGACTGCCAAATATGAGCACAGTGTGTTCTGCAGGATGGAAATATGTTTACTGCATGAATTAAAAAATTTCAAAAATGCAATTGTTGCCTAAGGACGTTTTAAAAATTTAATTCCTTTATTTAATTATTACTATCATAATTTATTGGTTTCTGTAGACCTAAGCTGTTAACATCAGATCTTGTAAATTGTTAATTGAACATGATTCTCATGTCAGCTATTGTCAGTTATAACAATACGCTAGGTACTGATGATGCCAGCTTAAATCTCCTGAAACCGTTCAAATAAGAAGGTTTATAGCGACATTGGACGACCGGTGGTTTTCTGCAGTTTTTGAAAAATGCTATAGATCGCCCATATCGACAGTTATGTCAGAAAGATAAGTATAGATTTAAAATGAGATATTTCAGAAAGCTAGTAGACGTTGAACAATATAGTCGTATGAACATAAACATATGAAAATTTGTACTGGGGCCATGATTTGAATCCTGTACCTCCTGCCTATTTGCAGCAGAACCTATTAATTTGATCATGCTCACCTGCCACTTTGATGAGACCTCGTGTCGCATTTACAATGCTTACCAGGCAGTTGCGCTAAGCCTCTACGCGATTCCAGGCACACGAGCTTCAAATACGGTAAGGATGGGGCCCCTCCGCGCCCACACCAACGTGGTGACCATCACAAAAGTTCTACTGTCACCTCCGTATTTATGTTAGTTTGCTAAGGTGGATCACGGGATGTGGGAACCGCCATGTTATCCGTACGTGTGGGCACGATCACCCATTAATACGAGTCATCTGGAGATAGAATTGGTCGAAAGGTATACGAAGGGTAAAGGTATGTAAGGGCAGAGGAAAAAAAGTGCCAAGGCAAGAGCCAAGGGAAAAAAAACCTCTGCGACAGTGGGGTAGGTATGAAGGGCAGTAGCGGTATGCTATCTGCTTCCACAACTCACAGCTGGCTCTGTATTCCCACAAGGAGTCCGGTCCCCGTGTATATCCTCAATGAAATAGCCATCAAACCTCGACAATTTGGATTGCAATTAAGAATGGCGGTGACTGTTCTTTCGGACATGCCCGAAAAATGTTATGAGGCATGCGGCATATGACCGAAAGAAGAGATGCCGCAATCTCTATATATAAAAGGAAGTGTCCCGATTGACTGACTGACTGACTGACGCATCATCGCCCAGCCCAAACCACTGAAGATAGAAACTTGAAGTTTGTGCAGGGTGTTGATGTTATTCTGTAGGCGTCATTTAAGAAGCGATTTTTCGATATTCCGTCCGCAAAGGGGTGAAATAGGGGATGAAACGGTTTTTTGTTTGTTTGTTTTTTTGTTTTTTTTGTTTTTTTTGTTTTTTTTTGTTGTTTTTTTTTTTTTTTTTTTTTTTTTTTTTTTTTTTTTTTTTTTTTTTTTTTTTTTTTAATACGTAGCTATTTAGGCACTTTTGAAGCTAGAACTACAAAATTTCAGATTTCAATTCAGGGTTCGAATTTAAAAGACACGTGTTTCGGCATTTTTTTTTTAATTTCGACAAATAGGGGGTAATATAGGTGACGCAAAAATTGATTTTCAAAAATATTTTGCTGTTAACTCAAATTTTAAGCCACAACTACGAAACTTCGGATATGCAATCTTGGTCAGGATTAAAAATCCATGATTTTTAGTATTTTTGGAAATTCAACAAGTAAGAGGGTTAAATAGAGGATCAAAAATCCTTTTTGAAACACGTTGCTATTGATACAATTTTGAAGCTAGAGCTGCAAAAATTGATATTTATATATCAGGTTAGACGTTAAAAAATACGTGTTTCGATATTTGGAAATTAAACCATCAAAGGGGTTATATTGGAGTGGGGGTGTTTTTCGAAAATAAGTTGCTATTTAGGCGATTTTGAAGTTAGAACTACAAATTTTCGGATTTGGATTCGGGGTTAGAATTTAGAAGACACGCGTTTCGGTATTTTTGGAATTAAATACGGGATGCAAAAATTTATTTTCAAACATATGTTGCTGTTAACTCAAATTTCGAGCTATAAGTACGAAACTTAGGATATGGACTCTTGATCAGGAGTAAAAAAGACACGTGTTTTGGTATTTTTGGAAATTCAACAACTAAGTGGGTAAAAGAGGGGATCAAAAAATTCTTTTCGAAAAGACATTGTTCTCAAGACACTTTTGAAGCTGTAGCTACAAAATTTGGTATGCGTATTGTTTTCGGAAATATGTTGCTATTTAGGCAATTTTGAAGTTGGGACTACAAATTTTCGGATTTGGATTCGGGATTCAAATTTAAAAGATACGTGTTTCGGTATTTTTGGAAATTCGACAAATAAGGGGATGAAATAAGAGATGCAAAAATTGATTTTCAAAAATATGGTGTAGTTAACTCAATTTCAAGCTATAACTACGAAACTTAAGATATGGATTTTTCATCAGGATTAAAAAGAAACAACTGGTGCAGACCAACTAGCCTACGCATGCGAAGCAGCGGGGGTTCAGCTAGTTCTTAATATAGATATAAGAATCCTTTTATTTTAATCTATGAGACTTGGTTGTCATGAGACTCGAATTCAAATGTTTGTAAATCTATTGCACCAAACTGCTATGATCAAGAGTCCCTGAACTACTTAATCTAATATACAGTAACAACACCCACCCATGCCCCAGGGAGGACTTGAACCTCCGGAGGGATCGGCCGCCCAGTCCCTAGCATGACGCCTTAGACCACGCACTCATATGCAATTAACAATTTACAAGATCTGATGACGGAATCTCAGATTTAGCGAAACTGGTAAAAAAAGGAAGATTTTTTGCAATTTTTGAAAAAAGGCATATGTCGCGCCCGATGGCAGAGATGTCCGAAATATATGGCATAAAGTGTCTATTAATAATTGAAGCAACAGGTGACTATAACTATAATTCCTTTTATTAAATTAGAAGAATTGCTACGAAAATTGTGTAAAGAATCAAACATACGGCGGCTATTCACAGATACCTCTTGCATTAGACATGAGTAACTGCGAGTAGAACACAGTGCGCCGTTCCCTCAGGAGTGCGTGTGTTTGTTAGTGGCTACCTGCGGCGGCTGGGCCATCGGTTTAATGGGGACAGGCCGCGTGGCCCACTGCACTACACTGCACTACACAGTGGGCTGTCGCCGTGAGTGGTCGCCGCCAAGCCCGGACAAACAGCGTCGCGTGGCCAGTCAATACAAACGCACTCTGCTCTGCAGCGCCGTCCGCTCTTCTCGCCGTCGCGCTCGGCCGTCCTTTCTGCCGGTGTTCTGCCATTCTGTCCGGCAGCAGCGGTTCGCTGCAATACTGTGCACGCGTATCTGTTTCGGAAATGCCGCGTGATAGTCTCGTAGCTAAATCAGCGTTCAACTGTACCCCTTTACCGACATGAACTCCGAAGGGACTTCGGAAATCAGCGAACAGGCTGCTACGGCAGGTCGAGAAAGTTTTACTGAACGTCGCAATACACTCAAAATAGGCAATAAATGAGAAAAACGCTCGTCATGCATTTTAACCCTTGATTGATTTTTCCAGGGTAGCCAAAACAGTCTTGGACCAACCCGCCACTGCCCGCACCGAAACTAAGTTTATTGTGCGGTATCGCTCCCTGTATATTTAGTAAAGCCAACCAATGCCCTTGAACAGTGCAAGGAGTCCCTTTACCAGTTCTTTATTAGACACAATTTCTTCGGGTCTGGTTGTCCCAAATATTCTGTGCCTTTTATTCTCCAATGCAATGCATTCGAAGATTAGATGTGATGCAGTTTCATCACCGTCATAACAGATCCTACATTTAGGGTCCTCTTCTGTTATTCCCATTGTACGTAGGTGTTTTTTGAAATTCCCATGGCCTGTCAGCAATCCAACCATGAGTCTAATCTCTCTCCTGTTCAGACCTAGGATTGCAGAGCTTCTTTTAAAACATGGCTTTGGCATTATTACCTTGCCATGTTTTTGTTGATGGACTTTGCTCCAATATTCTACGTGCTGTCTTCTGAGCCAGTTACGTAGCTCCAATTTGATCATTGCCTTGGTGATTGTCAGGACAAGTTCCGGTCCAATAAATGGAGTCTCTGCCCCCATCCTGGCTAATCTGTCGGCATGTTCGTTGCCACTGATCCCCGAGTGGCCAGGGACCCACAATAGGTTTATTGCTTTCCCCTAGCTCCACCAGAATCCTGTGACATTCTGCAACAATTTTAGACCTTGTTGCAAGAGCTGCCAGTAATCTCATGGCTGCTTGGCTGTCTGAATAGATATAGATGCTACGATCTTTGTAGCACCTACGCAAATTCTCCTCCACACACGCCCTGATGGCAGTGATTTCGGCCTGGAATATTGAGGCCAGTTTCCTTAGAGAGATGACGCCCTCCAGTCTTGGCTGCACCCCATTTACCGCGCCCCCAACACCTTGGTCCGATTTTGACCCATCAGTGAACCAGACAATATCCCCCGTACGGTGTCGAACTACTTTCTCCCATTGCTCCCTACTTCCAATTGTTATATTGAAAGGCTTGTTGATGCAGTATGTGGTTATAATATAGTCGGCTGGCATTTCCCCAACCTTTCCTATATTTACCTCACTCACTATTTTAGTGTGTGATTAACCCTTAATATACCAAGCCTGTGTTGCAAGGTATCCCAAATATTTAAAAAGTTTAAAGTTTATGGAAATTGACCAATACTACGTACTACGTACGTGCATAACTGAAATTTTAGAAAGCCGAACGATGTGGCGACTTCGACCACTGAGGTCTACATCTACATGGGATACTCTGCAAATCACATTTAAGTGCCTGGCATTCTCGAATAGCGCGCGGGAAGAAAGAACACCTTAATCTCTCCATTCGAGCTCTGGTTTCTCAAGTTTTATTCTGATGATCTTTTCTACCTATGTAAGTGGGTGTCAATAATATATTTTCGCATTCGGAGGAGAATGTTGGCGATTGTAATTTCGTAAGTAGTCCACGCCACAACGATGACCGCCGTTGTTGTAATGATTCCCATCCGAGATCCTGTATCATTTTCGTAATGTTGTCTCCCCTTTATCGTGACAATACGAAACGAGCTGCTATTCTTTCGACTCTTTCGGTGTTCTCCGTCAAACCCACCTGATAAGGATCCCACACTGGGCAGCAATACTCCCAAAAGGACGCACAAACGTAGTGTATGCAGCCTCTAGTAGTTCTGTTGCAACTTTTAAGGGTTCTGCCAATAAAAAGGTCTTTGGTTCGCCTTTACCATAACATTATCTACGTGTTCTTTCCAGTCTGATGTAACAGTAATTCCTAGGTTTTTGTGGAGTTTACGGCCTTCACTTTTGATTGATTTATCTTGTAAACGAAGTTTAACGGATTTCTTTTCGTACCCATATGGACGACCTTACATTTCATATTATTAAGACCCAATTAAGAGTCTTAAAAAATCTTAAAAAACAAATTAATATACACAACGGACACGCCCGAGAAATAGGGAAAACACAAATACTAAAATTATGGCCCTGTCGAAACTACTCCCGAAGAGTACAACGAAACTAATTAACTTGAATAATTTTAATATTAATAATCGTGTGGCTCTTTGGTCTGGTACAAGTCTTTTAATTGAACGCCACTTCGGCGACTTGCGTGTCCCTAGCCTACCTTAGTTATCCAGCCGGGGAAAGGAGACCTACGGCTTAACGTGGAATCCGAACCACGTGTCGTTTCTGGCGACTCCTTACATCATGGAGAGGTGAAGAAAGGGTTAAAACGCAGATTGAAAAAATCCGAGGTCCGGCAGGGTTTCGAACCCGCGACCCTTCTGTTTCCAGTTGAGCGCTTTACCGGGAGACCACCGGGCCCGACACATTTTTGACTGCGACACAGATAAAAAGGAAAATTTGTCTTACCTCGTATATGCTTATTACAAAACTGGAAACTGGAAACAGAAATCAGCTCGCAGAATGCAGGATCATAACTTGATCGATTACATCATTAAAATATGCAGAAAAATGATTAGTAGGTAGTAATGAAGTTAAGCAATAATCACAAATGAAGAAAATAAACGGGAGGGAAAATTAACTACAAAACTGAGAACGCAGAAAGCAAATGTAAGATCAGAAATTGTATATTCTGAAAGAAATGTAAAGTAGAAAAAATATTACAAAAATTAAGTTGTTAAAATCCATTACATTGTCTATATTTGCTGTAAAATATGTACAAAATAACTCACATACAATGCAGAATGACAAACAGTATTAATAATCAGAAATAATAAAACTTTATAACTATCGTGTGAACACTATTGTGGCTTAAATGTTATAGAAAATTAATTATGTCGGGACCATAGGGACCTTACTGTGTCATCACGTTTGTATTCAGTTTCTCAACATAGTAGTGTACAAGGTTACTCTGATTAGGCTCTTTGGATGTCTAAAACTACATTTTAGTTGTATAGATATTGTTACCATCAAATAATAACTTTATTTTTGTGTTTGTAACTCGGAAACATATACAGTATTCACATCAGACAATATCGATATAGTCTGCAGCTGCCCAGACCTCGATCCCATATTTTGCTGGTTCTGACTTCATATACTGCTCCATTGGCCATCTGCCCTGAAATGCGGCTAGATGATCATCCACTGAAATGTCTTCAAACGGTTCGAAAATCTTCTTACAATTTTCTACAAACCAATTTCAAATATAAATATCTGTCTAAGGGATCGGAATCAACAGACTTAAACTTAATTTCGAGAGTACTCTAACGGATTATCATAAATATATTTATTGCATTACAGAGGTCTGTAAAACATGTAGCAGGTACCGATAGAGCTCTACGAAACTCTCTATAAATGGTACTGTTGTAATTTTATTTTTTACTGTTGCCAAAACCGAAAGGAATATCTACGCAAGTTATCGAGATCATCCGTGCCGGCCGAAAGTGAAACGATTACATAAAACTAATTGTAACAAAAGGAGATTCCAGGGTAAGTTTAGTCATTTTGGAGCTGTAATTCATTCATCAAATAGCTGTCTTATATAAAACTTACTAGTTCGATACTTATTTAGCAGACAGGATTGATTGAGAAAGAGAGCGGGTGGCTTCGTTTAGCAGATTAACTTACTCCCGTAGCTCATTCCAGCTTTCCAAAATGGAAAGAAGTTTTATTGCCTGTCCAGAAAGACCGGCACAAGTACAAGAAAGGATATTTGCTAGGATTTAGCTCTGGGCTTACTTCAGTTATTTTCCTCTTTTTTTAATTTATTTTATTTATTTTATTTATTTATTTATTTATTTACTTTTTTTTCAGAATGGAAATATGTTCCTTCAGTGAAAATTGTTTCCTTATGTCTCCGGAAAATACTCTCTCTCAGTCATGTTAGTACTCCAAATTAGTTTTGAAGGTAGGAGATGAGGTACTGGTGGACGTAAAGCTGGGGTAGTACTCTTGTAGCTCAGTTGATAGAACGCTTGCCCGCAAAAGTTAAAAGTCTCAGTATCTGGAAAGAATACCTCGGTCTGTGGGTCAATAGTATCCCCGAAGTATCCTTCATTTCAGGATTGCAAGCGCAGTAAGTTAAGCAGGAGAACCGTGAAGTTTGAAAGATAGGAGATACACCGCCAGTAGCAGAACTGTGACGTGCTCGGGAACCTCAGTAAATCTCGCAGGTCGCAGTAGAAAACTAGAAACTGATACGTTGCACCAAATAAAAAGAGAACTTTCTACTCTCATACTGATGAAAGCCCTATGCTAGTGAATGAGTTTTGGCTGTTTAAAATAAAACTTTCTGTGTTACTGAAGAAACATTTATTTTATTTCTAAGGCCAACAAATTTAATGTTCAGAAAGATACTTCATTTTTAGAACACGTGGTTTAGAATACGTGTCTTTAATACGAATGAGGTTACTATCGACTGAAAAGTACCTTGTTTGTTTGCTCTTAAGTGAAGATTTATAATTGTACAAGCGGATTGTCTTATTGTTAGACGTATAGATGTTTCTCGGAGCTTTGTTTTTGTTAGAAATGAGGTCTTCCTCGCCTGAGAAAGAGAAGATGTGTCACTTTCAGTCTTAATCGAGAAACTCAGTTTCTTTTGGAATAACAGGGATCATTCTTTTAGACAGGGAATGTTATTTCCTCTTGCAGAGGAAATATATTTGCCTTCACATACGCTATTAAAGAAAGTGCTTTAGAAAGCGAGTGTTACTTGCTATAAAAAATAAAAAAAAAATAAAAAAAAAAAAAAAGTGTACTGATTGTTTCGCACAGGTAACTTGTTTAAACAGAAACTTTTATTTTTGGTTCGACATAGAACAATAACTGATAATTTTATTGAAGTGGAGTATTAGACATTATGATTTCAGAAAATGGAGTGTGATAGACAACACATTTAACGTATTCTCTTAGGCAGGGTGAGATGGAAATAAATAAATAAGTTGCTAATGGTATTAAAAGAAATTCAGCACTTGTTCGCGACAAGCAAAAGTCGTGAGATCCAGATCCATTCCGATACATAGTTTTGATTTGGAAGGAAGTTTCGTATCTGTGTACACTCCGCTGGAAATTGAAACTTTCAGACAGAAAGCACATATCTAATAAGTTGGCACTCACTTCGTATAGTGACATTTACAAATCGGAACACTTTATAATTTAAATTGAGTATTTTGTGAGAAATACGAAGCTACAAACATAAAGAAATATCTAGCGTATTTCATTCATTAATTACTCCACAGTCCAGATTTCACAGTTTACTAAACACAAATCATTGTCTACCTACGGTTTACGATGATGCAGTTTCCACATCGATTTAAAAGTTTATGTCGTGTCCACACACACGAAACAATCCTGCCAGTCATGCTGCTGTCACGTGCTCACCTCTCGTTTCTTTCTCGTCAAATTCGTTTGTTCAGTTTCTATTATTGAAAGTGGCCCTCTTATAGCGCAGTGACGCATCCGGGGATACGTTTATATTTGGACAGATGAATTTGTAAGTTTTGTATCTAACGGCATTTGTTTCTAACTGGCTAAAACCAGCTACACTTCGAGGGGCGTCAGTCCGATACTAAATGAATGAGTAAAGAAGAATTCTCTTTCGTACATTGTCCCACCTAGATATTAATCTAATCAGTTAACTGCCTTGCGCTTCTGTTCCTGTGTTGAATGGAAGGAAGGGAAGGAAAGCGATGTTTCCAGAGAGAATCTGCTTTTATTGTGAAACCAATGGTATGTAAACAATTTTTCATCGACCTTTTCTGCGTAAACATAAATACCATACAGTTAACTACTTCGAAGCATCCGGGGTATAATTGCCTATCGAATAAATAATAGAAGCTGTTCTACGTACTGCCCATGACCCCTGTCCTCTCCATGTCCGTCACCTACTTACCCCCTGTTTATCTCCTATCTAATCATCCCTCATCTCAACATCTTACTTTCCTTCCTCCTCTCTCCTCTGTGTGAGCATTTCCTCTTTCCCCTCTCTTTGTTCATTTCCTTCTCCTCTCGCTCTGTTTTTCCATCTCCTCCTTCCTCTTAGTCAGTTTCTTAACTAGCCCTCTCTCCTCCGTGTCTTTAGTAACATCTGTTCCGAGTTCGGTAGAAATCGATCCTGGGGCTGTTTAGAAAATGTCGATTGCATATGTAACATATAATGCACATGTACTGACTTTCTCCTGGTTTACACCGTACATCTCCAGAGATTATGTAAGATGAACACGAGAGGAAAGAGAAGAAAGTGGAAGCTGGAAATGTCTTACGCGACATTGAGGAATTGAAATATCTCAATAGCAACAAGTGAAAATTACAGCCTGGGCAGAAGTCTAAACGAAGTCTTTCTCTTTGGGCCAACGGTCACCTTAACTGTTATTTATTTATTTATTTATTTATTTACATCTATTTATTTATTTTTGTTCCTCCCTTTTCTCTTTCTTTTTTTAATCTAAATTATAGGTGGCTACCGATCTCTGATACTCACTTTGCTATGCCGTTCACAGTATAAATCTGAATTCAAAACAAACTGCGGGAAAATGCAAGTCTATTGATACCGTTATGTCGTAAAAATTACATTATTCCAGGAGCCAGCGGCAGAAAATATTGACAAATTTCGGGTATATCAGTTCTGTCGAACTTAACGTAACAAATAACTTCACGAATTTTAGAAATTTTCTAAATTTCGTATTTTGACTTCATGTTGACGATTCCGTGTGGCATATTTGGCCGTTAGACCGCAGCTGGGATCGTGTTCCGTCTGCCTGGTGCAAGTATTTAGGTGACGTCACATGGACGATGATGATGAAATGATGGTGACAATGACACTACAACCAGTCCCCAAATAGAGAATATCCCCATATACGGCCGGGAATGGAATCCGAGCTTCCTGCTTGGCAATGTACCACGCAGTCCACTGGACTAAAAAATTTAGGGGTTACCACAGGCAGCAGGGTACTGAAACCGAGAAAATACGATAATTTTATGTAGGATTCCTTGTAGAGATTCAGAAAGAAATTACTAGAGTTGGTATATTTTTCCAGTTACAAGAACGAGAAGAAAAACATGTTCATGCTAGTATGTATTTCCGAGTTATCTATTTTCAGAGAAATTTTAAAGAACATGTGCAGTAATATTAGAAACTGCTATCAGAGAAATGTAAGACAGAGAAAGCATGAAATTGGACCAAATGTGTCACTGAAACCATATGGGTTCTATGTCGTCGCTTGGTTTTCATACATACAGTCCTAAAACAAAAAGATAATAAATATATTTGTTGATATTACGCACTTTGCTTTACCATCCACCAAAAGTTTTCGCTTCTTTGCATTTGTGAATGATAAATTTGACGTATTATTGACACATTTAACAAACTAAAACTAGATTTTTTTTAATCTGCCTGCAATATTTGACTACCTCAGTCTCAAGGAATATTTGTCTAACTTCAGAGAGATGCTGAAGTTAAATCCTTATCTACAAAAGCCTTAAATGAGAGCAAGAGATGCAAGCTTCCTCGAAATGTTGATATGAACATTTTCGTTGTAAAAAATCCTCAAATGTCTCAAAAATAGAATGAATCTATAGAAAACCATAACAATTAAATCTGTTACCTTACAGTTTTCTTCCATGACAAAATATTAAATACTGTGCAATTTACAACTCGTCACATGTGATAGACCTATAGTTACTTCCATATACCTATAGATACAAAAAAACTTTGAATATCCCTTCATATGTTATAATTTGGCTCAAAAACCTTTCGATATCAAGAACCGTTTATACAATATGATGGTTGTTACGACTATACGACTCAAGTTACGCTTGGACAGAACAGGCGCGCAAGTCGTACCGTAGATACACGAACCAAAATCTCGAAAACGGAGATAGATATCATTCCGCTCACAACTTTAACATTAATTTCGAAATGTCAGCTTCTTTTCGTCCGCAAGGATTTATGACCTTATATGAACCATACGCAATGTAGCCAACGACTACATTTTTTACTGTAAACATTTCAAATTTTATGCAGTAGGTTTCTCATAAATTAAACATTGGAATTAATGTAACGAATATTGAAAACGTAGACACTATTATCAAGCTGTGATGTGACTTTTTTTTAATTGTGTGTTAGTTTTCTAACAAAGGAAAGACGTGTAATCCACAGTTAAAAAAAAAAAAAAAAAAAAAAAAAAAAAAAAAAAAAAAAAAAAAAAAAAAAACACGCAAAACCGATAGATGCGATTTTCAATAAGGAACTGTAATGAAGAGCACTGGGAAATGATGCCGTTTTGATTAATTAACATACAGTATTTTTCACTGCAAGAAAATCGGAAATTTTATTTTTCTCAAATATTTGCCACCAGTTGCTGTAGCTCGTGAAATGTCTGCGTTCCCGCCACGTCGCCTTGTGAAAGAGTGTGAGAATGCAGGGGGGGGGGGGGGAGGGTCGAGTTGCAGTCAACTGCCTCTATGGACAACGTACCTTATGCTCCCACGAGACCGAACGTTATCGCGTAGAAATAAATTATAATGTAGTTTCAAAATGAATCAGTTGCAAGGCTGACTGCAGCGTGTGGTCCCCTTGAGCGGGTTGGGTGGGAGGGATTTGGGCGACGTGCGGAATGTAGAGCAGGCGTTACCGCCGCCATGATGGATGCCTGCCTAATTGCTCCGTTGCAACGGTCGACAAATCACGCCAACGACCTCCAACGCATTCAGAATTAGCTTAGGCCAGTTCCTTCCCAGTTTAGTCACATTTTATTTATGTACTTATTTATTGCTTTTACGATAATATGCATAAACGTAGTACAACTTTAGTCCATATCTTAACGATATATACCGGTATTGAATTTGCACTTTTTTCTTTCTTATGAGGAGAAGGAAGAAGTAAAGAATGCTGCATTAGTGGACTGAAATAATTCAGTAGCCCGATTTTTTATTGAGATTACGGGCTAAAGTCGTAAGACATTTTAGAAAATGCATATTATCAACAATCGACTGTTTATTATATGAGGGTTGGAATTTAAATAGTGGCAACAATATGCAATGGACTCTCCTGTTATCGCTGATAGCTCACTTTGTGGACATATCTACCTTAACTCCGGGCATATGAACTGGCCCGTCCCACGTCACCGGCGTGCGTACAATTGAGGGAAAAACAGTCATTTGTGAGCGAGCGACCTAGCGTAACGGTGTCACTATGTTTTCGAAACAGAAACAGCAGAGTTGGGTCAAGATTGAATGTGCCGGAGGCCGTACAGCACGACAGTGTCATCAAGGTCTTCAAGAGGCGTACAGGGAATCGGCACTTTGGGCAAAAGCCTTCAACAAAAGTCGGCAAATTCTGGCAGGCATGCATCGGACAGTTCGTCCTAGCGTCTCTGAAGAAGAGCGTTATAGGACAGTGATTGACGCCAGGTGGTTCGTGAACTCGCCCACGAAATCGGATTAGCGCATACTAGTGTGCTTCCCATCCTGAAGGAACTTTTGAGCACATGAAAAATTGCATCACGATGAGTTTCGCATGAACAGACGGAAAAGCAGAAATAAGTGGAATCTGATTTTATTCCGAAGATGAAGGGGCCACTTCGTGACTCATTTCAGAACTGTTACAGTGATTCGATACTCGCTAGACCGCTCCAGTCGCACATTCAACAGAAAATGCTCTCCTAACGGTGTACTACGCCTTCCACATCGCTGGTAACAGGTTTCTACACAACTCTGTTGACCTTTGGAAGACAGTAACAGGTGCAAACATGTAACACTTTTGTGACTGTTGTGAATAAATACTTACCACTACTTAAGTTCCAGCCCTCGTAGTTTTAACTTCGACTGGTTTCGGTTCTACCCAATCTTGCTAAACAGACTAATTGGATACATTGTCTACTATCCTATCTATGCTAACATCAAGTCAATCAATAAAAATTCGTAAGATTTCACTTCACATCAATTCTTGACAAAGACAATTATGGTCCTCATCATGCACATCTTATGACTGCTTTCCTTCGTGATAACAACAACTCAACATTAGAATGGTCATAATGTTCTCCAGTCATGGTCCCTATCGGACATGTCTTGTCTACACTGTAAAGGGCTGTTTTCGGTCGAAATTATCCATCTGAGAGATCATCGCCGAATCGTCGTTGAGGAGTGGAACCAACTGGACCAAGAGTCCCTGGATGATTTAGTGGTCAGTATGCCACGACAAATACAGGGAATTCAGGAGTGCAAGAGGCCTTATTTGCGCGTGATGCTGGAGTAAGATGGAATCCGGAACACAATTTCAGAATGTATATGTTATTGTCATGCAACTTGCCAATTTCTGTTTTCATGAACACTGAAAAATTGAAATGTGTTATTTATTTATTTATTTGTACTTGCTAACAATAATCACTGTGAAGTCCTGGTTCTGTGGCGGCAGAAAGGTTACAAGCGCTTGGCAAGACGGGTGGCTGGCGGCATTCTGGGGAGTGGGAATATCATTCTAACTGCCATGGCAACGTCTGAAACTGCCGAAGAGATACAGAATACCACACAATCCTTTACAAGAAGATTGTAGCGCTGCATTGGTACCAATAGTCATCACTTCGACCACCTACTCTAAATGGACGTTCATGCCACCATTTCGATCTTCGTTGACGTTCAAAGACCTTACTGTTATACATCATTCGATTCGTCACTATAGTCCGTGGGTTACATTTTCACTCCCCAGAATACCAGGAAATAAATACGAAACTATTGGCCGCATTTAAAAATAAATAAATTCATAATAAAGAACGAAGTTGACATGAAGTTCACCTTTAGGTCTGTGAAGCTACACTACGTAGCAACAAGAAACCAACGTCATAATCTGGCCTCCGTTGTACGATGCAACTTTTATCCAACATACCTACCATATATATACATGTGGCGTCTGTTCCGAAAGAACAGACGTCACTTCTGATCCTGCAGTTGTTATTATTTCATATTCATAGAATATATGACATCAACTGCGATTGGGCTAAGCTGAAAATGTGTACCCAGCCGGGATTCGAACCCGGGTCTCCTGCTTTCTAGGCAGTTGCGCTGACCCCTACACCACTGGGGACACATTGATCACCGCACCTACAAGGACTACCTAGGCACGCCCGCCGTCAGATACAGGGCGAAGCTGGGAATTTGTATCTGACGGGAGGCATGCCTAGGTAGTCCTTGTAGGTGCGGTGATCACTGTGTCCCCAGTGGTGTAGGGGTCAGCGCAACTGCCTAGAAAGCAGGAGACCCGGGTTCGAATCCCGGCTGGGTACACATATTCAGCTTTGCCCAATCGCAGTTGATGTCATATATTCTATGAATATTACCTACAATACCTTCGGTATTATTCTTGGTGGCAATAGCTAGTGATTTATCATAGGTATACGCAACTGGCCATTAAAAATACTACACCACGAAGATGACGTGCTAGAGACGCGAAAATTAGCCGTCAGGAAGAAGACCGTGTGATATGCAAATGATTAGCTTTTCAGAGCATTCACACAAGGTTGGCGCCGGTGGTGACACCTACAACGTGCTGACATGAGGAAAGTTTCCAACCGATTTCTCATACACAAACAGCAGTTGACCGGCGTTGCCTGCTAAAACGTCGTTGTAGTGCCTCCTGTAAGGCGGAGAAATGCGTTCCATCACGTTTCCGACTTTGATAGCAACCAATGGCGATTGCGGTTTATCGTATCGTAACATTGCTGCTCGCGTTGGTTGCGATACAATGACTGTTAGCAGAATATCGAATCAGTGGGTTCAGGAGGGCAATACGGAACGCCGTGCTGGATCTCAACGGCCTCGTATCACTAGCAGTTGAGATGACAGGCATCTTCCCTGCATGGCTGTAACGGATCGTCCAGCCACGTCTCGATCCCTGAGACAACAAGTGGGGACCTTTGTAGGACAACAACAATCTGCACTGATACGACGTTTGCAGCAGCATGGATTATCAGCTCAGAGACCATGGCTGCGGTTACCCTTGACGCTGCATCACAGACAGGAGCGCCTTGCACGAATGGCAAAACGTACTTTTTTCGGAAGAATCCAGGTTCTGTTTACAGCATCATGATGGTCGCATCCGTGTTTGGCGACATCACTGTGAACGCACATTGGAAGCGTGTATTCATCATCGCCATATGGTATGGGGTGCGACTGGTTACACGTCTCGGTCGCCTCTTGTTCGCATCGACGGCACTTTGAACAGTGGCCGTTACATTTCAGATGTGTTGCGACCCGTGGCTCTACCCTTCATTCGATCCCGACGAAATCCTACATTTCAGCAGGATAATGCATGACCGCATGTTGCAGGTCCTGTACGGGCCTTTCTGGATACGGAAAATGTTCGACTGCTGCCCTGGGCAGCACATTCTCCAATTGATAACGTCTTGTCAATGGCGGCCGAGCATCTGGCTCGTCACAATACGTCAGTCACTACCATTGATGAACTGTGGTATCGTGTTGAAGCTGTATGGGCATCTGTACCTTTACACGCCATCTAAGCTCGGTTTGACTCAATGTTCAGGCGTATCAAGGCTGTTGTTGTTGTTGTCGGTACTGGGTTGTTCTGGGTACTGATTTCTCAGGATCTATGCAAGCAAATTGCGTGAAAATGTAATCACATGTCAGTTCTAGCATAATATATGTGTCCAATGAATACCCGTTTATCATCTGCATTTCTTCTTGGTGTAGCAATTTTTATGGTCAGTAGTGTATATTGTGTGTGTGGTGGGCTGAGTGGGTGTAATTTCCTTCTGATATAGGTTGACGACCGTCAAAGAGACGTGACAATACATTCTTACACATTTCAGTGGCCGGCCGCGGTGGCCGAGAGGACTAAGGCGCTCCAGTCACGGTCTGCACGGCCTCTACGGTCGGGGGTTCGAATCCCCCCTCGGGCTTGGATATTTGTGCCGTCTTTAGTATAAGGTAGTTGATAAGTAGTTTGTAAGTTTAGGGACTGATGACCCCGTAGTTAAGTCCCATAGACTATACAAACATTTGAACATTTCAGTGAAAAAATCAGTTACTTTAGGCCGCAATCCGATAGTGGTTGCGTACACGTTTGCAGCTCTTCCTACGCTAGGGGTAAATACGTTTCACACAAACATGCAGAACTACAGTCCGCAGTCGAACAGTATCGAGACTAGCACCATGTTTGCTGATCAAACAGAGGCGTCCTGTCAGAGTCGGTCGTCAATAATATTGGCACTACGTATGGACAGGTGCCACAGCTCGTGTTACTATGACACATCCATTCTAACATGAAGATACGGCGACAGTACATTTACACATTGCGTTAAAAGTTTCATGAAATAAAGAAATAAATTACAAATGTCGCAACAGTGATTTCTGTATTGATTAAAATTTATAGAAAATATTGTTTACGTACAGATTTCTGCTGTCGCTTTCTTTCGTATCACAGGATATTTTATTCAGCGTTCGAAAATACTAGTCTAAAGATGAGCAAATATCTTTTTAATACGTATTTCTTGTTTCACATGCTGGGTAGAATTGGAGTAGTGTCCATCAGCTTTTGTGCTTCATCCTGTATAAATTCTGTACCTGTCATCTATTGAATTGATAATGTTTATTATGTGCTGCAACCTTACAAATTTTAAACATTCTAGGTTTGATCGAACTACTTTAAACGGTACATTTGTGACAAAATTTTAAATTACTTGTAATTTATTTAATAATTTCTAAGAGAGAAGTTATTAATAACACATTGATATGTCACGACGTGGAGTGGGGATAAAAGTGTTGTCCTAAATGTCAAAAAGAAGGTGCATTCAGTGAGATGCGAATGACAGAGCGATAAGGGAATAATTATATGTTAGATATTCGTTATTCTAAGTAAAAAAACCTTGGAGTTGTAAAGTGGGTTATTATGATTACATTGACAGTGCAGCAAAATTATTATTATGCGTGCGGTCTTCCTCTATCCAGTGTAATATGAAAATCTTAGTGTCCTAATGTTATTTGACAATCGTAACATAGCAAATTAATTTTCAATTGGTTGTAGTACACCACATGTAGACTGTGAATTAAGAAACAAGCTACATGAATCGTTTTACTTTTTAATACTACACATTGATCACGGACAGCGTATCGGAACACAGTGCATAATGTTTGCAAATTATGTAAAACAATTCTACAAAATAATATAAACAATCTGGATGTCATTCTGTGAATTATTGCAGTCCGCCTTAGCTGTTTTTATACGCCTTTATCGCGTTACTACCGGTTTCATACATCTTCAGGTATCTGTATTAAAAAACAAAATGTTATACATACGGTTTATAACTATTAGTATTTACAAATTAAAAAATCTGATAAACACTAACCTTTTAATTGCTATGGGGTGGTTTGACTTGTTGCGTGTTCCAACGTTCATGAAGGTTTGCCGGGTTTTATGGAGGTTTTCTTCAAAGATGTTAATTAATTTTACAAGGGACTCCCTTCAGTAAACGTCCCTGTGGGCAACGATTGCGTATATCTAATGAATGAAAAGTCATCGTGAACTAGAATTTAGTGGGCGTAACCGCAAAGGAAAGAGTAACAAGAGGAACCATCTCTACATTTGCCTGGAGTGATTTAGGGAAATCACGAAAAACTTAAATCTTGATGGCCGGAGGTGGATTTGAACTACCATCCTTCCGAATGCGAGTCCAGTGGGTTACCATTGCGCCACCTCACACGGTGACAATTTTAATGGCCAAGAGTGTATTTACCACGTTCTGACGTCATAATCTTCAAGAGTATGGGATATCGCTCAACGAAGGAAATGCCACTGGACTTGACGGGATATCTATTCGATTTCACGCAGAGTATGCTAAAGACAATGTCTGCTTTTCTATTGGCAGTATACTGTAGTTATTGGTAAAAATACACGTCATTCCTGTTTACAAGAAGGATACTCGACCACATACGCAAAACTACAAGCCTACAATTCTAAAGTGAGTCCATTGTGCAACAGTGGAAACTATTTTAAGCTCGCGAAATTCATATACACTCACAGATTGATGCTATATTCCTTGACTTCCGTAGAGCTTTAGATACAACTAAGCAATGTCGCGTAATGAACTAAACCCGAGCGAATGGAATATCAGGCTAACTGCGTGACTGAAGAGATTCGAGGAAACGCATTACAGCTTACCATTCTAGAAGTCTTCCGACGTAGAGGTAACAAATTGGCGAGCCTACAGGCAGTGTTGTAAGAGTATTCAATCTCATAATGTTATGACCCATTAGATAGCACGGGGTTTTCAATTAGGTTTTTCAAGGATGTTGCTGTAGCGTACAGTTTGGAATCTGTGGCAAAATGCAGCTCATAGGTACTTTCTGCAGGGAGTGGCAACTGTACCTAAATATAAACAAATGTAACGTTTTCGAATACATAAGATTCATTTTTTAGGTCTATGAAGCCGAAAGCCGGTTAGTCGGCGAATGGATATAATTTACAGAAGATTAAGAAGTATTTTTCTTTACTTCAAGTTGATCTAGCTCTTACCTCTTCACTTCCACTCTATGAGAATTTCAGCTCTTCGGTGTTAATGTTCTCGATAAACACAAGAGTTTTTCACCTGATGCGATTTCCCAGTTCTGTATGGGATGTCTTGTTGCCGCGGTGGAATGACTGAGCGCTCTAAGGCGCCTTGCTGCGGTTCGCGAAGTTGCTCCCCATCGGAGATTCGAGTCGTACCACACGCATGGATGTGTATATATTGTCCTTAGGTTAGTTGTTTAAGTAGTGTGTAAGCCTAGGGTCTGATAACCATAGTAGTGAAGTCCCATCGAATTACAAACATTTGAATGTTTTATTTGGATGTCTTATTATAAGAAGGTCCTAATGCAAATCATTCCATTATGTTCTTTCATATTCCAAAGGCATTTCTTGAAAAAGATTTCAACATAAAAAGCCAAGATTGCACATTAATGATTTATTAAATGACAACCGGTTTCGGTATAGTGTGTCACCCTCATCTAGTCTCATATATGTTATAAGATGGTCATCTTGTTTTGTAAGCTGTCATGTTTTTAACTTTTGTATTTTTATATAGTGACTAAGTGCAGTGTTGCACTTGTTATTTTATACCAAATTTTTTAAATAAGATGACCAGCTAATAACATATATGAGACCAGATGATAGTGACACAGTGCACCGAAACCGGTCATCATTTAATAAATCATTTATGTGCGATCTTGGATTTTTATTTTGAAAACTATAAAACTATCAGATCGCCTCCAAACCCGAATATGTAAGGTAATCTTAGCATTTCTTGAAATTCATCAGATCACTTCGTCATGTTTCATGTTATAACATTTACTACGAAAATAAAGCTCTTGTAAGTGAGGAATAACGTTTGGCAACTCACCCTGATGAAGCAGTGGCATCTCTCCAACGCTCGGGGTGAGAAGCCGTATTGCATGGCAGACCTAATATGGCCGTTGAATATTAAATGCTGATGACAAGCTGCACTAAACAGTATCCATTATGCTCAACAAGAGTGACATGTCTCTCCTACTTCATTCGTACACTGGCAACTAGAACTCTAATTAAAAAGCTAAACCGCATCCCACAGAGGCCTCTAAGGCCCAACGGGTACCGACCTGCCGCCGTGTCATCGTCCGCACGAAGGTGTCAAGGGATGCAATATTGAGGGAACGTGATATGTTTACTTTGAAATTACAGTCTGATGCTTCACATACTCAATCCCTCTACTATGAAAATAACACGATACATGCATAGAGATTTCACCTATTGTGACCGGTGTTAGGAGTAATAGACCACCGTCTATAAACAGCATGACAGCCTCCGGTGTCTCTTGCTACCCTACGGTATGGAACCTCCTACACCTTTCGTGCCGCTTGATATTCCGTATGCCTCTGCGCTTTCAGTTCCCCAAGTTCATGCCGGACGACAGTTGCCCGGCCGCGGCGTAGTGGCCGAGTGCATTGACGCGCTATGCTACGATGCGCGAGGCCGTTCCTCGTCGGGGTTCGAATCCCCCCTCAGGCATGGATATTTGTGCCGTCTTTAGTATAAGCTAGTTCATAAGTAGTTTGTAAGTTTAGGGACTGATGACCCCGTAGTTAAGTCCCATAACTCTACGATCATTTGAACATTTTTGAACAGCTGCCTGACGTTTATTGTCAAACTATGGCAGGGTCACGAATCTTTGGATGAATGGCTGTCCCCGTACTCATCAGTAAAAGCTTCGAGGTGTCGCTCGCTGCTGACAATACCTGTGAACCGGCTCGGGCTGCACAGTGAAGGTGACTGATTTTCTTGACAGTACGGACAAACGCAAAGGGTTTATTTGATTATCAATGGGAGAGCAATGTTAGGTGTAGGATGGAGCCAATTAAGGCGAGTGAGTCATCTGATATGTGGAGGAGGATCTACTGACGCAGGCTGACTGATGGGTGCAATCGGCTGCGAATCGTTGCATCGTTGCTCATGTTGGCACCAATTTAACACTTGTTACCAAGATTCACCCTAATGGTGGCATAGCCTCTGGTCTCCTGTACTGTGCACCATACCCTCCTCGAAGGAAGGAAGGAAGCTTAGGGTTTAGCATCCCGTCGACAGCGTCGTCATTAGAGACCGTGCTCGGACGTATCGGTAAGGATGAGAAGGAAATCGGTGGTGCCCTTTCCAAGAGACCATTTGCCTGGAGTGATTTCGGGAGGACGGAGGTGCATTTCTACCAATGTGTTAATAGCCCTCCTCAGAAGCTCGTTCTACCTGGTATCCAGTTGTCAAAGAAAAATACTTGACGCGACATCACCTACATACTAGTAATATGACAGATCTCCGATTTTCTGTCAGTGTGATAGACGATGATCAACGCCGGCTAATATGTGGGCCTTTTCCATAAATATGACTTTTTATAAAGGAAATACTTCCTTTCCTTCACGGTACAGCTACCCATCGTACTTAACCCCAGTCACTTTTGTTCCCTGATGATGTCTGTTTTCACCCGCACGGTGACAAATACAGTGAATTAGATCGATGTACTATCTATCCCTTTGACCCATTTAAGAGCTTTGTTGAACTTTGGAAGTGCCAACAAGATCGCTTCACTCTTCTAATGCACATTTCGACCCACCGACAGTACCACACCTTTTCCTTGGATGTTTTACTGAAGCCTTCCAGCAGTTGGGAGATGCTGGGTATGACAAGGTAATTTTAATGTGACTGTTTGATTCGAAAACACGCACGACTATAAGGGTAATTTATATTTATACATATATATTCTACAACACGCCCCAAGAACATGCCTCTATCCGCTTATGGAAACCCTGCGGTTACAATTTCTGTTAGTACCGCCAGGATATCGCTCTTAATTTCAATAAATACCTTACATTAATTATCAGTTGCTGTCAATGACTTAGTGGCAACTCTCCAAGAAAAGGACATACATATATTAAGTTATTTTCGTTTTTTCTATAACTTAGTTTTTTAAAGAAGTGCATTACAGAAAACGAAAAGAAAAAGTTAAATTAAATAAAAGTATATATATATATATATATATATATATATATATATATATATATATACATATAAAGAAAAAAAAAGATAACACGAACTAGCTTATAGTTGAATATACTGAAATCAGAATTTCGTAAGTGTTTCTCCCTTTCCTCAAGAACTTGAAAGGTTATTATGGTTATTGCGGTTTCAAATAATTTGACAATAATAATTATTTTTCTTTTGTTGCAGGTAAGTTGGATCCAGTGTTATCGGTGTGGAAGATACTAAAGCCTTCTACTGAAACTGTCCGTGTGTTGTAAGTATGATCTATGGAGTTTTTATTGTCCATTTGAGCTTTTATTCTACTTAATGTCAACTGTTCATTTCCATAATTCTCCATAATGAAATGTCCCAAATTTTTTCTGCACATTATTTCATTATTTTATTCAATTTTGTCAATATGGGAATCTCTTACGCTTATTAAAACTTTATTTGCTATCTTGTACTATCATTTAAAACTGCTCCACTTATTGTACTGCTACATTTATTGTATTTAATTTGTACCCGACCAAGATTCCGATTTATTTATCCAAAAAAGTAAACGCCTCTAATTCTTCTAACGCTAATAATAGATAAAATAAGAAGGGCTATCCAGAGTTCTCGAAATTAGAGAAATAAAACTAGAAAGTATCATATTAATGTTGCTATTGTTGTATGAAAATTTTGCCAAATTTTCGATGTTACTTTCGTGTAAAAATTTCATTTGATAACGGAAAAAAGCAAGTCAAGTTTCAGATTAAATCGAGCTTTCACATTTTTCTGGTAAGAACATTTATCAGCTATTTTTAACAGTATATCAGGTTTAGTAATCATCAAAGAAAGTATTAAAATCAATGATGTGGACATTTAAGTTGTGCATTCTGTTAAAGAAAAGCGGAGAAATGGCTGAAAATGACTGAAATTGATGAACAAATATACGACTCAGAATGGGAGCTTAAAATTAAATACCATTCATTTTTCTCCTTTGTTACATTGCTCTGTATAGAAATATTATAATAAAATCGTGTGTTGAATTATTCATCTCTTGTTAAAAGTAACATTTGACATGAAATACTTTCTTTGAAATGCCCTGAACGTAATTGTGTTGCACATTTTGTATCTTCTCTACTGTAATCTTCGTTAAACGCACACATGGCAGTATAATACACAACGACTTTTAACTTCCGTCCGTCTCATGAAACTTATCAATTGACTCTCCGTCCCTTGATCGTCCTACTCCACAACGACTATTCTACATCTATATGGAATATTCTGCAATTCATTTTTAAGTGCCTATTTATCTTCCATTCCATTGTCGAATAGCGCGCGAGAAGAAAGAACACGTTAATCTCTCCGTTCGCGTTCTGATATCTCGTATTTGATTCCGATGATCATTTCTACCTACATAAGTGGTAGTCAACAATATATTTTCGCATTCGGAGGAGAATGTTGGCGATTGGAGTTTGTAAGTAGCCTATGCCGCAGCGATAAACGCCGTTGTAATGATTCCCATCCCAGGCCCTGTATCATTTCCGTGACGCTGTCTCCCCCGTATCGTGAATATACAGAACGAGCTGTCCTTCTTTGGACTCTTTCGATGTCCTCTGTCAATCCCACCTGTTAAGGAACCCCCACTCGGTTGCAATACTCCTATAAAGGACGGGTAAGTGTAGTGTATGTAGTTTCTTTAGTAGTTCTGTTGTACCATTTAAGAGTTCTTCCAATAAAACACATTCTCTGGTTCGCCTATCCCACAACATTATCTACGTGTTCTTTCCAGTTTAAGTCTAAGTAACAGTAATTACTAGGTGTTTAGTGGGTTTTACGGTCTTCACTTTTGATTGATTTATCTCGTAAACAAAGTTTAACGGACTTGTTTATGTACTCATCTGGACAACTTCACGCTTCTCATATCATTTTCAGTTAGTTGCCAATTTTTACACCATAGTGGTATCTTATTAAGATAGTTCTTCAGTTGGTTTTGATGTTCAGATGATTTAAATAGACGGTAAATAACGGCGTCACCTGCAAACAACCTACGAGAGCTGCTTAGATTTTCTCCCAAATCGTTTATGTAAATAATGAACAGCAGAGGACCAATAACACTACTCTTTAGAACGCCCTGTATCACCTCTGTTTTAGTCGCTGCCTCACCATCGATTACTACAAACTGTGTCCTCTCTGACAGGAAATCCCTAAACAGTCGCAAATTTGAGGCGATATACCATAACCATGAATTTGATTAAAAGCGGTTGGTGAGGTACAGTGTCAAAAGTCTTCTAGAAATCAAGAAATACGGAATCAATTTTTAGAACCCTTGTCGATAGCACTCATCACTTCGTTTGAGTAAAGAGCTACTACTTCTAGATCGACAGTCTACAAATCATATTTAAGTGCCTGGCAGAGGGTTCATTAACCACTTTCATAATTTTTCTCTACCGTTCCATTCTCTAATAGCGCGCGGGAAGAAAGAACATCTAAATCGTTCCGTTTTCGATCTGATTTCTCTTATTTTATTGGGATGGTCATGTCTCCCTAAGTAAGTGGGTGCTAGCAAAATATTTTCACATTCAGAAGTAAAAGTCGGTAATTGAAACGTCGCAAAGAGATCACGCCGCAATGAATAACGTCTTTCTTTTAATGATTTCCACCCCAATTCGTGCAACATTTCCGTAACGCTCCCCCCCCCACCCCCATAACGTGATAAAGCAAAACGACTGCCCTTCTCTGAACCTTCTCATATCTTTTGTCAGTCCCACCTGGTGAGGATCCCACAAGGGGCAACAGTACTCCAGGAGAGGACGCACAACTGTATGTAGGCAGCCTCTTTGGTGGAGTTGGTGCATCTTCGAAGCGTTCTGCCAATGAAACGTAATCTTTTGTTCGCCTTCCCCACAATATTTTCTGTGTGTTCTCTTCAGTCTAAGCTGTTCGTAATTGTAACGAATTTAGTAGAATTTACATTTAGGTTTGACTGATTTATCGCGTAACTGGCGTTCAGCGGATTTCTTTTAGTGGTAATGTGTATTACTTCACACTTTTCTTTATTTAGTGTCAATTGCCAATTTTCGCACCATCTACAAATTTTGTCTAAATCGCTTTGCAGTTTCTTTTGATCCTCTGTTGATTTCACTAACCGATAAACGACAGCATCATCCGCGAACAGTCTAAGGGAGCTATTCACATTGTCTCCTAAATCGTTTATAAACACAAGGAAGAGTAGGGGACCTATTAACGCTTCGCTAGGGAACGCCAGATATCATTTCTGTTTTACTCGATGACTTACCGTCAATTACAACGAACTGTGTCCTTTCTGATAGGAAATCGTGAATCCAATCGCACAATTGGCGAGCTATACCATAATAAGCGCGCAATTTCATTAGAAGCCGCTTGTGGGGTGCAATGTCAAAGCCTTCCGGAAATCCAGAAATATGGAATCGATTTGAGATCCCTTGTCGATGACACTTAACACTTCAAGTGAATAAAGGGCAAGCTGTGTTTCGCAAGAGCGATACTTTCTGAATCCGTGTGACTATTGGTTAATAGTTCGTTCTCTTCGAGGTGGTTCATATGTTAGAAGAAAGTATATGTTCCAAAATCCTACTGCAAATCGACGTCAATGAGATTGGCCTGTAATTTCGGGGATCACACCTATTGCCTTTCTTGAATATTGGAGTAACTTGGGCAACGTTCCAGACTTTGGGTACGGATCCTTCGCTGAGTGATCGGTTGTAAAGTTATAGCTATGTACGGAGCTATTGCATCAGCATACTCTAAGAGGAATCTAGTTGGTATACAATCTGGCCTGGAAGATTTGTTTTTGTTTAGTGACTTAAGTTGTTTTACTACTCCAGGAACATCTACTTCTAAGTTTCGCATGCTGGCAGCTGTTCTTAGATTGAATTCTGGAGTGTTCACTTCGTCTTCTTTGGTGAACGAATTTCGGAAAGCTGTGTTTAGTAATTCTGCCTTAGTAGTACTGTCATCGGTAGTATTACCATTGCTATCGCGTAGTGAAGGTATTGTTTATTTTTTGCCGGTAATGTACTTCACATATGACCAGAATCTCTTTGGATTTTCTGCAAGATTACGAGACATGATTTCGTTGTGGTAACTACTATAGGCTTCTCGCATTGAAGTCCGCGCTAGGTTGCGAGTTTCAGTAAAAGATTCACAGTATTGTGGATTCTGTGCCTTTTTTAATTTTGCGTACGTTTTTCTTTGCTTCTGCAAGAGTGATCTGACCACGGGGGGTTATTTGGTATAAATCTCTTGATTGCTACTGATATTATGTCATTGAGAGTAAGCCACAACTGATCTACACTCGCATTTTTAGCTTTGAAAGAATGGAGACTATCCCTCAAAAAGCGTGAAGCGAATTCGTATCTGCTTTATTGAATAGATATATTTTTCGTTTTTTTTGGTGCATTTGGGAATTTCGACATTCAGTCTCGCTACTACAACTCGATGTTCGCTAATCCCTGTATCTGTTTTGATGCTCTTTACTAGATCTGGATTATTTGTTGCTAGGAGGTCAAGGGTATTTTCGCAACCATTTACTATTGTAGTTGGTTCATGAACTGTTCTAAGAGGTTTTGAGAAAAAGTATTCAGAACTAGTTCGGACGATGTTTTACATTTGCCGCCGGTTTTGAATGTGTAATTATGTCAACATATCGAGTGTAAGTTAAAGTCTCCGCCGATTATAACAGTATGCTTCAGATACCTATTTGAAATGTTATTCAAGCTTTCTTTGAACATTTCGGCAACTGCATTGTCTGAGTCAGGGGGGCCGATAGAAGGATCCAGTTATTAATTTATTCTGGTTGTCAGGTATAACCTCTATCCATACCAACTCACAGGAAGTATCTGCCGCAATTTCACTGCAGGATAAACTGTTTGTCACAGCAATTTTGTTAACAAAAATGACAAGAACCGCACGGTAGACTTCTTTTTTATCTTTTTGAGGAAAAGAGCCAAGGTTCTTGCGGTACGTCCTAACCATTAACCCCGTTATCCATCACAAATGACTTATACGGAAAACGTTTAAAAAGCGCCTGAAGATGCAACTGTAGGTTGCGAAACCGGTTGCGTGGGTCTTCACGACTCCACTAAAATAACAGCTCAAGTGGACCAAGGACTTTCATTCAAACTCTTACAATTTCATCACCTAATTTTTAAGTGTGTGAAAGTTTCTTAAATATGTAAAAATTAAGACAAATGGGAAGTACCTTTTGAGTAGATCTCATACTCTCCGCTAGAGATCAGACTGACGAGAGGACATTGTTCTGTGTTTAGTGACGTCAGTAGGGCCTGCAGTACTACCGGGACCCAGCAGCCCGTTAAGCCGCTGGAGACCGTGTTCTACCTCCAGGAGCTGATGCTGCCAGCTGCCCACCTGGCGTCGTGATCCCTTCAAATAATACCGCCAGTCCATTAGCTCTACGCCTGGCGTAATCCACTGGTAATGGCCGTGGCAGGCTGTTGCTGCGTCCTTCCTAGGTAACCACAACAGATGACCGTGTCGAGTCGGACCTTGCATCTTCCCAAAAATATCAGGGAATCCACTTTCGTAAGTCGAAACTCATCTGTTTTTCAAGTTTTGAGGCAAATCACGCTCCAGTTATCAATTTCATCAAATTTCTCTCCAGTACGTGTTAACTTATCCCATTGTCAAAACAAAATAAGGAAGCACTCATTAGAATTCGACCTCTCCTGAACCAATAAGCCATTCCCAGAATAACAAACCTTAAAAATTAACTACCATTAGCCAACGTATTCAGTAATATACAAGCGGCATATACGTCTGGAAGAAAACATACTGCTGCTATGAGACTTATTTCTAGTCCATTGGACAGCTGCTGTCACATACCAAAGGTAATCACTAAGCAACGAAACCATTACGGTAATATAGGATAATCCTATCCTGACATCTGAGAAGCTATGTGTCTAATGTATCCCATGCCACTCCTAGGTCAGTGGCAGGCGTATGGGTGAAACCTGTGATCCTACACAGAATTAACGCCGACACTACTGTCCGCAGCAACGTCTAGTAAGTTAACTCAGCGACGTGGCTCTCATTCGATTACGGGCCCTGGACCCTGTATAAGAGACGGATCTCCCAACCCTGCTTTTAGAGTCACGTGCTACATTCGAATTTCAAGGTAAGTTGTTGCCCATATTATATTTAAAATTTAATGTAACTAGAAAATACGGGGTATATTTACAGCAATTGTTTAATTTATTCGTACTGAACATTTTTTATAATTTCTTTTATTTATAAGTGATTAAAGCATTACACATATATATATGCCACAAAGATTAAAACATAGTGAAAGAACTGCAATCGAGGTGCAGCAAAGCTAATGCAGTGAGTGCTCAGCTAAGATCTACTCTCTTCTGCAAGAAGGAAGTAAGTACCAAGACTAAGTTAGCAGTGCACCGCTCTATCTTTCGACCAACTTTGTTGCATGGGGGTGAAAGTTGGGTAGATACAGGTTACCTTATTCATAAGATGGAGGTTACAGATTTGAAAGTAACAAGAATGATTGCAGGTACCAATAGATGGGAACAATGGCAGGAGGGTGTCCATAATGAGGAAATCAAAGAAAACCTGGGAATGAACACCATAGATGAAGCGGTGGGGGTCATGTTACTCGCATGGGAGAAGCAAGGTTACCTAAGAGACTCATGAGTTCGTCAGTGGAGCGTAAGAGGAGTCGAGGTAGACCAGGAAGAAAGTACTAAGATTCGGTGCAGAATGATTTTGAAGTAAAAGGCATAACATCAGACGAGGCATCAATGTTAGCATTGATCATGGAGGAATTTTATTAGAGGTACTATGCTTCAGACTGAACGCTGAAAGGCATAATCAGTCTCTAATGATGATGATGATGATGATGAGATTAAAACAAGAAAATTACGGTCTATGTCAGTCACAGATAAAACAAAATTACTTAACAAAAGTTTCCGCGCTTTCTTTTGACTGAAATGATCAATTACGTCGGAAAAGTAACATTTTTGGCAAAATAGCCAAATACTTAAATGATTAAGTCGACTCTGGCCTTATGTGCTCCAGTGCCAAGATTTTTAAGGATTCGCCCTGTTACTAAACGACGTTTCAGTCATAGACACTGTTAATGGAATGGCACAAAAAGGGTAATTGCAGTACAAAGGTGCATACAAAAGACATGCTTCCACATTCTTCCACATGCTTCTCGTATATGGAGTTGAGAAGCTTCATGAGGTCCTTTTCTGATAGAAATACTGTGCTGTGGATTTTCGTCGTGTCTTCATAATTTCCTAGGTGGATGAAAACCAAAACAGATGAAAACAGATTACAACTTTGTTCACAGCTCGTATTGTTAAGTTTTCCATAATAAAATACAAAAAGGGAAGAAAACCAGTTAATTTGCATACATTTTATGCTTCTAACTGAAGGTGTTCAGGCGTTATATCATCTACAGTGGGTTTCCTTTTGATAACAAACCCAGTGGCGGCTTTAGTAGTAGGTCGGAGAGTAGAGCGACAGATGTTTGTGTCGGCAAATTTGTGACCAAAAATTTTAAACGGCAAGTCAGTGGAATAAAGGTTATTTAATTACGTTTAGCGAATTCAGAATATTGTGTAAGAAGCCTTAAGGAATACTTACACCCTCATTATTAGTAGTGTACCACAGTCCTTTTATTAACAGACACAAATAAACAACAATTATTTCTTGTGCATCTAGACCAAAAAATTGGGTTTTATAAATAATCTGGGAAGTGACCCTTCGATTCCCTTGTTCACAGTCTTGGTTATTACGGAAAAAGGTGGCGTAATTAAGACCATAGTGTGCAAAATACGAAGCTACAATTCATTTGACTAAAATTGAAGTTACTATGATTGTGAAATGGGGTATCGAATTATAGAGATCGATAGGGGCTGGCCGCAGTGGAGCGTTCGATCGCATTGAGGCGCTATGCTATAATGCTCGAGACCGTTCTCCTCCTGGGATTCGAATCCCTCCTCGGGCATGGATGTTTGTGCTGTCTTTAGTATAAGGTAGTTAATAAGTAGTTTGTAACTTTAGAGACTGATGAGCCCGCAGTTAAGTCCCATAAGCTTTGCAAACATATGAACATATATGTATGATAGGGGCGGCAAAATTTGAATAGCCTACTGGCGGCAAAGTGAAGAACCGTCGCTGAAAAACCCTGATATGATACCAGCTTCTTCCGCAACTACTATCGCATCTTTCAAAAGACATCCCTTGAAATTCGAAGGACCAGCATTTCATTAAGTAATTCTGTAATTAGTTGGGTCAATATGTTGACAGAAATTCCTTTGTTTAATAACTTTTTTTATGATAGAGGCCAAATTATTGTGCTAAAATGGTGACTTTACGAGGCCATTAAAAGATCCAAATTTCTTCTCTAGTCCAAAATTAGTATTTCTTGCTCATGAAGTTATTATTAGTACCTTATGCACCTGGAATTAGTCCAATGATACTGCTTCAAAATCGGTCGCCCATATGCAGTAACTGCCAGCACCGATTTCCTTAAACTGTTATGAGAAACGGTTTCTCGGAAATATCTGTTTTATATCTTAGGCTATTAGACAAATAATATTCTAAAATTTAGTTGGATAAAAAATAGTTTTTTCCTGTTTGAATTACGTTATGATAAAAAAACTGAACTACATATGCCTGGAACCCCCCCCCCCCCAGGGTTCCATCTAGGCCCATCGTTTTGGGGACCACGTGCAGGAATAGTTGTTTATTGCAGCTAAAACAGACACTTGGGTCTCCTCACTTCTTGAAGCCCTCCGTCCGTTATTGCTGCATTTTTCCCGAAGTCGTGCAGTACGTAATGACTACCATATCTCCTTAATCCATACGCTGTAGCTGCTCCATTGACATCGTGTCATCATTCGCCAAGCATCAGAAATGTGTAAACGCACTCATTATCAGTGTCTACCATATTTATTCGATGTCGGGAACGGCTGTACACTGAACCCTGTTTGTTTATGATACTGTCGTATATTAAAAGTTTGGGGGAAAAAAGAGAACGTTCAGTCGACAGCGTGGTCATTATAAACGGACCTCGATCTCTAACTTTGAGTAAGGAACCCGTCATTTACCTAGAGTCATTTAGGGATATCGCGGAAACCTAAGGCTGGATGTCGGGAAGTGGTTGTGAACCAGTGTGTTACCAATGCACCACATCGCTTGGTGTGTTAAGTATACGAACATGGAACAGTCTGCAGTAAGCGTATTGAGGAAGCTTACCCTCTGTGACACCGGCCACTTTATATATCGTCTGCAGAGCTTTGTGTTAAATACAGCGTATGTTATACGCCCAGAATTTTGAAGGACTGTAGCTCCCAAACTGAACGTGGCGGAAATGTGGTTTTAATTGATTTGTACACAAATGTTTTAAAATACTCTGTATAAAATGAGCTATTTAAAAATTGTATCTCTTCGGTGTAGCTCTCTTGAAAATGACACAATAAACCACATTCATTGCTCCGTAGGACTTGTAACGTTTCTTATGTAGACCTACCACAATAAATTTTAGTGTCACGTATTGGTTTATAATCTAAAGGGGCAAACATTTTAACTGAGACTCCCTTAATACGCAAGGCATGTATTAAACAAGCTGTACCTGTCATACATATTGTTTCTCCTGATAAGGCAATTACAAACTTACAATATCCGTACATTTTCCAGAAAACACGAAGAACATATTTGGGGTTTATCAGCTAATGATCATTTCTCTAGAAAATGAACCATCTGAAACTTTGTAATTACTTCAGTATGCAGATTAAAGCTAAATTAATTGCTGTCAGTGAAGAGACTCATCACAGGTGCAACAGCTAGTTTGTTAACCTCACACCCTTTTACCAATTATCCCAACTGATCAAGCGACTTCAATATCATATCAATGTTGAATTTAGAGTAACAATAAACAAAGGTCAAACTCAGGCGTAAGAGAACAGAGAGGGAATAGGGTGATGAAATGAACATATGAGAAGCGGGGAATGAGAAGAACAGAAAGAAGGGTCAGAGATGACACACAGACAGCTGGAGTTGATGGATAAACAGAGTGAGGAGGAGAAGACAGGTGTGGGAGCGTATCAGTAAAATCCATTCATGTTCAGCGATTGCGAAGAATTGCTAGGTATACTAATAGTTTATGTTAACAGATTTTACGAATGACAGATAGACTTGCTCTTTAAACAAGAAGACCAAACAAAATTTGAGGGTGCCTCGTCGAATACAGCAGAGATGCGTGTAGCAAATTACAGCGAAGGACTGGAAAACAAATTACAGCGTTGAGATGATTTAGAAATGGGCTGCACAATAGCCAGGAAAATGAAGGATATATGGCTTCTTAAAATAAGAAAAGAATGTGGAGACAAACTAACGCATGGTAAATACGTGAAAGTATTGTATATTGATTAGGGGACAAACTGTAGTGAGATAGGAGCCATGATATCGATGAAAGAAATTGGATTGCAATTTAGCAGGACATCTACTGTTATTCGCTGAGGAAACTTTGTTGCACTCAAACTATATTATGATGACTTGTGACGATTGAAATTAATGTAAATCTACAAACTGTTAACATAGATACCGTAGGTGAACGTAAATTAGGTTGGGATGATGGAAATTGTACATAATTGTAACTGAACAACAAATTATAACTTCACAAATAGTTTTCAAAATTCCTGTAGTGGTGGAAGAAAGTCGTTTGCAGTCGGTAAAAGCATATTATCAGCATCGTGAATACTTGGATTAAAGACTACTGGAAAGCCTTACTTCTTTTGATAGCTACATCATATGATGTCAACTTTTGTCGACCTCAAATAGCTCCCAATCTATTTAAAATAGTGAAGTAAGTACCCAATCTAAGATCTCTATTTAATTTTTTTACGTTTGCTGTTTGCTTTTACTAGTGTATGGTGCGCCTCGGTTGCACAGTGGTAGAGTGCCAGACTACAAATCCAAAGGTCGCGGGTTCGATCCCCACTAGGTCCTAGGATTTTTATCTGTCACTTTACACTTCTTTCACCTCTGGCAGTATTGCTCATGTGAAAAATACCGAGTAGCACCGTGGTTCGGAACCCACGTTAAACTGTAGGTCCCCCTATAACTGGCTGGGTAAGTCAGTTCGAAGGTCGGAGGAAGGCAACGGCATACCACCTCCAAACAGGACCATGCCTAGTAAAGCACTGTGGTGTTCAAACCAATCTTCGGATTGTTGACTGCTTTACCTTTTTTTTTATGAAATTTTAAAAAATAAAAAAATTAAAAAAGCTGCCGACCATTAAATCTACTCATTGAAATGAGTGAGGATCGACAATGGTAATCCTGGATTTTATTTACACAACTTATAAATGACATACAGCATGAGATTTTTGTTCAGTTGCACCACTAGTAAAGACTCGTAAATAATCTGTCCACAATAAAAACCAACGAAGGTCTTTTTCCTGCCATCGGATTCAGAAAGAAACTTATATTACCTTATTGAATTTTATGAGTCCCTTGGTCTTGCATGCACCTTCTCTGTGGCCGATTTAAGCAGAATTACGATCTGTTAGTGTGCCACAACTTACTTACGTGAATTGTCATAAGTATTCATTTCAGTTACATCCAGTGGTGCGTCTGAAGATGAAACTGAACTATCAAATCGTTTGCACACTTTATGTCGTGCATCAGTAGGCAGAATTTGTTAAAATTTAAATGTGTAGCCGCGCGGAATGGCTTCGTGGTCTAAAGCATCATGTTACGGACTGAGTGACTTTTCCCGCTGGGGGTCTGCTTTATAACACTTTCTTCAACAACACCAGTTATCAATTTTCCAGAGTATGAGAAAGAGAGGATCTAGTACGCACGAGATGAGTAGGCGGGAAATTAAACACTTCTCTGCGTAGTGGTCTACATACGAGGCCCACCGGAGAATCTCTGTGCATTTCCTGCACGAATATTTCTCTTTAATATAGGAGAAGTAGGCCTATACTTCTTGACTTTTAAGATTCCTGAATCATAATGTAAGGAAATTATTCGTTTTACACATTTGTGGCACGCGATGCATATAGGGTACAACATACAGCGACATCGCTGAAGTTTTTTTTTTTTTTTTAATTTGCTGACATACATTATATAACTATTGACTGTTTATTCACAGTCGTGGAACTTCAAAGACCCTACGTATCGATAGCCGCTATGAGAAAATAAAAACCGAAGTATAGTATCCCATTAAAAACAACAAAATTGACCTTCGTATCTCTTAAGCAACCCCATCTAGCAACAAAACCCAATGTCATACTGTGGCTCCCGTTGTCTCATGCAACTTTTGTACCACAAACTTTCCAGCTCCTGTCGTACTTTCGGGGATGGCAATAGTTATGGACTCACCCTGTACACACACACACACACACACATACATACCCACACGCAGATACATATACGTATCACCGTACGTAACGTAAATGTTGAAATAGCTGCATGTTGTCCAATGGCAAACGATCTGCATAAATACATTTCAGCTCATTGAATATGGAAATTTTTGCAATAATTTTGCTCTCGTTCACGCTTTACACAACTTACGTTTCAGTTATAAAGATTAGATCCCTTGTCAATCGTTCCATTTTACTCGTAGGTAAGTTTTGAAGAACGATTAAACTGTGTGAGAATAGCGACAAAAATTGTTCTAAAATTTTCGATGAGTAAATGAGTACTGATGTATGTGCCATTGGACAGCATGTGTAGAGTAGAAACTATGTTGCTTAGTACAATACTCATAAAAGAACGCTGCACTTATAGATGTATGTTACATTTTTGGTGTGACTGGAAAGTACCAAGCTGTTATTTCTTATTTTTTGTAAAGTAAAGAATTTTATAGTTACTTGGCGTGTTACGCCAGTGGATGGCGATGTTTAAATGTTGATAAAATACACCTTCTTTACGTTGTTAAGCCAAGATCGCTAATAACCATTTAATTCATAGTGTAGCTGATCAGCTACATAGCGTATTTTTCCCACTATCTCTCAAACTGATCAAAATTTTACCACAAATTTATTTGTAGCTTCTTGCATACATAGTGTCACATATGCTTCTAGCTCGTCCTAGGAATTATAAATTTCAGGGTGGTAGTGAATATTTCAGCATTTATCTGCATTGATTTACTCCCAACATATCCGTATGTTTACATTAATATTCGTCCTTTTCCATGTAAAAGTAGTCAATCACATGCTACTGTTGCAGTATTGGTTAGTTTCTGGAAAGATGAGAGGCGTAATAGGGACACTTAGTACATAGGGTACATCATGGAAGCCCTATACAGCAGGCCAGCAATGAACTTTTTGTTGCTAGTAGTGCATAATAATTGTAAATATTTTTTTGCAATATTTTTCTCAGTATATATGCATCGTACGTTAAATTTGTAGTTTCAAATAAAAAGTCATACATTAAAGGGATAAAGTGTGTTCATTACGGTTTCGATTATTTAAATCACCTTTGTCAGAAGGGTTTACAAAGTCTTCACTTGGGAGAACATGTCTGAAGATGATGATTAATATTATCGAAGTCGGTAGAGAGTAATAAATACAACAAACTAAATAAGGTGTAATTTTATTAATAAAACATTTTCTTGGTGGGCATCATTTAGAACAATGCAGCTGTTTCTTCACACGTTCATGAAGATGTAAATGCTGGAGATGAACTAATAATTGTGCCTAGTAAGTAAGGTGTTTTATTGAAAGAATCAAAGCTTTGTCAAATATCACAGATCATTTACGTTGACCTTACAGTCGACATAGAAAAGTCGCCTGTTAACTCATGATGTCCTTGTACGAGGAATGAATGCGTACGGCGGTTCACTGCCAGCCTCCAGACAGCGGTAAGAACACATGGCAGACAGAGAGCCTGTGTAGAGAGAGAGTGACAACCGGCCGGTGGCCGCCATGTTTTTACCAGACTGCGAGTGGAACGTGCGTTTACATAGTGACGCAGGCAGAACAGCAGCCACCTAAACGATTGAAACACGACATCAGTTCTACCCATGAGACTAAAGCACATCTTTTAGCTTACTAGTAAGTCCGTGGTTAAAGAAATGCAATGTTTATACAGGCCTAATAAATTTGTAAGCAAATAAGTCTCGTGAAACAGTTTCTTTGATTGTCGAATGTTAATACCATATTTTACGAAGTTCTGGCAACGTCGACAGATGGCTATTGATTAATATGAAAGAGAGGTACTTCATGTTATGTGCTTCAAAGAAAATAATGTTACATCAGAATTTTTTTTGTCTGCATATCCATCGCTGAAATTAGTACAATATTATCGCTTTCCGGCCCGATATAGCGCATTTTACGTGTGCTCCTGTCAATCTTATATCATTTTTCTACACTGGGAAATACCAAAAACGTCATTCTGTACATACGTTAAGGTACATAGTACCACATAAAATCGGAAAAATACCAATACTGCAGAAACAGACTCAAAATAGATAACAGAACATCTACAACGAGTCATTAGTCCCGCCCCCTCCTTTTTTATATAATGATATATTTAATTAAATATGATGTATTGAAATAAATAATTTATATTATATAACAATACAATTCGAAAATCAAATCAAATCAACAACAGTTACATCCCATAACCAAGATAAGGATTGTGAATAGCCAATAATACACAGCCAAGTGGGAGGTGCCGTAGCACGACATGTCAACTAACTAATAAAAAGGTAGAAAACACTGTTTAAAAAAATGTAACGTTTACCGGATTCGAACTCGTGACCTTCACATTGGTAATTCACTAGCAGCCCATATACTCTCCCCCCCCCCCCCCCCCGATAATTACACACGGAGTGGTTCTGTTACTGATTTTCATCAATGCCTTTCTTGCATTGGACGACTTCACAGACAAAGGATTAATTCGTTGGTTTACCTAAGTCGCCTTTAGAGATCCCGCTTTCTCTATTTTCACCGGCCACTGTTCCCATATTTCCTCATTCCCTGCGAACATTAGCATCGTACAACAATCTTCACTTCGGTTTTTACAACCAAGAGAGGAACAAGGAGGCATGTCTCTTGACTGTCCTGAATGATTATGTAGTACACATTATTAATTACCAGGAAATCACTTCAGATCAACATCTGATCTTATAAATTGCCGCGAAGTTCTGAAGTTACCGTCAACGACCGATGAAAAACACGTTAATTTACGTAAATAGAACCGACTGAAGACGTGCAAAATTGGAGCAGTACCTACCGTAATACAACCTGTATAAAACTGTACAGTGAACTCGCTGTCAGAACCTATTAACACACTCCATAGTACAGAAACGCACACTGCTGCTATTCACACATATACCAAGCCCGCCAAATCTGGTAAAAACATGGCGTCCTGGGCTGTCAGTCAGTCAGGAGCAGTATCACGCATGGCCACTCTCTCCCTACTCAGGCTGTATAACGGCAGAGCGGCTAGCTGTTGACGTCATTGGAGGGCTGGTTGTGGTGGTGGTGCGGCAGCAGCTCGACTGTAGCGGCCGGGTCGTGCCGCTCTGCCGGCCTCCTCTTGGTGGCTGGTCGCACCTGCGGCGCTAGCAGCCTGGGGTCCACGTCGCCTGGCTTGAGGGGCCCCGTCAGCCGGCTGACCAACCAGCCTACAGCCACCACGATCAGCGCGCCCAACAGCGTGTAGTACATGTACGACAGCCGGAACACCAGCGGAACCTCATCCGGAGAAGGGCTGTCAACAGGAGACACCACACAGTTACATGAAGTACAAAAGTCTGCTGAAAGTTCACCTCACTACAGAATGGAACGCACCTGCCGTCACGTCTAGGATCAACTAATAAAAACGCATATCGTCAACTTCTGGACAAAACTGAGTTTGATATGGGGTTGTCTTTTTTATAATTTTTTCTACTATGACACAAATGTAATAGTCAAGACATTTTTATTTCTGACGAGTTGAGGGGTAGGAAGAAAAGGGGGGGGGGAGAAAGCAAGCGGATGGTCTTGACGCAGAGCGGGAATGGCAGCAAGTTCTAAGGCGCCTTGCTACATAGTGCGCAGCCGTTCCCCGTCGAAAGTTGGAATAATTCCTTGGGCATCGGTGTGTTTGGTGTCCTTATGTAGGGACTGATGACCACTGCAGTTTGGTCCCATAGCTTTACAATCATTGGACATTTGATGGTCCTTACGAATTGTCCACATTAACCATCAAGAATTACGTATAAAAACAATGCAAATTCGCTCCATTCAGTTTTGTTACACGTAAACTGTTTGCAGTAACCGCTGTATCATAAGTGAAAATTTTTTGATATTATTACTCATTTCGTTACAACATAGCTATTTTTGTACAGTGAAGCACCTGAAGGTGCAACTTGAAATACCGCCGTTAATTGTAAAATTAACTCTAGCTGAAAGGAGCCAGTTAAATCTTACTTAAACATATAACGGCCGGCCGCGGTGGCTGAGGGGACTGAGGCGCTCCAGTCACGGTCTGCACGGCCACTACGGTCGGGGGTTCAAATCCCCCCTCGGGCATGGATGTTTGTGCCGTCTTTAGTACAAGGCAGTTCATAAGTAGTTTGTAAGTTTAGGGGACTGATGACCACGTAGTCCCATCAGCTCTACAAACATTTGAACATTTGAAAACCAACCGTATATTGTCCACATCAGTGAATGAATCAGAATGTATAAAGCTCATCATTCACGTTTCATTTTGCTTCCCTTTCTGCTAATTTTGCAATACTGTCGTGTTTAACATGTGTCAGGGCTAACAGTACTTCAAAGTATTATACGGCATTGCCGGCTTGTGGCATTGTTTGACACTACTGGAGGCAAATCGTTATTGTTAGCAGTGCACAGCAGCCGTATAGTGTTGTGGTTTGTGTCTATTGGATTTAGATGAAGAATGTGTGGTTGTTGGGAAGGATGGTATCGATCGCGGGACAAGAAAAGGAATGAAATCAAAACGAGAAATGGAAACTGGCACACATTAGAAAGTAAAAAACAGTTAATTTTTTCGTGTCGGCCTTAGAAGTTCCATGCATCAGCTTCACCCTTGAACATATTGATTGTTATAGCTTACATGATGAACCTGGAATGGGCAAAATGTAGTAGATTTACTGTACCCTATAATATTCTGGATGCTTTGGTGAGACGAGTGTCAACAGCCGTAATTTCTATATATATAAAAGGAAGTGTCCCGATTGACTGACTGACTGACTGACTGACTCATCGTCGCCCAGCCCAAACTGTGGTGTCGCACAAGTCCAAAGTGCGCGCCACCTACTTTCGCCACGCGCCGCCATGCACGCACGGCGCGGCGTTCTTACGACGACAGCCACGAGCGCCCTCTGCTGCAAGTCCGCTCGTGGCCAGCACGGAACGACATCGTGCACTTGGGACTGAGATAGCAACCAGTTAGGACCTTCGGAATCAGATAGGCACCAGTGAAGACTTGGCTATCGTACAGGCACTAGGCAGGCCTCTAACAACTATGTAGCAACATTCTGCAGTACTATGTAAAAGTTAAGTATTGTATAAATTCTGTGCAATTTATATCTCGTTCTAATTTACTCTAGTGTTTCTAGTTTCTGGCTGCTCCCCTCCGTACCTGCACCATCGTGCTATCTTTATTCCTATGTCGGTCTCATTCCACTCGGCCACCGACACCTACGACGGAACGAGACACAAAAGCGGCGACGAGGCTGGGACACAAAACAAACCACTACAGATAGAAACTTGAAATTTGTGGAGGGTGTTGATCTTACTCTGTAGGCGTCATTTAAGAAGCGATTTTTAGATATTCCGTCCATAAGAGGGTGACATAGGGGATGAAACGGTTTTTTGAAAATACGTAGCTATTTAGACAATTTTGAAAGTAGAACTACAAAATTTCGGATTTTAATTCAGGGCTCAAATTTTAAAAGACACGTGTTTCGACATTTTTTGGAATTCAACCAATAAGGGGTTAAAATAGAGGACGCAAAAATTGATTTTCAAAACTATGTTGCTGTTAAATCAAGCTATAACTACAAAAATTAGTATATGGACTCTTGATCATGGTTAAAAAGACACGAGTTTCGGTATTTATGGAAATTCAAAAACTAAGGGGGTAAAAGAGGGGATCAAAAATTCTTTTCGAAAAGACTTTTTTGTCAAGACAATTTTGATGCTATAGCTGCAAAAATTGGTATTTGTATTGTTCGTTATGATTTAAGAAATGCGTGTTTCGGTATTTTTGGAAATTCAACCAACAAGGGGGTTAAATTGTAGAGGGGATGTTTTTCGAAAATATGTTGAAAATTTTGAAGTTAGAACTACAAATTTTCGGATTTGGATTCGGGATTCAAATTTAAAAGACACGTGTTTCGGTATTTTTGGAAATTCGACCAATAAGGGGGTGAAATACGACATGCAAAAATTGATTTTCAAAAATATGGTGCTGTTAACAAATTTAAAGCTATAACTACGAAACTTAAGATACGGATTCTTCATCAGGATTAAAAAGAAACAACTGGTGCAGACCAACCAGCCTACGCATGCGAAGCAGCTAGTATATTTCATAAAATGCATTTTTAAAACCATCGGCTGTTTATTAAAAACCTTATATATATACATACCAGTTTCCGTCAATAGACCTTCTTCATGATTAGAAAAGTGTTAAAACTGAATGGCAAATTGCATCAAATAAAATACATCTAAGATGACCACTGTATTTCTAACATTTTTAGTTATACTGACTCCTGTTTGTCTCAACTAGATGTATTTTATTTTATGCATTTTGCCATTCAGTTTTAACACCTTTTTATCCATGAAGATGGTCTATTGACCGAAATTAATAGATATATAAGGTTTTTAGTAAACAGACGATGGTTTTAAAAATGCATTTTATGAACTACAATATGCTGCCTGTAACAGATTGTTGTGTTGGTACAGTTTCTCATAGTAATGTAAAGCTTTGTAGCATTCCTTGAAGCAAACATTACTCTTATGTTATTATAAATGATACAACTTATGTCAAGTGCGAATGCCTAATAGAACATAACATTTTCAAATATAAAAGTTAAATTCGAAGTAATGAACGTATGGTACTAAAAAAGCATCAAAACATGTAATGTCCTATATGACGGATCAAACTGATTATTGTTCGAAATATAAATGGATTTTTAACCTAAGTAAATAAAAAAAATCTCTTGCAAGGTATATTCTAGTTCAGTACCTCAAAACGGATCTAACTGTGAAAACAGCTTAAAATTTTATTGAGTAGTTTAGCAGATATACGTTTTGAGTAGTTGCTCCTCATTAATATAAAAATGTTATTACTCCACCAATAAAATATTCAAAATCTTCTGCAAGCTCTACATTACATAGCATCCAGACTTATGTTTTCATTTTAGTCAGTCGAGTACCCAGTTTGAAGAAATAGAAACATTCACAAGGTGCGACATGGTCGCGAATTTATATCAGTGATCTTTTTTGTTATTACTTTTAATATCTTTATTTACGTCAATGATCACAAAATTTCTCGTCGTTTTGACGACCGTTTTCGGTCAGTGATGACCATTTTGAAGTCTACAACAAATGAGAAACATAAGGACACATTTAGTAATAGACTGCCATATAAAACATAAATAACGCATTACAATCATCAATTTATAAAAACGTGTTTAAAATATTACACTTCATACCTGTGATATAGCCATAATGGCATTAATGAGTCGTAAAATAATTTTAAAATAAACATCGAAATGGACCACAGAGTTGGTGAAGACATGTTTGCTACGCTACTGTGCAGAACAATCTGTAGTTCAGTAGCTGTTTACTAGTAATTGGGACGTACAGCTGGTAGGTGTCGTTTCTCTGGTCCTTAATATATTCAGCTTTTATTTAATTATACTAAGGATAAAACTATTTTGCGACAAAGGATCTCTTATGTCAGTTTATAAAAATTTGCAACTGAAAACTGTAATAAACTGGGTAAGTACAAAAGTGTAGATGGCTGAAATTTGAATAGGGCACGCTATATCAAAACGGATACACAGGCAAAAAACATCGTACAAACTGAGGAGGGTTAGATTTGGGAGTGCCCTCATTTACATCAGACATCTCCTCTTTTAGCTTCATAAATTGCAAGCTCTTCTAAAAGAAGAAAACAAAACTCCGGCTTTTCATTAGTAACGTGAAGGCAGTTGTTATGTATGGTTGCGAAACTTGGAAAGTGAATAGCCACATCAAAAATCAGCTCCAAGTTTTTATTAACGTTGACGCCGGCGTATTTTAAACGTCAAATGACCAAATATAATGGCATGTTGGAGGGAGACAAATCAGCAACCAATCAACATACAAATCAAGGTAAGAATGGGCATATATTGAGGAAACCTGATGGAGCTGTTGAAAGGGTGGCCTTGGACTGGAATCCTCAAGAAGACGCAGTCGTCCGAAACGTACCAGGAAAAGAACGATCGAGAGAGAAGCTGCAGAGGATGGAAAAACTTCGAGTGCAGTGAAGAGACTTGGTAGAAATCGTATCAGGTGGGAAATTTATTTCGGCCCTATCTTCCTGAGGGAACGACAAGAACTAAGTCAAGTCTAGTCACCTGAGTTTCGTCCCAGTAGGACGATAAACTGCATCGTATTTCGGGTAAAAATAAGTAAACTGTTTTTGTTACGCTGACTTTTTATTCTCTTCGATCTAGTTTTCGGCTTATTAGGCCACCATCAGGAAACAAATGACTAGCATTGAAAAGAAACTCCAGTTCTTTGATTTTTCAAGCATTACTCAATGAAGCACATAAACAAAAGTTCGCAACTTACGGCGTACATTGCAAAATATTTTACTTCCTTCTCACGTTTCATAGAGCGTTCAATAAACTTGCTTACGCCACTTAAAATGCATGATATTATTTTACAATCAGTGGTACATATTTTTGTGGGGTCATGATCTCTGTTTTGAATTGTCGAAATGAAAACTTGTTACATTTCTTGTGTGTCAGACATTACGGTATACATAATGTGTAACATTTGAATATGGTATACTTAATTACACTACATTATAGTTTGTGCAATTATTATATTGTTTGACATTAGTTTTTGGAGGGGTCTACAAAATAGATAAAATAACATTTTGTATACTTGACTACTCAACGTTATGGTTTTAAATGTTTTTATTGTTTTTACTTTAGGTTTCTTAGCGTTGAACAAGTTAGTTAAAGTAGCTGTGTATTGGTGTATCAGTATTTTGTCTATGGTATACAGTCTGAATGAAATGAAAGTGCGAGGGTTAATATGTTCTGTGGCAAGTGCTTGGCTTAATTGTATCATGTGAAACAATTGCGGCGTTGTTCTCAGGTATCTTAGGTCAATCAGGACTAGATTTTTGTTTATTTATTTATTTGGCTAGATGTTGTTTACTTCCAATGCTTCTAATAGGTATTTTTTTCTACACTTATTGGCTATTTGTAGAACTCGTGTGCGCAACCGGTATCTTTGTTGTTCCTCCAGTGTGTCTGACTTTTGTAAGTTCCAGCTAAGCTAGTGTCCAGTTATCCTAGTTCGTATATACCTTCCTGTTTGTCCAGTGTATACTTTGTTGCAGACATTACAAGTGATTTTATAAACCCCAATGTTGCTTAATAAATTTCTTTGATGTGTGTCGTTTAATAAGATATGACTTGTTGTCCTCTTACATAGAATGAATGTATGTAACGTATGTAACTTTGTTAGAAATCCTTCCTAAATGTGGGATTGCATACCAGTTAGTTTTTCTTGTGGCTGTCTGCTGAGGAGGCATAAAGGAGTGGTAGGGTCTTCTTTGCTTCTTGTTTAGTATGCTGTCTATTACTTTAGAGCTGTAGCAAATGTTAGACCCAATGTAATTAATAGTGTCTAATTCAGTCTGGAAGTTGTTAGTGCATGTTGTGAACTGGATGGTATTACTGTATCTGTCGTTGTAGGTTTTCTGTAAATATTCAAACTTCATATATTTGCGGTGAGGTCTTTGTTGAGGTCAACGCAGTTAATGGATTTTTCACAAAGCTCCATTTTGCCTTTATGTTTTTGTGATGTGAGTTCAGATGTTCTAGTATTGTGTTTAGTTCATCAGTAAACACTTCCGGGCTGAGTTGCCGTGGTCGATCTATAAAACTTCCTCTCCCTGACGTTTCGTTCTCGACTACGGAGAACATCTTCCGAGGTTGAGTCGACTCTCCGTAGTCGAGAACGAAACGTCAGGGAGAGGAAGTTTTATAGATCGACCACGGCAACTCAGCCCGGAAGTGTTTACTGATGAAGACGCCAGCCGTGAAAGCCTTCATGGGATGATTGTGTTTGGTTGTTTATTGGTGCGTATCCACATACACACTACATCGTCAACATATCTGTACCAATATTTTATACTGGAACTAACGGGTTCATTACATAAGAATAGTGTTTCGTAATGGTCCATGAAAATTTTATTTTTCCGTTTTATTGGTGTTATGGTGTAAAAGTACTTGCTAACTATGTATGAACTCATTGCGATGGCATCCTCAATATTGTAATGATGCGAAATTCTTCTAATACAAATAAATTTCTCTGCGATCTTAACTGTACAGTTTAAACCTTTAGACAAATCAGAAAGCCTTTTTACGTACTTTTAGACATGTTACGTCTGTAAATGCAAAATGAACATATCCATTGCCAGCTTTGAACCTTTCTTTGTTCGAGCCGTCCTTGTCTGTTGATATCTCCGCCGCTCGGCGCTTCTGTCATCCACGGCGTTAGAGAGACGATGTGTGTTTTGTTTTCTATGGAACAAGGGACTTACACCAGGAAAGCGCAGCCCACATATGGGGAAAACCGTCTCGATTTATGAAGTGTGTGGTGTTAGTGTTGTGAGCTCCAAAAAAACCGTGAAGTCTTTCGTGACAATAAGCGGTCGGTTAGGCCACGTTCATGGCTGAAAGATCGTGATCCAGTCCAGACTTCGCCCTAGTAATTTCCACAAGTAATGATGAAGCGCACACAGCCAACAGCACGAATTCAATCGCAGAGGCATCTCGCATATAGTGCTGTGATGGGACAAGTGTGTGAACCGGTGTGAGGACTATGTGGAAAAATGGTGTAAGGTCCGTAGAACTTGTATATTTGTAATGACGTGTATGTACCTTATTTTGGCTAATAAAAATAGGGACTCCACCAATCACCATGAATGATGGCAGACGCGGTTAATTTTCGTAGACATGAGGAGGAATAGACGGACTGAGAGGCTGAGAAGTAGATGGATGGAGAGAGAGAGAGAGATTGTGGAGGTCTGCCAGTGGAAGAGGAGGGGAGAAAATGGGAGGGGGCGGAGATGGACGAGTGAGAGTAGCAACTGAACAGACAGAGGGGGAAGAATCAAGTGTACTAATCGACTTATGTAATAAATATATGCAGGAAAGGTTATTAACAACTACATTAATCTTACCATCTACTAGGTACAGGTTATATTATTGTCACTGAACTTTACTTTGCAAGTTCAGAGACTTTTTAGATCTAATGGCAGATGCCGAAACTACGAAATGAGCAAGTAGATTTTTAGCGATCTAGTCCGTTTTCATTCTTATTGACAGGAAATGAAAAGGCGATTGAAGAAAAGGAGGAGTAGGTTATGGTATTTAAAGAGGGACAAGGAAGTGGACAGTGAGAGGGCGTCAAGGAAGAGAGGGACAGCGAGAAAAAGTGGAATAAATAAATATCGGACAACCCGGGTTATCCACAATGTTTGTACGAAATTATTGTCAAAATTATGTAAGAAATGTATATATGCTAATTTAAATAATATGCTTGCCTCAAGCAGGGGAGATTAGACTACAGACCTTCGCTGTATGTTGTTTTGAAGCCAGTGGGTGGAGCCGGACGCCATCTTTAATAGCCAAAAACATTTGGCCACCGCAAGCCAAGTTGTCACTCGGCGCGGTGGATGATGGATGCGACTATAAGTGGGAAATGCATTAATGGTCGCTACTATCCCCACCACGCAAGGTTCCAACTTGGTTTGTGTGGGTAAAAGCAGACTGTTGTGTAAGATTTCTTCTTGTTCTTCATTTCTCTCATATGCAGGCAAAATGTTTTAAATACTAAATTTTCTAGTACTTATGTGTTAGGAAAGGACATTCTTTGGTCTTCAATTCGTAATTCACCCAGTGTTACCACACATTTGGTCTTAGCTATATCTTTTCCACATTATATACAATACTCCCCTTCTATTTGATACTTGACACGTATAAACAGAAAACAGTGACATTACGGAGACGAAATTTGTAGTATTGATCAGAAAAGTACTATATAAATTTCCGGCCTGAGACTGTGTAATTCATACAGACACATTAACATTAATGTGGTAGAAAGCTGGTTCACGAAAGTCAAAGGTCCAGAATTTGAGTCCCGGCCTGGCTCACAATTTTGATCTATCTGGAAATTTCATATCAGAACACGATCTGCTGCAGTGAAAATTCCATCTGGCACATTTATGTTGACCTTTAGATAATTTTTTGCGGAGCGACAGAAATTATGCACGTACAAAAAGGATCGTAAACAGTCATCTGCTGTTGTATACAGAGTGAGGACCGTTGGCTTCAAGTTCGTGACGTTGTGTCAGCACTCATTACCTCCATTGCCGTCCAACAGTTTATATGATGAAATCTCTTCGAAGAAAACGACTAGAAGAAGTTGATTGAATTTTGTAGGAAGCTTAGTTGTAAAAGCGCGTCTGGGGAAGTTATTACTGAGAGGTAATAACGATTAAAATTTCTGCAGGTCATGTGAAAACATGTATTAATGTTGATGCTCTACTGTATATGTGAACAAGCCAAGTGGCAATTCTAAAACATAGGACATAGAGACAATTATTGCTACGTAGATGTAGTTATCTAACGGATCAAGCACTCCTGAAAAAATTGCGAATTTATTGCGATAGGAAGATATCGTAAGCATCACACGTCGAAAAACAAGAAGACTAAGCCAGTAAATGTTTCTCAATTTAGCGAAGTATTACAATAATTAGTTATGATCATCCGTGAAGAGGATATGTCATGAATAAACATCCACCTCTACCTTCACGTAGAATAAATGTTGTCGGTTAACAAGCCGGCCCATTTCAGGTAAAGCTATCGATCTTTCTATAGCTATCTCCGGCATCTCGACATGAGTTTAAACCAATGGGCGTGGAGAATATTTTATTTTTCATGAGTTAAGTACAGATTTGCATGTTACTGATTATTGCATGCATGTTTTGCCCTTTGGGAAGTAAACACGGAACGTTATTTCATAGAAATGTGTGTAATATACGGCAACAACACGTCACTAAATCAGTTCGTACCTGCGTTTCCATTACCAAGTCAGTCGCAAGTGCTAAATTTTCCATTGTTCTGGCAAAAGCTACTGGTTGAATTCTGTAGATCCCAGGACATTTGTGTGGATTATAAAATTTAGTTATGACTCCTGGCGTTCTCCGTGATTTCTTCCCCTACATGTGCACTTTGCACATATTTTGATGTAGAGTGATTAACTTTTACGATCAAAAATGTTCAGTGAGCTAAAAAAAAATAGGTTAAGTGAAGAAACTTTGAAAGGATCGGTTCTCGTACCAGATTTTAGACAAAATATATTTATAATACTCAAGTTTATACAGCATATGTATATTTCTTTGCTAGTTCATGGTGCAAAAAGCATACTCGCCACTGAAATATAAGACCAGTATATTCCACGAATCTTGAAATATAAAAAATGCTTCTTATCTGTAAGTATAATCAGCGATTATTGCAGTTACTAACACGCATCTCTCGTACAGGCATGCATGTTAACATATTTTTTTTAATTTTATTTATTTTATGCACATCAGTTTCATTTCAGAGTGTCACACCTTAACTCCTCAGTTATTTGCTGTGTACGTTTCCTATGGCTGTTTTGTGGTATATCGTCAGAGATGAAAAGAAAATCGACAATTTCAGTAAGTCAGTAAATTTCATGTACTTAAGACTTAGATCTTTCAGTTTGAGCAATAATAATATACCTGTAATACTGTTACTCTCCTTATCCATGTGGTCAATCGCTGCACGGTCGTAAATTTGTGTTGGAAGAAATGTGGCGCAACATAAATGAAGTAACATTGATTTATCACAGGGGTAACTCCTAAGCACAGCGCGGTGTTATGAACACGGCAAGTGTACCTCTTCCTGCGTACACCAAAGGAAGAATTAATAAATTGAAGCCGTGATGGAGTGACCGAGCGTTCCAAGGCGCCTAGCTACGGAACGCGCCGCCGCTCACCGCCGGAGGCTCGAGTCCTTCCTCGAGCATGGTTTATTTGTTGTCCTTAGCATAAATTAGTTTAAGTAGTTTGTACACCTATGGACTGATGACCAACTCAGTTATGTCCAGTAGATTTGCAAACATTTGAACATTTTTTGAATAAATTTTATCAAATATGAAAAAATGGGATAAATAAACGAAGAGAAAAATTTTCAAATCGAAAGGTATACTAATAAACGTTCCTTGATAATGGGTCCACATTGTCAAATAGAAATATTTTTCTCGTAATTTGGGTACAAACCACAAATAATATCTCTTACAGAGCGATCAGCGTGGAGTGCATCGTGTGGGATGGGAGAGGATAACCGCAAAATTCATTGAGCACGATAGTAAACTGGTTAGTGGGCACTGAACATTTCGACAAAGGCAGCGGTCAAGGCAGAAAAAAAACTGACATTAATACCGAAAAGGAAGTGAATAAGTCAGTACCTTAGGCTTATCCACAGCAGTCAATAAGGGAGATAAATGAACTTTAAATTATATCGTCTTAAGAGAAACGATTGGGCTAGCTTAGCTGCCGGAAGCATGGCTGTTAACAAAATTACGAATCCCTGACCACGGAAAGAGATGATCTAAAACGGGCAGGAATTTTCCAATAAAAGCCGGCAGTAAGCAGTTACTGCCAGCATTCTAAGCAAGCCTTCGCAATAGCGTGGACATGCAATCCAATATCAAGGCTCCGTCCACCATTACACGTCTGGCATGGATATTTGTGCCGTCCTAGTTCGTAAGTAGTTCATAAGTAGTTTGTAAGTTTAGGGACTGATGACCCCGTAGTTAAGTCCCATAAGCTTAACAAACATTGGAACATTTGAACATCAAAGAGTAGCTTCAGGGATGTAGCCACAGCGAATTTTATATGAAGGATGACCACAGCTAAAATATTTATACGTAATTAAAGGATTTTTATTAAAATGTAGATGTTGAAATGACTGAAATCGACCGTTGATCCACGTCCTCTGTTTTTAGTTGTAGTCTTGAAGACCCACGCCTCTTCTTCAACCGCCTAGATCATTGGTTCCCTACATTTTTTGTAACGGGACCCACAATCTCGCTGAGAACATTTTTGCGACCATAGTAATATAAAAGTTACATGCAGTATGAAAGAGAAATTATTTTATGTGCAAATATTTTCAAGAAGGAATTTTGACGCGTGTGAAGACAACATTATTAAAGAAAAGAAACAATATTAGTTCAATAATAAAGTTACTTTATACAAATTAAATTGTATGCTCAGTTAGATATGTGAATTTGTTCGGTCTTGGTCCTAATGATACTTTTTATATCAGAGCATCGGGTTTCGCTGTATATCACTTCAAACCAAAATATAAAAAAAAATAAGAATAAAATAATATATATTTGGGTACTCCATATGTTGGTGCATAAAAAGGTGCCCACTATCAGGAAGTGTGGGACACCTTCCTTGTGAACCTTCGTCAATCCAATAAGCCTGGGGGTGCTGGAACCTTTGGATAGAGCCACCCAACATATTCTTTTGCTGGACTTGTCTCGGGGAGTAAACCTATTGTTTTCTTGTTCTAATTTCGAGCCTTCTTCAGTTTTGTGTAGGACGGAATCCGCAGCAGAAAGTGTACTTTCCTTTCGTAGTGGTAAACACACGTGACATTGCTTTTGTCACAAGGAAAAACTATGTCTTTTCATCTTCCTTTTTGTATCTTAGCGCTTTCAGTTCTGATGATTGTGTTTGGCTTTGGTGGACGTGATTTATCGATTTCTCAGATGATTTCTTCATCCATGTTTTTGATATTTTGATATTCCCTCTTGGTTCTAGCTGTTAATCTAAAAAGGTAAAACAGTCAACAATCCGAAGGTTGATTTGATGACAGCAGCGCTTTACTTGCTTTACTAGGCATGCTCCTGTTTAGAGGTGGAATGCCGTTGCCTTTCCCGACACTGGAACTGATTTACTCAGCCAGTTATAGGAGGACCTTCAGTGTAACATGGATTCCGAACCACGGTGCTCCTCGATACTTTTCAAATCAGCAGCAATCGTACAACAACTGGGATCGAACTCGCCGCATTTCGACTTACAGCCTGGCACTCTACCACTGTACTGCCGACCTTCCTGTTTTTCCCTGTTGCTTACTCCTAGTTTTCTAACATCTTGCAACGTTTTACATTGAATTTTTTTTTTTTTTTTTTTTTTTTTTTGTGTGTGTGTGTGTGTAGTCTATGAATGTGACTCCTTCCTCAGTCATGCTTCCATTATCAACCGAATTGTCAGGACTGCCTGTCTGGTGCCTCTATTTTTCGTAAAATTGAAGATATCGTCATCTAACAGATTCTCAAGTTTCTTTGCTATTTCTCCGTGTGTTACGATTGTCAGTAGCTTTATCTGTCAACCGAATGGTGCGATAATTCGTGCACGTCTTGGTCCTGCTACATTCGGAATTGTTTGGTCTATTTGATAGTGCATGAACCTCCTGGCCCTAATTGTACTCACAGAATATAATTTTAATTTATTCCAAATCGCTGCGTAATATTTTATATTTATTTAACGACGGCCATTTCGGCTACAAAGCCGACATCAGCTTAACTGCAATTCTGTAATACAAAAGTCGTAAGATAATATAAAAGTCACAGGATAAGATATTTACGTAAATTTTGATTATACATACTTCCTGTAATGTGGTATTCCATATAAGATCGTTGTCATGCCACCAATATGGTACAGTGATAATAAATTGCTGTAGCTGTCATTTACTGGTGTATGTCAACGGTATTTTATGGTTACAATAGCTTGTTTATATTCATATCAACGATATATTAAACAGTTCAAAGGGTGTATTAAATTTTGTCTCTCATTATGAAAGGCAACGATATATTACATCTCCAACGGTTTGTTTACCAACGATATGCGAAAATAATTTAGAAAGTGCTCTTTGGTGTAACATGCATTAAAATTTATCACTGGGTGTGTTGTTATTAACCTGGTTCCGCTTTGAATATTTCAATAAAATTTTCGAGGAAACTTTTATGTTTTATATCTGTTTGTTCATTAATTACGAGAAGTGGTTCATTATCAAGGAGTAAAAGTATCTCCAATTCTTCCAAGATGTCGGTGGCATGACAACGATCTTATATGGAAAACCACATTACAGGAAGTATGTATAATCAAAATTTATGTAAATATCGTATCCTGTGACTTTCCTATTACACAGTTGTAGTTAACCTGATGACGGCTTTGTAGCCGAAACGGCCATCGTTAAATAAATGTAAAATACTAGCTGAAAACCCGGCGTTGCCCGGGTATTTGTGTATTTATTCGAACCTTGAGATAGTACTTTTCCTATCCACTCTCTCTCTCTCTCTGTCCATCATCTTTCTTTTTCTAAAAACATGTTACATTTTTCAGAGAATACATAAGAAATCACAGGTAAAAATGTTTCGAAGAATCCAATTACGAAATTCAACAATAATCATTATAATAATATTGCAGATGGATCACTTGATGTAATGCGCGAAACGTCAAATCGTTTTTTTCTAAAGTGATGTATTAAAAGAAACTTCTTTTTTCAAATGTTCAAATGTTTGTATAGTCTATGGGACTTAACTACGGGGTCATCAGTCCCTAAACTTACAAACTACTTATGAACTACTTACGAACTAGGACGGCACAAATATCCATGCCCGAGGGGGGATTCGAAACCCCGACCGTAGTGGCCGCGCAGACCGTGACTGAAGCGCCTCAGTCTCCTCGGCCACCGCGGCCGGCAAACTTCTTTTTTACTGCTTTCTTTATTTATTCTTATATTTCGTTTTTCGTATGCTTATCCTTACAGAGAAAGAGCTGAAGACATTGTAGCACGCATAGACCAAACATATGAACTGTGGCTTCACGTTTCGCTGTACGTAACCTCCTTGCTATAGAGTCGCAGACGTCATCGCTGGCCTTCAGTCCGAATTTTTTAATAATTTGACGACTTTCAACCACCATACCTTCCACCCCCTTATAGCTGTCGGCATGGAACTGCTATGGAGACTTCGGACAACAATTACACACATATCATTCGTTTGCGTTCTGTAGTTTTCGCTGCAGAGCGAAATATTAATACACACACGTAGAGTTTTATATACACCGATAACTTTCCATCCCAATATACTCCATCCTTTTATCATTATCAAACCTCAAACAACAATGCAACCAATAATACCATTTTCAAAGAGTAAATATAATCGTCAAAGAATTATTATTGTTCCGTATTTAGCGTTATATTCTTCAAATTACTAGGTATCTATCAGATCGCTATAAAACCGTGCCTGACACTTTCCTCGGGTATAAATTAGTAAGGGTACAAATATTTAAGTCTCTGCGATTTGTCGTTTGGACGTGATAAGCGTACACTGAACAGACATTATATATAGATAAATAGCTATCCGATCGCCATAAAACCGTGCCTAAGGCCTTCCCCGGGTAGACATTAGTAACTGTACAAATTTTCAGTTCTTTATGTCTTGTGGTTCAGACGTTATAAACGTACACCGAGCAGACATTCACATTTATAGATGTAGATATAGAAGCATTAAAATTATATTATGTCGTTAAGTGACTTATTTAACGCTGCAGGACCCAAATATTACAAACTGTACTCTCATATTATTCATTGTGTTAGTTCCAAATTGCCGGCCACGGTGGCCGAGGGGACTGAGGCGCTTCAGTCACGGTCTGCACGGCCACTACGGTCGGGGGTTCGAATCCCCCCTCGGGCATGGATATTTGTGCCGTCCTAGTTCGTAAGTAGTTCATAAGTAGTTTGTATGTTTAGGGACTGATGACCCCATAGTTAAGGCCCATAAGCTTGACAAACATTTGAACATTCGTTCCAAATTGTACGTGTTAGGTTCGGCGTTGACACGTTCTCCTTAGCTCTATGTCTTGTCTTTGGGCACTTTAACAATAGGAGGAACGACGAAATTTGTAACCCGTAGCACGGTGTGAATCTCACCTGGCTGCTGTGGCAGCTACTGCGTCGTGCACGCTGGCAGTGAGGTTCCCATGGCAACCTTGGACGGAGGTGGGTAGCGGCGGGTAGCGCACCCTGCCCGTGGCCGCGGCGTGCTGCGCGCCCGTCATGATGGTCGCCACCACAGCCATGCCGCACAGGCTGCCGGCCACCGCGCCCTGCAGACACGCATCCACATGGTCTGTAAGCACTCGTCCACACCAATCTGCAGACCAATTACTAATGAAAGCAGCTAGGAGGCTCAATAAACACGTCGTGTAAGTAGAAACCCGCTCTACATGCACACTCATATTTAGATTCCAAGACAGAGGAAGACCATGTTCACAGGACATTTCATTAGTATGTTTTGAAGAAATGAGTATCATTCCAGTCACCTCGGTTCACAATGCGTCATATTGCCTAGTAGGCACAGGGTCAGAAAAGGGCCCTGGTAACCTGATCCATGTGTGATTGCATCGACGTCTAAGCTGAGAATGACATCCTGTATTACAGCCATGTATGTTGCATTAACCTGTCGATTGGCGACGAGTCTGGTGGTATGTCAGTCCAGGGAGAAAGGCCGACATCCTTTGACACCAAGAAGTTATGTGTTCGTAAAAAATAAGAAAAAATAAAATGTGGTCATGCATTGCCTTGCTGAAAAATGGCGTCTTGAGTGTGGTGTGTGGTGCAGAAAGGGTCACGCTAATGGTCGCGGAATCTCATTCACGCTGGTCAAATTAGTCACAGTGTGACTACGTAGGCTTGCTCAGCGTAACATCATATGATATTCTTCTCGTATGGTTCGCCGAATCAGAACGTCATCTGGATACAATATGTTGGCGATTCGTCTGGCCGCTATCCTCAGATGTGTGTGCTGTCAAATCAACCCGCCGGAACTAAGTACAACCGTTCTTTTTTTAAAGAAGTTTTTAAGCCCATATGTGCATGCTGACAGCAGTTCGCTACGCTGCTCTTCAGACGAAGATGGTGGTTAAAAGCACGCGGTAATGGAGATGAAATATAGAGATTTTATTATAACATACAAAAGACGTATGTAATAGGATGATATAAAATTACACATGAGAGGAATTTAAAATCCTCATGAAAGAAATAAAATAGCCACGGTGTAAAATTGTAACAGTCATCGACGATAGCACAGCACACTGAACGACGACGAGTATAAAGCACAGGCGCCGACAAGTGTTCAGCCGTATTCGGCGGACACAACCAATCGAAACACACTAAAGCACTGTAGAGATTCACTGAGCACAAAACAGAACACTGGCTAAAATCTCTCTATCAGTGACGCAGGAGGATCTTTGGGGGAGGGGGGGGCGGGCGTTGGACGGGATGGGAAGAGCTGTGAGAGGGGAGTGAATAGGGGACTCGGGGGAGTGGGATGGGTGAGGGGTGCGAGCGAGGGGTTAAGGGAGGAGGGCTGATCTACGAGGGGGAGGAGGGGTGGTGACGGCGTGGCAGGGGGATGGGATCAAAGTTGGTAGGATGGGTAGATTTCGGGATGGAGAAATTCTTTGTTGTGGTTTTCAGTCCGCGGACTGGTTTGATGCAGCTCTCCACTCTACCCTGTCCTGTGCAAGCCTCTTCCTCTGAGAATATCTAGGGAGAGGAAAGGTACGGAAATCACTCTGGGGAAGGAAGCGGAGTTGTGAACGTGCAGAACTGGGGGGATTCAGTGGTTGCGTCGTGGCAGAGGCTCAGGATCGGTGAGGAGGAGATAAACCAGGAGGGTGTTGTGAGAGTCAAGATGCTAATGGTGTATCGGGTGCAGATACTTCCAAGGGGACGGGAGGCGGATGTAGTAGGGGAGGCGTAGTATGTGGCGTTGAATCATTTGTCAGGCTTTATAAACGGAGGTGGGGGGTGTCGGAGTCCCAAGCGAATTTCAGTTCACTCCATCAACAAACAGGCCCATTAGCAAGACGCAGGAACAAGACAGTGCACGGCCACTGCAGATTTATCTGGTTGAAATAACTGTGTATGTCGATGGTGCTTGGTACATCGATCTGGTATGGTTCTAATAGTCTGGCAGATGTAAACTTTCCCACAATGACATGGGATTTTGTAAACACCGGGTCTCCTAAGTCAGCCAAAAGGGATGTAAATTCTTGACTTACTCCTACAATTTTCCAAAGTGTTTAATCCCCTGTTGGCTTTTAAATAATAACTTTTTTTTGTACTTCAACCTGCTACAACAATATATAAACATCTGTCGAGTTCTCAGTGATACTATTTGGCCATAGCATCTTATGTACTTTAACTTCAACTTTCTACACATATCCGTTTTGACCTCTCTTTCATCCACTCATTATTGTTACTGTCGTTGTTACTCATTCAAACGTGTTCTGCCTATAATCTTCGGAAAATTACAGGACGGACATCTTAGTAATTTTCTTGGTAAATTTAGTTAGCGATTTTGTTGTAACTAGTGAATTAACTGGGACAAATCATTTCGCCTAAATCACCCCCAAAGAATGTTACAGAATAATACGATTAACTATGAAAATGTGCAGCAAAATTTCTTCACATGCCAAGATCGATACAAAGTTATTTTTATTTGTTTCATGACGATCGTTTCGATAGTGTGTGTGTGTGTGTGTGTGTGTGTGTGTGTGTTTTTGTGTGTGTGTGTGTGTGTGTGTGTGTTGTGTATGTAGAAATTTATTATGACATGACGAATTCTTGTGGAAGGCAGTTAGGGAAGCTGTACCTCGCGAGAGCAGTGGCAATCGCAGAATATTTGGGAGGCGGTATGGATGTGACATTGTAACAAGAGCTTAGTGGAACAGAGAAAGGCGTAAAACGTTGCTATCACACTGAGCCTCATGGCTGTAAAAATTCCCTGTTAAAAGGTACAAACTCTCTCTCTCTCTCTCTCTCTCTCTCTCTCTCTCTCTCTCTCTCACACACACACACACACACACACACATATATATATATATGGGTGTCCCATTCAGTTGTTTCACCCCAGATATCTCTGAAACTACAATTGGTATTGTGGTATTGAAATACGACTTTCGCGGTCACGAACGTAAGGCAGGGGCTTATGAAAGTAGGTACTATGAGAATTCGCGTGTCCGAGACTCACGCGAGACTCACGGTTGTGTCTCGTACACGTGCTAACAGCGCGCCTTGTGTGATTCAAACATCAGCTTCGCTTCACAGTTTTTATGGAAGTAATTGATGGATTTCGAAGCAACCAACGCCATTCTTTTAGTGATTTTTCATTCTATTGATTGCTTGAGAAATAACATGGGGTACTCATTAAAAACATAAGTTTGGTTTAAAATAATACTTCTTTGGGTTTTAGAATGTCTCTTAGTACCTACTTTCATAAGCCCCAACCGTACGTTCACGACCGTGAAACTCGTTTTTCAATATCTCTTGTAGTCTCAGAGAAATCTGTATTCTCAGAAACCCTGTATATACACAGCGTACTGGCAGATATGTCCCTACGCTATATGTTGGCGGTCGACGTTGATTCCATTATTAGCACATATGCTATCCAACAGATGGAATCTGCCGTCATTGAATCAAAATCGACCTCGTATTTCTTGTTGTGGTACTTTTTAATTTTTGGGCATATTATCTATATCGTAAATATGAATCATTTTAAATTGCCCCGAAGGAAGAAAATTGCCTTAAACATAAATCGCTGGGTGATGCGAAACCGGTATTGACAAATTCGAATTGAAGAACAATAATAAAGGCCATTGGTTGCAGTAATTTCTGGAATCATTGTTGCAAAAATATTAAAGGAAAAAAGTATTTCTAACAGATAATGAATATGCAACTTCAATTCATTAACACAGAAGTAGGTAACACAAGATCATATTACCAAAACGAGAGACGTACTGTAAACACACGGCTCGCTCAGTTTCGCTGCATCTGTTTCAGCTGTAAGGCCGTTGTGTGTTTTGTTGCATAGCAGCGCTATTAGAAGCTAAACATTTAAAATTCATTTCTTTTAATCTATATCTATAAATGTGAATGTATGTTCGGTTTACGTTTATCACATCTGAACCACAAGACATAAAAAGCTAAAAAAATTTTACAGTTACTAATGTCTACCCGGGGAAGGCTTTAGTCACGGTTTTATGGCGATCGGATAGCTATTTATCTATACATATTAATATGAATGTCTGTTCGGTGTACGCTTATCACGTCCGGACGACAAGGCGCAGAGCCTTCAATATTTGTATAGTTACTAATTTATACCTGAGGAAGGTTTTAGGCACGGTTTTATAGCGACCAGATAGATATTTAGTAATTTGAAGAATATAACGCGAAATGCGGAACAATAATGACTCTTTGAAAATTATTTTTACTCTTTGAAAATGGTTTTATTGGTTGCATTGTTGCTTGTGGGCTGATAATGAAAAAAGGGCGTAGAATATTGGGATGGAAAGTTATCAATGTATATAAAATTCTACGTGTTTGTGTGTTAATATTTCGCTCTGCGGCGGAAACTATAGAAATCAAACGAATGGTCTGTGTGTAATTGTTGTCCGAAGTCTCCCGTTGTACACTATAGCAGTTTCATGCCGATAGCTATAGTGGGTGCAAGATGTGGTGGTTGAAAGTCGTCGAATTATAAAAAAATTCGGACTGAAGGCCAGCGATGACGTTTTCGATTCTATAACAAGGAGGTTACATACAGCAAAACGTGATGCCACAGACCATATCTTTGTTCTATGCGTGCTCCGATGTCTTCAGCTCTTTCTCTGTAAGGATAAGCATTCGAATAAGGAAATATAAGAATAAATAAATAAAGCAGTAAAAAGAAATTTATTTTAATATATCTCTTTAAAAAAATCGATTTGACGTTTCGAGCATTACAGTAAGTGATCTGTGATATTATTACACTCATTATTGTTGAATTTCGTGATTGGATTCTTCGAAAAAAGTGCATTTTTTACGTGTGATTTCTTATTTCTTATATATTCTCTAATGAATGTAACATGTTTTTAGAAAAAAATGAGATGGACAGAGAGAGAGAGAGAGAGAGAGAGAGGATAGGAAAAGTACTAACTCAAGACTTGAATAAAGAAATAAATACCCGGGCAACGCCGGGTTTTCGGCTAGTACTGTATAAAAAATTTTCTCCGAAAATGTCCCAAATCTGCATCAACACTTACCACAGCAAACACTTTGTCAGATGTTGGAAATTTCGTACGAAAAGTTTTCTTCTTATCGCATTTCAGTCGAAGTTATCTATACAGTCTGAAAGCTTCTGTCGTATTTCCTTATTTATTTATTTTTTTTTTTTCATTCGAGTCTTCAAAGAATGTGTGGCTTTATATTGACTGTTTTCATAACAATATCAGTCATTGACTATTCTGAACACAACAGCTGCGTTTTATTCACACTAGGAACCATGTAATTCTCTAAATAACTTTATTACTTCTTCTGTGAACGCTTATTGGGTGAACTCAAATTGAAGGATGACATAATGAGGTCACTCATACATGATACCAATGAGAGGAAAAAAAAAGACGCGTGAATGCTGAATGCTATTGTGAACACTAGTACTTAATTTACTATTCAGCAACTGGTCCTTTAAGATGAAGTTGACGGTCAACATCTATTACCACTGCTATATAACAACACACACGACTACCTTACACCTGAAACGAATGCAGCGAAATTGAGCGAGCGACCCTGTTTTGTCCACCCCTGGTCACGTGCCTCTGAGTGTTTACAGTACGTCTCTCGTTTCGGTGAACGCAGTATAGGAAGTGATGCGTCTTTTATCAACCACAATATACACGAACAGAGCTGTAAATTCCCGGTAAACTGTAATATTATTTGTAAATAAGGATTAATATATCAAATTAAATCACTGGCTACGTGTGTTAATAGTTAACAAGTCGCAGTAGAGACGGATTCCTAACGCTTTTTCTGCCTTTGGTGTTGACAATAAAGAACTAATGACTGTAGTGTTGAGCGCCAGAGACGGCTTACCTTGGTGTTGGCCGAGGGTACGAGCACGCCGAGCGTGAAGATGCCGAGCAGCGCGCTGTTGGTGACGCCGCCCACGCTGTAGCCCAGCTGTGGACACAAAGAGCCAGCCGATGTCACACGGTTAGTCCTAATAGCCAGGTAGCGGCGCGCCGGGCTGGGCTAGCTGCCGCTCTCTGCCCAAGCGCGCTGCGTGCTCGGATAGCTCGGCTAGTGGAACCCTTGACAGCGCCAGGCAGAGTGCCTGTCCTGGAGTCATTTCTAACAGGCAAAAAATTCCTGACACATCTCTCTCTTTGGAACTTCGGTCTCCTTCTTCAGTTAATTTATTCAATTTTTGTAGATCACAAGAGTACTTTCAGGAATGTAGTCACAGCGAATTTTATATGAAGGGTGACCACTGCTAATATATTTAAACGTAACTAGCAAACGCGGCAACGCTTCGCAATCGCTAATGTGTATGAGATATATACCCTAATCTCTTCTTCTCCTGATGTCTATCCCTTCCTCCCTCCTCTACTTCTCCATCGCCTCTTTCCACCTTTCTTTGTCCATATCCTCCTCCCCGTATTTTCACACCACTCCTTCTTACCCCACACCATATCTATCTCCGCGCCCTCCTATCATCACCCCATTCTCTATTTCCTCCTCTCCCTCTCTCTGATATTATTATTGCAATCGGGACCCGAATTAAAAATAGAAGTGAAAAAGGATGGGTAAAACAATTGGAAATGGGTTATTAGAGAGAACTTTCGAGCTGCTCTCTCTGTTAGGATAGTAGCTTTAATGTCCGTACTCTTAATGGTTTTATTGCACAAACATACATATCAACGGCGAACTGATCAAACAATCTGAGACATTTCAGTATGTGATTGTCCTCGTTTCGGTGAATCTACAAACGGTAGGCATAAAAATTCATACAATTGACCTTATTGTTAGTTACTTTACCTGTAAGTGAATAATGAACTCTTATTAGGAATCTAATTGAAACACAGTTAACAACATTGCTACATACAGGTAAAATTTTACATTCTGCGACACAGGTAACAGCTGTTGGATCGTGGGAATGAAGCCGACCAATCGTGGCAAAGCTTGAGACAACCAATAAAATTTTAGTTGGCTACAGTTGTTTTCTCTTCATACTAAACGATATTATTTTGAGAATGCGTATAATAATTTAGTTTCAGAAACATTAAACTTACTGAGGAAGATGATGTTTTCCATGTAAAAGAGTGAAATGGACTTCGCTTATGGAAACAGTCTTATAAATGCTAATCACTTATAACCACGAGAACAATCAATAGTTTCTCCATAAATGAAAAACGTAGTACTGGTAGGAAATCGGTAAATCTTATTGGATATTGTACACTATCACCCGATTGGCTAACAGCGACGTAACGCAATTTCCCGGAATCAACTGCTGTTGCCAATATTGCCCGCTAGGTCTGTGTAGCGGATTTAAAATTTAACCCTACCTACCAGTTAATCCTTCAAGCAATGCCCTCCCTTTCTTGTGACCTCCTTGGTGTATTTGTTTGCTCCGTTACAGCGTACTTCGTCGCTAGGCGAGTAGCGAATGAATAAGCTGATTCTTGAAGAATCTAGAAAATGATCCGAGCTGGAAACGTACATTCACTTATTCTCAAATTCTAATCTTATCCGGTAGATTTTCCAAAAATTTTCTGTCATACAAACATTATCCTGAGAATTACGAACAGAACAAAGAAAGATCAGCCATATTGGTGAAGCCATTCTCAAGTGATGCGCTTTCATACATGCGGCAGTTCATTTATATTAATACAGATAGATGTGTCTTACATAAAATATTAAATAAATAGGTATCTAAAAACTTTCATATATATATATATATATATATATATATATATATATATATATATATATATATATATATATATATATATATATTAAAGGAACTGGATCAAAATGTAGATGTTAAAATGCCTAAAATCGACCATGACTGAATGAAAGACCATTGATCCACGTCCTCTATTTTAGTTGTAGCCTTGAAGACCCACACTGTCGCTTTCGCAACAGTTAAAGTTGCACCTTGAGGTGCTTCACTGTACAAAAATAGCTATGTTGTAATAAAATGAATTATTATGTACAAAAATTTTCACTTATGACACATCCGATACTGCAAACAGTTTACGTGTAAGAAAACTGAATGGAACGAATTTAAATTGTTTTTACGTGTAATTCTTGATGGTTAACGTGACAATTGGTAAGGACCATGAAATGTTCAAATGTTTGTAAAGCTATGGGATCAAACTACGGTGGCCATCAGACCCTAGACAAACAAACTAATTTATGATAAGGACAACACACACACACACACACACACACACACACACACACACACATACACACACACACACACACACACATACCGATGCCGAAGGGAGGACTCGAACTTCCGACGGGCAACAGCCACGCACTACGTAGCAAGGCAATTTAGAGCTGACTGCCATTCCCGCTCTGCGTCAAATCCAACCGCATGCTATTTTTTCCCCTGCGTCTCAGCTCGTCACAAATAAAACTGCCTTAACCATCAGATTTGTGTCATAGCAGGTGAAAATTATAAAAATTATTAAAAAAAACGACCCTTCAGTTTGATATGGCTTTTCTGGTATGGTTTATTCGATACATACCTTTGTAATACGGCTAAAGAGGTTTAATGGTTGGTAGCCACTGCAGCTCGTCTCCACGTCGTACCTAGCGCGCTCTCCAACTAGTCAGTCGGCGCTAGTCCTGCGACTGGCACACAACATGACAGGTTGTCAGTTACGGCGATTCCGCATCAACATCACGAGACGCATGTCGCAACTTTTCATGGCTATGGTGGATCACCTACGCGCTAATACATCAACGGCAATCTGTAAGTTAAACCGTGTGTTTTCACCGTTCCCAGTTAAAATTTTGATAACACCATTCGTAGGTGCCAGTAATTACACCGTCGGTTTAAATGATGAATCAGCCAAGTCACACATATCAAACTGAGAGATCGTACTTTTTAATAATCTGTGACTAATATGACACGAACCGGGATTTAAGTCATTTTTACACTCCTGGCCATTAAAAATGCTACACCTCGAAGAAGACGTGCTAGAGACATGAAGACAAGATGAAGATGCTGTGATATGCAAATGTTTAGCTTTTCAGAGCATTCACATAAGTTTCGTGCTGGTGGCGACACCTACAACGTACTGACATGAGAAAAGTTTCCAACCTATTCCTTATACACAAACAGCAGTTGACCGGCGTTGCCTGTTGAAACGTTGTTTTGATGCCTCGTATACGGAGGAGAAATGCGTACCATCACGTTTCAGACTTTGATAAAGGTCGGATTGTAGCCTAACGCGATTGCGGTTCATCGTAACACGACACTGCTGCTCACGTTGATTACAACCGAATGTGGAATCGATGGGTTCAGGAGGGCAATACGGAACGCCATGCTGGATCTCAACGGTCTCGTATTACTAGCAGTCGAGATGACAGACATCTTATCCGTATGGCTGCAACGCATCGTGCAGCCACGTTTCCATCCCTGAGAAGAAATGCAGATGATATACCGGTATTCATTGGACAAATATATTACACTAGAACTGACATGTGATTACACTGACATGCAATTTGGGTGAATAGATAGTGAGAAATCATTATCCACAACAACCACCTCTGGTCGTAATAACGCCCTTGATATGCCTGGGCATTGAATCAAACAGAGCTTGGATGTAGTGTACAGGTACAGATGCCCATGCAGCTTCAACACGATACCACAGTTCGTAAAGAGTAGTGACTGGCGTATTGTGACGAGCCAGTTGCTCGGCCACCATTGACCAGACGTTTTCAATTGGTGAGAGATCTGGAGAATGTGCTGACTAGGGCAGCAGTAGAAAGGCCCGTACAGGGAATGCAGCATGCGTTCGTGCATTATCCTGCTGAAATGTAGGGATCGCATTAAGGGTAGAGCCACGGGTTGTAACACATCTGAAATGTACCGTCGATGTGAACAAGAGGTGACCGAGACATGAAACCAAGTCACCTCTTAGCATCACGCCGGGTGATACGCCAATATGGCGATGGCGAATACACGCTTCCGATGTGCGTTCACCGCGATGTCACCAAACACAGATGTGACCATCACGATGCTGTAAACAGAACCTGGATTAATTGCCATTCGTGTACCCAGGTTCGTCTTTGCGTTCACTATCGCATGCGCTCCAGTGTGTGATGCAGCGTCAAGGATAACCGCAGCCATGGTCTCCGAACTGATAGCCCATGCTGCTGCAAACGTCGTCGAACTGTTCGTGCAGATGGTTTTTGTCTTGCAAACGTCCCCAACTGTTGACTCAGGGATAGAGACGTGGCTGCACGATCCGTTAGGGCCATGCAGATAAGATGCCTGTCATCTCCACTGCTAGTGATACGAGGCCGTTGGGATCCAGCACGGCGTTCCGTATTGCCCTCCTGAACCCACCGATTCCATATTCTGCTAACAGTCAATGGATCGCGACCAACGCGAGCAGAAATGTCGCGATACGATAAACCACAGTCCCGAAAGGCTACAATCCGACCTTTATCAAAGTCGGAAACGTGATGGTACGCATTTAATTCGCCTTACACGAGGCATCACAAGAACGTTTCACCAGTCAACGCCGATCAACCGCTGTTTGTGTATGAGAAATCGGTTGGAAACTTTCCTCATTTCAGCACGTTGTAGGTGTCGCAACCTTATGTGAATGCTCTGTAAACCTAATCATTTGCATATCACAGCATCTTCTTCCTGTCGGTTAAATTTCCGCGTATGTAGCACGGCATATTCGTGGTGTAGCAATTTTAATGGTCAGGAGTGTGGTGTCGCACAAGTACAAAGTGCGCGCCACTTACTTTCGCCGCGCGCCGCCATGCACGCACGGCGCGGCGTTCTCACGACGACAGCCACGAGCGCCCTCTGCGACAACTCCGCTCGTGGCTACCACTGAACGACATCGTCACTTGCGACTTGAGACTGAGATAGCAACCAGTTACGACCTTCGTAATCAGATAGGCACCAGTGAAGACTTTGCTATCGTACAGGCACTAGGCAGGCCTCTAACAACTATGTATCAAAATTTTACAGTACTATGTAAAAGTTAAGTATTGTTACATTCTGTGCAATATATATCTCTTTCTAATTTACTCTAGTGTTTATAGTTTCTGGCTGCTCCCCTCCGTACCTGCACCAGCGTGCTATTTTTGTTCCTGTGTCGGGCTCATTCCACTCGGCCACCGACACTTACGACGAGGCTGGGACACAAAAGCGGCGACGAAGTTGGGACATGTGATTAATGCCCAAGGAATCCATTCGTTACAGTCACATCTTCGAGCAATCAAAGACTTGCCTCCTCCTAAGAATGTGCACGAATTGCAAGCAGTAATGGGAAAGCTTAACTATTATTTCAGGTTTATTCCCAATGCCTCTCAGATTGCAGCTCCACTGCATCACTTACGTAGGAAAAATGTTCCTTTTGTATGGTCTAAAGATTGTCAGGTTGCCTTTGACAAACTAAAGTCTGCACTACTCAGTGATGCATGTTTGATCCCTTTGACCCACAGAAGCCTGTAGTGTTAGCAGTTGACGCCTCGTCGTACGGTCTGGGTGCCGTTCTGTCGCATCGTATTGGATGTCACGATCGTCCTATTGCCTTTGCATCCAAGCTACTGACGCCGACGCAACAGAATTACAGTCAGATAGAAAAGGAGGCCTTAGCAATCATTTACGGCGTCACAAAGTTTCATCATTATCTCTATGGCAGAAAATTCTATTTGTTGACAGACCCCAAGCCTCTCACGTCGTTGTTCTCACCCACAAAGCCGATTCCGCCACGTACGGCACAAAAGCTTCAGAGATGGTCCTTGATATTGTCTAATTATCAGTATGAGATTTTGTACCGACCTACCACTAAACATGCTAATGCGGACACACTTTCCCGACTTCCGGTTGGCCAGGATGTATCATTTGATTCTTCAGAAATGGCATGTTGTCAGATAGACCCCAGAGATACTTCCGCTGTCGCAGACTTTCCTTTGAACTCTCGTCGGGTTGCACAGGAAACAGCTGCGGATGCAGACCTAAGTGTGGTAGCACGTTTTGTTCGCTCAGGGTGGCCTGCCAGAGCCAAAGACATTGATCGGCCTCTGGTTCGACGCTATTTTGCACAACGTCATGCATTACCTTTAAGTCAGGGTGTACTGTTGTTGCATACCGACAACGACCAAGCAAGAGTGATTGTTCCTCGTTCCCTGCAACGAGAAGTGTTACGCCTCCTGCATCAAGGACATTGGGGCATTGTTAGGACAAAGCAACTGGCCAGACGTCATTGTACCTGGGTTGGTATGGACGCTCAGATAGAGAGCATGACATCACAGTGTACAGTTTGTGCGGAGCATCAGGCGGCTCCTCCACAGCGTTTCTCAGACTGGCCACGCCCCAAGGGACCATGGCAACGTTTACATATTGACTTTGCCGGACCTTTCTGGAATACGCGCTGGTTAATTGTTGTAGACGCTTTCAGCAAGTTTCCTTTTGTGATTGCCATGAACTCAACGACAGCTTCTAGTACAATCAGTGCCTTAACATCAGTGTTTTGCATCGAAGGCTTGCCTGAAACTATCGTTAGTGACAATGGACCTCAGTTTGTTAGTGCGGAATTTCAACAGTTTTGTCGTGTGAATGGCATTCAGCATATTACCACTGCACCTTTTCACCCTCAGTCCAATGGTGAAGCAGAACGTTTCGTTCGAACATTCAAGTCTCACATGGAGAAGATGAAAGGTCAGCACTCCAGGCAGCAAGCTCTTCAAATTTTCCTGTCTACGTATCGATGCATGCCACGTGACGGCCCGTCTCCTGCCGAGCTGCTACACGGCCGCCGTCACCGCACTCTCCTTCACCTGCTGCAGCCTCCAACGCACCAAGTCGGTTCGTATGGCGCTACGCGTTTTCAGGTTTCCACGCCGGTGCTGTACAGGGTGTTTGCTGGCAAGAAGAAGACATGGTTGCCGGGCACCATTCAGCGCGTGCTCGGTCGCAATATGTATGTTGTACGTTCTTCCACAGGGTCGGAGGTGCGGCGCCACGCAAACCAATTGCGCTTGCACAGGCCGCGCGATCCTGTCTCCGGTTTCTTGATTCCAGACCCAGTTCACCGCCAGGGAGCACAAACACATCGTTCGTCAACGGGTCCAGCGTCCCCGGACTACGAGATCGTCCCGATGGAGATCGACGCGCCGCCGCTGTCGCCGCCGCAGATGACAGCGTCACCGAGAGGGACCCTGGGACCGTGCGTGCCGCCGCCGCCTGGGCCACGCACCTCAGAAGAAGATGACCTGCTCCCTCTGGGCGGGGGCGGGCGCCCTTCCGCTGCTTTTCGCGGGTTTTCCAGCGGATCGCAAGGTGTATACCGGGGCGCGGACGGCGTCTCGATCCCAGCCTCAGCTACGACGCCCATCCCACCAGTAACGCCCCCGCCCAGGCCCTCCTCCCACTGCCGTCGCCGTGGCCCTCAGCCCTACGCCACGACGGCGCGGCGGTTTGTGGGGGGAGGGGTGTGGTGTCGCACAAGTACAAAGTGCGCGCCACTTACTTTCGCCGCGCGCCGCCATGCACGCACGGCGCGGCGTTCTCACGACGATAGCCACGAGCGCCCTCTGCGACAACTCCGCTCGTGGCCACCACTGAACGACATCGTCACTTGCGACTTGAGACTGAGATAGCAACCAGTTACGACCTTCGTAATCAGATAGGCACCAGTGAAGACTTTGCTATCGTACAGGCACTAGGCAGGCCTCTAACAACTATGTATCAACATTCTGCAGTACTATGTAAAAGTTAAGTATTGTTACATTCTGTGCAATATATATCTCTTTCTAATTTACTCTAGTGTTTATAGTTTCTGGCTGCTCCCCTCCGTACCTGCACCAGCGTGCTATTTTTGTTCCTGTGTCGGGCTCATTCCACTCGGCCACCGACACCTACGACGAGGCTGGGACACAAAAGCGGCGACGAAGTTGGGACACAAAAAGGAGAGTACATTCAAAAAATTTTATGAAAATATGGTGAATGATGCAAACTTTTACTTGTAAGAAAATTAATGGAGCCTGTAGATTACATGCGTAATTATGATCTGTAATAATTACATTGGTTTTACATGTAATTTTTAGAATGGTTAACGGGTAAGTGGTCACGTCCATCCGCTTGTTATTTTTTTCCCTTCTGCTCGTCAGACATGCAAATTACTTCACCCCACCGGTTTATGTCATATTAGGTAAAAATTATTAGAAAGGACGTCCTCTTCACTTTCATACGGGTAATACACGTAACGAGGCTTAATGGTTGGTAGCCACCTCATCCGTTATCCACGGAACACCTACCGCAGCCTCGAACTACAGTCAGGCGGCACTAGTCCTGCGGCTAGTGCACAGCAAGACAGGTTGTCAGTTTTAGCGATTCCGCATCAGATCACACGACGCAAGTCGCAGCTTTTCATGTCTATGGTGAACCAGCTGAATCCTACTACATCAACGGCAAAAAGAAAGTTCCACTTTCGCGTTTCCACCATTCCCGATGCAAATATTGACTATAGCATTTGCGGCTGCCAGTAATTATAACAGTTCTTTCTTCCCGTGCGCTATTCGAGAGTAGATTGGGAGATGAGCCGGCCGCGGTGGTCGAGGGGACTGAGGCGCTTCAGTCACGGTCTGCGCGGCCACTGCGGTCGGGGGTTCGAATCCCCCCTCGGGTATGGATATTTGTGTCGTCCTTAGTATTAGTTAGTTCATAAGTAGTTTGTAAGTTTAGGGACTGATGACCCCGTAGTTAAGTCCCATAAGCAGTACAAACATTTGAACATTATTTTTGTGACTATGTTTGGATACATATGGTAGAATCTAATAAATTATTACAAATAGTGGTATCTATCCTTCCTTAACAGTAACTGCAATGCGCCAAATGGTTATGAAGCTGGCTTCATTTGTTTGAAATTTTTCCCCTTGGTTTTGTGTGCTTGTCACTCTTACTTGAGTAGAGGTAGTGAGGGAAACGAAACAACTAGAATCAACTCTAAAATTTTCCAGCTACTTTTTATTTAGTAAAAACTACAGATATTTAAAATATGTATTTTCGGAATATTTCTTTTAGAATATTAATTGTGCAGAATCTCAGAAGACAATATCGGACCGTAGACTCAATGGATTAGACACAATAATTTTTGAGAGCATTTTTTGGAACAGCGATCTTAATAAAAAAAAATAAGACAGTCTAGATCGTAATTTGTTGCGCTTATTACTGGTAACCGGTTTCGGTACTACAGAACAATCTTCAAGTGCCAAAGGCCTGAAGATGATTGTATAGAACCGAAACCGGTTACCAGTAATAAACGCAACGAATTGTGATCTAGACTGTCTTACTTTAATGATTAGACAGAACTTTCAGGTTTTTGCTACTTCTATATAATCTTTGTCGGGACTGTAGTGTTTATTTACTGTGAAATCTCTGATTTCCGACAACCCAAATATATCAGTAAGTACCCGATAACAAATGTGAGGATCACATCAGAACGTCAGATTTTTAGCAATTGTAGATGGATACTCACTTCCAAAATGGTTCCCAGCCGTTCGACGACGAACACCATGGCTATGGTGACGGCGCCCACGGCCAGAACTATGCCCTGCATGATGAGGTTCACCAGCAGCTCCGTCTTCTTTTGGGGCATCAACGGCAGCAGGAAGTCCTCGTAGATAGTGGCGGATAGCGCGTTTAGCGTTCCAGACATGGAACTGAAATAATCACTCGTTACTGAGATGAGTATGTACAATTTTTAAAGTACAGAAATAACAAAGAAGCCCTCATTCAATTATTGCCGAAATTAACCTTATGGTTTCCAGTTAAACTTCGATATTCTAGTTCGTTAGTTCCCTTGTGCTATATAGTTTTCCTAAGTGTGGGTGACACAAATACTGAAAAGTGAGAAATCTTGTCCTTACACAATAATATACTTTACATAAATAATTCCAGAAGGAATTTCAACGTAACAACTGACGAACAAAATATATTGAACCTATTGCCAATCCACATTTGGCTGACATTCATTGACGTTAAACGTACTGCAGGTCTAAAAAGTAACGCAACATCATTTCACTATGCAGTTCTGTTTGCGATCTTACAAAGAAAGTATTTTTCGGCATTCCTCTCCCAGGCAGTTAATGTGTAGTTATAAACTTGGGCGTAAAATATAATTAAGTTAAAGATATTTTCTTGTAAACGGATATGTTCAGGCCGTTCCTTTGAACAGACTACAGGTTGAGCCTTGAAAAGAACAAAACAGACTATTAATAATGCAATTTCGTTGTAAAATAGCGCCATAACCGATTTCGACCCAAAAGTTACATCTTGAGTGGGCTTTTGACGTCTAGACAGATTTCAGTTGATGTTTACATCTGTTGTCAGTACTTCATTCGTAGGTGTGGTGAAATATTCTGGAGACGGAAATCTCACACACTGCAAAATTGATTTTACAGGTAATCAATTTAAACGTATATAAACCTAATAAATCGAACACAATCTACAATACCTGAGTCGCAGCTATTTTTTCCCTTCCTCGAAATTAATTGTGTGGAATTTTGTTGCAGTGTTGTCTGCTTCTGTTCACGAAATACTGTAGGCTGTATATATATCTTTATTTGATTTATATACAATCGTATGGTGTAAATAAACACACACACAGCAAAAAGTTTTTGTTTCGTGGAAAAATTCATACAACAAATAGCAACACCAGAAATTCAACAGCTCCAAACATGTTCACTATATTTCATAACGTAAGGAACAGTAACCCCCTTGCAAACTAGACCTGTTACTATAAAAGATAAACTAGAGAACCTCAACATTTCAGATCAAATACCAATTAAAAGATGTACAGTCTGTTTCCAATACTCATCACAATCACACAGTTGGAAGCTGACGTAAATTAAAATAAATAAATACACGCATAAAAACTCGACACGCTTGGGGGCGACCTGCTCAATTAATTAATTACGTAAAACAGCCAAGATGGCGAGTTGTCAGATTTGTTTTAACTTTACTGCGACCACATCACATTGAAGCGTGATGTGTTTGATGTTTTGTTCGTGTTTTGACGTGCCAACTTTAATGTTTCTGAACAATTACTATTTTCAATTTTTTATGTGGCGTATGAAATAAAAGATCTGAAGATGGCAGTTTAATCTGTCGAAAACGGCCATCTTAATAAAGATAATTGCCGATCTTGGCTGTTTTTCATAATAAATACATAAAAGCATTGAAACCATATCCAAATAATGCATCATGTTGGGAAAGGATCCTTATGTATTTAATAAGTCTTAATCTGTTTACATTGTAAGGAAGCGATCCAATATTATGATAGGTCCAAAAAAGGATAAAGCAAAGCTTTCTATTATATAATTTACTTCGACAACCGGTTTGGATGGTCTCAGCCATCATCTTCTTGTCTATTTTTTTTTCAATTATTATATATTTATTTAATTTTTTTTTCTTTTACAAAGCCGTCATCTTATGATGACAACAGTTGTATAAAATAATTCAAAGTGCGTAGATGCACTATATCCACTATATCATTGTGCAAGCCCTTCAAAATATTTAATACAACAACTGTTGACATCACACGATGACGGCTTTGTAAAAGAAAAAAATTAATTAATTAATTAAAAATTAAGAAAAGTAGACCAGAAGATGATGGCAGAGACCATCTAAACCGGTCATGGAAATTGCCTCTATCCTTTTCGGAACGTATCATATTTAATAACTGATGAGCACTCCGAGAATATGACAATAATTGTATTATACCAATTAAGTAATAAAAGTAGCGGTGGAGTGTCCTAGCGCTCTAAAGCGCCTTGCTACGGAGCGCGCCGCTGCTTGCCGTCGAACGTTCGAGGCCTCCTTCGCCATGTGTATGTGTGTGACGTTCTTAGCGTAAGTTAGTTTAAGTACGTTGGAAGGTCAGGGAACGATGACCATTGTATTTAAGTCCGTTTGATTTCCAGACATGTGAACATTTAAGTAACAAATTGGTTTCTACAGTTGTTTACTTTATTTGTAATTTATATTCTCTCAATTAAAAATACACGTATGTTACACTTTTCATTTGTAAATTATCTGCTGTGAAATCACCATATATTTTGTAATACCTTTGAGAAAGAACACATTTGTCGGTATTATGTATGTAACATTGTCATTTTTTGTATATGATCCCTTGTGCCGAAATCCTTTTGGTGTATAAAGTGTGGTTCTTTACTTTATGCTATTGTATAAAAGTCAAATAGATGCTTTATTCAGTCGACTTTATTTCTTTAAAAGAAGCAAACAACTTGGCAACAAAACACACAAATGCACGATTTTCGATGCAATTAGGGCGACACAATTTACATCTACCTATATAATCCGCAAGCGCAATACAGTGCGTGGCAGTTAGTACCTCCCACTACTATAAGCCATTTCCTTTTCTATTCCATTCCCAAACAGAGCGAGCTGAAAACGATTTGTCTACCATTCTGCAGAAACGATATATTTTTAATGATCTCACATGAACTGTAAGTCGGCGGCAAAACAATCGTTGATCAATCAACCTCAAATTCCGGCCTTCTAAATTTCCTCACTTGTGTTTCCAACAGAGAACGCCGTCATCCTACCAGGGATTCCCATTTGAATTCCTAACTATCTTCATTAACACTTGCATGTTGTTACCTTCTGTATTTTCCTATCATCCTACTTGGAGCCGCGGTGGAGTAGGCGAGCGGTCTAAGGCGTCTCGCTGCAGAGCGAGCGGTTGCTCGCCGTGGAGGTTCGAGTCCTCCCTGGGGCATGGGTGTGTGTGTGTTGTCCTTTGGTTAGTTTACCTAGGTTTAAGTAGTTTTTAAGCTACGAACTGATGACCACGCAGTTGGGTCCGATAGATTTACAAACATTTGAACATTTCTTTCATCCTACTTGGAGATGATCGCAAATTCTCGAACATTAGCCTATTCAAGAATTGGCAGAGAACCACACTTTCCCAAACTTATCTTCATATACTGCAGGTAGCCATCCGCTTTCCCTTTATGTGTCCATGCATGTGTGAAGGGCACATCGCCAAGGAGGAAATAAAGAGCAAAAACAAATGAAAACTCCAACAGATGATATCTGTAACAGGTTTTTCCGTCTTATGCTGTTTGAAATTAAAAGACAACATTTTGCACAAGAAGCGTTTCGCTTTTCATTTATGAAGCATGTTCTGTGGTGTTTGCACATGTTATTTGTTTTTTAAGATCATGTATGATTTACTGACGGAGCTAATGTCTGTTATTTTCGTCCTTCATTTTTCTCTTATTTTATTTATCTCTTGTTGGCTTCGGGTGGTCGATTTGGAATGCAGCCGGCAGTTTTTGTCTATTTCTATCTCATTTTCATATGTTCAAATGTTTGTATAGCTTAGCTAACACTAAGGACCGCAGAAATATCCATGCCCGAGGGGGGATTCGAACCCCCGATCGTAGTGGCCGTGCAGACCGTGACTGGAGCGCCTCAGTCTCCTCGGCCACCCTAGCCGGCTATCCCATTTTCTTCCGTTTCATTGGTGTTTACATTTCAACTCACTATTTCCTATTGTAATAAAGTTTGAATATTACCCGGCTTTTTACTTGTTGAATGAACTTTCGATCAGTTTGAGTTTGAGTTTCGATTCAAACTGTCCGCAGTAGGCTGCATCACAAGCAACTTCACTTTCGAGGTCCATGGCTAGATCAAGTTTTGACATCTAGACACCATGCAGCGGAGTTCAGATGGGCCCAGCCGGCCGCGGCGGCCGAGGGGACGGTGGCGCGCCAGTCACGGCCTGCACGGCTACTACGGTCGGTGGTTCGAATCCCCCCCCGCGCATGGATATTTGTGCCGTCCGAAATCTTAGCTAGTTCATAAGTTGTTTGTAAGTTTAGGGACTGATGACCCCGTAGTTAAGTCCCATAAGCTCACAAACATTTGAACATTCAGATGGGTCCAACAGATAGCTGAATGAACTCGTTAGAATTAGAATCAAGTGCTATACCGGAGAGTTGCATCCTGCTTTAATCAGAAGCTGCGCGAAAAGGCCGCGTGGTGTAAGGGATCATGCTACGGAATGAGCGTCCAATCCCGTCGGAGGTGCGACCATGGGTGTGAGTTTTGACCACAGTGTAAGTTGTTGTAAGTCATAAGTGTGACGACTGATGACCGTATCAGTTTAGTCCAATAGTTTTACAAACACATTTTACTCAGACAATCGTCGGCAGCGTACAACGGCCATTTAATATTTACACTCCTGGCCATTCAAATTGCTACACCACGAAGATGACGTGCTACAGACACGAAATTAAACCGACAGAAAGAAGATGCCGTGATATGCAAATGATTAGCTTTTCAGAGCATTCACACAAGGTTGGCTCCGGAGTCGACACCTACAACGTACTGACCTGAGGAAAGTTTCCAACCGATTACTCATACACAAACAGCAGTTGGCCGGCGTTGCCTGGTGAAACGTTGTTGTGATGTCTCATGTAAGGACGAGAAATGCGTACCATCACGTTTTCGGCTTTGATAAAGGTAGCATTGTAGCCAATCGCGGTTGTGGTTTATCGTATAGCGACATTGCTGCTGTTAGCAGAATATGGAATCCGGTGGGTTCAAGAGGGCAATACGGAACGCCGTGCCGTATCTCAACAGCCTCGTATCATTAGCAATCGAGATGACAGGCATCTTATCCGCATGGCTGTAACGGACCGTGGAGGCATGTCCCGATCACTGCGTCAACAGATGGGGACGTTTGCAAGGCAACATCCATCTACAAGAACAGTTCTGCGACGTTTGCAACAACATGGACAATCAGCTCAGAGACCATGGCTGCCGTCCACAGTGGCCGAACGGTCTGCGGCATGCCAGTCATGCTCTGCACGGCTGCTGCGGTCGGGGATTCGAAACCCCCCTCTGGCATGGACGTTTGTACCGTCTTTAGTATAAACCATAAGTAGTTTGTAAGTTTAGCGACTGATGACCCCGTAGTTAGGTCCCATAAGTTCTACAAAAATTTGAAGACCCTGGCTGCGGTTACCCTTGAAGCTGCATCACAGACTGGAGCGCCTGCGATTGTGTACGCAACGACGAACCTGGGTGCACGAATGGCAAAACGTCATTGTTTTCGGATAAATGCAGGTTCTGTTTACAGCATCACGTTGGTCGCATCCGTGTTTGGCGAGATGGCGGTGAACGCACATTGGAAGCGTGTATTCGTCAACTCCATATTGGCGAATCACCTGGCGTTGTTGGTATGGGGTACCATTGATTATATGTCTCGGTCACCTCTTGTTCAGAATTACTAAAAATTTCCGGGCTATTATGCCGTGGTCTTGTCGATTTATTAGCGAGCCAGGGTGTACATCGGACATTCAAAAGTGTCACTATCGCCCTTGAAATTGTCCTCCGCAGTGGGGGATGAAACGTTGGCTTTCCATAATAAATGCAAAAGACCACGGCATAATAGCCCGAAAATTTTTTGTAATTTTCATTCTTCCGGCCGTGAAAGTGTACAATACACCTCTTGCTCGCATCGACGCATCTTTGAACAGTGGCCGTTACATTTCAGATGAGTTACGACCAGTGGCTCTACCCCTCATTCGATCCTTGCGAAACCCTACAATTCAACAGAATAATGCACGACCGCATGTTGCAGGTCCTGTACGGGTCTTTCTGGATACGGAAAATGTTTGACTGCTGCCCTGGCAGCACATTCTCCGGATCTCTTACCAATTCAAAACGTCTGGTCAATGGTGGCCGAGCAACTGGCTCGTCACAATATGCTTAATGAACTGTGGTATCGTGTTGAAGTTGCATGGGCATCTGTACCTGTACATGACATCTGAGCTCTGTTTGACTCAATGCCCAGGCGTATCAAGGCCGTTATTACGGCCAGAGGTGATTGTTCTGAGTACTGGTTTCTCAGGATCTACGCACCCAAATTGCATGAAAATGTAATGACATGTCAGTTCTAGTGTAATATATTTGTCCAATGAATACCCGTTTATCATATGCATTTCCTCTTGGTTTAGTAATTTTAATGGTCAGTAGTGTACCTAACATTTATTTTTATAAACATACTTAATGATATTTCACACTACATTAGCATAATATGCTCTGTCTTAACTTATCATGTGTGTCATAATTTTATACTTCTGGTGTTGAAATACAGTTCCTTATACAGTAAATATATATGAAGACAAACAAGTGTGAATTACAAGGATATCTGTGCAATTCTAACGCCAGCACTCTTCCTGGTTAGCAAACAAAATGTTCAAATGTTTGTCAAGCTTATGGGACTTAACTAAGGGGTCATCAGTTCCTAAACTTACAAACTACTTACGAACTAGGAAGGCACAAATACCCATGCCCGAGGGGTGATTCGAACCCCCGACCGTAGTGGCCGTGCAGACCGTGACTGAAGCGCCTCAGTCCACTCGGCCACCGCGGCCGGCCCTGGTTAGCATTCGTGTTACAGTGATTAGTATCGTAGACACGACTACTCACCTGAGCGCAGCGCCGAAGATGCCAGCAACGAAGAGGCCGGGCAGTCCCGGGACGTGGCCGGCCACGCGCATCACGTAGAACGGCAGCAGCTGGTCCGGACGAGACACCTCCTGCCGACAACAACAACCCGTCGCCAGGAGTAGTTTCAACCAAATTACATGCTGGCTATCCTAAATGCAACAGCAGGAATGACCGGTTATATCGCAGCCGAATTTATTTGAGAACTAGTACTTTGTACACAAAGATCGTACGATTGAAAATTCAAGCCCATGTGAACCGACGAATTGAATGAATTCAGTGTCGTGTCTGTTGATACAGGCTTCAAGGCTCGCATTCGTTAGTACGGCGGTTCAACCATCATGGCCGCGGCGAATTAGCCTGGCGTACTGAGGCATCGCGCTGCGGTGCTCGCGGCGGTTCGCCGTCGGGTGTTCGAGTCCCCCATCAGGCATGGGTGTTTGTGTAGTCCATAGGTTACTTTACATTAGTTTAAGTAGTTTGTAAGCTACGGACTAATGACCAAGGAGTTGAGTCCGATAGTTTTACAAACCGTTTGAACCTTTCAACCATCATGGTTTAGTTTTTTCGTCATTTACCGAAATCAATCCAAGAAATTTCCTGGTTCCTTTTAAAGATTTCACTGCCCATACATGAAAAAACCTATCCAGAATATGGTCTGCCCATAATAACACTATTACGACGGGACATTAAACACTAATAATCCTTCTTTCTTGCTACACGCTTTCGCATTGAATCAAAGTAGATGTGTTGCCGCGACAGAATAGCCGTGCGCATTAAAGCGCCCAGCTGCGGTACGCGCGTCAGTTCAACCGCCGGAGGTTCCATTTCTCTCTCAGGCATGGGTTATTGTGTTGTCCTTAGTATAAGTTACTTTGAGTTAGTGTAGGTTTGTTAGCTTAGGGACTAATGACTAACGTAAGTAAGTCCCTTAAATTAACAAACATTAAACATTAACATGTAGATGTGTTTTTGGCGTGTAGCATTTCGTGCTGTTTCCACATTTTGCCAAATCTGATCTGGTGTAGCAGCAGGTGCTTTGGCCTCACTCCTGGGACAGTGGTTCCGCAATTGTCGAAGCGTTGTAACCTTTAGATGAGAGACGTGGCCATCGAGAGGCGTACGTCGTGTCACGTGATCAACGTAGTTGTGAGCTCAAACGTTTCTCCGGCCCAGCAGCCGTGCAGCATAAAACGAATAGAAGAAGATTTTTGTCTCAATAATTTCAATTATGATTGTGTTTCTTCTGTGTTTTTATACTGTTATTAAAGAAAATAGCCCATGGAAATTCAGCAGTTAATACTCTTACGACTAAAGTGTTATGTCTGTACTTGGTACAATAAAACAAGAACAAAACATCAACCAAAACTATTTGCGATTTCATAAAAGAGAGCTGTTTAGCAGGAGAGACCGAAAGTTTAAATGCATTAATACTACATACAACCTCTGACAATAAAGTTCCTTGAATAATTAACGTATATAATCTATCAACTACAGTTACCTCACTGCCCTTCGAAATCGTCACCCCCCATCATCATCCTACGCTGAGCTCTGCCATTCATGTCCAGGAAACTTTGCACGAATTCTTCATTTGGGATGGTGTTGAAAAGCCTTTTCACGCTTCATTAAATGTCAAGAATATCGCCAAATCTATTGCTTTTCAAAGAGAGTTTGAGTCCAGGGAATAGGAAGAAGCCTGCAGGATTGAGATCCGTCAGATTTGGTGGATGTTCAAGTTGTATCATCCCCTTTCTTTTCAGGAAGTTTTCGACCATGCTGGCTGTGTGAGGGTGATCGTTGTCGTGCAGCTTGAAAATCACCTGACTCGCCGGATCCCTCGAATCAAAGGAAAGAGATTTGAAGATATTCCTGGCATCCAGTGAAATGTGACGAGGCATTTTAACACCATCCCAAATGAAGACTTCGTGCAAAGTTTCCAGGACATGCATCGTACAGCTCAACGGTGCATAGTTGCGGGAGGTGACTATTTCGAAGAACAGTTAGATAACTGTAATTATTCATAGTTCATCTACGTTAATGTTGCAGGACAATTCAACGAACCTTATTGTCAGAGGTTGTATTTCGAATACAGACGTCAAATTCCACTATACTGCTAAGATGTGTGTTTTGTTGTAGTACTAGTGATCAGCAAGATCACTGTTAATACGCTAATACTAAACTACCGCTTAGAAATTTTAGGAAAGCCCCATGTCTGCAGAACTGGACATCCCAAGAGAGTTCAGCACACGTGGTGAGCCGTACTCACGAGGGTCTCCCTTACTACATTTACATATACATAGATACTCTGCAAATCACATTCAAGTGCCTGGCAGAGAGTTCATTAACCACTTTCATAACTTTTCTCTACCGTTCCATTCTCTAATAGCGCGCGGGAAGGAAGAACACCTAAATCGTTCCGTTTTCGATCTGATTTCTCTTATTTTATTGAGATTGTCATGTCTCCCTAAGTAGGTGGGTGCTAGCAAAATATTTTCACATTCAGAAGTAAAAATCGGTGATTGAAACTTCGCAAACAGATCCCGCCGCAATGAATAACGTCTTTCTTTTAATGATTTCCACCCCAATTCGTGCAACATTTCCGTGACGCTTTCCCCCCCGTAACGTGATAAAACAAAACGATCTGCCCTTCTCTGAGCCTTCTCAATGTCTTCCGTCAGTCCCATCTGGTGAGGGTCCCACAAGGGGCAACAGTACTCCAGGAGAGGACGCACAAGTGTGATGTAGCCAGCCTCTTTGGTGGAGCTGGTGCATCTTCGAAGCGTTCTGCCGATGAAACGTAACCTTTGGTTCGCCTTCCCAACAATATTTCCTATGTGTTCTCTCCAGTCCAAGTTGTTCGTAATTGTAACTCCTAGGTATTTGGTAGAATTTACGACCTTAAGGTTTGACTGATTTATTGCGTAATTGAAGTTCAGCGGATTTCTTTTGGTGGTCATGTGTATTACTTCACACTTTTCTTTATTTAGTGTCAATTGCCAATTTTCGCACCAAGTAGAAATTTTGTCTAAATCGCTTTGCAGTTGCTTTTGATCCTCTGTTGACGTCAGTAACCGAAAAACAACGGCATCATCCGCGAACAGTCTAAGGGAGATATTCAGATTTTCTCCGAAATAGTTTATAAGCACAAGGAAGAGGACCTATAACTCTTCCCGGGGAAACGCCAGATATCACTTCTGTTTTACTCGATAACTTACTGTCAATTACTGCGAACTGTGTCATTTCTGATAGGAAATCGTGAATCCAATCGCACAATTAGGGAGGTATTCCATAAGCACGCAATTTTATTGGAAGCCGCTTGTGAGGTAGTGTCAAAGCCTTTCGGAAATCCAGAAATATGGAACCGATTTTAGATCTCTTGTCGATGGAATTTATCACTTCATGTGAATAAAGGACAAGCTGTGTTTCGCAAGAGCGATACTTTCTGTATCCATGTTGACTATTGGTTAATAGTTCGTTCTCTTCGACGTGGTTCATAATGTTCGTAGAAAGTTTATGTTACAAAATCCTACTGCAAATCGACGTCAATGAGATGGGCCTGTAATTTTGGGGATCACTCCTATTGCCTTTCTTGAATACTGGAGTGACTTGGGTAACTTTCCAGTCTTAGTGTACGGATCTTTCGCTGAGTGAGCGTTTGTATATGGTAGCTAAATATGAAGCTATTGCATCGGCATATTCTGAGAGGTATCTAGTTGGAATACGGTCTGGCCCGGAAGATTTGTTTTTGTATAGTGACTTAAGTTGTTTTAGCACTCCAGGAACATCTACTTCTAACTTTCGCATGCTGGCAGCTGCTCTTGGTTTGAATACTGTCATGCTCACTTCGTCTTCTTTGGTGAACGAATTTCTGAAAGCTGTGTTTAGCAATTCTGCTTTAGCAGTACTGTCATCGTTAGTATTACCATTACTAGTTGACGTCGGAGAAGGAACGAGAGAACAAGGAGACCCAGGCAGTTATCCAACCCAATGGGTGACGAAGAGAACACAGCGTGACACTTGTGCGCATTATTACGGTATGGCCGACAATTCTCGATTCTGCCCTCAGCAACTGATTGGAGCCTGGAGATACGGTGCAGAGCGCCTGTTCAACTGTACTGCTTCTGCGCCTCGGGTTGACCAATCTCCTCCATCCACTTCATGACATCTCCCCTCCACTCCTAAAGTATGCATTGCCGGAACACGAACCAGCTGTAATTACATCTCTGAAGTGTTGCAACCTGTTTCCCTTTCTTAGATTTGGAGTTAGCTCTCGGCCACAGTGAAACAAACAGAAAAAAGCGTGACCATTAGCGACACGCAAAGTTCAAATTTATTTCTCACAGCTGTGTCGTGCTCCCTGTTCTCTCGCTATCTAAATCTTACGGTCAGTGATTGCGAATGACTAGCCCGAGACACCTCTGCTTCACAATATCAACTTCGGCGTTATGTGCAAACAGTATGGACTGCTATACCCGAAGAACACTTGCAGAGATTCTTAGATTCGATTATGACGCTTGTACCAGCGATTATACCCAGCAACACGTACTACTGACGTCATCATATTTCTCCCTTCAGTCATTCAGTCATGTGATCTTTGTAAAACGTATTATTTCCTAAATAATTTTGGCAGTGATATCTCTAATTCTTCTTGGTGTTGCATTTTCAAGCGTTATCAGTGTAAATGCAGTTATTACATACAGCTGATTGTTGTTGTTTTTACACATAAAGTGAATCAACTGCAGACCCTTTTTCACTAAGAGAAAGTTTTATCACTCTTACACTCATCAGTGAAATAATTTCAGAAAAGTCAGGGTACCATCTTCCATCGCAGCAATGAAGGAATAGCATGTGATAAGTTTCTGTGCCCTGTTATTGATTTTCTAATGGTAAACTGCGTTGCGGAAACCGAAAGCTCACAGGAACGAATACCGACAACGCCAACGGAAACTACCTGTTTTTGCTTTACTTCGGCGCTGTTGATGTTTTTACTTCACTTCTCAAAATTGTGAATAGTTTCCATGTGCGAAGATTCGTCCGGATTGCGCTTATACTGCAGGTCCCCTTTCCCTAGTTCGAAAACTACGCTATTTCAGGAACAGTCGTCAAAGTCACATCCCATTGAGCCACACCGACTAATACATATGAAGACCTCGGGGGTAAATAATTATGACCCTCAATGTATTTGGTGCTAACAATCATATCCGACAGAATGTTTAATTTTCTTCAAGTAGTAATGTTTGTATAGCTTATGGGACATAACTACGTGGTCATCAGTCCCTAAACTTACAAACTACTTATGAAATGGCTAATACTAAGGACGGCACAAATATCCATGCCCGAGGGGGGGGGGGGATTCGAATCCCCGACCGTAGTGGCCGTGCAGACCGTGACTGGAGCGCCTCAGTCCCCTCGGCCACCGCGGCCGGCCTTCAAGTAGTACATGAAGCTGCAGACAGAGGGCAAATATAAATATTAAAACAAATTTTGAAACATGTAATAGAAACTATTTTTGAAACATACAAATCATCATATCTCAGCACTTCATAAACGATGGTTTTTATTACTTTCCCCCGAGGTCTTCATAACTTTTGCAGTTGGGATTCATGTCCAAGGTTTAAATTTTCTATGCTTTATCTCGCCAAGGACTACCTCGTAATATGTGGATAATATATATAAGTTTTTGTAACTTATTAATGTGCTGATCAAATAATAATAAACTTCATCATAATTCAAACAATAAAGGAGTCAAAAAGCTGGAATTACGAATCAGTAGCAATTTTTGTTTATTTTTATGTTAGTAAAATTGAATGTAGCAAATTGTGAATTTGTGTAAAGAATGCAGTTCCTATTGGACAGGATTTTTTTCTGATGTATTATCCTTTTGGATATCATCAGATCATGTAAAAGAGATAGGATTAAACATCATCAGTCAAAATTCAAATGTTTGTAAATCTAGTGGGCAACTTCTGTGGTTATCAGTTCCTGGACTTACAAACTACTCAAACTAATTAAACTAACCTAAGGTCAACCACGCACACCCATGTCCGAGAGAGGACTCGAACTTCCGACGGCGAGTAACCGCACGCTCCGCTGCAAGGCGCCTTAGAACAATAGCCCACTCCACAGCGGCATTATCAGTCAGACCTGTCGCGTATTAGAATGTGTAATTATTAAAATAATATCACACTTTAATACAGGGCAGCTTTGACTGATGATTGTGCATCAAATCTCTTTTATATTATTTGACGATGCCCCAACACGACGAAACGCATCACAAATAATAAAAGGCATTTTTGCAACCTTGACTTCATTCTTTCAACAAGAATAATTCAACAATCACCCGATACAGGTGCCTAGTGCTCGAATGCTTGATGAAACATCCAAATGAAATAAGGGAAGAACGAAACATAGTAATCTGAGTCAGAAAACAACACATGTAGACCAGCATCCACGAAAATTTCCACGGAAGATGCCTTTAAAATCAAAACAAAATATCTCCATATTAATATCGATCAAGATGGCTGCATCTATGCTGTTCCAAACTAGTAAATGGTTAATTAATAGAGAAATAGGTGAATAGTGAATACAGACTCATTGCAGTGTTGGGAAGTTTCTATTACAGCGTTGACGTTTTCTGTTTGTTGGTCGATCATCCTGCATCTGTGTGCGCAATGTATAATAGGCTCAGTATCAATGCATTTGATTGTGATATCGTCGTGATCGACAAGCAGGAATCCCTGACGGCCTACAATTCTGGTGTTTCTCTTTCCACTTGCTTCAATCCTGAAAGCCCTACACCGCCAGAGAAAAGTCCATGGGGTAGGGTAGATAGGAATCGCTCATTTATCCTCCAATCGTAACAGACAAACGTACCACAGTGCACGGCATATCATTTTCGGTATCATCGGTAGACCATCCCGACAAATACCGACGCCATTCAAATGACTTTTCTCCTTATTCACTAATGAAATCACCGACGTACAAATGTACCCCAAGTATGCGAGGACGCCGTCAAAAAACAGTCAAAGAATAAGAGTATGTAAAGCTGCTGGTTGCTGGGTTTAATGAGCAGCAATACGCGTTGGTACATGCTGCCGGCAGGGTGTGACGCTTGCATGTAATACCTCCATCCATTTTACACCGTACAGGCGAACAGGTAGTGTACATGATAGCGTGTGGTAGATGCTCACAATGGATAAGCCGGGGGCACTAATGCAGTACCCATTGTTGCTTGCCAGCTAACGGTGCGAGAACGTACTTCCCAACGGTGTGCGTGCTTTTGTTACCCTGTAACACCTCACGAAGGAACTTTAACTCCAACATAAAAGTGCTGCCAACATTTCAGAAATGTTCCACACACACACACACACACACACACACACACACACACAATTGTAGGTAACCACACGCCACGTCAAATTGCAGTCCTACTGAGGCTACCTGATGGACATCCGTATCTTACGCCGTATCCAATTTAGCCGTTTGCGGAAAATATATTTCATTGCAAAGTGTTTATAACCCAATTTTCAGATCCTACAACACTCGAAGATGGAATAAACACAGAAATGTAAGCATAAGGCTTTGTCGAGACCGGCGAAGATGATGGTTTCTTGATGCGTCTGAGAGACAATCATGCTAAATCTAAACTATATGCCTTACGGTAGTGTGAGTAGCATCTATTCATATCCCCCTTCCCGTCACCGGAAACGTGAAACGGTGATATATTTTTGCAACTGCATTAAGTGATACCGTATATTAAGATATTGGGTGTAAAGTGTGCTACACACAGCGTAAGTAGTTACAAAGACGGCAGATACCAAAGTTTGACCTCATGACAGTGAAAATACATTAAGCGATAAACTATGGTGTGGGGTGTCGGCGTGAAAAAAATTCCATAAAGGCTTGTAATTATGTGTGAAGTTTATTTGAACCTCGTCATGTGCTATCATTTTCAAGTAAGACATGAGCGAAATTGGTACTAGGGGAGACCGGGGCACGTTTTCCACCATTTTTATTTTTGTACTTCTTATTTTTATCGATTTTGCGGTAAACAGCGCATCATTATATTTCCTACACCTTTACAGTCTTGTACAGATGTTTTTGAAAATAGTAAATATCATTCTTGGTAGCAAATGGTTTTGTCTGACCATGTTGCGTTGGAAAATTTGCCCCGTATGCGGGGAAAGTTTTCCAGCTTACTTAAAATGTACAGAGGCAAATATTCCAATTATACTTTCAATGTTAAAACAGAGGTAATTATCTTGATTTCACTGAATACGTATTTTTATCATGAATTTACAATACATTACAAAAGAAGATAATAAAAATAGCCACATTAAATAAAAACAAATGCTTTTTAATGGTTTTACAAAATATGTAAATATTTTACAAATACAGACATTTTTAACAATACCTATACCGACTGTCTGAATCACAACGTAAGTAAACAAAAAATGGAACATTCCTTTCGTACAGTCTCCATGCGCCCATTTCGTGCACTGTACCCACTTTTCATTTGCTATAGACTTGGCGTAAGACTCAAAGCAATAAGGAATAGGTGCCCCATATGCACTCGGAAAATGTGCCCCGTCGCCATATTCGGAACTGTAACATTACGTCCATGAGTAACAGTGTAAGCTATTTACAAAACAAATGCACAGTTACGTGAAGAAAGAAACCCACTTTTAGTGTGTGCAATGTCAAAATAATAAGTTTAACGCTAGAATGTTTATTTTAAGTTTCAATAAAAAACTCGCATTTGCAAAAATGACGAAAACAGTCCTGCCGACGTTGTGACTGGTGGTACAACACAGAAACTTTCGTAAATGAAGCGCGCGTTGTTGCTACTTCCTACAGTATCGCCGGTGGTAACATCTAGCGGTTTGTTTAGAAAATAAATGGATTTGGAAAACTTGCCCCTATGGAAAATGTGCCCCGGTCTCCCTATATTTGAGCGCCATCAGCTTCGAATGAAATACATAGTTTCTGACTGTATTATTTTCCTTTTCGTGTTAAACTTCGGAGTATTTTAGTTCATAATTAGTAGATTATCACCAATTTTTAAATTGAAATATTTGTTGCCTCTACAAACCGCCATATAGTCAGCCGCAAAAATGACACAGGACAGTGGTAAATATAAAACATATTTTTAAATACACTAACATGAACTTCACAGGACAAGTACCTCACACCCGGCCACCAATACAAGGAACTATGACTGTCTATAACAACGATGGCTCCGTGCAGCATTCATTAAAATAATTCAAATACCGCAATTTTTTTTCTTCACGTTCGTCATTTCGGGAGGGGGGGGGGCTGGTGCCCTGGGCCCTCCCTCCCGCCCCTCCCCCCAATTATACACGCAACTGTTTCAGGACATGGAAAATATGAGTTTTTACGTATCCCATTCCATAAAGAGTATAAATGTTTAGCTTCGGAAGTTTTGGTACCGAAAGGAACAGAAAACTATTGTTATTATGCATAAGTAAATAAAAGAAAATGCTCATGTGTTTAAAACTTCCAAAGCTGTGATGAACGTAGTCAACAATTGAGTAAATTAATTAAGAGACAATGTGAAATAATGAAAAGCACTTACATGTGTTGTGACCGGATCACAGTCGTGATAGGTGGCGTATAGCAGAAACCCAGAGAAGACGCTGATGACGTTCATGAGGATAATGCCGAAAGTGAAGCCTGCCAGAGTCCTGTGGAAGTAAACAGTTGTCAGTAAATAATTACTTTAGACAGCCACAGGCTACTGGCAGATCTACATTTTCTAGTGTTTACTGCATACATACCCATCGGCTGATAACTACGGCGTATAGTAGGAATATTTTAGATATACTTTTGTACACTACTGGCTATCAAAATTGCTACACCACGAAGATGACGTGCTACAGATGCGAAATTTAACCGACAGGAAGAAGATGCTGTGGTTTTCAAATGATTAGCGTATCATTCACACAATGTTGACGCCGGTGACGACACCTACAACGTGCTGACTATAAGAAAGTTTCCAACCGATTTCTCATACACAAATGGCAGTTGACCGGCGTTGCCTGGTGAAACGTAGTTGTGATGCCTCGTGTAAGGAGGAGAATGCGTACCATCACGTTCAGACTTTCATAAAGGTTGGATTGTAGCATATCGCGATTTTCGTTTATTGTATCGTGACATTGCTTCTCGCGTTGGTCGCGATCCAATGACTGTTAGCAGAACATGGAATCGGTGGGTTCAGGGGGGCAATATGAAACGCCGTGCTGGGTCCCAACGTCCTCGTATCACTGGCAGTCGAGATGACAGCATCTTATCCGCATGGCTGTAACGATTCGTGCAGCCACGTCCCGAACCCTGAGTCAACAGTTCAAATGTTCAAATGTTTGTAGAACTTATGGGACTTAACTACGGGGTCATCAGTCCCTAAACGTACAAACTACTTATGCACTAGCTAACACTAAGAACGGCACAAATATCCATGCCCGAGGGGGGATTCGAACCCCCGACTGTAGTGGCCGTGCAGACCGTGATTGGCGCGCAGCAGTCCCCTCGGCCACCGCGAGCGGCCCTGTGTCAACAGGCAAGACAACAACCATCTGCGCGAACAGTTCAACGACTTTTGCAGCAGCATCGACTATTAGCTCGGAGACCATGGCTGTGGTTACCCTTGACGCTTCATCACAGATAGGAGAGCCTGCAATTGTGTACGCAATGACGAACGTGGGTGCACGAATGGCAAACGTCATTTTCTCTTGTGAATCCAGGTTGTGTGTATGGCATCATGATAGGCACATCCGTATTTGGCGACATCGCGGTGAATGCACATTGGAAGCGTGTATTCGTCATCGCCATACTGGCGTATCACCCAGCATGATAGTATGGGTGCCACTAGTTACACGTCTCTGTCACCTCTTCTTGGCATCGACGGCACTTTAAACGGTGTCCGTTATATTTCAGATGTGTTACGGCTCGTGGCTCTCCCTTTCATTCGATTCCTGCGAAACCCTACATTTCAGCAGGATAATACACGCAAGTTTCTGGATACGGAAACGTTCGCCTGCTGCCCTGTCCAGCACATTCTCCAGATCTCTCACCAACTGAAAACGTCTGGCCAATGGTTCAGAGCAACTGGCTCGTCACAATACGCCAGTCAGTACTCTTGATGGACTGTGGTATCGTGTTGAAGCTGCATGGACATCTGTACCTGTACATGCCATCCAAGATCTGTTTGACCCAATACTCAGGCGTATCAAGGCCGTTATTACGGACAGAGGTGGTTGTTCTGGGTACTGATTTCACTCAAAAATGTTCAAATGTTTGTATAGCTTACGGGATGTAAGTACGGGGTCATCAGTCCCCAAACGTACAAACTACTTATGCACTAGCTAACACTAAGGACGGCACAAATATCCATGCCCGAGGGGGGATTCGAACCTCTGACCGTAGTGGCCGTGTAGACCGTGACTGGAGCGCCTGAGTCCCCTCAGCCACCGCGGCCGGCGATTTCACTCAAATTGCCGGAAAATGTAACCTCATATCAGTTATAATATAATGCATATGTCCAATGAATACCCGTTTATCATCTAAATTTCTTCTTGGTGTTACAATTTTAATGGCCAGTAGTGTATATATGGCATGCAATAAATGCTATCAATATAACTGGTTTGTTATTCGTTTTCGTAATCGGAACTAAACTATTTCTGACTGCTGGCAACATTGCGCCTTCGATAGGTTAAGAACAGCAAGGAAATAAGTAGGGGCCAGAGGGATCAACCTAAATTTATGTTTTACATACTGACAAACAGTAATAACTTTTGGCTTTAACAGATGAAGTAACCAAGTGGTACCGAATCTGTGGAAATGAATATGTTGACGGAGAGTTCGATGCTCCGAAGTCGTACGACTTGTCTGGTGTAAACATTCTTGAAGTTTTCCATTCATTGTCCGAGACAACACAGCTTGGTTCTTCTCATAAAAAAAAAAAAAAAAAAAAAAAAAAAAATGTTTGTAAATCTATCGGACCAAACTGCGTGGTCATCAGTCCGTAGCTTACGAACTACTTAAACCTAGGTAAACTAACCTACGAACAAGCACACACACCCATGCCCCAGGGAGGACTCGAACCTCCACGGCGAGCAACCGCGAGCTCCGCAGGTTCTTCTCATCCCTGCTGACTTCCCAATTACCCTTATCTTTCTTAAGGGTTGGTCCGACTGCATCTCTCCACCATTTAAATTGTTGGCTGCATGTAGAACAACTACCACACCTCCCGTTCAAATAGTAACTAATCTCAACAACCGTTCCACCAAAATGTTCCGCACTGTCTTTCTAATTAATAATATCGAGTGGCCCAGTGCATTGAGGCGCTATGCTACGATGCGCGAGGCCGTTCTCCGTCGGGGGGTTCGAATCCCTCCCCCCGTCGGGCATGGATGTTTGTGCTGTCTTTAGTATAAGGTAGTTAATAATTAGCTTGTATGTTTAGGGTCTGATGACACGTAGTTAAAGTCCCTTAAACTAGACTAACATTTGAACATTTGATTCAGAAATTACCGGAAATTTTTATTTATTTTTATCCGATCTTACTTTAGTGCAGTAATGTGCTCAGACCTGCAGTTTCACCAATTTGTGCTGTATATTTAGATCAATATTGTACACCAGTAGGTATCTTCCTTCACACCTGTTCCTACACTGTATTACACCACTTATTAGGAGACAAAGTTCGTAAGTTATTTCACCCAATTTTCAGATATCTTACTTTAGGCTAAAATCGTAATCCTGTTGTGGTGGTGACCCTGCGTCTTACCAATACCACCTAGATACAAGGGCTCACAACAGTCGTGTTACGTCACTGCACCAGGATATGTCCTAGCGGCCAGCCACTCAGCTGGTGGATGCAGCCTGGTCGGTATGACGTTACACGGGCTGTTGTGAGGCCTTGTATCTAGGTGGTGTTGGTCTTACGCGCCACTTCCGGGATTTATGAAGGATTGAAATTGCCCAGTGGATTAACAGCTAACTGCCTGAGTGCTGATCAGTCGGGATGTGGTTTTTAGGCCGCTTTCCACACACAACAAAGTGGACATGTTCTTTCACAGTTTACAAACATTTTAAAATCGTTCGCACGCCATACGAAACATATGGGTTGCTCGCAACGACCGGAGTAGGGGTGGGTAAGTAAAAGAATGGCGGCATCCTGCTTCATAGCAAACGCAGAACTGTTCAAAATAACGGAGAATTTCGCTGATAGTTACTATCAGAGACTTAACTGGCAATAGTTTCTATAAGTGAGTTTTGCAAGAGCAGATGTGGGAAGCTTTTACACACAGTGCGGTGAGAGAATCTGTGAGACCTACCCGCGAGATTTTTCTGTTGTATTCCTGTGCGTCAAAGAAGACGTGATATCTTATTGTTGATGGGGTACTTCGTCTCAAAGAGAAAACGAAAAGAACACGTCCATGTTGGATACGTGACTTCATTAAATGATTTTGGAACATGAAAAAATCTCATTATATAGTTTTCTGTGGAAGATCCAAAATAATATCGAAATTTTGTGAGGTTGACAGCAATGAAAATGGAATAGCGTAAATATTCTTATAAATGGATCCAAAAGTGCCAAGGGAGACATTGTTATGTGTAGATATTGTTCATTACACACTACTTGCGACACCGATATTTCTAGCATTATGTACAGCTAATACTTCTAATTTTTTTTTAAAGTAAGAAGAAATTTTGAAACCAATGTGAAGTATGAAAGTATGTGCAGTATTTGTCGAGGCCTTATATGTTGAAGATGGAATGTAGGACTGTAATGAATGATTGCAACGTTCGACACGGCGTGAAAACCCTCCTTCTGACAGCAGCATATATACAAATATAATTAAACAAAAAACAAGAATAAATATACAAATATCAGTGAAAGATTGTACAAAAGCTCATTTTCGGTACATGTGAGTGATCAATGATGTATTATGACAGAGCACGTGGAATTACGAGATGTGTCATTTGAAACAAGCTTTTGGCTACACATCAATGTCCAGATCTTGAATCCACTTCATTGCCTAAGGTGTGGCTTCTATAAAGTCCTCAGCAGAGCCACTATATCTTCTTTTTGGACACACTCTTATGTTGTGGTCCAGCGTCTGCTCAGCTGCTCCTCAATCACAACTTTGGCTGTCCGTGAATCCCCACTTATAAAGCTTGGCTTACATCTGATATGGTCACTTCTGATGCGATTGAGCTTAGTTCAGTCTTTTCTTGCGAAGTTGAACCGTTTTAGTTCTTTTGAGGGATCACTTGTGAGGTGATGATTACAGACTGAATTCTCCCATTCCTTTTTCCAGTTCTCTTTTAGGTTGAAGGTGACCTCTCATCTTATATAACTGTTATTCCATATCGGCTTTCGTGATTTCAAACGGTAATTTGGCAAATTTTTTATTACATCCATCATTGGTAAACATTTTCCTTCTTTATATTTACTATTTTTTTCCATTCTTTAAAAGATGCTTTTTGTCTTCTTAATTTTAGTGGAGCTATATTAGTGATGACGGAGAGCCACGGTGTTGGAGTAGACTTTAATGTGCCGGTGATTATCCGTATGGTTTCGTCTATCTTGTTGGTGTGGTGGCTTCACTCCCAGACCGGAGCACAGCATTCGGCAGTGGTGTAGACTATCGATGTTGCTGCTGTTCGCAGTGTGGATGCATATGCACCCCAAGAACTTCCCACCAGTTTTCTAATATTATTTCGTGTTTTTAGTTTCTGTCCAAAATTTTTAAGGTGTTCTTTATAGGTGAAGGATCTATCAAGTGTAACACCCAGATACTTAGGATGAAAGTTGTGTTTCACTCTCTGTTGGTTAAATAGCACAGAGAATTGTTGATTGGCTATATTATTGTTGAGGTGAAAAGCGCAAACTTCAGCCTTAGCCGGATTTGGGCACAAACGCCACCTTCTGTAGTATTTGCTAAGGATTTGAAGATCATCCGTTAGAGTCTTTTCAACTTTTTCGAGAGATTTGCTTTGCACTGCTATGGCCACATCATCCGCATATCCGAAATTTTGGCTTACTGTGTAAGGTATAGAGGGTGAATAGTAATGGTGCCAGTACTGAGCCTTGAGGTAATCCACTCTTGATCTTAAGGGATTTACTTATTTCAATTCCACTTGTTACTTCAAAACAGCGATTTGAAAGCATATTTTTAAGGAGTGTCGTGAGTCGAAGGCATGGGATCACTTTATTGAGTTTCAGTATGAGTCCATCCAGGAAGATGGAACACAGACAGCAACCCTGACTTGTGTATCGTTAGCAAAGACACTAATAGTACCACTCTACCACACCCCCTCCCGTGATGCCGACATACAAGCTGCTGGCGTCGAATTCCACTCAGTAGACTGCCTGGTTCAACGTCTGAACCGAGCGGTTGTATCAATATCACCACATGGGTAGTGTCTCGTAAACTCCCACCCTCACTTCAGGAGAGTATATCCTAATCCAGCACTCTGACACAAAGTACAGTGAAAAAATCATTCTGTTTTCCGCTTTCCTTTCCAGTCAAACCTTATTAAAAATTCTTGCCCATTCGTGAACGTGGAGGGCCTCGATGATATTGACTACGGAGATGGTTTCCTGTAGGAGGGACTCACTTGCGGCAGGCAGCCAGGTCGGGCAGCGACATGAACTTCTGCACCATGCCCTGGTGGACGGCGCAGCCCCCGACGATGGACGCCGTCGCGCCGAACACCACCGCCCAGAAGGAGCTGCGCACGAACGGGTCGGGGGTCATCCTGCGAGCACAAGGGGGAAGAAGGCATGTAGCTTCTACACAGATCCAAGGGAAAGCGGAATACGCGGAAAAATAATTTCAACTTTTAACTAGCAATTGTTTCTTGCAAAAGAGATGTCGTCATGAAGACCTCAACGAATTGTACATAAAAAAAAATCGCACTGACGTGTTTTACGGCCCACTTTACAATTTTAGTTATATAAGTTTTTGCAAACATTTTGGACCAAAATAATAATCTAAATAATAAAAAATTAATTAATAAGAGTGTCTGAAACCCTTTTAGGAAAAAAGAAATTTAGGTAGGGAGAAATCTCTTTTCATCAAGAATGGACGATAAGTGAAATTTATATTTTTAACATTTGCTTGCAATTTGAAATACAAGTCAATTTTTTCCCATATTTACATTACAATATAACAATCTTCTTTAAGGAAACGGATTTAAAAAATGAAAAGAAACTACATAGAATACAAAAAACAATGAAAAGATATTCTTCTAAGGGAACGGTCAAAGTAGAACATTGGGTAGCGAGAGCCTAAGAAGAACCAATCAAATCCGTGTCCGTAGCTAAATAGTCGTTATCAGTTTAGCAAAGGCATGCATTATGTGCAGAATGTTTGCAAAGGTAAGTCTACATCGGGTGTTAGTGGTGCGATTCGAACCACTGACCTTCGGCTCACAGTCAAACACATTACCCACTACGCTACAGCTGACACTTGAGTTCTCTTCTTTAAGGTAGTTGTTAACTGATGCTAATATGGCATTTGTAGACACTAGATTGTCATTTATCGTACCAAGAACGACGTGGTTTTGTTAATTCTTCAGTGCACCATTACTTTGAAATGACAACGTGTAATTTACAATAAGAAAATCATCAAATACGCAACGCAAGATGGCGTACGCCAGATAGTTCTGGGCGAGGAATGTCACGTGACATCTGCGAAATGCTGGTTTTCGTTAATTCAATGGAGGGTGTCAAAACTCCGTTATTTTTGCAAATAGCTCTCAAACGATATGAGATATGAAAAAAGCATAAGAGAACGAAGTTGTAGAGAATTTTCTCCTCTACAAATTAGTTTCTTCAATTTTCGTATCAGATGAACGGTTTATTTGCAATTAAATTACATTACAAAAGGTTTTTATGGTATTACTACCGTATTTTTGTCCGAAAAATTTGAAAAAGGTAGGTTCTGGTCTCTGATGGCGTACAATTATGTCTGTAAAATTTGGTGCTGATCGGTTAACCCTCCTACTACCACTGGGGTCAATATGACCCCACAAGCACATTTGAAATCTATATCTCCCTGATTTTCAATGCGATTATTTTCAAAATTTATGACTTTGTCTCTCTAACTTGCTTGTATGCAATGACATATTATTCAGTTTTACATTTACAACATATCAAAATTTATTCATGGACTATGCACTGAGTACCACTGAGGTCAGCATGACCCCAATCTAAATTTCTTTGTTTTGTTTCTTGAATGTAACGTTATAAAAACAGAACAGCGAATATTACGTTGAACAGATGTTATAGGAAACACCTGCAACAATGAAACTAACACTTCCCACTTCTTATTTATACCCACTGTTGTCGTTTCTTTCCTCAGCAGTTGTGTGTTGCCTCAGTTGTTGCTAGTATTTTGTCAGCGTATGAGAGAACTACATTATGTCTAGAAAACGTCTGAGTAGTGTTGAAATACAAGCAACTTTGAATGAAGAAGAGGAATTAGGAGATACAGCTTCTGATGACAACGAAGAGATTGATGGTGTTATTTTTGGAGGTAGTGAATCAACTGAAGATTCTGATGAAGACGTTGGAGATTTGCTGAGTACTATGCATTTCAGGGAGGAAATAGGTGACGGCAAAGCAGCGACTAGACTATAATGAAACAAAATCAGGTGTAGACACTATGAACAAGTTAGTCAGAACCTAAACCACAAAACTTATGACAAGAAGTTGGCCCATGGTGATTTTTTTTATAATATTTTGGATATTAGTGCCCTCAATGCTTTCATAATTTGGTTGGACTTAAATCCTGACTGGAATAAAGAAACCAACTACAAAAGAAGATAATTTCTTCTGGAACCGGGTACAAGTCTAGTACAGAAAGACAGAAGTCAGCGCAGCCAAGCTTCTCTGCCTCGTCCTCCTCCTCATCAAGCACAAGTGGATATGGGGGTAAAACGTGGACGGTGCTACCTGTGCGAAAGTTCAGTGGATAGAAAACATCCAGAAACGTGCAGAAGATGCTTTTCTTTTGTCTGTAAACACCATTCAGACATCCTTTGTTCTAAATGTAAAGAGATGTTTTGTTTTACATGTAACGATCTATAAGATCAAGTGTTGAGACAAGATCTGTAAGTGCTTATATATCTACTTCACCTGGTTTCAATCACTAATGTATGCTTTTGTGTTAGTTCATTAAAATAAATTAAATACTGCTAATATATCCCGTGATAATTACTTGGGGTCATATTGACCCCAACGGTACTCAGTGTAACAAAAAAATTGTGGTAGTAGGAGGGTTAAACAGGGAACTCGTTACAGACAGACGGACAGACAGACAGACATACATCCCAAAATCGCCGTTATTTTTGCAAATATCTTTGAAACGATACGAGATATGAAAAAAAAGTAGAGAATCGTCTCGTCTACAAATTCGGTTATTCAGTTTTCAGATGAATTCTTAAGCCGTTATTTTCATTAAAATTTCGAGCTGTCAAAAAAGATCGCAAAGGCCTACTTTTAGTGTTACTACCGTAACCTAAAGTGGGCCAATAAACAGTTTTTTCGACAATCATTTATTTAACACCACTCTGTATTTCAGACATTCATGCCAATCTATTCAAACGCAAAACCGTATTAGTTTTATGCAAGTATAAATTGCTAAGTGGAACTGATTAGTAACAGACATGATCCCCATTTACAACCACGGAAGACGCAGTTGTATACATCTTTACTTTGAAACATGTCTGTACAAAATCAATAATACTGTTTCGCCTGTCTTGTATCGATGTTTGTATGTATAACGTTAAATGAACTTCTTTGAGTAACTACGTCTGTGGTCTACTCTGTTTTTGTAACATCTCTGTCAAAGACTATGAACGTGAGTAGTAGGTGAACAGAAAGAGTCGTCGGTGTGTAGCTCTGGTATTGAACGGACGTGCTTTAGTTGGCTGCTGAGAGCCAGTTTTGTACGAGCTGATAGAGTAATTTTGAAATCGGATTTTCATAGACATTGTTCAGTCTTTATAAGATTTTGTATCATTCATATATGTATCAGTCTGAGAAGATTTTTGTTGTTCTCCAAACATAAGGTAATGTAATCATTATTGTTAATAATAATTGGGAAATGCCGGACGCATTCGAACAGGGGTCGGCATGCCTCCTCGTCTCGTAAAGCTGTGCGTTACACCACACGGCTAATCGAGTGCGTCCAATACTTTTCAGTGTATCCCAATGCAATTATACATACGAAACCAAATTCGTGCCTGTGAGTGTTGTTTGGAAGGACTCGTAGGTTGTCGCGGATGGGTATCGCTACGAAACAGTCATGCCAGTTCGCTACAGAGCGCGCAGTGATTTGGCCCAGGTGTATCGCTGCTCTACAGTATCGCACGCTGTGCTCACTCACACGAAGAAGGCGACCCTGCCGCCCTGGTCGGCGGCGCGCCACACCTCGGAAAAGCCACCGGCGGCGACGACGCCCAGCGCCAGCACCGCGACGAACGCCGCCAGCGTCACCGCGCTCTGCAGGAAGTCCGTCCACACCACCGCCTTCAGCCCGCCCTGCAACATAGGCATTCCTCAAAACACTACACATTTGTCACCCAGGCTGAGGCACGTACAACAAATAGGATTAAAAGAAAGGTTGTAGTAAAGGTTGTTCACCTCCAATAGGGACATCCATTAACAAAAAGCTCGGTTCTCACCCTGTACCAACCCCGGGGGCGGGAGATGAGGATCACTTTGAAATCTTACATAGAAACACTTACCTCTTATTGCAGATTTGGATTCTGTTTGAAAAAAAAAGGTAACTTTTGTGTGAAACATTCTTTTAGTCTCATGATAGATGGCAATGTAATCACCAAAAATAAATACTTCATCAAAATTGTTAAAACTCGCTAATATCTCTAATAAATACTAATCACACTAAGAAAATCAAAGGATTTTTTTATATATTGTTGTGAGACCTTCCACAATCGAATGATGCACAGACTGTGATCATGCTCTCTGTCTATGGTCAGTCTGTTCATTGTACTTTAATGATTCAGACTCTACACATCACTCACACCCATAACCTTCTTCCCATCTTCCCCTTACTCCTCCACCCACCCCCCTCACTGACCCAAATGGCACGCCCACCTTACTTACACAATCTTGTACCACAACATTTGCTCCCTCCCTGCCAACAAACCTCTCTTCATGCAAACCCTATCTCCTCACCGTGTGGACGCCTTTCTCCTCAATGAGACCTTCCTACAACCTCGGAATTCCGTCAGTACTGCTCAAATGGTCAAATGTTTGTACAGCTTATGAGACTTACGAACTAGCAAAAAAGTATTATGGACGGCACAAATATCCATGCCCGAGGGGGGATTCGAGCCTCCGACCGTAGTGGCCGTGCAGAGCGTGACTGGAGCGCCTCAGTCCCCTCGGCCACCGCGGCCGGCTCAGTACTGCTCCTAACAGTGTGAACCGCACTGATATCACCCCCCCCCCCCCCTATCACAAGGTGGAGTAGCGACTGGGCACCTTTGCAATCACCCTGTCCGGTTACAGCATCCTCGGGATAATCTAATAAAACACCTTATCCTTAGCCTATTCGTCCCCTCTCTCACTGTTACCCTGCCCACCATCTACATTGTAGCTCCTTTCCCCTCCCCTATGATTTCTTCTCCCACATCGACCTATGTGATTGCCGCCGACGGCAACTTTTCTTCCCGCCCTGTCGGTGAACTCAGGCGGTGGCGTCAGTTTCTCACCTCATTCTATGGCGACACTGCCCCCCTCCCAAAACCAACACGCCCTGAGAGCAATACCACAACCAATGTTGTCCTGGCCTCTCCTAACCTCCTGGTTCACCTGCAGGCGGAAGTCCTTGTCCTTATGGGCAGTGACCATGCCTCCGTTTCTACTCTCCATAAACCGCCACAGTGGTCCCGATCGCGCCACCCTTTCTGAGCCACTTCCCGAGATTGTACATGACTACTCCCACGACGCCTGGGACGCTTATCGTCGCTCCATCGACACCTCAGTCGCCAGCCACACCCTCCCCCTCCTGCCCTCCAAAGCCCGTTCTTGTGCTCTGTTAATCACATAGACCGTACCGATACTTCATCCAGACCCATGACCAGGACACATTCCTACGCCACCGGCAACTCCAAGGTCACATCAGAAACCCTTAAATCGTGAAATGATGCCGGGACGGCCGTCAGATATGCCCCTGTTTTAATGCAATGCTCCCGTGAACTGCTCCAAGTACTTCCAAGCCTTCCGCCATCTTACTGGCTGTTGCTCCACTCCCTCACACCCTCTCCTGCATAACGAACTTCCTTTCCCTGACAACACTAGTAAGTCCGATCACTTCGATGAATAACTCTCCGATGTATTTTAGATTTCTGATGATCCCAGATTTGATTATTCCCGCTTCCCTGATGTCCATGAACTCACCGATACTTCTGCCCCCCCTCTCGGGCCTGACTTCCAGTAACTAGACCACATCCCCCACCCCCTCAGAATTAAACACACGATTATTCACCAAACACAACACTGCTTCCAGACATGACCTTCTCAGTACAGTCAACTGCATACCTGCTACTCCCCCCCCCCCAACCCTTAGTCCTCGCCACCCTTGCTTCCTTGTATGTCACCCTTTACACCGGGTTCTTACCTGACCTGCGGAAGACAGACAGTATTCTAATGTTCCCAGTAAGCCTCCCCTCCGATACCTCGTCCCTTCATCCTACAAGCCTCACTTCAGTGTTCAGCAAGGCTCTGGAAACCATCCTTTCCCGCTGTATTCATCAATACCTCCGTCACCACCAACTCCTCCCCCTTTCCCAGCGTGACTTCTCTGTGGATGACCAACTACTTCGCCTCGCCCACCCTCCTCTTCCTGTCCCCTGCGGAGCCTGTGCAATGATTTTAACAGTGTCACTGAAATAGTGTTTTGTGCTTCTGTGTGATTTTTAAAACTTCAACAACCGCTGAACAGGCAGCACAAGTGTTGTATTGAATTTTATACAGTGTTTGTCGTCTCATCATCGTACTGTGTATTTGTGTCAACATCAATGTTTTTAGCCACCGTGACAATATTAACTTCTGAATATGTCTTTGTCTTGTTAATGTTGATTTTCACCACTCTCACCATATGTTTATTCAATTCTGTTTCATCTCCATATACCAATTCTACAATCAAAATTTCCGTGAATTTTCTCTCTTGGATGAAGAGCGCCTATCAGACCGTTGCCAGCCTGATCCACCTGGGGGCTTTGAAATATCAATAACGAAAAATAAAATACACATCTCTACGCAAATTTTGACGATGTTAACGGTTGCAGAAGAGAGTAGAGATCATTTCCGTGCCACCATCAGTCGCTGTAATCTAATAAAAATACCCACTGATGATGACACCGAAGTGCCGAAACATATTTTGGGTAAAAATAAACACAATAATTTGTATATCAGACTGAACGCATGCCCAAAATGATAAAATATTTATATTCACGTAGCGAAAATTTTGGTTTAAAAATATAATGGGTGTCCCACTTAAAATTTTCACCCAAGATATCTCTTGAACAACAACATATATTGAAATACGACTTTCAAAGGCGTTAAAGTAAATTTTTTATTATTCAAATAAGTGCTTTGAGACAGTCAAAGACGTAAAAAATATCATTTTCAACACAAATTTTTCCATATGAATACTGCATATTATTTCTTATGCAATCAATGAGCCAAAATCGGCAAAAATAATCGCGTTGATTATATGGCAATGTCTCAATTACATCTAGAGATGTTAAGAGCTAATTACACGCTAGAAATAAATATAGCGCGTAGACTTTATACAATTAATGGCAACATGGTGTTCTCGCTTGAGTCTCCTGATGTGAACTAGCTGCACACTTCATTTATTTGAAATTTCAACTTCGCTTTTCAATATCTCTGGATGTAATTGACGTATTCTGATTTAACCTGCGCCATACCTTTTGCTATTTACATCTTATTGATTGCGGAAGACGTTCATGCCTGAGAAACTCGTATTTCAGTATCTTTTGTTGATCCAGAGATATCTGGGTTTAAAAGTTTAAGTGGGATACCCTGTATAAGATGGATACCTAAGCAACATTTTCGGTGTCGCCAAGCCCTCGCCAGAAACTATACCGATGAAGTAATGTAGAAAGATTCCATACGCTATACGGCGGCTTACGAGGTGTTGCCTATTTGTCAATTTAGGGTATAAGCTGTACCGCTTTAGAAGCTTCAGCACAAATCTTTGCTACCTGTTACTGCAGCCTTTCAATCACGGTCTCCTTGATCCTTTATCAGCGTGATCATTGCATCGACTGTTCCAGTAAGCTCACTATCCGCAGCAGAAGGTTGCCCACTTTCTTCTTCTTTTACATGTTTGTGCGTTCATCACGAAATGTCCGACACCAACTTCGAACAACACTGTCAGTCATATTGCTCCAGAGCGCTTCAGTAATCTCACCATGAATTGCTGTCGGTGCTATTTGCTTTGGCCACAGAAGTCGTGTTATATTACTTGAAGTACTTCCACTTAGAGTCCTGTATTGCAACATCTTCTTGCTGATAAGAGCTCAGTTCTGTGTGGAAGTTGACGGTAACTATCTGTGAGGTAACTATCTTACACAATTAGACAAAGCATAACATAACAGTAACTTAATTTACTGTTATCTCCTAGTTGTTTTTATTGGTTTGCCTGGGAAAGGTTAAGAAAAAGGCGTATGTTCCTTACAATTATTTTTGTTCGGGATCACCGGTAGCATCATCTCTCAAACGACGTACCTTTCACCTTTCCTTCTTAACTCAGCCTGTATTTACGTCTTTTGAAATTGATTTTTTATATAACTCAGATGTGATTACTGAATACTTATTACTCAATGTTATTCAATAAGGTTAGAGAATACAGTCGACTTACCAGCATAGTGTAGAAAATGCAGACGACACAAACCAGCGGCGTGATCCAATGGACACTGATCCCAGACACTGTAAAACACGAAGATTCGGTTAATGTCGTAGTATCTGCTGAATGCATATATATATATATATATATATATATATATATATATATATATATATATATATATATATATCGTCACTCAGCCACGAAACATAAAGTATCTGCTTTAACTATAGTGTTTCACATGTTAGAATATTCACAACACAAATTACTATACTGCTGGCTAATGAAATACGTCTCACACCATACACGATTTAAGCATATGACATGTAAGTGATATATGGTGAGAGAAATCCTCGAGTTTTTTCAATGTATTTCATTCATGCTTGTATTTGCTATCGTACATGGACGCTTTATTGCGAAACGTTATAACAGCTGTGTTAATACCAACCTTGACTAAGGGCGATAGCAGGCATGTACACAAACAAAGGCATGTGAAGTACCAGGTTGAGCGTGAAGAATCCAGACGCAAATATGCGAATGATGCGGCTGAAGCGGCGCTCCAAGTACTGCAACAAGAGCACTAGTTTCCCTATTGTTCTAGCGATTTTGTTAGAAGTGACCACTGTTACTACATTTATGATGAACCATTTTTCCACGTGTTGTTTCAACTGTGTCAGGTTTCAGTTCACAAATTGATAACTTTTTTATTTTATTTCAGTGTCCATACCACTTTCCTCTAGATAAAACATATATTATAAATGTACGAAGTAGCACTATCAAATAATTGGACTGACATATTTTGTGTGGTGTGAGTAGTGGGGTCATGCAATAATAACTTTTCTTATAAAGTAGTATAAACTAGGTATAGAGCTAGTAATAGTAGATTATCTTGGTCATAGAAAGTTGGGGTTCGTTGCTCTATCCACAACGAACATGCCAAGGGTATAAAGTGCCATGAATGGCTTCGAGAAAAGTATGTGTGCTTGACTTGGCGGGGTCACAAATTATTTTCTTAGACACATATATTCTTTTCAACCTCGATTCATTCGTTTTCCTCGTCAGTTTCAATAGACCGAATTTTCAATATTTCTAGGTGGTCCTGGCCACCTCGAGCTGTCGAACCCGACCTGTACTTTTTCCTTATGTGATTATACCTTATTCTTGTGTGATTACATTTAGTTAGGTAATAGACTAGATATTCATTATCAATGTAATATTCCTTAACTTTTGTAGGCTTTACGTAAACAAAGTGTTTCTCAGAGGCTTTGATGAAACACTTTTTGACAAGTGTGAACGGAACATGGATCAACATGGTTTATGTTCAGCAATTGCAGACCATTGGAAGCTGTAACCCTTCCAACTTTTCACTCTCGAAAGTGCTATGTACAGCATAAAAGAACAATCCATCAATGCGCTGATTGCACCTATACTTTAAGGTGGAATTGGAACCACTTGTCACTTCTAACTTCTCCTGACACCGTAGAAAGATGACGGATGGGTTAAAATGAAAAGAAGAAAGATACTTATGGCACAGGGAATCGCATTTGCAATGTCTCCGTCGGGAGTTACCAATGTGTTGATCAGGCGTCAGAGCTAGCCGATTTTCGTTTAGCAAAAATGTGTTAGAAAACAAGATTGTATTTATGGATGTTTGAATTTTTTTCTTCCCCTACAGCATGAATACCAGCTAAATACGAAATTTGACGTTTCTTTGTCTACTAGAAGTTCCTTAGAATTTTGATGATCGGTAAGTGCGTTAGTAAGAGTGTGACAGAAGTAGCGATTTTAGACTACCAGTATTTCGTAAACTATAAGGTGTCGAATAGCGTAATTTGGAAACACAGCTAGATATAGTAGGTCCTCTTGATCACCGAAATGGATAGTACGGCTGAGCGCTGAGTATGACAGTTCTTTGCGTCCAACTGAACCGATGTTGCCAGGAAGTGTTTATGTAAGAATGCTTGGTGACCATCTGCAGCAGTTCATGATGTCACCAAACAACCATAAAATTATTATGGATGACAATGTGCCATGTCACCAGGCTAAGACTGTTCACGATTGTATGAAGAAGATGCTGGACTATTCCAGTGAATGATTTGGCCATCGCACGACATGAATCGTATCGAACTTTTTTTCGATTGTCAAAATCCTGCAACGTCAATACATGCAGGAACATTGAGACGTGCTGCATCTTTAGCCGTCCATGACTTACAAAGCGTTGTTCGTGCAGGCTTATTGAGTAAATGACCCATCGTATTCCAACACTTCGCCGGCTAAAATGAATCCCAATACTATATTAGGAGGCTAAGGCTTTTGTCACTTTTATATCTCAGAAGAAAATTAATTACTTCAATTTTGTGTTGCACAACGGTGTAGACATCCTGAACTTTATGACGTAAATGTTGTCAGGGTAGGGAGTCAACATACAGGTAGCAGCAGTACTGAGTGCCCGGACTATAATTCTCCCGTCTCATTGGTCTCTCACCACCCTCAGCGACTACTCGTTAGAAGGCGACACAAGTTGGGCTGTCAGCAGAGGAATCTGCAGTGCAGCGACTTCGAAGTTTCGAAATCGAAATGTATCCGTCATTTAGTGCGAAGGAAACATGTCGAAATGGTGTTGTAACATTTTGCCGCCACTTGGCTAACTGGAGAAAATTTCAGCAAGGAAAGTCGCTGAGTAAAGCTTCATTCGCACATCTTTTTCTGTTAATGGCCTCAGAGGAAATCAGTAAATTTGCTAGCTACGTGTCGAAAGAAAATACCAAAAAGCGTGTTATGTTAGCAGGGAAACGGCAGAGATGTCAATGATTTATGCCGATCAACCAAATGTTGATTGGAGATGCAATATTTTTCTTATTGAAAAGTTAGTAAATATTTTAAACCTAAAGTGAGGGAAAAACAGCGCGTATAAAGATACAAAAGTTAGTAAATATTTTAAACCTTAATTAAGGACAAAAACCACGCGTATAAAGTTACAAAAAATCGTTTGTTGTTTAGTATATATCGCTATAAATCATATTACTTTGCTTAGAAATACTTTATAGAGGTACATAGGGAAATAATTATAATAATATATAGAGGGTGATTCACAAAGATATGCAAGTATTCAAATATATTATTCTTCGAGTAAAACTAAAGAAAAGTTTCATATAAACGTAGGATCGCAAATGTTTAGTTACGGAGCTACGGCCAATAAAAGATGGCTGATATTGAGCAACCTCGCTAATATGAAGCCATCGCAAAACTGTACGAGGTTACGGTAAACGACGATTTCCATTTTTTGCTGTTATTGATTTGGCGAATCTAATGGAACACGTCCCAGACTTGTATCTGCAGTAGTTTTCCAAAAATTTGAAATATTTTTACAAGTAAATTCCAGAGACTACACAAATTTGTTGACTTTCCATTAAGAAAGTTGGAAACCGTTAGTGAGTGGTTTCAGTCGTTTCCTAACCTTGAAACGAGTTGCTTTATTGTATTTTTCAGTGAAAGAAAATAATAATAACAGTGTATTAAGTGAAACCACATAGTTTGTAGATTATTTATGAAATACGGATGCCTTTCATATTTACGACATAAATGAAACGATTTACTATTCTGTATTTTTCAGTGAAATAACGTAATAATAACAATAGTGTATTAAGTGAAACCACCCTAGTAACGTCTTTTGTAGAAGGTCTGCGACATAAGAATTGTTTCAAATTTAATAAGTGAAATTTATAGTGTTTTCAACGATGATTTCGGAGAAATAGTGAAAAAATTCCATCACGTAAGGTATTTCACAAACTGCTTGTCCAGTTTCAGCTTTTTTCAGTATTTTTATACATATTTCAGCACTCTAGTGAGTTTGAATTTTGGTTTTTAGGATCTCCTAAACTGGTATTTAGCCGTTTTTATGGTAGATATACGTCAAATAAAGAGTTTGTATCTTTTTCTCTCAAGAACGAGACCTGGTGTTCTGCAGTGATGTTCCTGGACTTAAGGCACATTTCAAAATAGAATATGCTCCTGATGAGTGGAGAGTTTTTATTGAATCTTCAAAGTAGTACTTCTACACAGTGGCAATAAGTATGCTTCCATACCAGTTGGACACTTGGTTCACATACAAGAATGTTACGGAAACCTTGAATTGGTTTTAAGCAAACTCTGCAATTCAGGCCACAAATGGACACTATGTGGTGATTTCAATACTGCTTGATTAACATAGTGGCTATACAAAGTTCCCTTGCTTTCTCTGTGAATGATAGGATAGAGACAGAAAGCAAGACTACTTGAAGAGAAGCTTGGCCCTTGAGAAAATCCTTATAGTTAGGGGTTAAAAATGTTGAGAGGAAAAGTCTCGTGGTCCCGAAAAGGTGTAACTTCCACCACTTCACATTAAGTTGAGGCTGACGAAACAATTTCTTAAGGCACTGCCAAAAGAAGGGCAGTGTTTCAAATAGCTTCCTGTTTAATCCGAGGCAAAGCTAAAGGAAGAAATCTTTGTTGGACCAGAGATTAGAAAACTAATGACAGATCCCAACTTTGTGGACAAAATGGAAACAATAGAACAGCTGCATGGACACCTTTTAAATTAGTTGTTACCGGTTTCCTATCAAACTAAAGAGATCCAAACTACAAGACAATCGTCGCAGACATGCTAGACAACTTTTATATGCGGGGCTGTAACATGAGCATTAAAGTTCATTTTCTCCAATCACGTCTTGACTACCTCCTTGCAAACCTTGGTAATATTATTGAAGAGGAGGGCGAAAGATTCCACCAAGACATCAAAGAAATGGAAACAAGGTATCAAGAAAGATGGAATTGCTGGATGATAAAAACAGATGATCCTCAACAAGTTCACAGCCGGAAAAGCAATGAAATAAGCTTGCCGGCCGCGGTGACCGAGGGGACTGAGGCGCTTCAGTCACAGTCTGCACGGCCACTACGGTCGGGGGTTCGAATCCCCCCTCGGGCATGGATATTTGTGCCGTCCTTAGTTGTAGGTAGTTCATAAGTAGTTTGTAAGTTTAGGGACTGATGACCCCGTAGTTAAGTCCCTTAAGCTTAACAAACATTTGAACATTTTGGAATAAGCTTCGACAGAAAGCGAAAGTGTTATTTTAAGGACTTATGAGCTTAAAGAGGAATGTAAGTGTAGTGTAAATGTAGTATAGAACATGATTTATCAATAAAATAAAACTTTATAAAGTTGGAGAAATGTGAAAATTGCTTACATTTTGTTATTATACCCAAAAATACTTCCTTTTTTGTGAGAAAACCTCACGTAATAGGAATAATGGATTGTATTTTAGAAATCAGCGTTGAAAATTACATAAAAGTCAGATATTAAATTTCAAACAACTTAATTTTATTTATTTATTTATTTATTTTTTTTTTTTTATTTATTTTTTTTTATTTTTTTTTTATTTTTTTTTTTTTTTGCAGACCTGTATTATTTATGAAATGCGGATGGTCTTTTATTTATGGCAAATGTGATCGTATAGTAGAGCTGCAGTTAACGAATATCGGGTACGTTTACCAACTCGGAGTATTCCGAATACACGAACTATTAGCGGAGTATTCCGCATGTTACGGGAGACAGGTTGTCCACCTAGCTTTCGTAATCAGTACGAGCGCTCGATACGCGAAGACGATGTTGCTGATGTTATGGATGCTGTTCTAGATAGCCCGAATACCAGTACACGACACATCTTTCAACGATTAGGCATTTCAGAATCTAAGGTATGTCGTACACTGAAGTATCATCTGTATCCTTACGATAAACAAAGTGTGCATCATTTACTTCCGGAGATCCTACACTTCGTTTGGAGTTTTGAAACTACTTAAATACTAATCGGCAGCTACACAAACACATTTTATTTACTGATGAGACACAGTTTACTCGAGATGGTGTAAACAATTTATATTATGAGAGCGTATGGTCTGACGGAAACCAACATACTGGATTGTAGGTTAATGTCCAGCAGCTGTTTGGAATAAACGTGTGGTGTAATATAATCAACGCACACTTTATTCTACCGTTCATTTTCCAATGACGTCTAACTGGCTACACGTATTTACAATTCCTTCAAGAAGATATGCCTTACGTTCCACTTGTTACGCGATTGTAAAATCTATTTTCAAAATGATGACGTCCACATGACAACAGTCCTGTTACTAGACATTTAAATGATCATTTCCCACAGAAATGGACTGATCGTAGTGATACGCGTCTGTGGCCAATCTGATTGCTCAATTTAACACCAATGTATTTTTGTCTACGACGATGAATGAAAGTTCCTTAGAACAAAGTCAATACACTTGAAGCATCACCTTTTTGCATTAAGAATGCAGAAGACGAAATTAAAAACAACCCTATGAAAATAAAACGAGCAGCAAAATCTGTTTAGTCATGCAGCTAAATCCTCGGCGGGGACACTTTTGAAGATACAACTTCCTTAAAACCGAGCTTTGTTCTTCCGATTTAATATGAATTCACGTTTGCTTTGGTATTAATAAAAGCAGATTATCTGACACATTCATACAGATTTAGTTAAATTTATTATCGTCGTTTTCCAAAATTTTTGCAGAAAACTTAGTTTCATTAGCTGGAATCAAAAAATGGTTCAATTAGTTAATAAATTACAATTTTTTCCAAATTATTTCTTTGCCTCTCTGGACTTTCTGGAAACCTACTGCAGATACACGTCTGGAAGATGTTTCATTATATTCAACAGAATAAGAACAACAAAATAAATAAAAATCTTGCTTCACTGTAACCTCTTACAGTTTTGTGATGGCTTCATATTAGCAAAATTACTAAATTCCAGGAAAAATCTTTTATTAGCCGTAACTCCACAACTAAATATTTGCGGACCTCTGTTTACTTGAAGTTTTTCTTTAGTTTTACTTGTGGAATAACATATTACAATATTTTCATATCTTCTTGAATAAACCGGTATAATTAGCATAACAATACAAATACAGGCACATTTGCAAACTATCATTCTACTTTCATTATGTTATTTAAAATACCTTAATGTTCTACACGTTACATGAACTAGTCTGGCGCCGTACTTGGCCTAATTCTGTGTTTTTATCATATATATTACACTGTTCACTTATGTGTATTGAAAATTGTGCTCTTAATCGTTTTGTATTTATATGTGCATTCATCTCGTTTTTCTATCATATGGTTCTGCCTTATGCCAGACTATATGCGACACTTTTAAAAGAGTAACTTCGTGTAGAAGTGTACAATAAGAATGCGTGCTGCATAAGTACGTTATTAAAAACAAAACCTTTACCATTATTTACATAAGCGCAACAGATATATAACTGGGTTATTATTTTTATCCTGTCATGATATAGTTATTAAGTTTATTTCAAAGCTTAAACAAGTAATTCACCTCATAAGTTGATGTAAGTTGCAAATCGAAGAAAACAGGAAGAAACACGTAGTTCATGATGAATGCGAATATGATGACTGATAAGCAAATCCATCCGTAGACGCTGCCGTATAGGTACACTTCTGCCGGTACTCCCATTAACGTGATTCCAGAGATGTGACTGTAAAGCGCAGGTTTCCATGTAAAAAAAGGAAAAGAGTATTTACACGAATAAGCTCTTAACGTATCGATAAATGAAATATAAAAATAAGAATAGAAGTTTGTTATATGTTAAAATATTAACGTGGTCACACTTTTCGGTCAAGAAATGTGAAATGAAAAGCACAGATTGCACCGCATATATGAGTCAAATACAACAATAAGGAAAGTACTTACGGAACCGCTAATAATACCAGTAAAGAATTTTATTTACTAGGTTTCATACTATATTGGTCCATAACTTTTCTATATTTTTAATTTTTCTTTAATTTTATATATTTGTTTATTTTTGTAAAATGTAAGCTTCCGATCCGATATTTTTTTTCTACTAAACTTTACAGGAAGTAATGCAGAATTACTAAAACACTCCGGCCTATTGTGCTGTGGCCTGACCTCAAAGTTTCGTCCTCATCTGTGTAGAATATTTTCAAACGGGAACGTGGGTTCTTTGAACGTCGGGATCAAACTCCGGCACCTACGTTTGTGTCCAAGAAAGAGGATGGTAGTTTGGGCCACAGGTTTTACCACAAACTCACAGATACACAATTTTGAAAATTAAGATGCGAGGTACTGGCACAAGTAAAGTTGTGAGAACGGACCGTGAAGCGTGTCGGGATAGCTCAGACGGTAGAGCGCTTGCCCTCAAAAGGAAAAGGTCCCAGGTTCGAATCCCGGTTCTAGCACAAAATTTTAATCTGCCAGGAAGTTTCAACCTGTAAATAAATTACAAATTGCGATCTTGACTGTTATTTAATTGAATCTAATCATTTCGTTCGCTGAGTCTCCAAGATTTTCTTTTTCCAGTGGAAATACTACAAGTTATCACACACACACACACACACACACACACACACACACACACAGTACCTTGCTCATCACCTCTGCCCATTACATCATATTGTTCTCCGATGTCTTGATACACAGGAAATAAAAGCAGGTCGTAATACCATAAAGTTGGTACATACGTTTCATTAGGACACCTATCACGCTTATTGTCACAAACGTTCTTCATATTCTTTCTAAATGAGCCCAGTAAAAATTTTACTTCAGCGACAAATTAGAGATTCGCTTCGTGGGATATTGGTGGAGAGCTTCCGTCTTTAAAATATTATTTGTGAAGTCTCTGGATATAACTTCCATAAGCATCGTTGTTGTTCGTAGATATTTATAAATTCTGTCGAAAGTTTGTTCGTCCTATAATTGGAATCCGCCATGATCACCATGGGCCTTAGCAGCTGGCTTTAATCTGTTTCATGACCTACTTAACTACGTCACGCCGTGGCGGAGTGGCCGAACGCATTGGGCGCTCTGATACGATGCGCGAAGCCGTTCCCTGTCAGAGTTTCGAATCCTCCATCGGGAGTATGTGTGTCTTTAGTATACGTTAGTTAATAAGTACACTCCTGACCATTGAAATTGCTACACTTCGAAGATGACGTGCTACAGACGCGAAATTTAACCGACAGGAAGAAGATGCTGTGATATCCAAATGATTAGCTTTTCAGAGCATTGACACTAGGCTACCGCCGGTGGCAACACCTGCAACGTGCCGACATGAGGAAAGTTTCCAACCGATTTCTCATACACAAAAAGCAGTTGCCCGGCGTTGCCTGGTGAAATGTTGTGATGCCTCGTGAAAGGAGGAGAAACGCGTACCATCACGTTTCCGACTTTGATAAAGTTCAGATTGTAGCCTATTACGATTATGGTTTATCGTATCGCGACATTAGTGCTCGCGTCGATCACTATCCAATGACTCTTAGCAGAATATGGAATCGGTGGGTTCAGGAATGTCGGAATGTCGTGCTGGATCCCAACGGCCTCGTATCACTAGCAGTGGAGATGACAGGCATGGTTGTAACGGATCGTGCAGCCACGTCTCGCTCCCTGAGTTAACAGATGGGGACTTTTGTAAGACAACAACCATCAGCACGAACAGTTAGACGACATTTGCAGCAGCATGGATTATCAGCTCGAGAACCACGGCGGCGGTTACCCTTGACGATGCATCACAGATGCAGCCTGCGATGGTGTACGCAACGACGAACCTGGGTGCACAAATGACAAAACGTCATTTTTTCGGATGAATGCAGATTCCGTTTATAGCACCATGATCGTCGCATCCGTGTTTGGCGACATCGTGGTTAATGCACCTTTGGGAGCGCGTATTCGTCATCGCCATACTGGTGTGTCAACCGGCGTGATAGTATGGAGTGCCACTGATTACACGTCTCGGTCACCTCTTCTTCGCATCGACGGCACTTTGAATAGTGGCCGTTACATTTCGATGTGTTACGACCCGTAACTCTACCCCTCATTCAATACCTGGGAAACCCTACATTTCAGCATGATTATGCACGACCGCATGTTGCAGGTCTTGTACGGGCCTTCCTGGATACGGAAAATGTTCGACTGCTGCCCTGGCCAGAATATTCTGCAGATTTAAAACTAATTGAAAACGTCTGGTCAATGGTGGCCGAGAAACTGGCTCGTCACAATACGACAGTCACTACTCTTAATGAATTGTGGTATCGTGTTGAAGCTGCATGGCATCTGTATCTGTACACGCCAACCAAGCTCTGTTTGACTCACTGGCTAGGCATATCTAGGCCGTTATTACGGCAGAGGTGGTTTTTCTGGGTACTGATTGCTCAGTATCTATACGCCCAAATTGTGTGAAAATGGAATCACATGTCTGTTCTAGTATATTTGTCCAATTTATCATCTGCATCTGTTCTTGGTGTAGGAATTTTAATGGCCAGTAGGGTAGTTCCTAAGTTTTGGGACTCATCACACCGAATTTAAGTCCGATAAGTGTATTAATCATTTGAACATTTGAACTTCGTCACAAGACATGAGCTGAAAGCCGGAGATGTATTACGCTTAGCTTACCCATCACTTTTAAATAAGGACGTGGCACTGGCAACTAAGGCCCTTTCTTGACAGTATAAGAAACGAATAGACGTGAATCACCGCCCATTTCACTAAGCGCTAGACAACGAACAACTGCTATTTGGTACAGGGTTCTTCCTGCTAAGACCACTTTTCCCTCCAAGAGCGCTGCTCGATACCGAGCTAACCGAACCGCACGCCTGCTGTGTCAGGACGGACGTCCTCGTGCACGAATCGCGCTGTTAGTAGTATTCGAATAGGCTCCTTACCGAAAAATAAAACTATCGAGGCTTTGCAAGTAGATTCACCTGGAGACCTGTGACACAGCGACGGGCAGGACCTTCATACGTTTTCCGCCGTGCAGGTAGTCCACCTGGGAGGTGTTCTTGGCGCGGCCGAACACCCCGAAGTAGATGCCGATGGCCGCGGACAGACCCAGCATCAGCGCGAACGACAGGTGGTCCACCCAGCCGAACAGCGCGTGCTGCGTCGCTGAGGAGGCGTCCGTGGCGTTCACTGCCATGCTGCCGTGGAGCTTGTTGTGGATACCTGCCAAGGGCAACGTACAGGAAGTGTATCTACCTCCCTAAAGTTCTGCAGTGGAATTCGATATTGTTCCATCGCATTCTGCGGGTGTATTTTCATCATTACTGCAATACGCACTAATAATAATAATAATAGGATTTAGACTGTAAGACATGCCCAGGAGCAGATATAGACTCTGACCATAACTTATTGGTCATGAACTGTAGGCTGAAACTGAAAAAAACTGAAGAAAGGAAGGAAAATAAGGAGATGGGACTTGGATAAATTGAGGGAACTTGAAGTTCTTAAGAATTTCAGAATTGACAGAAAAGGGGGGAAATAAAATAGCAGAAGAGTAAAGGGTAGCATTGAGAGATGAAATAGCGAAGGCAGCAGAGTATAAAATAGGTAGAAAGACAAGACCTACAAAAAATCCTACAGGAAATACTAAATTTAATTGATGAAAAGAGAAAATGTAAAAATGAAGTAAATGAAGCAGGCAAAATAAAGTACAGACGACTAAGAAATGAGTGACAGGAAATGCAAAATGGCTAGAACGCAAATGAATTCGGTAGAAGAATGTTTAAATAGGGGAAAAATAGATCACGCTTACATAAAAATAAAAGACACATTTGGAGACAAGGAAAACAGCTATATGAATATAACTTAGATGGAAAACAAAATGTTCAAATGTTTGTAAAGCTTATGGGACTTAACTGCGGGGTCATCAGTCCCTAAACTTACAAACTACTTATGTACTACTTACGAACTAGGACGGCACAAATGTCCATGCGCGAGGGGGGATCCGAACCCCCGACCGTAGTGGCTGTGCAGACCGTGACTGGAGCGCCTTAGTCCCCTCGGCCACCGCGGCTGGCGAAAACCAGTTCTCGGCAAATAAGGGAAACCTGAGCTGGAAGGTCAAAAGACATAGAGGGGCTCTATAAAGAAAATGAACTTAGAGACAATATTTTAGGAAGGGATGAAGAAGTAGATGAAGATGAAACAGAAGATACTATACGGAGAAATGAATTTGACAGAGGACTGAAAGACCTCAACCGAAGCAAGGACCCTGGAGTCGATGACAATCCCTTAGAGCTACTGATGTCTCTAGAAGAACCAGCCATGACAAAACTATTTCACCTGGTGTGGAAGATGTATGAGACAGGCGAAATACACTCAGACTTTAAGAAAAAAGTAATAATCCCCATTCCAAAGAAAGCAGGTGCAGACAGGTGCGAAAATTACAATGCCATCAGTTTAATGTGTCATGGTTGCAAAATTTTAACACGAATTATGTACAGACGGATGGAAAATCTGGTAGAAGCTGACGCCGGGGAAGATCAGTTTGGTTTCAAAAGAAATGTAGGAGCGCGGGAGGCAATACTCACTTTACCGCTTATTTTAGGAGATAGATTAAGGAAATGGAAACCTACATTTCTGGCTTTTCTGGATTTGGGGAGAGCTTTTGACAATGTTGATTTGAATACACTCTTTCAATTTCTGAAATCAGCAGGAGTAAAATATAGGGAACGGAAGGTTATTTACAACTTTTACAAACACCAGACAGCGGTCATCAGAGTTGAAGGGCATGAAAGGTATGCAGACATTGGGAAAGGAGCAAGACAGGATTGTAGCCTCTCTGCAAGGCTATTCAATTTGTACATTGAACAAGCTATAAAGGAAATCAAGAATAAATTTGGAGAAGGAATTGAAGTTCGGGGTGAAGAAATAAAAACAATACGTTTTGACGACGACATTGTAGTTCTCTCAGATCCATCAAAAGACCTGACGGTGTGCTGAAAGGTGCGTATAAAATGAACATTAACAAGAGCAAAACAAGGGCAATGGAGTGCATCCTAAGAAAATCGGGCGATGCTGAATGAATTAGATTAGGTAAGGAAACAAGAAGAGTGGTAGATGAGTTTTGTTACTTGGGCAGTAAAATAACATGCGGTGGTCGCAGTACAGAGTATATAAAATGCACAATGGCAATGGGAAGACAAGCGTTTTTGAAAAAGAGAAATTTGTTAACATCGATTATTAATTTAGGTGTAAGGAAGTCCTTTGTGAAGGCGTTTGGGTGGAGTGTTGCTTCGTATCATGGGCGCCGGAAGGCGGGTGCAAGGAGGTGCACTTGTAACCCCCCCACCCCCACCCTGGCGTGGATTGAAACACAGAGAAAACGATGGAGAAATAAAATTTTATTGTTGTACAATATAAAATACTAGCTGTTAACCCGGCGTTGCCCGGTATTTATTTATTTATTTATTTCTGCCATTTTCAGGTATATATTCATTTGTATAAGGGCTGTATGTCTGTAAAATCTTTTGGGAATACAATTAGTAGTAAGTAAATAAGTAATAGATTAAAACTTGGTGCGAAAAGGGGCGGTTTTCCATGAACGTTACTATTTATGTGCTCATATCTCATGAACTAAGTGTCGCTACGTGATACAATAATTTAGAAGCTACATTCAAGTATATATGTGTATACTGTCTGTAAAATTTCCTGTCGCAACAATTTGTAGTGGTCAAATTATAAATTGTAACGTCACACCGAGAGCCGTAGTTTTACTCCATAAACAGCGGAAAAGTAGTAAGCGAGAAACTTTTTTCCTTTCATCATTTTACTATGGTTGACAGCGAGAAAAAGTTTAATAAAGGTTTGAAATTATGTTTAAAGTTTGCTGCAATTCGCTAAATACTGTCATTCTCATACAGTGTATTTCGAAAGTCTCGCCGCATTATCTGGCAGTTTTCTGCGATTCCTATGGTTTATGACGTTATATATCCTGAAGCATGTGTCGTATGGGGTTCGTACTTGTACAGAAATTGTTATCTCACGTAAGGTATATGTGTACCAAATGTGGTTGAAATCGGTCCAGGGGTTTAGGAGAAATTGAGTAGCATTGTCGCTAAATGCAGCAGTTTTCGGCAGATCTCATAGTTTATAACGTCATATCTCGTGAACTCTTTGTTGTATGCGATTCTTACACTTACGGCGACCGTCCTTATGGATTGAAGCTTACGTGTACAAAATTTCATAAAGATTGGAAGAAAACTGTAGATTTGTATGCAACACGTACAAATATACGGACACTCTGCTTTAAACATTAGATTATTATTCCGGCGTAAGCTTTGGTGCAATTTGCTGTCTAAATAGAAATCTGAAGCGGCTAGGCTAATGTCCAAAAGTGTTCAGTGCTTAGTTGATGTGCAAAATGGGCAACAACACTCAAAACACCAGTAGATGCGTGTTTCAAAGATTTATATACAAATACCAGTACTTTCCCGTGTGCCTTTATATAGATCCCTTGCTACAGATAAGATTGCACTGGTTGAAATTATATCATGAGTGTAATTGTTATTGACCTCATTTTACAAGTCAGTACGCTCTGTGCGTTACCTCGACGCCATGGTTCAAATGGGTAAATGTTTTACTGTTTTTATTGGTTTCGTGTACTTTCTCCATTGGGCCAGATACTCGCGTGTACTTAATCTAAGTGGGACAACGAGAGAGGAAGGAAGCGTCTGTGGCCTTTTACAGGTAAACATGCCAGAATTTGCATGGAGTGAACTTGGGAAACCACGAAAAACCAAGATCAGGATGGCCGGTCCGAAATGGGTAAGCGCTGACAGAAATTGGTAAACATTTTGTTGAACTTGAAATCTGCCACTATCAACCTTAGCACCCGAATAGTATTAGGCTCAAGTTTACATTCATTACTTCCATCAGTTTGCAAAAGTTTTACGCATGACAGCAATGGTGCTCTGTTACTTTGCTGCTGAGTTTGCAAGTCCTGTGTGGGAACGATCATGTCATGCAAACAAACTGGACCCTGTCGTGAATCAGACCTGTAGGTTTATCACTGGCTGTCTCAAACCTACAAGAGTTGAACACCTGTACTCATTACCAGGAATCGCTCCACCGAAGGTCCGACGATCGGTACAGAGCAGCATCGAACGATCAAAACAACTTGAAGACCAACGTCACCCATTACATGGGTACCAAACTGTGCCAAAATGCCTTAAGTCAAGAAGCAGTTTTCTACAGTCAACGGAACCACTCGTAGATCCACCAAGAACTACCAGAATAAAATTGTGGCGGGAGCAACAAGGACATGCCAACTATGCTGAGGAGGCGCTGCCACCAGGCGCAGAACTTGACTGGCAGAGATGGAAGACTCTGAACAGACCGCAGTCTGGAGTGGGTAGATGCAACAATAATTTGCACAAGTGGGGAATCGGTGAAAGTGTTTTGTCTTCTTGCGGAAACATACAGACCATGGACCACCTGCTGGATTGTCCGGAAGTAAATCACCCAAGAGCGAGCACAGCCCAAGACCTGATGACCTGCAGCAGTACAGCAATGGCATATATAAACTTCTGGAAGAACGAGACTATTATTGTCCATAATTTTCATGTATTATATGTTATTGTAAAAATGTGTAGACATTATTATTTTACAATTTGTGAATTTATTATATACTGTTTGTAGCTCGCATACGAAATATATATATATATATATATATATATATATCCATCAGGATCAAGTTTGTCATTTGGATATAAACATTTCTGTACTACACTTTTACGTCATTCCTTACTTTTGTACGTCATTTCTAACCTAAAAGATAATCGGAAACGGAAAATTTGAATATTTTGTCAGCACTAAGCAAGATGACAGACTTTTTTTACCTTCTAATTCTTCTCGGATGCCAATACAAGACTCTTAAATAGTTGTAATGTTATATACTCGATAAGAAAATGTAATGCTTTACTCTCTCATGATAGCTTTCTGATTAGTTGGGTTTGCCTGCAGCTTTAAGAATATAAGAAAGGCTACTACATTATTATAATTATTAAACCACAAGCTATACGGTGTATAGCTATACGGTTTACTTTTTTGTTTTTACATAAACACTGTTCAGCTTTATCTAAGTTTTTTCAAAAATTACGTGCAACAATAACTTGTCACCAAAGATCCAAAATATTATACAGTAGATTCTCGCCAAACTGACCCTGATTCGTACCGCTAAACAGTACTTTTCCTACGAAACAAGAATAGGTCTCCTCACAGTCTGCTAAAAGTCCTCTATATGTATATGGTCATTTCCCCTCCCCAATAAATCAATACCTAGTGACCCTATGGTATTGCAGGTCGACATGCATCCCCTGGAAACAATTGTGGCGGCGCCCATGCCACGTATGGGAGTGAAACATGGACGATAAGCAGTGTCGACAGAAAAATCCTTACGATTACGTGGGTGGATCCCGTAACTAATGAAGAGATACATCTACACCTACATCTACATCTACATCTACAAACATACTCCACAAGGCACCGGAGGGTGCGTGGCGAAGGGTACATTGTACCTCTCTACTAGGCATTTCCTTTCCTATTCCATTCCCAAATAGAACGAATAAAAAAAGAATGCCTATATGCATCCGTACAAGCCCTAATTTCTCTTGTCATTCTGATCACTATGCGAAATGTAAGTAGGTGGCAGCAAGATCGTTCTACACTCAGCTTCAAATTCCGGCCCTCTGAATTTCCTCAACAGAAATTTACGAAAAGAACGTCGTCTGTCCTCCAGCGATTCCCAATTGAGTTGCCGAAGCATTTACATGACACTCGCGCATTGGTTGAACTTACCAGTAACGAACCAAGCTGCTCGCCTATGAACTGCTTCTATGTTGTCTTTTAAACGGATCTGCTGCGTTTTATACGCGGTCTCCTTTACAGATGAAGTACATCTTCCCAAAATTCTCCAAATAAACCGAAGTCGGCTGTCCGCCTTACTCACAACTGTCTTTATATGTTCGTTCCATTTCATATCACTCTGCAATGTTACGCCTAATGTTGTATTCCAACATTATGGAATTGTTTTTCCCACTCATGCGCATCACCTTACATTTTTCTACATTGAGGACTCGCTGCCATTCTTCGCACCAACTAGAAATTTTGTCTAAATTATCCTGTATGCTATTATATTCAGTTAAAGACGACACCCTCCCATAGACCATAGCATCATCAACAAACAGCCGCAAATTACAAGTTAATCTGTCCATCAGATCATTTATATAGGTAGAAACTAATAGAGGTCCTATCACACTCCCCTGGGGCACGCCTGACGATACACTCGTCTCTGATGAACACTAGCCGTCGAGAAAAACGTACTGCGTTCTATCATTTAGGAAGTCCTCGAGCCACTCACAAATCTGTGAACCTATTCCATCAGCTCCTATCTTCGCTAGCAGTCTGCAGTGTGGCACCGCGTCAAACGCGTTTTTGAAGTCGAGTAAAACACAATCCGCCTGTTGCCCTTCATCCATGGCTCGCAAGATGTCATGTGAGAAAAGGGTAAGCTTTTCCGTCTCAAGCAAATTTACTATATTGGAACTGAGAATATGCTCCAAAATTCTACAGGAAACTGATGTCAACGATATTGGCCTGTAATGATGCGGGTCAGTTCTCTTTCTTTTCTTATAAAGGGGAGTCAACTGCGCTTTTTTCCAATCACAAGGAACTTTGCGCTGAATTAAAGATTCGCGATAAATGCAAGCTAAGTAAGGGGCCAATGCCGCAGAATAGTCTTTGTAAAACCGATCTGGTATTTCATCCGGACCAGCAGACTTTTTCGTATGTAGCTCTCTCAGCTGCTTCTCTACACCGGAAATACCTATTACTATGTCCTCCATTTCGGAATTAGTACGTTGATCAAATGATGGTGTATTTGTGCAGTCCTCCTGCGTGAAAGATTTCTTAAAGGTTAAATTTAGAACTTCAGCTTTCCGTTTGCTTTTTTTTTTTTCTGACTTGGAATGATCAACTAGTGACTGGATAGTGGGCTTTGACCCGCTTATCGATTTAATTTTTTTATGTCCTCGGATAGATCTTTTGCTAAGATATGACTGTGGTAATTATTGTATGCTTCGCGCATCGATCGTTTTATGGACGCACGAATCTCTAACTTTTGCCAGTCATCATTTGCGTGTTCATATTTGAACCGAGAGTGCAAAAGTCTTTGCTTTCTCAGTAGCTTTTAACATTATCTTTTCCATCCATAACCGAATTTACAGGAACATATTTCTCTAAATTTTTATGTACAAAGCACTTAAATTTAGTCCACAATTCCTCTACATGCACAGTACCGGAACTAATCGATGCCCATTCATTTTCTAAGTGCGATCCTAACTTTTGTGTCCCAGCCTCGTCGCCGCGTTTGTGTCTCGTTTCCGTCGTAGGTGTCGGTGGCCGAGTGGAATGAGACCGACACAGGAATAAAGATAGCACGCTGGTGCAGGTACGGAGGGGAGCAGCCAGAAACTAGAAACACTAGAGTAAATTAGAACGAGATATATATTGCACAGAATTTATACAATACTTAACTTTTACATAGTACTGCAGAATGCTGATACATAGTTGAGCTAGAGGCCTGCCTAGTGCCTGTCCGATAGCCAAGTCTTCACTGGTGCCTATCTGATTCCGAAGTGTTAACTGGTTGCCATCTCAGTCCCAAGTGAACGATGTCGTTCAGAGGTGGCCACGAGCGGAGTTGTAGCAGAGGGCGCTCGTGGCTGACGTCGTAAGAACGCCGCGCCGTGCGTGCATGGCGGCGCGCGGCGAAAGTAGGTGGCGCGCACTTTGGGCTTGTGCGACACCACACTAACAATTGCTTACAAGCCGTTCCCAACAAAATCACGCTCCTAGATTTCTTGATTGGCTTATGAACTTAGGTCACCATCGACGCTATGACGATATCATGGTCACCAATTCCAGTCTCTATACAGACATCGTTAACAAGGTCAGGCCTGTTCGTAGTTATAAGGTCTAAAATATTTCCATTGCGCGTGGGTTGCCGGTTTAATTGCTAATGACAGTTCTGGGAGAATGTGTCAGAAAGTAACTCGCAAGGCTGCTTGTCTGTACCACCTGAAATGTAACTAGAGATCTACTGAACAGTATTAGGAAGAAAAGGAATTTCTGGCATACCTTAATTAAAAGAAGGGATCGATTGATAGAACACATTCTTAGATATCAATGAATCGTAAATTTAGCAATGTATGGAAAGTGTGTGGGATAGAAATCGCAGAGGGAGACTGGAGGATGAATACAGTAAGCATATTCAAATGGATGGAGGTTGCAGGTGATGATGATGATCGTGTGGCATTTATGACCGTTAGACCCCAACTGGGGTCGTGTTCAGCCTGCCTGGTGCAAGTCTCTTTATCTGACGCCACTTCGGCGACTTGCATGTCAATGATGAAGGAGTGATGATGAGGACGACACAACACCCATTCTCCGAGTGGAGAAAATCTCCAACCCCGCGGGCCCCCCCGCGTGGCAACCAACCACGCTGTCCACTGGACTACGGAGGCGGACGAGGTTGCAGGTGTTATGAGGAGATGAAGAGGCTTGTTCAGGATAGAGTAGGGTGGAGAGCTGCATCAAACCAGTCTCCGGACTGAACACCGCAACAACGCAATAGTAATTTCAACAAGAAATAATTAAAGGTTATTCTGGTCATACATGTTTTAACACTGCATAGGATAATATTCCGTGATTTTGCCCTCTATAGGCTGCCTTAAACATTCGAGCCACATTATAAAGCATTTTAACGCAGTAACTTTGTAAATTCAAGAGCTAAATTGGCAATACTAAACGTAATACGTGTGTTAAAATTGCTACTACAAACGTGAACAGGAAGACGTCGTCGTGAAAATTTAACTAATAAAGTAAATAGTAATGCAAGGTAGCGTTGTTTCAAAACAAAGTGAAATTATAACAGAAAATTAGGAAACGTTTTGTAGTACGCAGGTGACAAGTAGTATAAAGCGCAATACATAAAACTTAACCAGCATTAAGTAACTGATAACTTCGTGTGTAGTAGTTATTGTGGTACTCGAAGAAAGTGTTGGATAAATGCACAAGAAAAGAGGAGATTACGCTTTAACTATAAGTCTTTAAATTTTACTATGCTCTAAACTTGTTTGATTGTGTGGTCATCTTTCGCAGCAACTGTTAAAATTAATCATAATAGAATTCCCGTCTGATGCTGACCACAATGACAACATTTTCCCTCTCTCTCTCTCTCTCTCTTTTTTTTTTTTTTTTTTTTTTTTTTTTTTTTTTTTTTTTTTTTTTACTCCACACTTGTTTCGCTTTTTATTTATAACTTCACGTATAAACTTTATTCGACTAAGTTAAAGTGAAGTGAAAACAAATTAAACGAAAAGAAAACGAGACAAAACAGGCAAAATTTGCCGAGTACAAATTAAAACGTACATGATAAACCAGCTGACACCATTAAAAAAGACGGAGAAAATAACAGTGTGAAGTAAAGACGAGTAAATTGTACACCAACTTAAAAGCACAGAATGTGCACGAAAATTTGAAACCTTTTTCTATTCCCCATATGCAAAACAAAATGTATAATCCTGTGTGTCTACACAGCATTGACCAAATAGTAATATTTTTTGCCTTTTCTTGTTCTTGTCTGTTGGTATGTTAAGATTCCCTGTTCTCAAAACACATAGAAGTGCCTACCTACAGTTTATTCTTCGTTTTTTACTGTCCCTGTTCTTGCAAATTGATAGACGTATTGTCAATAAAATTCTTCGGGTTATGAGACCGCGTCCCCATTTTTATAAAATCTACTGACGTTTCGGACATTGTTGCAGGCGACCTTCATGAGGGTCTGTGTCTGACTGCTGAAAGTGAGATATCTTGTGACATATAACAGCAGATTGAGGAAGAGGTAGAGGGATGTTGGTCTTCGGGACAAACGTATTATCAGACAAGACTTATTTTAGACCGTTCTTTGGAATTCCTTTCTGAAAACAATTTTGGTTGGTACTGAAAACAAAAACAAACCGACTTCTGATATTGGCGCTGGGCCTCATATGAAAGATGTGTTGAACGGTAATTTGTTTGTGGTTGCACCAAAACTTCATTTGGAAATGAAAACTGCAATTAGCTGCTGAGACATTAAAGAAAATACGGCTGACGATTCTAAGGAAACATACGACAGACATAGGCTTAATAAAGGAAAAAGCAGTTGATATCCGACTTACAGCAAAGCTGAAGATCATTGAATAATTTTAAGTGATGGTGTGCTGGACATTTTGATAGAATACTTTAGGTGGCCAAAGAAAGTACTTATAGCAGGCCAGTTCAAAGAAAGAGATCATGAGGAAGACTACCCATCACTAGGGGCAGAGAAGAAGGAGGAAGGAGGAATCTTAGAGTTTAACGTCCCGTCGGCAGCGTGGTCATTAGAGACGGAGCTCTAATTCGGATATATGGGTAAGGAAGTGAAAGGAACCATCCCGACTTTTGCCTGGAGTGATTTAGGGATACCACGGAAAACCTAAATCTGGATGGCCGGAGGTGGATTTGAACCACCATCCTTCCGAATACGAGTCCAGTGTGTGACCACTGCGCCACCTCGCTCGGTACTGAGGAGAAGGTTGGGTGAAACGGACAACAGGATTTAGAAATCGGGAAGAGTGGTTGTACATGCTGAGTTTCTATGTCGCACGCTCAAGTGACTGAATAGGCTGGAGATGTCGTTGTTGATGTTGGTGATGATAACAGCTGCTCAGCATAAACCAAATGACTAAAGTATCAAAAAACAAAACATTTATTTACTGAAATTATAACAAATCTTTTATGAATTTATTACTACAGTCGTTTACTCCTCAAAAGAAAAAGAATCTAATTTTGTAGGTCAATTTCCGTAATTATACCAAGTATAATAGTTTTCTGAGATGTGTTGGTGTACTTCCAGTTCCATCATACCGTTAATGAGATATTTCTCAGGCACTATCAAACTCCATCTTATTTGCTTCATCGATGAAGATTCAGGCACAATTTGAGATAAACACTATCGCACATCACTGGATTACCATAAAATAAGCACAAGAAAAATAATTTCGTTAACGACATATTCTGGTCACAACGATAAGGCCCATGTCAGGCTTTTACATTCTCTTGCAGCTTGGTTACGTCATTGTTTGGGTTTACACATTTACGAGTGCCGTTTTCTGTCAACTCTGTGCTGTAATATGCTGACAAGGAAAGCTTCATATTTACGGCCGTAAGTCTACAGCAAATCAAGATATCTCACAGTTAAGCTAAGGGAAACTTGATACTCTCACTGTTATGCGCTTTATTTGGTCTGATATCACCTACTGTTTCAACCGACATGCATTCTCGAAGACTTTCCCTATTCCTTGTGATCCTGTAGCACTTCCAAGCACGCATGTTCAAATTGTTAGTCATTCGTTGCATTTCCGTTTCACCAATTGTCTTACTCTACTGCCTGTTCAACGCATACATTCTTCGGTTAGTTAATATCTGTATCAGTTACAATTGTTTATTTTTTATCTTCTGGAAATCTTCAAAGAGCTGTTGGTTCCATTCATTAGGTTTCTGTACTACGTAGTTCGAAAACTGAGTACAGTTATTCAAATTCATGTTTTCTGTACTTCCTTTGAATCACACAATCTCGGGATAGTTTCTGCAACTAGATGACAGAAAATTTCCTCCCAGTATTGCACGTAAACTACGAGCGCACTCTGCCTGGATCAACTTCTGTTTCGAATGACGTCGAAATCTAACCTATACTCCTTCTTGGTTTCATCTGTTTGCTGAAGACGATAAACCTCGAAAAGTAAATGTTAATATGATTTTTTTTACAACATCTACATCAACACTAATCAAATTTGTAGTATCTGGATGTATAACTAAGAAATACTCCAGACCATACACAAAATGTGGGTTGAGTAACGTCGTCTTCACTTCAAAAAATCAAAAATCTCGACTGGTACTTGAAGTATTGAAGTAAATTGAATGACAAAGTTGGAAATTAGTGCTCAATGGTATCGGATTTCTTGCTTCGGGCCATCGGGTGCCTTGAACAATTTCTTTTCCTTTATTTATCTATTTATTAAGATGCATCGGTTCCTTGCAGTAGTGGTATTGTGGTTCATTTAATATGATTGCTCATTTCTTATCTCATTTTTATTACTTATTATTATAATTATATTAGAGATAATGCGGAATTAGTTTATCCAGATTTCCGCAACGGATCTGGCGTATTTTGTGCATCCTCTCAAAACGTGTTATGTGCCTGGTGTCTATTTTTTCGACAAAACACCATATTTTTAACCGCCTACATTCAGCACACGAGGAAAACTTACGTAGTTCTACTTGGGATTTCACGTTAGACTATTGTGATGCGCTCGTATAGTGCCTCGATGAAGAAGTATAAATGGCTACCCGCTAACAGCAGCTTCACAATTCGATAGAATAATTAAATATCGAGACTTTTGTGGTTTCTGGACAAATGCATTCTCTGGGATCCCACAACTGCTATGTGACTATGAAATCGATGGGTTCAGGGCGGCCAAAATTCTGCATCGTGTAGGAGTTCAATGGCTCGAAGTGACTAGCGGCCGAGAGAACAGGCATATTATTCACTTCAATACCGGATCGTAAGGTCAACGCACCTAAAGCTAGAAAGTTCAGTTATTTGAAAGCGAATATTCAACTTAAGAGTGCATGGACTGTCAGTACTGTGGTCATTGTTTCGGCTGCAGTAAATGCGTACTAAGTACAAGAAAAACATTTTATTACATACATCTGAAAGAGTGACTACAATACTACAGTCCCGGCCATTAAAATTGCTACGCCACAAAGATGACGTGCTACAGAAGCGAAATTTAACCGACAGGAAGAAGATAATGTGATAAGCAAATAATTACCTTTTCAGGGCATTCACACACGGTAGGCACCGATGGCGACACCTACAACATGCTGACATGAGGAAAATTTCCGACCGATTTCTCATACACAAACAGCAGTTGACCGGCGTTCCTTGGTGAGACATTGTTGTGCTTCCTTGTGTAAGGAGAAGAAATGCTTACTATCACGTTTACGACTTTGTTAAAGGTCGGGTTGCAGCTTATCGTTATTGCGGTTTAAAGTATCGCGACATTGCTGCTCGCGTTGTTCGCGATCCAATGACTGTTAGCAGAATATGGAATCGGTGGGTTCAGGAGGGCATTACGGAACGTCGTGCTGGATCACAATGGCCTCGAATCACTTTCAGTCGAGATGACAGGCATGTTATCCGCATGGCTGTAACGTATCGTGCAGCCACGGCTCGATCCCTGAGTTAACAGATGGGGACGTTTTCAAGACAACAACCATCCGCACGAACAATTCGGCGACGTTTGCAACAGCATGGACTATCAGTTGGAGATCGTGGGTGCGGTTACCTTGACGCTGCGTCACAGACAGGAGCGCCTCCGACGGTGTACGCAATAACGAACCTGGGTGCACGAATGGCAAAACGTCATTTTTTCGGATGAATCCAGTTTCTCTTCACAGCATCAATATGCTCGCATCCATGTTTGGCGACATCACGGTGAACGCACATAGGAAGTGTGTATTCGTCATCCCCATACTGGCGTATCACCCGGCGTGATGGTACGGGGTGCCATTGGTTACACGTCTCGGTCACCTCTTATAGCCGCTTTGGAGTAGCCGAGCGGTCTAAAGCGTCTCGCTGCGGAGCGCGCGGCTGCTCGCCGTGGAGGTTCGAATCCTCCCTGGGGCAATCTGTGTGTGTGTTTGTCCTTAGGTTAGTTTACCTAGGTTTAAGTAGTTTGTAAGCTACGGACTGATGGCCACGCAGTTTGGTCCGATAGATTTAAAAACATTTGAACATTTGATTTCACCTCTTGTTCGCATCGACAGCACTGTGAACAGTGGCCGTTACATTTCAGATGTGTTACGACCCGTGGCTCTACCCTTCATTCGAACCCTGCAAACCCCTACATTTCAGCAGGCTAATGCACGACATCATGTTGCAGGTCCTGTACGGGCCTTTCTGGATACGTGAAATGTTCGACTGCTGCCCTGGCCAGCACATTCTCCAGATCTCTCACCAATTGAAAACGTCTCGTCAGTGGTGGCCGATCAGCCGACTCGTCACAATACGACAGTCACTACTCTTGATGAATTGTGGTATCGTGTTTAAGGTGCCTGGGCATCTGTACATGTACACGCCAGCTAGCATAGCATCTTCATCACATCACTGCTGAAATAAAATTAAACGAACCATATGCACACTTACACTCATGACCGAATACAGGCTGCAGCATAACACGACTTACAAGTCGCAGATATTAATGCCTCTGACGTTGGTACATGTTCCACCAAGCAGCAAAACGTCGTTCTAGAAGCTTGTTGTTTCTTAACAACAATGCGATTTTAAGGATTGGTACTCATAATACTCATATAAGGCAGATTTTGCTACGGTGTTGTATAGGAACTACACTGGGAATGAAAGTATAATAGCTTACTTCAGGAAAATGATAATATACCACCATAATTGCCAATTAATAGACTAATCAAAACACACCTGTCTGAAAAGTTCCAGAACGGGCTATATAAGGGCAAAACTAAGTGGCATAGCGGCAGATCTACCATTTATCACACGAAATGACATAAATACTAAAGCTTTAAATTTTGAAAGACAGTGCAAGAAAATTAGAAACCAATTTGCCACCTCATAGAAATTGTAGAGACAGACAAGCCGAAATAGAGGCTGCAATTTTTTTTCTCAAATGGCGATGTAGATTTTTTTTCCTCTCAACAAAACTTTTGTGAAATGTCAGACATTGCGGACGTTAGTGATGAGATACAGGTCTTCTAAAGAAGCAGGCACTGATCTTTCGCGACTAGACGTTTTTGCTGCTGTCACAACTACCCATTGACGAGAACTAAGCTAGCGCGTCTGTTCCCTTATGCTCGCCGAGTATTGGCGAGCATCAAAATTACTAAAACAAAAAAATTGGCCGGCCGCTGTGGCCGAGGGGCTGCGGCGCGCCAGTCACAAACTGCACGGACACTACGGTCGGGGGTTCGAATCCCCCTCGGGCATGGATATTTGTGCCGTCCTTAGTATTAGCTGGTTCATAAGTAGTTTGCAAGTTTAGGAACTGATGACCCCGTAGTTAAGTCCCATAAGCTCTAGAAAGTTTTGAACATTTGAACTAAATATTTTCGTGATATTAAGCCGTGGTCATGAGGATTTATTATGGAAACCCAACGTTTCGTCCCCGACTGCGGAGGACCTTTTCAAGGGGGATCGTGGCACTTTTGAATGTCCCATGCACACCCTGGCACGCTACTGACTGAAGCCAAACTCCGTTTACGAGAGCTCGCGCGCATAGGTGTGACGTCAGATGTTTTAGATATGCGCGCGCAATTCGTCATTGCCGATTGCCGTCGTCCGTTAATATCGTAAACGGAGTTTGGCTTCAGTCAGTAGCGAGACAGGGTGTGCATCGGACATTCAAAAGTGCCACGATACCCCTTGAAAATGTCCTTTGCAGTCGGGGACGAAACGTTTGGTTTCCATAATATTGGCGAGCATTAAAATTACTAAAAAGATAAAAAAAAAAAAAAAAAAAAAAAAAAAAAAAAAATTGGCCGGCCGCGGTGGCCGAGGGGACTGCGCGCCAGGTTCGATCTGCACGGAAACAACGATCGGGGGTTCGAATCCCCCCTCGGGCATGGATATTTGTGCCCTCTTTAGTATTAGCTAGTTCATAAGTAGTTTGTAAGTTTAGGGACTGATGACCCAGTAGTTAAGTCCCATAAGCTCTACAAACATTTGAAATGTTTGTATAGTCTATGGGACTTAACTACGGGGTCATCAGTCCCTAAACTTACAAACTACTTATGAACTACTTACGAACTAGGACGGCACAAATATCCATGCCCGAGGGGGGATTCGAACCCCCGACCGTAGTGGTCGTGTAGAACGTGACTGAAGCGCCTCAGTCCCCGCGGCCACCGCGGCCGGCAAAACATTTCAACATCATTTGACCCAAAAATTTTCGTGATATTATGCCGTGGTCATATAGATTTATTATGGAAACCCAACGTTTCATCCCCGACTGAGGAGGACATTTTCAAGCGGGATCGTGGCACTTTTGAATGTCCGATGCACACCCTGGCTCGCTACTGACTGGAGCCAAACTCGCGAACGTGTGACGTCAGATGTTTTAGATATGCGCGCGCCGTCGTCCGTTAATATCGTTAACGGAGTTTGGCTTCAGTCAGTACCGAGCCAGGGTGTGCATCGGACATTCAAAAATGCCACGATACCCGTTGTAATGTCCTCCGCAGTCGGAAACGAAACGTTGGGTTTCCATAATAAATCCGTAAGATCACGGCATAATAGACCGGAAATTTTCAGTAATTTTGACCTTTCCAGCCGTGAAAGTTTACATTTTACTATTGGCGAGCATGACGTCAGCATTCCCCATCACCACCTCCGGGCTGAGTTAGTGAGCGCTCGTGTGCGCTCGTGCTCGCGGAGCAGCCTGTTGGAACAGCCTGCCTCTAACCGTGGTTTTTCGACGTCCCACCCCTGGGTCGTTGATACAGTTGAACTGCTGCTTACCTCAGGACCTGCTGTGTGTCACTGGTGCTGTCCCCGGCAGTGGCGCCTCCCCGCTCACCAGAGAAGTCGCTGCACGTGCAGAACCTGCTGGTGCCTGCACCGCGCCTGTCTGACGCGCAGCGCACAGGGCCTGTCTGTGTAATCTCTGGACCAGCCTTGACGTGTCACCGTGTCTCCCCGGGGCTCTCAAGTTTGCGATAGGAATTTCTCGCTGCAGAGACGGGGAGCATGTGGACAAAAGGAGGAAAACTGCCGTGACTTTCTGCCGTAGTCATTGTGACCGAGCAGACAGAGATGGCAGTAGTATCGCGGACGAAAGCTACAGACGGGCGGTGCATTTGAACGTCGCGTTTATTTATTTGCGTACGGCTTGAGACGCATAGGTCATTACTGTTACCATACAAAATTGTAATAATTTTGGAGTAGAAACCGCTAAGTCATTACACTTGTTACAGTCATTATACCAAATTATAAAGGTTTCGGAATAAATACGAACACATGTCTAATGTATGAATATAAACTACTAGCAAACACCAGAATGAAGCTTTCACTCTGCAGCAGAGTGTGCGCTGATATGAAACTTCCTGGCAGATTAAAATTGTGTGCCTTAATGAAATATTATCTTAAAACTTCCTAAGTAAACACACCACCCATTGGTGAAAGCCGTATGAAAATCTGTTAAGTAGTTTTCGAGTTTATCCAGAAAAATCCAGACACATACGGCGGGAGAAGAGATATCTATGAAATTCAATGTGTATATATATATATCATTAATTGCTATTTTCTACGTAATATGATTAACAAAATGTGTATTATGCTTATACAATCCTCAGCGTAAATACACACCTGGCCATTAAAATTGCTACACCACGAAGATGACGTGCTACAAACGCGAAATTTAACCGACAGGAAGAAGATGCTGTATTATGTAAACGATTAGCTTTTCAGAGCATTCACACAAGGTTGGCGCCGTTAGCGCCACCTACAACGTGATGACATGAAGAAAGTTTCCAACCGATTTCTCATACACAAACAGCAGTTGACCGACGTAGCCTGGTGAAACGATATTGTGATGCCTCGTGTAAGGCGGAGAAATACGTACCATCACCACTTTGACAAAAGTTGGATACTACCCTATCGCGATTGCGTATCGTATCGTGACATTGCTGCTCGAGTTGGTCGCGATCCAATGACTGTTACCAGAAAATGGTGGAATCGGTGGGTTCAGGAAAGCAATACGGAAGGCCTTGCTGGATCCTAACGGCCTCGTATCACTAGCAGTCGAGATGACAGGCATCTTATCCGCATGGCTGTAACTGAACGTACAGCCGCGTCTCGATCCATGAGTCAACAGATGGTGACGTTTGCAAGACAACAACCATCTTCACGAACAGTTCGACAACGTTAGCAGCAGCATGGACTATCAGCTCAGAGACCAAGTCTGTGGTTACCCTTGACGCTGCTTTACAGTCAGGAGCGCCGCAACGACGAACCTGGGTGCACTAATGGATTTTACAATATCATAATGGTCTTATCCGTGTCTGGCGACATCGCGGTGAACGCACAATGGAAGCGTGTATTCTTCATCGTCATACTGGCGTATCACTCGGCGAGATGCTATGGGGTACCATTGGTTACACGTCTCGGTCACCTCTTGTTCGCACCGACGCACAGTGGTTCAGAACGGCCGATTCCCTGGCCAAAAGTCGAAAAATGAAGGTTGAAAGATCAATGTTTTTGGAATGGATTCTTGTTAAGGAGGGTTCGGGGCTCTCAGATCTCATTAGCAGAGGTCATAATATTGTCCACCTGCTTCCCTGCGACAGTCGCTAGTTGCCTCTCATAGAAACACACTCGCGACGCGTCAGTGCCCAGTTATACAGTTCTTCAGAAAATCATACAGAATTTTACAACGAAGCGTCCGATTCCAATTTTCCAAAAAGGAAAATGCTTACGAAGGTATGTAGAAACAGTTTATGTACTTCAATGTTCGAAAATGTATGTTGTTGGTTATGAAACGTTATACTAAAGGTAATCGTGATTATCTTGTTTTTTCGCTTCTTCAGAAATACATTTGTGTCGATACAAAAAATTTTTAACACATTTTAACGCTGGAATTGACAGGGACATGATTGTTGATCTATCTATTAATGAAATTTTCAAGAATTAGCTGCTCCAAAGTTGCCCATTTAGAATAATAAAGATTTTAGTGTTACTGTGCACGCTGTCGTGCGCATTGCGCACTGTGACTTAATGGCGACACTCTCCCCTCAACTTCCTATACCTGAGGCTTGAAAGGTCCCACGTATGAAGGGTTTTTTGTAGATGATTTCTACCTCTTTCTAAAGTATTGAGGAGATAAGTACGGTATATTATTGCAACGGTGTAGCATTGTGAATAAAGATTTTAAATAAAATTCCAACCGTAATGACCATTTTTACAGAAATATGTTTACAAATATGTTTGGATGAACCAAAGGCCTTCTTCATTCTGTTACTGCAGACTACTGAGATTGCAAGTTTTGAAAGAAACCGTCAGTCAACTGTTAATGAAAAAAATATCATCGATAAGTAGATAGCATCTCTCGTCACATTCACTAAGGTAACGGAGGGGACTAACGTTCAAGCGAAATATGACTTACCGTTTACAATGATAGTTGTAAACGTGAGAAATGCTATTACTGACTCTAAATCTGCACATAGAGGTTATTTATGTAATTTGACGTCGAAAAATTTCAACAAATTACAATTGGTGGAACAAACAAAATGTGATAGCTCGAAACTAAATTTTGGAATTTCTTCCTTACACGCGTGGATAAGGTTATTGAATGGATGCATCATATTGCATATAAACTGAATGACTGAACTAATGGATGGAAATAAAGTAGTTAAAGATCGTAACGAACAAATAAGAAAGAAATTTTAAAACTGCTTTAGGTTTACATATCGATATGCCTAAGCAAGGATTTGGCAGTACAAACGACAGCAATAGAGCCCGACTTATTTTTATTTTTTTATGTTTTATTTATTTATTTATTGAGAATGCTGCCTTAACAGCAGATATTTTAAATTTGGACGAAAAATTCGTAGCAAGCTGCAAAGTAATTTTGCAGACAATGATGAGCGGTTTCGCTGTACATATCGACAAGTTCAGGGTTTATTGCTTAGACGTCGCGAAACTATATGTTGAGCTATATTCCTGGTACTAGATGCCAACATTGATACATACCGTTTTAATTCAGTGTAATGGGATGTGTTGTATGGAATTATGTACATAAAAGAGAAATTTATATATTCTACAAAATTGTTTTTCATTTTAGAATTTCAAATATCATGAATCTATTATCAAATTCGTAATCAGCGACCCCAAAAACATAAAATCGGGAAATTTGAAATTATTATTCTCACTTTTCGACTTTTGGCCAGGGATTAGGCCGTTCTGAACCACTGTGCGACGGCGCTTTTCAGTGGCCGTTACATTTCAGATGTGTTACGACCCGTGGCTTTACCTTCCATTCGATTCCAGCGAAACCCTACATTTCAGCAGAATAATGTATGAGCGCATGTGGCAGGTCCAGTACGGGTCTTTCTGGATACGGAAAATGTTCGACTGCTGCCCTGGTTAGCACATTCTCCAGATTTATCAAAACTGAAAACGTCTGGTCAACGGTGGCCGAGAACTACTCTTGATGAACTATGGTACGTGTGGAAGCTGCATGGGCATCTGTACATGTACAAGCCATCCAAGCTCTGTTTGACTCAATGCCCAGGCGTATCAAAGCCGTATCAACGACCAGATGTGCTTGTTCTGGGTACTGGTTCTTCAGGAACTATGCACCCCATTGCGTGAAAATGTAATCAAATGTCAGTTCTAGTATAATATATTTGTCCAATGAATGCCCGTTTATCATCTGCATTTCTTCTTGGTGCAGCAATTTTAATGGCCAGTAGTGTAGATCTGATGATGGCAGATGCTGAAATGTCGCAATCAATCAATATAATGTTAATGATCTAGACGGTTATTATTCTCATTGAAACACAGTAAGGTTAGGTCCATCTGACGTGTTTAGTATATTTATGTTAACTCTTAAGATGAGTGAATTATTAAGAAATGAGGTAACAATTCCAAAACGGGGTACATGTAGTAATAAATAATAAAATACAAAGATTTATTGAAATTTAATATTTGTACAAAAAATAGTCACCCACAATGCAGTGCTCACTGTGCACTTCAGACCTCCAGAGTCCTATTTGTGAATCTGTTCTTTTTGCATTTTTGCATGAAACTTTCGAAACATTTTGGACATAGAGGCCCCTTGCAATCAGTGCAAATGTACTTTGTCTCTCTTTTGTGAAGTAGGTGGAATACTGTTGGAGAACTGTCGTTGCGCTTCACGCTCGCTATCTTGGCTCGCTGCTGCCTTCGGATGAAAAATTGTCGCTAGTCAGTTCAGCTTACGACATCTACAGTGCAGCATCTATCGGTAAGGTTCCTCCGAGTGACCTTAATGCGATTACGATTTGAAAAACGATCTAGGATACTCAGAAATGGTTCCAAAAATATCCGTCGGCTACAGAGGGTGAAAGTGCAGTATATGCTTTCGCGACTGGCGCTTGACATGTAGCCGTTGGCAACGGCGCGATGTTTGACGGGAGCTTAAGTCAGCCAGTCTATAACGTCATTGCCCAATTTTGATAATTTTTTGGTAATAATATTTCATTTTTATGCTATGTTAGATACTAAATTTCATTCATGTTACAATCGATTCCACTATTGTATGGTATGTGATGTCTGTACTTCATGTGCTTTGTATATTTTATGAATATGTATATAATGTTTATTTTTGCATAATACTCTTGTAATTTTAATTGTTTCGGTAATGTCAATTTTATTTTTGTATCATGTTATGTATGTCAATATTATGTAAATTTGTAATATCTCACGACCAGCATGATTACTAAAACGCGTAGTGATTTTAATGTGAACGGAATTCCGTTGTAAATGAAAAGGTGGTGTTGGCGCGCAGCTAACGGAGACGGAGTAGTCAGTCGAAGGTTGGCATTCACAGCAGTCAGTCTGTGGTGGGAGCTCACAGCAGTAGTGAAACTGAGGGCACAACAGCAAGGCGTAGTGGCAGACTTGTGCTGCTGTATTCTGTCCAAATATTTGTTCCACTTGAGGCAGAAGACCAATCTACGTGGAATGGCCTCGGTGAACGTGGAGATGCAATGGTAAAACGTCTACTGTCTGCATATGGAGCAAAATGGAAGCTACTGGAAACCGCTGTTACAATTTCGGCTCACAAAGATGCATAAAGATGAAATCTGAACTGTATACGCCGCGCCGCCACCTCGCCACTACTCCGCATTAATATCAGGTCACAATATTTATTATTACTGTTTATAAACTGGTCGTTGAGAGATTTAGCTTGTGTTTTGAATGTTTTTTTCAATAGAGGTTACATTTCTGTTAAAAGTGGTGTGTACGTAATCCTAATTTATCCCAAGTCACATAACCTAATAGGGATCCTCTCCTGTACAGAATTATTAACCGTGTCATTTTATTCTTTTTTTCTAAATGCAGCAATCAATTTTTATAAAGTAAATTTTTTGGAGAATCTTCTTAGTAGAATATACAGTGCTGCAACTATAAATTTCATTGCTCTTGGACAATAGTATTGGAAAGAATAAGTTACTGTTTTGCCACATAACTAATTTTAATCAGTTCATATAATTGAAGTAGATCAGACAAACAAAATTCTATTTGTGGTATCAATCAAAATTTATAGTGTTCCTACAATTTGTCAGTACAATTTGAGTGACCCCATTCTAGATTCCATGCTAGCATATTTAATTGATGAATCTATTCAGCAAATTGTTACTTAAATAATAGTTAACTATAACAGAATCATTAATTTCATGGTAGGGAGAAAGATTTCATTATTTTCAACAAAGTGATACATACTAGTCAGTGTTCTTTTAGTAGATTTTTGAATAGAGGTCACAATCATAACTAATTTCTTACTTATTTACAAAATAACATTAAGAACAGCACTGACCATAACATCAGTACATTTTTTTTACTACTAATTATAAGCCTTTCAGTAACTTTGTTTCTGAGTGCCACTTGCACTGCAATACTGCATTCTACGCTATATTCTATAGTAACAGAAAGTAACTGATGAGGTGAGTCTCATCGTTACAATAATTTAAATAATTACTGCTTTCATTTAAATCTTTATTATTTTTATGATTGGTATTTTTTTTATCTTTTATGAAACTGGTGACAAAGTTTCTTCCACTCTTTATTTATTCTGCACCAAGATTCTAAATTTAACTGCATTCTTAATTTATCACTGCTTGGTATTCTTATGCCTGGTTAGGCTGGTGACAGTGTATAAAATTTTATTAATGAAACATTTTGTTAATAATCTTTAATTAGCACAACAATAGTATTGCAAGATTACCTAAGTTAATTTTTTGTTTCGTAGTAATCAGATTCCTTTTACTGCTATAAGCTACACCTATTTCAAACATAATTATCGCCTTCTGCAATTTATTTCTTGTTTGGATAAATCTTTGGGGAGTTTCGGTCCAAGTCTTATCCTTATGCTAGCACGAGTGCCACAATTAGTGGCCCATGACTGTTCGATTAGTCGCGGTTGTGTCACAAGTCAGGTCTCACATTAGTGTGGCCAATAATAGTGCGTGTTTGATGTCTTGTGAATTTGACGTTTGTGGGCAGCCTTTCTCGCAATGAGATTGAAATTTCATTTATAATTTAAGCTGACTATCCTTTTGTGCGGTTTTTACGAAATAAGTGGAAGTTGTGATTGTGTCAGAGTGATATACCGAAGAACCGACCATTACATGTAGTATTTACGATGATAAATGATTTAGTTACCAGTCAAGGGTACAACAAAAATCTGTCAACCATACAGCAGGAATAGTATTAATATTTTGTTTCACGGTGAACACAAAAGATGCATGCTCTTTCAAAATCCATCGACAGAGAATAAGGGAAATAATATTTTGTCTCCATCATGAAATAAATAAATTATGTTGTTCCTGCTCTATGATTGGCAGATTATTGATGCACCCCAGTCCAGTAAGTATATTAATTATCCTTGCTTGTTCCACACGTTTACAAACCACAAAAAGGCTATTTCTTACTGGCCAACTGAACTCTACTTCTGATTGGCTACCTTCACCTTCCGTCACTCATCGCGGGTTTACAACGTCTCCACGCCAAGCGCCAATCGCATAAACTGTACTTTAATCCTACAGAGAACACTATGCCCCACAGGGTTAACGTTGTCCAGGTTTTGCGTGGAAAGTTCAAAGCATCGTAGCTTGTGGGAGAGACATAGAGGTTTGTTGTTGTTCTTTAAAATGCTTTTATGGTGCCCGGTGCTGGTTGTTTCTATTCTTCCTTTCTTATAGATGCGGCAATTGATGTTGTGATGGGTGGCAATCTAAATCGGAGACGGTTGTGGGTGGCATCTTCAATATTCTTATGGATGGTGGGACTCCGATTGCTCATTAGTTTTTGTACTCTCCTATAAAAGCGTTTGAGTGGCGAAAGAACAGACACCACACACACAGACACACACACACACACAATATATATATAGTCCACACAAATGCTTTCAGAAAGGATTTCTCATGCGTAAATTATTATTATTATTATTATTTTTTTTTTTTTTTTATTTTTTTTTTTTGAGGTTTGATTCCATTTCTTGGAGGTGCTCCACGACCACACAATGATGAACACCAGATGTATTTTGCAGCATTGGCCGTTGGTGTTTCATTTACAAAAAAAAAAAAAAAAAAAAAAAAAAATCACAGATCGACCTCACTCACATAGTGATCATCTTCAGTGTCCTTCAAACGAGCATATGAATGCCACGAATGTAACTCAGTTACTCAGTTACTCAGTAACTCAGTTACATTCGGGGCTTTCATATGCTCGTTTGAAGGACACTGAAGATGATCACTATGTGATTGAAATCGATCTGGTGTTCGTAAATTAATAGTCGATGTTAACATGATAGGTGTTGGTTATTTTTCTGCCTGTGTCTGTCCTCTCTCTAATATCATGTTTTATACTTAATTGTATATTATTCTATCGGTATTTAATTTTATTTCTGTTATGTCTTCTCATTGCCCACCCCGTTTCCACTGACGTTTCCAGCGTATTAGAATAGCTTTATTGTAATAAATTCAGTTCATATAGAAACTGCATTTCATTTATTCTGCTGCCTGGCTTGCTCCCGAAACTTGGCTGTAAGCGGAAGGGACGGCCTCCACGTTACCGTCACTTGGGGGCGAGGTACGGGCGGTCAGAATTGAGTCCACGGTTTTTTCAAAGGAGGGAGCATCTCTACCGGCGACCTGTCGGGCTAGTGGCCATACGCCGCGGTCCGCTCATTATCTGCGTCGTCCGGCAGCGGAAGCTATACAATGGGCGTTTGTGTCTGTCTGCCTGCTACGGTTTAATGAAATGCAGCAGCTATGAGGCGGTCACTCAGTTTGATCTTCCCGAGAAGTCGGTATCTCCCGTCTGTTAACTTCGCAGAATACCAAGAAATGTTACATTTGTTATATTTCTGGGACCACCAGGCTGGGTGAGAAAGGAATTCAGAGTGCGTCTCACACAGAGGGCGGGTCCCGCAGAGAGCTGTATACAGCGGTGCCCTGATGGCGGCAGCTAATTATTTTTGCAGATTTTCTAAGAATCTAGCCGGACTACGTCACCGGCAGGTCGGGGGAGAAATCTGCCTCCAGTTGGCGGGAAGCGCGCAATAGGCTGATTACATACTTTTTGGAAGGCAGTTGATGGCTCCCAGGTCGTCGGTTTGATTGGGCAGATGTTTTGGGGACGATCCCGATTGGGCTGAGGGTTCAGCGTTTGGTGGCTGTCCGCGCGGCTAGGGGCAGAGAGAGGGCGAGAAAAAGGAGACTCTTATGAAGACCGGTGAACGGTAATCTCTCACGGCGTGCTGCTAACAAGCCATCGTGTCGAAAAAATTTTCTAAGTGTTGAGTTTGGACTTGTAGACTCCTTGCCATTAAAATTACTACACCTTGAAGAAGACGTGTTAGAGACGCGAAATTTAACTGACAGGAAGAATATGCTGTGATATGCAAATGATTAGCTTTTCAGAGCATTCACACAAAGTTTGCGCTGGCGGCAACACCTACAACGTGCTGACATGAGGAAAGCCTAACGCTATTGCGTATTATCGTACCACGACATTGCTCCTCGAGTTGATCGCGATCAAATGACTGTTAGCAGAATATGGAATCGGTGGGTTCAGGAGGGCAATACGGAACGCCGTGCTGGATCCCAACGGCCTCGTATGACTAGCAGTCGAGATGCCAGACAGCTTATCCACATGGCTATAACGAATTGTGCAGCCACATCTTGATCCCTGAGCCAACAGATGGGAACGTTTCAAGACAACAACCATCTGCACGAACAGTTCGACGACGTCTGCAGCAGCATGGACTTTCAGCTCAGAACACATAACTGCGGTTACCCTTGACGCTGCATCACAGACAGGAGCGCCTGCGATGGTGTACCCAACGACGAACCTGGGTGCATGAATGACAAAACGTCATGTTTTCAGGTGAATCCAGGTTCTGTTCACAGCATCATGATGGTCGCATCCGTGTTTTGCGAGACCGCGATGACGCACATTGGAAGCGTGTATTCGTCATCGCCATAATGGCGTGTCATCTGGCGTGATGGAATGGGGTGCCATTGGTTACATGTCTCGGTCACCTCTTGTTCGCATCGACAGCAATTTGAACAGTGGCCGTTGCTTTTCGGATGTGTTACGACCCGTGGCTCTACCATTCATTCGATCCATGCGAAACCGTACATTTCAGCAGGATAATACACGACCGCATGTTGCAGGTCCTATACGGAGCTTACTGCATACGGAAGATGTTCGACTGCTGTCCTGGCCAGAACAGTCCCTAGATCTCTCACCAAATGAAAACGTCTGGTCAATGGTCGCCGAGCAACTGGCTCGTCACTACTCTTGATGAACTGTGGTATCGTGTTAAAGCTGCATGGGCATCTGTACCTGTACATGCCATCCAAACGCTGTTTGACTCAATGACAAGGCGTATAAAGGCCGTTATTACGTCCAGAGGTAGTTGTTCTGGGTACTGATTTCTCAGGATCTATGCACCCAAATTGCGTGAAAATGTAATCACATGTCAGTTCTAGTATAATACATTTGTCCAATGAATACCCGTGTATCATCTGCATTTCTTCTTGGTGTAGAAATTTTAATGGCCAGTGGTGTATCTTCCTCTGCTTTGGTCGGACGGAAACTTCGATTATTTTTCATAGTGTTGGTCTTTTGATACCATACTTTGAACTTTCATTTAGTGTGGCTTCGTCATCTGCGACCACAATTATTCTAGCTTACCGTAGACAGGTTATTCGCTTATCGTATTGTCGATTCCGGAAGCGCACACAACAGAGGTAAATATCGCCACGCCGCTGAGCCTGGTTACTGCTAACGACGCTGCTACGAGTTCTGCATGACTCCTATATGGGTATAGTACAATGCTTGCGCAACCCCGACCTCTGATACAGTAATCGTCTTGTTTTCTAATCCGTGACTTGTTTCAGTTACAAACTAGTTGCATTCATGATCGCTAGGTTACTATATCTATAGATTTAGCCGGTCATTTCCAGTCTTGTTTATGTAATTTTGTATTAAGTGTTCAATCAATTAATGTTTTGTGTTGTTACCGTGATTAGTGTTCAACCTCTGTACTTGTTGACAGTGACAACTTGTCACAAACTTTGATTTTTCTGTTATGCAGTATTATCTTTATGGTTAAATATAATCATTTATTTTGGAATTGTTTTACCTCATTAAAACCCTCTCATTTTAGTGGGTTATGTTTTCATGTGCATAAATAATATATCATTTTGAGATCTTAACTTGGCGCCATTCGACGGTTAGAATAGGCTCAGTTAATTTTTCTGTGTTTTTATATAAAATACTGTTGCTGCACATGATTAAGATAAATTTGCATATAAATAACTTATTAGATATTAAAATGAATCTGCAGGTATGCAAATTTAGGGTGCAGGGATAGGTCTTTGCTCTAATACATCAAAGAGATGACATGCTTAATGAGCAATAAACAGTCACACCTAAACGCCTACACCACTATTTACGCTTTCAAATTCTGAAGTCAGATGCATTAAAGTATGAGAAACGCAAGGTTATTTACAACTTGTACAGCAACCAGACAGCATTTATCAGAGTTGAAGGGCATGAAAGAAGAGAGAGGAGAGGGAGAGGGAGAGGGAGAGGGAAAGGGAGACGAGTAAGACAGGGTTGTAGCCTCCAATGTTATTCAATTTGTTCACTGACCAAGATGTAAAAAAAGCAACGACAAATTTGGAGAGGGTATTAAAGTTCAGGATGAAGAAATAAATACATTGCGTTTTCCTGATGACATGGAAATTCTTTCAGAGACATTAAAGGACCTGGAGGAGCAGTTCAACGGAATGAACAGTATGTTGAAAGGGCCGCATAAGATGAGCATCAACAAGAGCAAAACAAGTGTAATGGAATGCAGTCTAAGAAAATCAGGCGATTCTGAAGGAATTAGATTGTGTTAAAGAAATAATAAAGGTGGTAGATGAGTTTTGTTACTTGGACAGTAAAATAACAACTGATGCTCGCAGGGCAGAGAATATAAAGTGTTTCTGAAAAAGAGTATTTTTCTGTAACAGAATATTAATTTAAGTATACATACATGTGTCGTCTGTTTCGAAAGAAAAGACCCTGCAGTTGTTAATCATTCATACTCACAGAATATATGACATCAACTGCGAATGGCCAAAGCTGAAAAGGTGCACCCAGCCGGGATTCGAACCAGGGTCTCCTGCTTTCTAGGCAGTTGCGCTGACCACTGCACCACTGGGGACACAGTGACCACCGCACCTGCAAGGACTACCTAAGAACGCCTCCCGTCAGATACAAATTCCCAGCTTCACCCTGCCCACAGTACTCTGTTCTGGAAGAACAGAGGCCACATATATATATATATATATATATATATATATATGCCGGTGACGGGCAATGATCCTTTGGTTAGTGGAAATGGGTGGGCAAGTTTGTGGCCCTTACTCTTACGGAAATTAGTGTCATAACTACGAATTTGAGTACTGTGGACAAGGTGAAGCTGGGAATTTGTATCCGACGGGAGGCGTTCTTAGGTAGTCCTTGCAGGTGCGGTGCACAATATGCTCCAGTGTTGTAGTGGTCAACACAACTGCCTAGAAAGCAGGAGACCCGGCTGGGTACACATTTTCAGCTTTAACCATTTGCAGTTGATGTCATATATTCTGTGAATGTGATTAATTTAAGTGTAAGGAAGTCTCTTCTGATGTCATCTGGGCATTTGCGTGGAGTGTTTTTACGGAAGTGGAACAGGTATGTTGAATAGTTCAGACAGGATGAGGATAGGGGCTTTTGAAATGTGGAGCTACAGAAGAATGCTGAAGATTAGTTGTACATTGAGCAGGCGATGAAGGAAAGCAAGGAAAATTTTGGAATAGGAATTAAAGTTCAGGGGGAAGAAATAAAAACATTGCGTTTTGCTGATGACATTGTAATTCTGTCAGAGACAGCGAACGACCTGGAAGAGCAGTTGAATGGAATGGACAGTGTGTTGAAGAGAGAGTACAAAATGAACATTAACAAGAGCAAAACAAAAATAATGGAATGCGGTCTTAGAAAATCAGGCGATGCTGAAGGAATTAGATTAGGTAACGAAACAGTGAAGGTGGTAGATGAGTTTTGTTACTTGGGTAGTAAAATAACATGCGATGGTCGCAGTACAGAGGATATAAAATGCAGAATGGCAATGGGAAGAAAAGCATTTTTGAAAAAGAGAAATTTGCTAACATCGAATATTAATTTAAGTGTAAGGAAGTCTTTTCTGAAGGCATTTGTGTGGAGTGTTGCCTTGTACGGGAGTGAAACATGGACGATAAGCAGTGCGGGCAGGAAGTGGATAGAGGCTTTTGAAATGTGGTGCTACAGAAGAATGCTGAAGATTAGGTGGGTAGATCACATAACTAATGAAGAGGTACTGAACAGAATTGGCGAGAAAAGGAGTTTTTGGCATACCCTAACTAAAAGAAGGGATCGCTTGGTAGGACACATTCTCAGACATCGAGGAATCGTAAATTTAGCATTGGAGGGAAGTGTGTGGGGTAAAAATCGCAGAGGGAGGCCAAGAGACGCGTATAGTAAGCAGATTCAAATAGATGTGGGTTGTCGTTGTTATGAGGAGATGAAAAGGCTTGTTCAGGATAGAGTAGGGTGGAGAGCTGCATCAAACCAGTCTCCGGACTGAAGACCATAACAACAACAACAGTTGGGTAGATCGCGTAACTAATGAGTAGGTCCTGAACAGAATTGGAAAGAAAAGTAATTTCTGGCTTACCTTGTCGTAAAGAAGGGATCGATTAGACTTCAAGGAATTGGCAGTGGAGAGAAGTGCATGGGGTAAAAATCGCAGAGGGAGGAAAAAGAGACGAATACAGTAAGAATATTGAAATAGATTTGGACTGCCGTTTTTAAGAGGAGATGAACAGGCTTACTCAGAATAGAGTATGATGGAGAGCTGCATGAAACCAGTCTCCGGACTGAAGACCACAACACACACCTAAAATTAAGTTAAAATCAATCGGGTTGCTTTAAACGTTAAAAATATCAAACATAATTGTGGCCGGGATTTCGATACAAAAACCCACTGTGCGATGTTCCGGCCACTGTTGCTACCGGTTTTTTGCTGGATATTTGTCTGACCAAGAGCCTGAAGAATTTTATTGATTACTGGATCCTCTCTTTGAAATGAACCGATCGTTGACTGGAAATGATTATGTTCGACCACTTCGAGATCATTTCATGAAATTAACCATCCAAAATCCGTTGGAATTCTTCTTGTTGGCATTTCGCCATGTCACCGGTGCACATTTGTACGCCATTTCTTAAAAGAACGTTCTGGAGCGTGCCAGAGAATAATTTGGCTACCCAGGTGGCCCAACATTCATCCCACATAACAATTACGAGACATAATTTAGAGGTCATTTAGTCCAAACAATTATGGGCTGCAATTCTCGAATTGTGCGCCAACATTTGAAAATATGGTTCTTTCTATGATGACGTATTTATACCTTCAGAAAGATATTCATGTTTTAATTAAATACCTCAAATACTATGCAGATCACAATTTTGAAATTTTTATGTCATAAGGCAAAGAACATGTCACTTGAAAACAGTCCAAAACGTTTAATAAAACTAGTTTGACCACTTACAAGAAGACAGCAACACTGTTTGAGGTCATTAATTTACCTTTATCGTTTTTCTGCCATAGTCCAGTTACTTCCCCTTCCCTTCTTGTTCCCAATTTTTTCGTGACCTATTATTCACAGGTGACGTATTGTTTTACATAATTAATATTGATTAAATGAAGATATTTTTGTTGAATGTGGTTCAAATAATTTGCAGTGAAGCAATATGGAGTTAATGACTATCTTATTCGTAGCAGTTCGAACATACACCCAGCTACTAAAATCGTATTGAGAAAAATTCTGAGAATGTACACTCTGTCGGATTCAGATGCATGACAAATGGATTCTCTTACACAACCTTTTAAAATAAAGTTCGGTGAATAAGCCTGTAACATCAACGCAGATGTGTTATGAACTACAGTTACGTAGCTATCCTTCGAATTACTCACCTCCCTAACTATACACCACTGAGCTTCGCGATACATGTCCTGGGAACTTTGCACGAAGTCTTCCTTCGGGGTGGAGTTCAAAAGCTTCGTCACCTTTCGCTCGAAGTCAGACACATCGTAATGTTCATCCATCCAAAGTGAGTTAAAACAAGCGTGTGCGTGACGAGTCACTTGGCTACAAAATGTATACAGAAAAATATGCCTATCTTAAGGGTCAATGTTGGAATCTTCAAGCCAAAATACCTGAAATTGTCTGACTGACAGAAAAAGAAAAAATGCAAAACTGTCATCCCAGGTGCCTCTCTAAGGTACTTAAAATTCACTCTGGCAAAGGCTGAAGTCAGAAACGTTATAGTATGCGAAATGAAAGGTTATTTACAACTTGTACAGACGCCAGACAGCAGTTATCAGAGTTGAAGGGCATGAAAGGACAGCATTTGTTGGGAGGACAGTAAAACAGGGTTGTAGCCTTTCTCCAGGCTTATTCAATTTGTTCAGTGACCAATCTGCGAGAAAAGCAACGTCAAATTTGGAGAGGGTATTAAAGTTCAGGATGAAGAAATAAAAACTTTTGTGTCCCAGCCTCGTCACCGCTTTTGTGTCTCGTTTCCGTTCGTAGGTATCGGTGGCCGAGTGGAATGAGACCGACACAGAAATAAAGATAGCACGCTGGTGCAGGTACGGAGGGGAGCAGCCAGGAACTAGAAACACTAGAGTAAATTAGAACGAGATATATATTGCACAGAATTTATACAATACTTAACTTTTACATAGTACTGCAGAAGGCTGATACATAGTTGAGCTAGAGGCCTGCCTAGTGCCTGTACGATAGCCAAGTCTTCACTAGTGCCTATCAGATTCCGAAGGTCCTAACTGGTTGCTATCTCAGTCCCAAGTGAACGATGTCGTTCACTGGTGGCCACGAGCGGAGTTGCCGCAGAGGGCGCTCGTGGCTGTCGTCGTAAGAACGCCGCGCCGTGCGTGCATGGCGGCGCGCGACGAAAGTAGGTGGCGCGCACTTTGGACTTGTGCGACACCACAAAAACATTTCGGTTTACTGTTGACATTGAAATTCTTTCACAGGCAGTAAAGGACCTGGAGGAGCAGTTGAACAGAATGGACAGTGTGTTGAAATGGGTGCATAAGATGGACATCAACAAGAGCAAAACAAATGTAATGGAATATAGTCCAAGAAAATAAGGAGGAATTAGAATAACGAAAGGTGGTAGATGAGTTTTGTTACTTGGGCAGTAAAATAACATGTGATGGTCTCAGTGCCGAGAACATAAAATGTTTCTGAAAAAGAGGACTTCTCTATAACAGAACATTAATTTAAGTGTAAATAGGTCTCTTGTGAAGGCATTTGTGTGGAGAGTTTGTACGCAAGTGGAACAAGTACGATAAACAGTTCATACAAGAGGAGGATAGGAGCTTTTGAAGGATAGGAGCTACAGAAGAAATCTGAAGATTAGTTGGGTAGTTCGCGTAACTAATGAGAAGGTACTGAACAGAACTGTAAAGAAAATGAATTTCTGGCATACCTTGATTTAAAGAAGGAATCGGTTGGTAGGACATATTATTAGACATCAAGGAACTGGCATTGGAGGGAAGTGCGTGGGATAAAAATCGCAGAGGGAGAAATAGAGACGAATACAGTAAGAAGATGGATGTGGGTTGCCAGAACCGTAGTATAGGAAGAAGTCTGGAGATTGAGAAGTTGCATGACAACGTTCGTCCGCACACATTCATTATCGTCGAACAGTTCCTGGCAAAAAAGCGGGTGGTCCTACATGAACATCTTCCAGATTCGCCGGATCTCAATCCTTCAGACATCTTCCATTCTTTCCAGTGAAACTCGCATTGAAAGGAAAGAGATCCGAGGATATTTCTGACAGCCAACGAATCGTGACTGGCTTTTGAGAACTTCGGAAGACTTTGTACAGAGTTTCCAGGACATATATCGCATATGTTAGTGGACCATAGTTATGATAAGTGACTATTTCAAAGGGAAGTAAGGTAACTATAGTTCGTAGTTCACCTACGTAAGTGCCACAGGAGTATTCACCGAACTTTGTCACAGGATGCAGAATAAAACAGGATAATGGGAAGTCACCACTCACAATAAAGAGCTTAAGAGGATACATCTGGAATTTCCTTTATAAAAAAGGTAGTGTGCATATTTCAATGAACATAATGAAACTGCGGAACCATTCAGTGGAATCAATGAAGATAGTCAGTGCACACATATGAAGGTACAATGAACTGTAACACTGGGTATGTAAACCAACCTAGCAGGTTTCAAGGTAGTCCACACTAGTTCGGTCCAGATAGAGCATGCAGATACGTCCATTGTGCTTTGCATTCTATTTGGTTTGGTTCTCGTAAATCTGTCTTGAGAACAAAGTCAAAGATAAGAGTGAAACAGAACAATCAAGCAATAAAATACATACGTAGAAAACAAAGAGATAAATCTAAATAAAGCGGAGCATAACAAAAATTTTACATCTGCAAGAAGTGAAGTAAATTTTAAGATAAGCAAAATTCGGTATCAACCTTTTATTTATTTCTTCTCTGATGATGAATTCAATTATTCTATTTATTCTACGCCTTTTTCATGTCTAGCGCCTATCTGATTAATTTAGGAAAGAACTACAATTCGACCATGCTGGTGATGCTATTGTTACTGAAATTATCTTTTATTTTTTGTTGAAATTACTTTTTAATAGCAGGTTACTAATTTTAGTCGTTACTAGTTTATTTCTAGATCATAATAAGAAAGCAACCTTATTTTAGAATGTCACGTTATAAATAGAAAAAAAGGTAATAGCCTATAAGAAGGCAGGTTTAATTATTTATATTTAAAAGTGCAATTTTGTATACATTCAACAAGTTTAACAAGTGAACTTACAAAACTATGTCCATAATTCAATATGCTGGTCTTCTACCAACAACCGACGAAAGAATCAGTCAAAATATTTCTAGACTGCTTCAAAACGTGACACTTCTTGGTATTTTCACTTATTAGTTAAGAAACATTACAGTGACTGCAAATAGTGATAGCCTTATGCGGACGTACTGGAACAAATATCGACGAATCATATCGATTACGTTTGATTCCGTCGTTGAAAACGACGATGTTTGCTTCATGGTATACACTGAAAGTGTTAATACATAATCACTTCAGTTGACACTGTTGCTCTCAGCTGACATGGTTTTTCCACAGCGATTCTACAACCAATAAAAACAGGCAAGCGTTTTAATTTGAGCGATGGTTATCGTTCAGTTTTATTTATTATTAGCTAGAAACCCGGCGTTGCCCGGGTATTTGTTTACTTATTCCTGCCTTTAGTACTTCTCCTATCCTATCTCATTTTTTCTAAAAACGTGGTATATTCATCGGAGGAGAATATATAAGAAATAAGGCTGTTTTGCATAATATGAAAAATTATACGTGCAGTATACAAGCAATCAAAATACAAATGACATATAAAATTCTCATGATCTCATATTTATTGAGTTATATGTTGTACAATTGTATAATTTTTCAGGAATACATTCATTTGTGTAAGTGCTGTTACGAATACAATTAGTAGTAAAGAAGTAATAGATTAAAACTTTGGGTCTGATAGGGCGGTTTTCTATGAACGTTACTGTTTATGTGCTTATATTTCATGAACTACGTGTCGTACTGTGATACAGTTTCGAAGGTGCATTCTGCTATATGTGTGTATACTGACTGTAAAATTTCCTGCGGCTACAATTTGTAGTGCTGAAATTATTAATTGTATCGTCTTATCGAATTCCGTAGTTTTAGTCCATGAACAGCGGAAAAGTAGTAAGCCAGAAACATTTTTTTCCTCTCATAATTTTGCTATGGTTGTCAGCGAGAAAAAGTACGGTACAGGTTTGAAATTATGTTTAAAGTTGGTTGCAAGTCGCTAAGTACTGTCATTCTCATACATTGTGTGAATAAAATCTCGTCGCATTACGTGGCAGTTTCTTGCTAATATATTGTTTATGACGTTGTATCTCCTGATCCATGTATCGTATGCCTTTCTTACCCCGACACCTTTGTTACGTCACGGTAAGGAATATGTGCACCAAATTTGGTTGAAATCGGTCCTGTGGTTTAGGAGGAAATGTGCAACACTGTCGTTTGATGCAGCAGTTTTTCGCGCATCGCATTGTTTATGACGTCATATCTCACGAACAATGTGTTGCGCGTGATCCTAACACTTACGGCAATCGTCCTCGTGGATTGAAGCTTACGTATGCAAAATTTCATAAACATTGGAAGACAACTGTAGATTTCTTTACAATACGTACACACAGACACATACTCTGCTTTATATCTAAAGAAGAAGACTAGTAGTCTGTGGTTATGTAGTTCACACAGCAATTATCACAATATTCTCCGTCTTTACGTGACCCTTTAATTTATTTGAGGACTATAGTTTTAGTCTTCAAGGTCGTGTTATCAAGGAGATAACTCGTGTTCTTCGTTCCTAACAGATTTTCTTTTCCTTTTCAGGTATGGTATTGTTTTTTAACGTGTATGATAAAAGTTTAAATGTACTCATTGTTTCAGAACTATTGAACGACAAGCTTGTATTGTATATTAAGCTTAGTCATTAAACTACTGTACTTCATCCAGTAGATTCTGCAGCGATATCTTAGCGATTCTTCACTGTATCTCCTCTCCGACCCTCGCATTAAGTAAATCTGAAGCGCTTTGTCCGCCTTCTTATCCTAAGCCCCCAAATCGTGGAGATTTATCGGAACCCAGTCATAAAGCCCACTCATATCCTGCAGATGAAAATCAATTTCCTCGGAAAGAGAGAGCAGTCCCTGACCAACGACTGGAGCGTGGGGGTCGTGTGCGAGCTGGTAGGTGTTTGTTTCTCGAAGAATCAGATAGTATATTGTATACTGATGGAAGTTAATATAAATAATCGTAGAAGTTTTTTTGCAGTAGTTGATCTGGAGGATGTGATACAGATACGTTTGTGTTCGTCGGTCTCTACTTACTGTAGAATCATATTGGTAGATTTGACGATAACGTCTTAAAACATTTTCGATGTGAACAGTAGCCCATCATGTACTAACTATCTACAGCTTCAGACAGAAATACTGGGTGTTTCGAAAAGCTACACAAGATTTCCGAAGACTACACTTTCCACTAGCTGAACGATCTTCTACGAGCTTCCTTCGATACATCATTTATAGAAGAGAACCTGCATTCTAAGGTAGTCTATAGCATTCGCTAGAAGAAAAAAATACCATTGTTTACCGATAAGTCCTATTTTTGTGGCCTACACTTCAAATGTAAAAAGAAAAAAAAAAAAAAAGAAAAAGAAAAAAACCCAACTCGAATAAGAATTTCATTTTAAGAAAAAAGTAATTTATTCTACTTAAGAAAGTACTACGTTAGTTTTCATTCATAAAGTTAAGATTACGGCTCTTAATCGTGTTGCAGACGTGAACTCTCGAAAATAATTCTGCCAGTAAGAGACAAAGACCAGCAGTGTATCTACTGGTGGTATTGTTTCTTTGGCGAACTAGGTCAGATTCGGTTAAAATAAAACCTTCACGTAGCCGAAAAGTACCCTCAAGTTACGCCCATGGAAATTCTAATAGTAGTTTTAAAGATTAGCGCGTTCCACCAGGGACGTTAAGGTTTTATTATTAGTATAGACAGAAATGGAGATAGAAGCTTGGTGTAGAGCCCTGTTTCTTGTCAGTCCAGGTATCACCTTACGTAGTACAATCACGGCACTCACTTATTAGTCATTACACAATGTGGGTAATGAAGATATCACACTAATAAAAATCTTTTGCATTCTCTGGTTCTAAAGTTGTACATTTTGGTTTGGTTGTCATTGACAGCATAAATAAATTTCATAAAATGCATAAAATTTGTGTACAGGAAAAGTATTTACATGCTACCAGTTAGGGTAGGAAGGCCAGATCATGGTTTAAAACCGAACTTGAAAGCAAGCAAATAAATTTATTGGACACAAAACGGAGACGTTATTGTCACCGTTTCTGTAACTACTTAGTAGAGAGATTTTTGTCGAGAATACAGTAGGACTGCGTCTCCTGTAGGTCAAATCATTCGACGACAGCACCAGTCAGGTCAAGACACTGGGCGTTAAATTAAGGGAAAATCCACAGGCTTCCAAGCATGCTCGCGGTCACTTGAAATTTTATCGTAGTTGACAGAAGCAAAACGAGAGTTAGATATTTCGCACATGTGACTAAACTCTTTCCAAACTTGACAACTTAATCGTCATGTGATTTTTGCAATCACGTCACCATTTCTCAGTTCATTATATACTTCGACAATGAACCCTACCATTTAACACAAAGCTCTTGAAAAAATGAACAAGTATGTGCAGTCAGTAACACATATCGAACACTAACAACAGTTTAATCTACGGTGAGATTTTGGGCACATTCTCACATGGTTTGATTCAAATGTTCGCATTGTTGAGACAAGGAACCATCAGAAGGGACTATAGATGTGTTACTACAGCGTAACTTTGTCAACGTAGTTTCAGTTACTGAATGATTAAAAAGCAATGGCACATTGTGTGGCATTCATTATTTGTGATCTGAAAAAAAAGTAGCTTCAAGGACTGAAAACTTGGTGACAAGAAAAACTGTGCCAGCAGAGGTTATGCTCATCATTCCTCCAATAGTGTATTGTATACTTCAGTTAATATTTTCATACCTCATTCATTTCCTCCTCAGCTGAGCAAAGCGGACGTTGTGAAAATATTTATTTTGTTTTCAGGCAAATTTACAGGCGACTGGAAGATTGCAGGGGATTGCAAATGGCGATTTACATTTCCGACATCCACTGGTTTGGAGCTGTTTCAGTTTATTTGAGGGCCAATGTCCATTGTTCTGGAAATAATTAAATTCTGTTTATTGAACATTTGCGCGACGTCGTAAGCATTTTAACCAGGTGTGAAACCTACAACACTGTGCAGTATATAACAACAAGAGAAAAAGTATGGCGGCAGTTTCCTTTCCAGCAACGGGTAAAGTACTTCAAACATCCTGCGTATAGGGTGTTTAAGATTACCACATTCTCTCATCTCTCTTGTAAAAAATTTTGATAGAATTCTCTTAATATATGCAGTTATAAAACCGTGTTTATCAGAACCTTGATGTCATCTGAGGACTTAAAGTAATTTCTGTTTCAATTAAACAATTGAACTCAACGAGTACACTCCACTGCGGATGGTGAATTCAGAGAAAGTATTTTCCAAAGACATCCTTTATGGCACGGAAATACCAAAAATGTGCAAAGTAACACAAAATAAATACAACAAGCAGTAATCTTGAAAAGTGAAACATCTCAATTTCTCAGTTCCATGACCTAAAGATGTAGTAGTTTTGAACAATGAAAGAGAGTAAATATTTTTGTTAGTTTCACCACATCTGTAACAAAATTCCATTCTAGGTGGTGCCCTACATAATATATATAAGTACTTACTTTTCATACGAATAGAACTGTCTTTAACCCATTCGTAGCTTCTGCATTAGCTTATATTTGTAAGTAAAATCAGATGCAGGTTTTCGAAGTTAATAATGAATTAGTTAAAACATCAATTTTCATAGGTTTTTGCAATATAAAAAGACAGGGACTCGCTTCCAATTGCGTTTTTCAAATGCAAAATCACGTCAAGGCATGAAAACATTTAAGAAACTTTCGGCACGCGATGCCAAAGTGCAAGTGCAGTTGTATCTATACAGTGAATACTACTTACTTAAGCCCCGGACCACGTAACTGCCCCTGCAGCTGTTCTGCTGCTACTGCTGTTGTGTTCGGCCGAACATCCGCGAACAGCCTGCCAAGTACCAATTCTCGCCCATTGAGCCACTTCCACAAACGATTCCTACTGGTTGCTTGTTGAAAACGTTCTCACGTGTTCTTACACTGTTTACACATTCGTTTATCTAACGTAAATCCGTGTATGTATAGAAACCTTTTAATTTCATTTTCACCTTCGCTTGGAAATTTTAAAGGGAATTGTATTCAGTAACCATTAATTTGGTCGTAAATAAATACAGTGTCAAGAGTTTTGCTACAGCTTTTAAGTTATTTCTGCTCCTGATTTATAGTAGAATGGAGATTTTTTTGTATGCTGCCTGATGGTGGTTATGAGTGGTCATGCACGTGATTACTTTATCAGAATACACGCCTGATTTGGTCTGCTACGAATAAATCTGGTTGCATAGCAAAATGTTTAATACAACTACTGTATGTACTGTCATGATTTTTCAACAGTTTCTACAGTTTTTAAATCATCGGCTGCTTAAAATAATGTGTACGTAAACGAATGTTGTGGGTGTACTTCAAGTAACAAACTACCATGATTTTTCAACTGTTTCCACAAATTTTAAATCATCGGCCAGTCAAAATAATGTGTAAATAAATGTGTGTACTTCAAGTAATAAACGGTTTTTTAATAATTGTCTCCGAAAATCCAATTGTAGTACATAGGGACGGTACAGAAATCTGATGGTAATTCACATAAGTTTGAAGTGGGTTATGTAAGTTACATGCATGTTATATAGACGCTAATATATTGTGTAAGAGCTCCTTAATGGGACTGCCAGTGGGCGATTGTGCCGCTACTGACAATTCGTTTACGAATATAAAAAACGGACATATTTTTCTGACTTGAAATTCCTAGAAAATTGTCAAGTAATGATCTGCAAAATATACTTAAAAAAGATATAACTATCTCAAAATTTCTAATCCACATGTCTAGGGAAAATGTTCTCCCCTACTGACCTCTAAACTTGCGGGCGATCCTGATTTGAGAGCTATTTTTCAGGGTATCGATTGGTAAGAGAATCAAATCGTACAGAGTCGTGTGCAGAGCTCACATGGTGCTATTCACATTTACGTACACCTTATATGACCTAACGAATGGTTCGACGTTCGTACTTAAAGCGTTATCTGTCCTTATTGACATTGCTATCTGACAAGGAATTTGTGCGTTTGGGAGTATAACAGTATGTATGTGACAGAAAATGTGGATAAAACTGTTTAAACGGTTTTTTTCTCGTATTTTTACGTGCGGAGGTAAATGGTCGTAAATTCAGCGGGTTGGGACTCAATAAACAACTTTATTCGCAACACCGAAGGCTTTCGTGGTCGTTGTCACAGACGTATGATCGGATCTTCTTCCATCTTTAAGACAGGTGAAGTGCATAATTTCCATATTGATTTTTCTACTGAACTCTAATCTTTGTCTCTGTGCACGCGCACCATTCAGTGCTTGCGCTTACGCTCGTGTAGGTGTGTGTGTGTGTGTGTGTGTGTGTGTGTGTGTGTGTGTGTGTGTGTGTGTGTATGACATGGAGGAGGGGTGGGGAAAGCCCTAAGAATAACCGATGTATTTTTGAGAAGTTCTTTCGTATGGAGGTTAAAATGACTTTACTGAATCCAAGAACGTTTGTATCCTACTGCTGTACTTAGTAAGAGATATTTTTATTTGAAAATTTATGTGATCTGTCGCTATTATTTTTTAAGACCACAGTAGTATCACCATTAAATGTCACTGTGCTTATTACAATTAATTATCTTTGTTTTTATGTCTCTACTGTTTCAGGTACGCATTGTCAGGTGATTCCAAAATAGAGCCAACCTCAGTTTCCTGATCGCATCGGTAAGCAAAATTCCGTTGCTTTGTGTTCTCATTTCTCTGTTCGACAGCCTACAGCTACTATTGAATCCCTCTGAATCCCCAGATATATTTTGCTCCAGTATACGTGTGTGTGTGTGTGTGTGTGTGTGTGTGTGTGTGTGTGTGTGTGTGTGTGTGTGTGTGTCCTTTGTTCTGGTCTTTTTTCTGATTACTTTGGAGTATTATCAAATGAAAGCGATCATTTTATCGCGATATCAATTTTCCCACATCAGTCCAAATTAGGTGACAGGATGCCTGACTTCTATTACAGAAATGTAGCACAGAGAAACTGTATTAACTAGTGTCGCCTGTGGTCAAAATTCGACCAGTTGTGTTTACCAAAAGATGAGATATTTTAAATATAATTGGAATTTTCTGATATACATATTCTTAGTTCCTACCTGAACACTGAATTTCTATTTAATAGGGAAAGTAGGAAGTCGTTACTATTCCAATTAAAGTAATTAAAAAGTAGGAACTTACTTGAATTCTCTGGTAGCAGCAGAATATCACTTATTATTTCAGGTTAGTACTCGAAATAGCGACGGCAAAAAATAACATTAATCCCTTACCGCGAAATTTTTAATCCCAGTGTCGACAACACGCTCGAACTCGTAGTTCCCTCCATTCTAAGATGGCTGTTTTGCTAGAGCTGTACCTTTCGTGACGTATAGTCGTGTAATACCCACTTTCGATATGAAGAAAACAACTTCATTTAAGTATTCTTAACGGTTCCGTACACACATGATTTTTGTTTCGTGCATGTCTATGCCAAGGACTCTCTAGAATAAGATTCATTGACCTCGACCTATAGTTAATAACTGTTGCAAGTCTCGATGTGGCTCATTTAAATACGATGTTCAACGGTCGCGGCTGGAAGGTAGTGTGGAAGTTGGGTTGGCATGCGTGGGTTAAGCGAATAGCGTTTACCATTACATTATAGGGTGCATGCAATTCATATTCAGAGTTGCAAATAAATTTCTTGTATGGCGTGAAAAGCTGTCGTCCCCGTCGTGTTCGTTCTTACCGAAACTCCAGCATGTCTGGCGGTCATTTGCATTGATTCCATCGATAAACACGTGTCGTGAAATCAACTACGTGAGGAAAAACTATTACATTACAGGAAAGGCGGTATGCGGCAAGTCTGCTATAATTTCGTTATTCTCAGACACTATTCTATGATTTGGGCCCAGAATAACCGAAATTATGGCGTCTCTTTCTTACTACAGACGACAGAAAAAACCACGCAAGTAGCTTTGAACTCTACACCTTCAGTTTACATCTCCACGCCTCTAAACATCACGCCACAAGAAGCGGATGTCAGAGGCATCTTTTGGAGCATTTCAGTACTCATATACATTCTTGGAATGTTATTTTTGTGGTTGTAATCTTCAATCTAACACGTGCGAATTTATCATTTCAATTGAATGTGAGCGTACTTATAAAAATTGTTGGCTACGTATTTATTGCATTCTTTGTTAAGATTGATCGATAGATATTGAGCCCTTATGAATCTATTCTCACATGCTTTTTAGATTCTGTGTCTTCTCTTTATTGGTATCTAGTTGCGGCCGCTGCAATTAGAGTATTCAGTTGGGTGAATAACGTGTGTTGAAAGGTAAGCAAACTTTAGCTCAAAATAAATTCAATATGAGCATCGAATATCTCTTGTTTCGTGAGTCGATGATACGAATTCACTCACTGAGGTCACTTACTGCTCCTGTTTTTATGCTGCTGCTGCTGCCTAATGGTCCAATTCGATTGCCGTTTTGTCCACATTGGACCAGATTTTTATTCACGAGTGTTCAGTCGAACTTGCCCGAAAATTGAGATGTTGCGTGCAATTGATTAAACAGTCACATGATAGTCTTAAATAGGGTTTTAATCAAGTTACTGCTTTGGAACGATAAATTACAATGATTTGAACCTATACAGGGATTTTATCCAACACTTAATTATTTTATTTTTGTAATAAGTGCACACATATGAAAGGTTATTGAATTAAATATAATGTCAAACTTTTCTGCCATTCAGAAAAGTTGTAAGGTAGTGTGTAATAAACAAAGTCCTTCAGCGCTTATGCTTAGCAGAAAAAAAATTTCAACCATTTTACACAAGAGTGTGTATTCTAATAGAGATGGTTAAAATAGGAGTCGTCTTTTCTTGTAACGTAAAAATGGTAGGTTAAACAAAGGAACGGAAAATAATTCAACATTAAAAGAGGAGGTGCTTTACACATCCCAGAAGACTGGAATTTCATAAATAAATAAATTGCCTGAAACATTCTTTTCATTTTGTAGCCAAAAGAGTACCATATACCGTAAACATAAGTTCATGGTACAGAACCCATTATTTTCTCGACCTGTGGATTGTAACTGTGTCGCTGTTGATGGCAAGCGATGTGTTCGACTAATAATTCTGCCATAAACTTCTATTAAGAAAGTAAAAAAAGCGCTGGTCTTGTTCAAATTACACACAGTTGTCCTGTAGACCTGCAAACTAGTTCAGGTGAAAGAAACATATGTACACTGCCTAGAAACGTTGTACCGCAGTGGATGCCCCATAGAATTATCGGTGTTAAGTATTGTGTGGGCAAACTAAATCTGTTTTCCGCACAACAACTCGAACCTGCGCTCCTTCCCTTTTGTCGATGGGAGCTCCATCTACATCAATAACCAAATACAACTAACGCTTGTTCTTCGCAGTTTAACTTCAGCCAGTGTTTCTTCTCCAATCTTCAGAACTTCACAAAATCTGTCACGGAAACTTTGTGTGAATTACACTGCTGGAAATTATGCAAGACATCTGTGAAGTTTGTAAGATGGCAGAAGTAGAGCTGTGTGGGCAAGTCGTGAGTTGTGAGTTGTGTCTGAATAGGTTAGTCAGGAAGCACGTGGCTATGTAGAAGTCCCATGTTTGAGTACTGTCTCTCACATAGTTGTAATCGCCAAGACGTTTCATTGCACACTGAGGAGGTGCATTATGACTGAAATGATAACTTCAGCTTTCTTAGAAATGTTGAGAAAAAAAAAAACTTTGTGTACATCTTTTTGTAGGGTGGTGAGGGACCTGTGTGTTTAATTTGAATAAACAAAACAATAACGTTCAACAATACACATTTGCCTCTTTATTTAGTAAACAGTTTCTTCATTCCGTTAAATAATCTTCAGGCATCCACACAAATGTAAAACTGTAACTGATAAATTGTCATTTGACGCCTGAAGTGGTAATGTCCTTGTGCCAATCTGCAGTCATTATGACTGAAATGATTACTTCAGCTTTCTAAGAAATGTTAAAGAGAAACTGTGTGTCCATCTTTTTGTAGGGTAGTGAGAGACCTGTGTGTTTATTTTGAATAAACAAAATAATAACATTCAACCATATATATTGCCTCTTTATTTATTAAACACTGTCAGCATTCCTTTATATCATCTTCAGGCTCCCTCACAAATGTAAAACTGTAACTGATAAATTGTCGTCTGACGCCTGAAGTGATAATGTCATTGTGCCAATCTGCAGATGCCAGTAACACAGAGCTGGCTTCAAACCTGACTTCACGATGTAACTGGATGCATCGTTTATGTTGACGGCATACTGCCAGCTAAATGGTCAAAATAGATGGATGAGACCATTATTTTACGAAAAAGTACCAGTTGTGGGAAAAAATCACCACGTCACTTCTTAATGTGCTCAGCACTCATCAATGAAGGAGGACAACACATCAGACAAGTGGCTGGGAGAGTAAGGTATTGGTGAGTGGGGTTGGCGCCCCTGGCCCCTGCCTGCTGTCGCCACTAGTCCGCCCCATTTGCCTCGGCCTGGTGCGTTGTCTGCTGGAGCAGCTCTACTCGGACCGCCGGATCTCCGTCAGTGGTGCCACTCTCCCGGCGTCGCAGTTTGGGCCGCACCATGGGTGCCAGCAGCGCGGGGTCGACGTCCCCAGGCTTCAGAGGACCTGTCAGGCGGCTGACCGCCCAGCCTACAGTCACCATGACGACGGCGCCCACCAGTGTGTAGTATAGGTACGACAGACGGAAGATAAGCGCCACGTCGTCTGTCGCTGGGCTGTGGAGAGAAAGAATGTAAAACAACTCTGGTGCTCCAAAGTTAAAGTAATTTTTACTGGAGGAATGTACTTCTATTCTAGGGTGTGTCATGAGTTAGAACGTACTAAATCGAATACTGGAAGTGGCATATGCCACTCAAGCCTACAATGACTTTAGCGTACACATATCTGACTTAACCCTGAAATGAAATGAAAAGGTAAAAATATGGACATCAGTCTGTGCATGACAAAGTCTGTAAAAGATACGGGCAGAAATGCAGTTCTTCAGCTGATCACATCTTGGCTCTGTGCATCACAGGGTATTTGCTTTCAGTTACATATTTTCCTACCGACCATCTGAAACATGGGCGTACTGAAACTATCCTGCCTTAATGGTTAAAAATATTAACATTACCAGGAAAATTGAGCAAATTGGTTGATTGTTGTGGATTAGGTTTGGCCTGTAGGTGAGATTTAATCGATTTGTACATGGGAGTTGCGCCATTATTTTTGTGCACAGCAATTATTAACTATTGTGATGGCCGCTTCTGTAACTTCTACTCATTGAAAATTGTCAATTTTTTATTTTAAGTCCGTAAAATGACGTTGTTGTGGAAATTAGAACCTCATTTGACATTATCCTTTACCTTCGTCTATATGTTCAAGAATGTTGAACTTATGCAGAAAATAGCTAAAAATTAGTTTTAGTTGTTTTTGAAATTGGCTATAATTATCTCAATAAATAACTACTAGTTGACCTGTGGGAATAATTCGCTCTCTATCCTGATCAGTCACAGATAGGTATGATAGTAATGGAGAAGAGACAGATGCAAATACATACCTATAAAAGATAATAAACTTTGAATAGTAGCAACAAATGGTAGTCTCATTTTAAGAAAATTTATATAATTAAATACAATATGTTTAAGTGTGAAACATATAGAAAACCATATATTGACTTTTTCATGTTTATTTTACTTTAGCTCAAATGTTTCTAAATCTGAGGGACTTAAATACGTTGGTCATCAGTCCCTGGGATTACAAATTACTTAAACTATCTTAAAGTAACTTATGCTAAGGACAACACAAAAAACCATGCCCGATGGAGGACTCGAACTCCCGACGGCGAACGACCGCGCGCACTGCAGCTGGGCACATTAGCGCGCAAGGCTATTCTGCCGTGGCTAACGTTTTGAGGACTTGTTTATTTTACAAAATTCAGTTCACTCGAGCAGTGCACAACGCTTGCTTGAACAATCCCAACGTTGTTGTGGGTCGACGCATGAAACAGAAATCTCTTGATAAACTACGCTTGCGTAAAGAATATAAACAACTGCAAGAGCTGTCGTGCCTGTTAATTAAATTAAATTATTGGTATATTTTTCGTCGTTATTTCGACGTGTATAACCGGAATCGTGTGATAAACTATGCTTGCAACAAAGAACATCTTTGGCTTGCATAAAGAATAAAGAATTTAAACAACTGCATGAGCTGTCGTTCATATTAGTGCAACAAATTGTCAACAGATGGCACCTTCTACATTGCTTTTGTATTCGGCGCGCAAACTAAGTAGATACTCGGCGTGGTGGCTGATGGGAGCAACCGCCAATACCTGTCCCATTTACGATCGTTCGCCGGGTAGCAAGTTTTTTTTTCCTCTTTTTTTAATAAAGTTTTTCTATGAAAACAATAACTATCTGTGTATTTTTCGTCACTAGTGTAGAACGAAACCTTGAAAATGATACCTCAATCATTAATTTTGGATAAGTAATACGAGAGATATGACGAACCTACAGAAAAACACCGACAAGAAATAACATATATCCTTTTGTGGGTAGTTATAAACCAGACAGAAAAAAGCACCCCACAGTACAAGAACAAAAAGTAAATATCTGATGAAAGAACGACGAAAGTGCTCCTGATGACTTTCAGAAGAAACAATCTGTAAGACGTCTGATCAAATAATTCTGAAACATTCGTGATTTCGCACGTATGAAGTGTTGGAGCGAAATGCGGTTGGCAACCCTCCACACACCTGAGTTGAATGTGTAATTGCCGGAAGTTTCAGTATTGGTTGTCTGTTAATTACTGCTCAGTGCTGTTTCGAGTATAACGTTGCGTCGCACGGTTGAGAATTTCGGTATGGCACGGTCAGAGGAACAGCACGATTTTTGTGAAACACATCAGATGATGCAGGGAGCCTAAGGTGATGAATACTTTACGCTGAACTCGGTGTTACAAATGGCTTATGCTAAATATAGCCAGACGATAGGTAAACACGGTCTTGCTTCAGGATGCCCTTCGACGTCTATCAACGACGCTCATGTCAGAAACGTAATTGAACCTGTACCAGTCTAAGACTGTCCGAGACACTGCAAAAGAATGTAACATGAAGTCCTCAAGCAGCATCTTGGAATGCATCGTGTTACCGCCAACTTCTTCCCACGGCCTATGAGCAAGACCAGAACGTCCATCGCCTAGCAGACTGTATTGAGCTTTAGAGTCGTGTAAAGCGATCGATATGTTCCTTGAGAGAATAGTAACTTTAATTAGAACCAGGAACGACGGCGGGCGATTTTAGTGTTAATCTGCGCATATACGAGGGCCAATCAGTAAACAAGTCGCAAACTGAGGTAGACACGCCAGTACTGCGTGATGTGTATGGGTATTTCTCTATAACTACAACACATCCCTCTTGTAGTTGCAGCAGTTTAAGGAACCAAATAAAATTACAGCTCAAGATGTCACAAAAATTCAAAGCTCGTGGCTTTTAAAGCCTTCTCGTAGGATGGGACGAGTGTTTAAATTTACATGCGTAGTCAGCTGTAAAGCAGTTTTCAGTCTTGTAAACGCCATACAGGCATGTATGCCTCAGTTTGCCACACATTTACTGTCTCAGCCTCGTACGTCACACAGTGTTCGACAGCAAATGAGAGTTCAGTGTTGTTCTGAATCCTCTGTTGCGATTGTCGTAGGTGTTGTCAATTTTATTTACTATTTAGCGAATGGCTGATACACACAGTATATATATATATATATATATATATATATATATATATATATATATATATATATATATATATATATATATATATATATACAGAAAGGAAACAATGAACTTTGCAAGTTAACATAAGTGTTATAACTCGATGTCCAGTCATTGAATCCAACGCACAGCTTATGGGGTTGTCAGCAGGAAATCTTCTTCTCTTCCGCCATATGCTCGAAGCATACAGTCTCTGACAATGTGATGTATCGTCTGGCGTGAAGCTTCGCAATCACAATCAGGATTAGACAACTTGTTCCATTTATGGAGTGCATCGTTACACCTGCCGTGACCAGATCTAATTCTGTCAGTGCATTCCAGCTTAACCTGACGATAGCAACTATTCACATAAGCACAATTTACCTAAGGTTGTATTAAATTCAATGAAACTAATATTCCAATATTTAGGTGTTCGGCAGATGTTCTACGAAAGTGTGTGAACGGAAAAACACAAAATCCTAATGAATTTTACAACTGTCGGATATAGAAACTACACTTGAAGACAACATTTGTTACCTCAACTGCCGTTGAAATTTCAGCATGTGACGCTTGTTTAGTTTTCATCTGTGTCAATCTTGACGGACTACGAACTCTACAGAGGATAGGATTTGATCCAGGAGATTTCACACTGACAGTATTGAAAGAAATCAGCTTCAGCTGCTACACAGTTTGCGAACCCTGTTGCCCACAGAAGACAAGCAAAGAGAGGGTTACTTGAGGATGATGAGTACGTCTATGACTTGTACTAGTACACCCAAATATGGTAGCAACTAACATAATCCTTGCCAAACCATTTGCCGTAACTTACATTGTGTAAACTTTATGTACGTTTTACTCAAAAAGCAATAACGTTAGGGAATATGAATGCATTGTTTCGCGGCAAGTAACGTTGATAAAATTTTTCCGGGTTTCCAGCCGCGTCATGTGGTTCACTGTCTACAACGTTTCGGCCGACATCTCCTTGGCCATTGACACGTGGTTGATTGTCGAATGATTGCTGCTGTCGTCCTTACATAGCTGCACTGATGGCTGAGACGTCACTGTTGCTCTGCAACATAACCATAGAAGGCAATGTTTTGGTCGCGTGCCCGCCGCGCCCGCTTCAACCTTCCGATTGCTGGGTTCCACGCCGTGCTCAGCTGCAAGCTGCCGCCTCTATTAAGAGTATTGTCAGCTATTTTGATCTCAATCGCCTCTTTTATTACACAATCTCAGAAATTGTTCGTTCTTGTAATTATGGATGTCTCCTCAAACGCAATACGATGTCTGTTTTCAAGTGAATGCTTCACAATTGCTGACTTTTCAGGATAACGTAAACGATGACATCTTCCATTTCCACACAGCGCTGTTCAATAGAGCGCACTGTTTGTCTTATATAAAATTGTCCACAACCACAAAGTATCTTACATACTCTCGGTATTCTTAGGCCTACATCATCCTCAATAGGTCTCATCAACTGTCGTTTTAGGGACTGATGACCCCGTACTTGAGTCCCATAAGCTTAACAAACATTTGAACATTTGAACATTCAACTGTCGTATTTTGAAGGAGGCCTGAAGACTGAGTCGATCTTGTGTCTCTTAAGGAGTCGACTAATCTTTATAATGAATGAGATACAAAACGGCAAAAAAAGCAAGTTTCTTAGAGTCCTCCTCGGGGGTCTTCTACTTGTGATGAAGATGATGGTAGGGGGTTTTGGGCGCTTTACATCTAGGTCTTCAGCGCCATTCTTCTGCTTGTGTATCTTCGGTAAGACAGCTTTCGTAATCTGGCGGTTGCTGTAGCCGTTGTCTCTAATAACTTTCCGTAGGTGGCTCAGTTACTTTAGCAGATTTTCAATGTCTGACACTGCTTCTGCTCGGTGCACCAAGGTCCTTAAAACAGACTGTTTCCGCAATGGATAATAATGGCTTGTGGCGTGCAGGTTCCGAACGGCGTGGGTGGATTTTCTGTAAACACCATGGCTGAGACATCTATTTGCTTTACGGCTGACGGACGTCAACAAACGGCAATCATGTTAATTTGAATTTGGAATTCAACTACACAGTATTGTAGCGAAATGCTACGTGGAAGAAATTGTAATTCAAAAATAAGGCATTTATGTACGAGAATATCCCTTAAATAAGTGCAATTTTTTCACACATTTTTGGAGAGTTGTAAAAAAAAAAATCCAGATATCAAATAAGTTATCAAATGTCTCTACTATAGATACTTGTAAAAACTTTGTACACAAAATCATTAATTTCATTCTTAAAAATATCTCAAACAACGAACTGTGTATTAACACTATTGACAAAAAGTCTATTGTTTATGATTAAAAACTTATAAAGGATGAAAAATAATTTGTGTACGCATGTAATATTTCGCCGCGGTGGGGTAGCCGAGCGGTGTAAGGCGTCTCGCTGCGGAGCGCGCGGTTGCTCGCCATCGGGGGTTCGAGTCCCTCCCCCCTCCCTCCCTAGGGCTTGGGTGTTTGTGATGTCCTTAGGTTAGTTTACCTTAGTGTAAGTAGTTTGTAAGCTACGGACTGATGACCACGCAGTTTGGTCCGATAGATTTACAAACATTTGAACATTTTGTAATATTTCGTAACAACTTTGCCAAATGTATTTACATTATCTTTTACTTTGGAATTTATAGGGGTTTATTTTCGAAACTATTGTAATTTCACGTATATTCCGCCCCGTACACAGTACCGCTACACAGGTGATCACGTCAGCAGTCGTTAGGTATCTCTTACCTTGGTGTGGTTGACTGGACGACTGTTTCTACAGCGGCTGTGTAGTTGGCCGCGCAGCCTTGGACAGAGGTGGGCAGCGTGGGGTACTTCATGCGGCCCGTGGCCACGGCGTGCTGCGCCCCAGTCAGGATCACCGCCACCACACCCATGCCCAGCAGGCTGCCGACGACGGCGCCCTGTGGCAGTTAGTAGCGTCCTAGTACCACACTGTGCTGATACTAAAGAAGGCTGACATTACAGCGTTTGGCAATTTTAACTAGAGATATTACCACAGCTGAAAACAAGCAAGTTGCGGAAATAGTAGAATTACAAATACCGTACAAGAAAACGGAATATATGACATGCTACAAAAAAGCAACAAAATTTTTTTACACGAAATATGGTAAAATAAAAAGGGTCTCTCAATTCAAACACTCGAGGGGTGGGGGGGGGGGGTATCATACAAGGAAAATGGCAACTGCATTCAGATTACCGAAAAATATCACTTTCTAAATCCAGTAAACAGCCATTTCATCACGGAATGTGAAAGATAGATGGCAAACATCCCTTTGTTCGAAATCTTGAATCTCCGTAAATTCATCACAGATTGCGCTGAAATTTTGACACAATAATGTTTTAGATTTTCCACTGGAAACGCAATCTGATATATGTTTAATATATAGGTAAAGTTTTGGGAACGTTATAAAAATAAAGTCTTCGTTTTCTTAAGTCACCATGTATGTCTGTGCATTCTTCTATTTCCGTATTGCATCTCAACCTGTAAGTTTCCCCGTAATTAATTTTGGGGGCTCTTTCATCCCTGCCCCGCCTAGTGCTTTGTTTAATGTTACATTCAAAATCATATATATTGTAGTAAATCAAACCTCTCCCTGAATAACTTCCACACTGCTGTAAATTTAAATAAAAATATAGTCATTAATTATGGACATAGGCTGGTAGGGACATTTGTTTTGAGAACTAAACATCTTGTACAGATGATTACCGCAATAAATTTGGTTTTATTTATTAAAATATATGAAAACACAATCTCTCAGGGCCGATTTGACTGAGCATGGACACGATTCAGATTTGAACAGGGAAGGGGAAGGTAATTTCCTGTCTCACCAACATTAACTTGATGTGGGCGTCAGGAGTTGGATCGGCGCGGTGCGGTGTGTCGATGCGTCGGCGGTGGTCGCGGCTCCGTCATAAGCTATTGTTGTTTGTAAATCTTTCGGACCAAACTGCGCGGTCATCAGTCCGTAGCTTACAAACTACTTAAGCTAAGGTAAATTAACCTAAGGACAACACATACACCCATGTCCCATGGAGGACTCGAACCTCCACGGCGAGCAACTGCGCGCTCCGCAGCGAGACGCTTTAGACCGCTCGGCCACTCCACCGCGGTAGCGTCACAAGCCTCCTCTTCTCCGTGAAGTGCGGCGCGGCGTCAAAGTCCCCCGTCTGCCAAGGCAGGAGCTGCCAGCATGTCTCTTCGCTTCTCCAGCGATACACGAAGTGTCTTTTTCGGTGGTTTCTCCCGGGGCCCCTTACACTCCCCAGTAACAGCTTCTCCTCGAATTTTGCGTCTCTTTGGCTCTGTGATTGGTGGATTAGTTTTGCAATGTCATCCAATAGCTGTTCACCATTTTCACGGCCACGCCTCTCAGTCGCCAGTGGCAGTTTTCTGTGGGCCGAGGTGAGACTCGCGAACTCGCGTCTTTCCCACGTTTCAAGCGTGTTGTCTTTATCTTCTGCAGTTCTTCTTGGTTCTAAAAAACAGTTCTTTGTAGCAGCTGCATTAGGCCTGTCTGGTATGCCAATTATCAGGGTCTTTCGCCCTGGCCAGAAACATTGTTTCGGTGGAACCACATTATCTATATTGCAGGCCAGCCTCTCTCTCACTCACACACGTGTGCACTGCAGGGGTTTGCTTGTCTGCTTCCCGTCTGCAGGGGTCCACGTTTTATCTGCGATGACATCGCTGTTTTTCGGAAACGACTCCTCTAGTATCTGCAGATAAGGGCTTTCTCGTCCCTGCGTCCGTTGTCGCCATTTATCTGCACGCCCCTAAAGTCAGGCTGGTTTCGCCGTGTAACTCCTTACGAGAAAGCCGCGTCAATTCGCCCCCTACAGCGGGAGAATGCGGGGCGGCGGCTGGTGGCGAAGGAAGGTGAATGTTGGGGTGCTTCCTGCTGGCTCCCTCAGGCTGGCCCCTCTCCACCCCATGCGCCGGCGGACCGGCAGGGGTGCTTGCGTGCTGTGCGCGAATATTTCCATCAGCAAAGCCCTCGAACAAAAGCGTCACTGGCCGAAATATTACAATTATCTTGTACCCAACATATCTCTGGAACAACAACAGCTACTTTAAAACGACTTTAACCGGTATCCGGTATCAATGTAAGGCAGGGGCTCATAAATGTAAATATTCTGAAACATTCTAAAACGAAAGCATATGCGTTTTTTAACACAGACTTACGTGTTTTTAAATGGACACGCTACATTATTTCATTAGCAATCTATAGCACGAGAAATCACATAAAATGGCATTAATTGTAACGCATTTCGCCAAATACATGCCGAGATACTGCGAAGCGAATTTGATGCTTGACATATGCGAAACGCGCATCTAGCCCACGTTCTGTGCAGCATGGGGTTCCCGCCAGAGTCTGGACATGCGCTATTAGCGCTTTTCGCGTATTTCAAGTATCAACTTCGCTTCACATTATCTCGGGTTGTAATTGACGTATCTCTACACAATCAAAGCCGTTGTTTATGTGATTTGTCATGCTATAGATTGGTGGCGAAATAATATAGGGTGTCCATTTAAAAACGCTGTGTTAAAAAGACAAATATGCTTTCGTTTAGGAATGTTTCAAAATATTCACATTCATCAGCGCCTGCTTTACATTGATACCGATGATAGTCGTTTTATAATACCCGTTGTTCCAGAGATATTTTGGGTGGTAAAGACAAATGGGACACCCTCTATATCTAAGTTATTGACGGAATGTTTTAAAATTTTGACACAACCTTGCCCAGGAATACGCGCATTTTCTTATATATAATATATGTAATATTTTAAATAAGCCTATTAGGACCACAAGAGGTACAATCAATCAATGTGACTGTTTATGGTTGGCCTTCCTTTGTACCCAAATTTATTTCATTCTTCCTGAATATTTGATTCATCAGACAAAGTGATCATGCATTCCAGAACCAATCATCCAACAATTAGAAAATGTCGTCCCGTTATAATTATTGTTCTTCCTACCACAATAATTTATAATTTCAAAGCTGGAATGTTATCGAGTTACGGCTCGTCAAAGTAGTAAATCCAATAATACCAGAAACCACTCCAGTGTAAGGCTGCTCCTTACCTTTGTGTTTGCTGACGGCACCAGCATGCCAAGCGTGAAGAGACCGAGCAGGGCGCCGTTGGACACGCCACCAATACTGTACCCCAGCTGTGGACATGAAGATGGATGTTTTAGGTACAGGAAGTGAACGACACATTCTGGAACTTTTGCCGAGAGGCTAAGAGAAAAATACGAGTTTATGTATATTATTTTTACCTAAAAATTGAAAGTCTAGAATGGAATCCTAATAGTGTCAGGATAGGCAGCAACTCACTGTAGAGACGATCGCTCTAGATTAGATTAGATTAGATTAGATTAATACTTGTTCCATAGATCATGAATACGACACTTGCTGAACTCTTCCAGTTAGGTATGATTTAAACCATTTGTGCACTTTCCCACTCATACCACAATACTTAAGCTTATCTAGAAGAATTTCATGGTTAACACAATCAAAGGCCTTTGATAGATCAACGGGTGATTTACGGTTATCCAGAGCATTTAATATTTCATTAGTGAAAGTATGTATTGCATTTTCTGTTGAAAAGCCTTTCTGGAAACCAAACTGACATTTTGTTAGAACTTTATTTTTATTAATATATGAAGCTACTCTGAAATACTTTACTTTTTCAAGAATTTTTGATAGAGCGGTCAGAAGTGAGATTTGGCGGTCGTTATTGACATCTACTTCAGGCAGCCACAGAAATTAAAATATCATCCACTTAACTTTAGATTTCCGGACACAGCCTTTACCAGGAAAATGGCATACATACGTTCACACAATCTCAAGCATAACTAATGGACACATGACTACCATCAGGCTCCTACAGCCGAATACCTTAACAATAAATGAGGAGAGAAGGATGGGGAGGAGAGGGAGAATAATACAGGGCAAAGAAGGGGAGGGAAGGTTCTGCGCTGCCTGGTGGAGTTTAATAGGTGGGAAAGTGATATGCAACTGGGACTGCAGAAAATGGATAGGATGGAGGGTCAAAATTGTACGTACGAAGAGGAGGTAGGGAGGAGGGTGAACAGGAGCACCGTATTGACACTCACTGATACCCTGGACTGAAACAATTGAACCACATCCTACGTCCGGGCTTAAGTATCTGTATTCATGCCCTGAAATAAGAGACATCATACCGATGATCCTTCTGACCCCTTCTAGGGTGGTGTTCTGACGCTCACCCAACCTACACAACAGCCTAGACCGTCTCTGTTCCTATTCAGGAATCATATCACTGTGGAAGTCCCTGATGCAAGCTTTGTCCGATACAGCACTTCCAATTACAGTCTAGTCACAAGGGCAGGATACCTTTGAATGGAATCACTTGATTTACAAACTCTGCTGCAATCACTGCACAGAATTTTACATTGATATGACTACCAACCAGCTGTCCTTCAGAGTGAATGGCCACTGCCGAACTGTGGCCAAAATCAGCTTGGAGCGCTCTCTAACACCGCATTCAGCTGACCATAACAAGATCGATTTCAATGGCTGCTTTACGACCCACACTATCTGGATCCTCCATTTCACAACTAGCACACTCTACGGTACAGAAAACATCCCGCCCTCAAGACATCTGTCACCGACTCTCTTCCATAACATTCATGTTTCTCTCTCCGTACTGTGTGCTGCCTTTTCTCTCTTCTCTGCATCTCATCTTTTCGTTACTTTGCCCCCCCCCCCATTATTATCTAAGGCTGCATCTCACATTCTCATCTATAAGTACCATTACGATGTACTACGCAGTAAGGAACGTTGATACCACACCCTTGGCCTGCATCCCGCACTCCCTCCATATTTATTGTGAATGTTCAGACGGCCGTAGCAGCTGCAGATGGTTGTCAGGTGTACATGAGAGACTTTTGGTAATTTTCTGGTGGTAGTTGTGGCCGAAACTTGAAAGTTGTGCGAATGTAATTATCTTTTATAACCTCTCTCTCTCTCTCTCCCTCTCTCTCTCTCTCTCTCTCTCTCTCTCTCTCTCTCTCTCTCTCTCTCTCTGTGTGTGTGTGTGTGTGTGTGTGTGTGTGTGTCACTGATTCCTGTGGTGAGAATGAAATATTTGGCTTTCTTCGTCATCTTAACGTCTCTTCGGTCGCTTGGTGTCACGAGACCTTTATGTAACTTGTTGTAACTCACACCTTTCACCTTCGGTATATTCTCGTATTTACTTTGTTGATGATAAGTATGTCAAGAATTTAACAATGTGAACAAATTTGGAAACAAGACATAATTTCATACGTTACTTGGGATTGGCATTTGTCAACCTCTCTTTCCCTTGTTGGTCAAAATGTCTTCACTTGTGGAAGAAGTCAGTAGCTACTTACTCAAACGAAAAAAGTGATGACTGTGACATTTTAATTAGCATACTAATTTAGATGATAATCTTGCTTATACTTAGACATCCTACTGAGGGCTACAGTAAGTAGAAAAAAGAATTTATGTGTAAAAATAGCTTAGAAAAGAAATTTTCAGAAACAACACGTTCATCAGACAATGTTTTATGGAATTATGTTAGCATAAAATCTTACAAGTAAATATTTAATTTGTAATGAAGTAGGTATGAGTTCATCTGAGTACTAACGTGAATATTAATAATATATGGTCTTATGATCTCTAGTTTTGGCGAGAACCTATTCTTCACGAGTTTACAAAGAGTTAGGAATGAGGAAACTCATTAGTTTAGACTTGAAAGTGATTGGATTAGTGCAAACATTTTTATATTATTCCGGGAGATTACTGAAAATGGATGTAGTGCTATTCTGCTCGTCTTTCTACAGAAGAGTCAAGAAATGTAACCTAAATGCAAATTGCATTTCTGCCTAGGGGTGGATAAGGAGTTCACGAAATCACACCGCGCGTTTCTGAACTAAAAATCCTCTTTGTGAATCAGAAGAGTTACCCATAAGATTAGCATCATACGTCATAAATGAATGAAAAAAGTAGATTTTTTTTTCAACTATCATTTATTTCAGGTGCTGTTCAAATGTTGAATAAATTGGCATTTAGTTTTTGTACACTAACTTGAACATCGATTTCCCATGATAGCGTACTATTTATATATATGCAGAGGACTTGGAAATGTTCTGTCTCATTATTTATATGCCCACTCTGTATAATTAAAAAGTCACATTTTGTTTAATTTAGTTTTAGAAACTATATAAACTGCGTTTTTACTGCACTCTACCATCAGTTTATTTTCTACAAGCCATGAACTTGAACTGCATTATTTGATACAATGTTAAAATTGCATTCAACAACCTTCAGTACCAACCAAGTGTCATTAACAAACGGAAATATTTAAGAATCGCTCGTTTTACTGCAAGGAATATCATTACAAATTAAAAACAGTTGCTCCAGATCTGACCTCTGGAGAAGATCCCCGCCCCCTCACCACCATTGTGAGTGCAAGTCGAAGCTGTTCTCAACAAGACGGATAAAAGTAAATGGCATATCAAATGAGGTTGTTTCCTAACTGTTCGACTTCTGCGGTAGCATTTTGCGAACCATACAATAAAATGCCTTTGCTAAACCAAAGAAGGTACGTAACGTTCGCAAACTTTTATTTAATCTTTCCAGTATCTTACAGATATAGCACTTTTAGCTGTTAAGCCACTTCTAAAACCAAAATATACATTTGACAGCAAATCATGTCAACCGAAATGATATATTACCCTCAAATAAACAGCCTTTAACTTTAGTAAATGCCGATGGTATAGAAAGAGGCCAAAAATAGTCTACTTTATCAATTTTTCTTTTCGTATGAAGTGGCTTCACTACTGAATGCCTTAATAGGTCAATTAACTGAATTTTCTAAAAGAAAAAATTACGAATTTGCATGAGTAATAGTCTAATACATGCATAACAGTACTTTCGTATTCTGCTAACTATCCGGTCATATACTTCAGTGTTCCTAGCCTTTAGTAATTTAATTATTGACTGTTGCCCCCTCCCCCCTTGTTTCTCACAGGACTGTTTTAGATAATTCTCGGAAAACTATTTTTTAAGAAGATAATATGATTCCGTGTATGAACTTCGGTTCTGTTTAATTCACCTGATGTATTCAGAAAGTGATTATTATATACTTGCATATATGCGTCATTTCAGCAACAGAAACATTTCTACAATGCGTTGACTACATATCTAAGTGAAATAAGATCACCCTTGTTCCATTAGGGGAATTACAATTAACCTTCAATAATCGGGATCAGCCACTGGAACCACCTTCTTACCAAGGTTCAAAAGACGAGGAAGCCAGTGGCAGGAGCCGTTTTGTGATACCACCTGGTATTAATCACCAACATACATCAATTGTTATCATTTAGAGTCTCCGTGCTCTGACTACTTGCCGGCCGCGATGGCCGAGGAGACTGAGGCGCTCCAGTCACGGTCTGCAGAACCACTACGGTCGGGGGTTCGAATCCCCCCTCGGGCATGGATATTTGTGCCGTCCTTAGTAGTAGCTAGTTCATAAGTAGTTTGTAAGTTTAGGGACTGATGACGCCGTAGTTAAGTCCCATAGACACTACAAACATTTGAACATTTGAATCGGACTCATTACGTCAGCATGGTGTAAATATGATTGCAGTGACCGAAATCAGTTTCTAATATTAGGTATAAAATAAATTTCCGTTGCTTAACTGCTACTTTTTATTTCTATGTTAATTTCACTTCAAGGACGAACGACGTGTTGTTAAAGCCTCCAATTTCGCTGGACGGCTGTATCTCACCTCAAGAACGGTGCCCAGTTTTTCGATGACAAAGACTAACGCGACGGTGATGGCGCCAATAACCAGCACAATGCTCTGCATTATGAGGTTCACCACGACGTCCGACTTCTTCTCTGGCATCAAAGGGAGCAGGAAGTCCTCGTAGATGGTGCCGGAAAGTGCGTTAAGGTAACCAGACATGGAACTAAAACATATGTAAAATTAGAAGTACCTTCCATTTGCTCAAACTGGAGACAGACAAAAATTCATAAGAAAGAGTAAACTAAACATATTTAAGTGAATGAATAACCGAATTTATTACTTGTTTTATTCTCATCAACTATCAGACGAGATATGCATACGAATTAGCTATTTCCCGTAATCGATTTACGTAATAAGGTAATTTCTGAGGTTGTGTTGCCCTCTGTTAGTCGCTTCGTCATCTTCTCTATGTAATAGGATAGTCCTGTAAGTAATCTGCTTGTAAACTGCTCGAGGTATGTTCTATTTCTCTTGGTATGATACAGATGGGGCCCTACCAGACATTTGCGTTAATAAGTGTGGAAAACCATGTAAAAATCAAAGTTCGTTGTGCTATACCAACGGCAAATATCACAAATAATACCGAACAATCGGTTTAATAACTATTATTATAACTATTATTTTTATAATGATAAGTCAGAGAATTCCGAACAAGGTTTATCAACTGTAAAAAAATATCCAGAGGCCTATATAGACTGGGACCAATTCTTGTAGATTATGAACTGTAAGTTAAAACTGAAGGAATTATAAAAAAAAGTAAGAAAGTAAAGAGACGGGCTCTGGAAAAATTGATGGAACCTGATATCATGGGAGTTCCAGAGGGAGCATTAGGCAGCGATTGACTGAAACGCAGGAAGGTAACACAGCAGAATAGGAATAGGTAGCTTTAAAAGAAAGAATACTGAAGGCCACAGAGGACCAAATAGGTAGCAAGAGGAGTAGAAATGCTTGAATATGACAGGAGATACTGAATTTAATTGATGAAGGAGAAAATATGTAAATGAATTAAATAAAGCAGACAAAACAGAATGCGGACGCAAAAAAATGAGGTTCACACCAAGTACAAAATGGCTAATCAAGAGTTATTGAAGGTCGAACGTTAGTCCTTTATTAAGTATTTATAACTTAGAGAAAGATATGCCGTGTGCATAAAAAATCAAGACATTTCGGGAGAGAAAAACGAGGGCTGGAAAAACGTAAAATCTGACCTCGTGGAATATGTTTCGATTTTCGAGAAGAGTAATAACACACAAGGCAATACCGATCTTAGAACATGGCAAACGTAATTTTATAACTTTTGTAAATCTGCAGAGAGTTATTGGCAATGGTTACCTGAAAACGTTGTTTACAGTTCAGTACAGTAAACCTGTGTATACTCACCTTGCATATCCTTCCTTCACCCCCACAAGTCTCCTTCCATTGGATTCCTGTCAATTACCTTTTCCAGTTCTTAATTCTTTTACGTAATTGCCCCACATTTAGTAAGGGCCAAAGCTCGACATTTTTTCCGAATCCTTTCCATACAAACGACGCTGTTACAAAATGTTCAAATGTTTGTGAAGCTTAAGGGACTTAACTGCGGGGTCATCAGTCCCTAAGCTTACAAACTACCTATGAACTTCCTTATACTAAAGACTACACAAACATCACTGCCCGAGGGGGCATTCGAACCCCCGACGGGATATGGCCTTGCGCATTGGAGCATAGCGCCTCAATGCGCTCGGCCACTCCGCCGCGGCGACGCTGTTGTACTTCTTCCCCATCATCCGTTGTTTCCATAAATCTCAACAAAAATTACATAGCCTCTCTTTGCTGCACCTCAGTTCTACCGTCGAAGGTGCAATCTCCTCCCCTTTTTGCCGTTTCCCACCGCTACAGCGTTCCCTCCGGAGCTATAACACCGACATCAACGTTCTCCTCTCCTGTTTGTAGTTCCTCGTCCTACTCACACATTTCCCAATATTCAACAAACTGTTTCATCCCTGTAAGATTGTAGCCCCAATAAATTCTATTTTTAAATCAGGTTAGGTTGAAGTACAGCTTTATGTGTAAGGAACAAATAAGAAGTCATAAATACGACACCTGCAATTTGCTGAATGGACGTGTGCATTCAAGAAGAACGACATGACCGGAGAATGGATTCGAGCTCTTGGTTATTTAGCGACAGTACTTTTTCCTACCTAAGGGCGGCTCCAAATATTCCAGCGACGAAGAGCCCCGGCAGTCCAGGTATGTGTCCAGCCACACTCATCACGTAGAAGGGCAGCAGCTGGTCTGGGCGAGACACCTCCTGCAAAAATTCAGCACAGGCTCTGTGTCACGTCATCATGCGGGGACTAAGAAACTTGTGCTGCAAATATGTCAGTGGAGATAAATAGATTGAACACAACTGTACCTTACTAGATATGGTTTTGTTGAATGCGATGACTTCCTCCAACCTTTGAATAAACATTCCTGCGGAACCTCGCAACAGGGCGTTTTCATCAGCATTACCAGAGGCGAAGGAAGGTAACAGATGAAATATGCAGGGCTGACCGGTATTCTAAGTTTCGAATTTGTCTAGCACTTTAACATCTTTCTTTTTCTTTTCTTTGGGGGGGGGGCGGAAAGAGGAGGAGCCATTTTTTCTCTTTGCCCCTCCCCCTCATGTAGGCATCTTGCAACTCGCAATAATCCCTCACGGATACTGTCCTGAAGTTACGGACTCTATAACTTATCGTGGTAGAAGATGAGTTTCTTCAGTCGAAATAATAATAAAAAATGAATACCTTGTTCATAATTTCTTTGTGAAGGAAAATGTAAATTTCTTCTAGGAAACTAAGGAGATGGAAAGGTTATCCTGGAAGACAAGGAGAAAAGAAACAAGTGTTTTGCATTAAGGCGGATCCACAATCCTACATTTGTAACGCAGACAAGGAGAACCAGAAAAGTTTCAAATCGCAGTTAAAGACAGATTCTTCTTGAATGTAAAAGAACGTAATTACATCTGTAGATGGAACAATTAAAACATTTTGGAAAGAAAAACACAAAGCACTGAGGCAGGCCTGTCACGGTCTGCACGGCCACTACGGTCGGGGGTATGAATCCCCCCTCGGGCATGGATATTTGTGCCCGCCTTAGTCTTAGCTAGTTCATAAGTAGTTTGTAAGTTTAGGGATTGATGACCCCGTAGTTAAGTCCCATAAATAAAACAAAAATAAAAAATAAATAAATAAAATATGTCTTTTAAAGAGTCTGCCAATCTTGAAGGTCATGCCACCGACTTAGGGAAGAAAAACCATCTTAGTGGAGCTCTCCGCTTCTTCTAGTTCCTCTTCAGATTTCGAGCGAGCTGGTCGAAATGCAGCACGAATCTGTTTCTCAGTGTAGCCGTTCTGGACGAACAAAAAGCGAAGATGGTTGAGTTCTGCTGGTAAACAATCCGCATCTGAGATCGCTCCTGCTCTAGGTACGAGTGTCCGTGGTACACCGCTGCGTTGAGAAGTATGATGACAGCTCGCAGCTTGCAGATACAGGTCGGTGTGTGTTGGTTTATGAAACACACCATGGCCCAGGGAACCGTCTTCATTTTGACGAAACATGACGTCCAGAAACGGGAGCTTTCCATTTTCTTCCACTTCCATGGTAAAACAGATGTTCAGATGGAGTGAGTTGAAATGTTCTAAGAAAGAAGGTAGCGTGGCAGACCCATGTGGCCATACAACGAAGATATCGTCTACATACCTCCAAAAGCATTTAGGTTTCAATGGTGCCGTCTGAAGTACTTTGTCCTCGAAATCTTCCATGAAAAGATTAGCTACTATGGGAGACAGAGGGCTGCCCATAGCAACACCGTCAGTCTGCCCAAAATATTGGTTGTAGAATAAAAAATAGATCGAGATGAGCACGTGTTTAAAAAGATGTAAAATTTCCTCTTCCAGCGCGGCCCCAATAAGCTGTAAGGAGACCATTAGAGGCACCCTTGTGAACAGCGGCAGTACACCTGAAGATGGCAAGCAGCTGTCTCTCAGAAATATTGTGTGATTATTACTGTGGTGTCGCACAAGTCCAAAGTGCGCGCCACCTACTTTCGCCGCGCGCCGCCATGCACGCACGGCGCGGCGTTCTTACGACGTCAGCCACGAGCGCCCTCTGCTACAACTCCGCTCGTGGCCACCACTGAACGACATCGTTCACTTGGGACTGAGATAGGAACCAGTTAACACTTCGGAATCAGATAGGCACCAGTGAAGACTTGGCTATAGGACAGGCACTAGGCAGGCCTCTAGCTCAACTATGTATCAGCATTCTGCAGTACTGAGCTATGTAAAAGTTAAGTATTGTATAAATTCTGTGCAATATATATCTCGTTCTAATTTAGTCTAGTGTTTCTAGTTTCTGCTGTCCCACTGGCTGGTCACCTCCTACCTGCACAAGCGTGCATCATTTATTCATGTGTCGGTCTTCCTACTCGGCCACCGACACCTACGACGGAAACGAGACACAAAAGCGGCGACGAGGCTGGGACACAAAAGCGGCGACGAGGCTGGGACACAAAAGTGGCGACGAGGATGGGATACAAAAATTACAATACGATCCGACGGTACTCCCGTGAACCATTCAAGAATATATTGCGTGGGGAAAGCCTGAAACAGCACATTTTCTTGGTACTCACATTAAAAGGTATTTTTCATCCGCATTATCTTAGAGGTTCATAACCCTTTCCAAAAATTGGAACAGAGATTTAAAAGAAGGACACTTCATTTCTCATTATTGCTCATGGCAATAGAAAGTGACAAATTGTACTACTATAACCTAGAGATCATCAGTTAGCGTTCCAGAGTGCAGCGTATACCATCTCTAGTACCTGGAACACGTGCTTTTGCAATGATGCATGCCTGTACTCGCCGTGGCATACTGTCCACTAGATCATCAAGGGACTGTTGGTCCAGATTGTCTCACAAGCATACCACATGGGTATTGGATTTTAATGGTATGTGAAGTTCGCAATGTAAATAACAAATCAGTCAAAGCCATTCTACATAACTGTCAAAAATTCTCGAGAAAATCGAATTTAAAATTCTGAATGTAAGTATAAGTACCAATCATTAAATAAATTGCGGTGTCTGTCGGTGTATCTCCCGCGGTAGCGTTCTGGCTTTGCAACCCTATGGTTGGTGGTTCGGATACTGTCGAGGAAGTTGTTTTTTTCTTTTGTTGTGGTCGAATACTTAAATAATTTTAATATCCAATGGTAAATTTAAGAGTGCACGTATTTTAGTTTATTCGTAATTTTCTATATTTTATAGAAGGTTGTTAATAATGATGGTTCAACCAAATAACATCACTTACATATTTTACAGTATTGGCTTCATTACTAGTTAACGATGGTAGTCTTTGATTGATCAGTTTGAGAAAAACTATGACACTGTTTTTGAAAAGTCATCTCCATAGCTACTAATGGCTTTCCAAGCACCTAACCTACTCAACCATTGTTTTATGTGGCAAGGTTTGCAGCTCGTCTACACACACACAAAGAAAAACTGACTCAACACGTGGAATTGCAGATCCAAAAATCTTTTACATAACTTAATTCTAAAAAAAAAAAAAAAAAAAAAAAAAAAAAAAAAAATTAAAAAATAGTCCAGTGGGATTCGAACCATTGACTATTGTTTTATTTTCTTGCTTTTTCGCCGATCGGGGGCGCTGAGCCACGTCACCCGGCTATCACCTTAGCTGCACCGACAGATGCTGAAACTGTTTTAACTATTGGTACTTACGAGTACTTAGCAAAAGTTCAAAGTCGATTTTCTATAGAATTTCTATGAGTTACATCGAATGGATTTGGCCGACTGTTATTTGTGAACACGTACCATAAATATAAAGAAATTCTAAAATCCATACATGTGGTCTCCTTGTTAGTAGATTAGAGAGATTAGATTAATACTTGTTCCATAGATCATATGTACGACATATCGTAATGATGTAGAACGTGTCAGTTTAGTAAATGGTGTCTATACATGACAATATTTTAAGGATTAATTTTTTTAAATTCTACTTAGATCTATCATAACTATTGGGGAGCTTGTCTCGAGCAAAAACAGCTATTTTGTATTCTAGGTATGTTCGATAGGGTTGCTTTCTCGAAAACATATTGGTCATTCTACTCTTGTGATGTCGTTATCTTGAAGGAGCGCATTCACAAGATGTGCACGATGAGCTCAAGAATTATCGTCAATTAAGACGACTCCCCGACTTAAATTGTGTCAATTTGGTTGCATTACAAGTTGGAGGATGTCATCCCTGTACCGTAGACAAGTTTGGTTGCTTTTTACGACTGCCAGTGGCGTGATGTGTCCCCACATAATGGCATCCCAAAACATTAGGTGACCGTCACTTGTTTTACTCGCTACATGGTGTGTCTACGACATTCAGATCAGGGATCCTCCAAAAACGTCTCCGCTGGCAGATGCGAGTCTCATTCTGAATAGCACTTGATGGTAATTCTGACGAGTCTATTCCTCATGCTGGAGAATCTGTACCGTGCTGCATGGTGCCTAGGTGTCAAAGCTGGACCTCGCTATGGAAGTAAGAAGTTGCATGCCATACAATCTGTTACGTACAGTTTGTGTCGAAACACGACGTCTTGTAACTGCACATAAATGATTATTCAGCATGGTGGCGATCCGCTCTGGGTCCCTCCAGGCTGAAATTCGTCAGTAGCGATCATCAGCTGCTATTCTGTTCTTTGGGTTGCCAGAGCGAGGCAAGTGTTGGATAGTTCCTGTACTTATCTCCTACACGTTCAAACATCACTTTGGTTCACTCCCAGGCATCTGAGATCTTCCCGTCATGAGTGTCCTTCCTGACACAAGCTTCGGCATGACATGGCAGAACTATAGTCAACAGAAGCAGTGTACTTCCTTCCTGCTGTTACGACTGCGACCGTCTTACCTACTCTGTCACATAGGCACTTCTCATGCGTGGTTGTTTTCAGCTCTGTGCGGACTGAATATCATCCATGGACAAGCTAATACAATTTGTTCTTGATGAAATATACACATTCAATGTCGGTTTTCACAAGACGTTGGAACCATTGTCATGCAAAACAATTTTTGATGTGTGTATTTTATAAACTACTCGCACTCTACGGTTGGTATTGGTGCGAATATATTTTAATGAATTTGTTTTCGCTTTGTTTAATCCTATCGTCATGCGACATCAAACACCTAAGTATATGCAGATTGTGAGCAGACTCATAAGTAGTGTCACTGCAACAATAGCTTAACGCTGCAGTCTTTGATTTCTATGAATCCAGGCACGAAGAGCGTAGCAAGCAGCTCTTCGTCAGTGAACCTTTCCGTACTTCCTGTGGACAAAAGTAACTACTGTGAGGGGAAGACGTTTGTTTCTAAACTAGACGCACAGGGGTAACAGTCAGTTACCGATTTTTGTATAATACTTTTTCTTTGTAGACCTAATATAAATGTAAATGATAAGAAGTGAAACGAAAGTAACTGAAGCGATGTACTGGGTACTCTGACATATTTGTACAAAAATTCTCAGAAATTATCCCGAGGATGCTTGGAAATTTTGTCTATGGAATTTTATTTAGCCTCTTAAATGCAGATTCAGATAAACATTGAGATCTAGTCGTACATACCAATAATCACAAGATGAATCCTTAAGAATTAAACAGTTCTTTCTAACTGCTACTTTACTAAGAGTGTGCAGACTTACTGCGTTTTTTGGTACTTACTTTAGTTGTAATTGGGTCGCAGTCGTGATATTGAGCGTACAAAAGAAGACCACAGAAAATGCTTATGACGTTCATCAGCATCAGACCGAAAGTGAATCCCATCAGAGACCTGTAGAATGTGCAGTTTTATAACAACAACATACGAAAAAAACCTGTGTAGATACTAACAATACATGTCAGATTGATAAATATGTAAAAATTTCTAATCAGTGAGATGAAAACGTTCTGGCAAATCTCACACTTTGATAACAATAATAATAATAATAATAATAATAATAATAAAGTGTCTCGCTTTTGTACACATCAAATTCTTACCCAAAAAATTACAAATGTATGTTGAGAACACAGAACTATACTTTCCAGTCTGAACTCAGCAAAAAAGAGATAAATTGACAAATAAAATATGTATTAAGAACATCCGTAGAGATCTAATGAGAAACTGTTTGTAGGTTTTGGTCAAAGAGTCATTAACGTAAACATCGTTTTATTTGTGATAGAAAACGTACAGAGGAAAGGAGACATGTTTGAAATACTAGACTGTAGTCAACAAATCCGAAACATTTCGCAATTGTAATTTAGCTATTTGCCTTGCGGTAAAAAGCACACACTTCATAAAGACTTAGAATCGTACACTGTTAAACAATGATGTACAGGTCAAACATTTATCACGCTTGTAGCGCTCACTGTCGTACAATGAACTACAGGGCAAACACTTATTGACGCGTATTCAACGTTTGAACAATCTGTTTCCTTTATTTTGTAAACATATTCGACAAGCCGCCTCCAACAGTCAGCCTGCAATGGCTTCCGTCACACCAAGCTGTGGTGCTTTCCTGCCTCACATCAAAGCCTCTGGTACAGTCAGAGGGCTAGCTTTTACACATGCCCTTAATTCGGTCTCTTGTTATAAGCCTGGCCTTTCTCTAATCTAACGCTCTCGACACGTAATGGACCTTTATCTGACTCATGCCCTTATGTGGTTGTTTTGCTGTCAGCCAGAAAAAGTAGCCAGCAACATGTCCACGTCACGCAGGCCTGCAATTGTTACGATGTGGCACCACATGACAAACTCGTAAGTACACATATCAAAAGAAGTGTTGCATCACCTGAACACGAACGTATGATTAGTATATAGCGTATCAATATAATTCCTTGATTGTCCATAGATGTCAGTCAAGCCGCATGAATGTGTAAACAACTACGTAACAGCAGTACCAATCCCACGGAGTGCAAATTGCAGCCTAACAGATAATTCATACAAGCTACTGAAAAGAATACACCACTGGCCATTAAAATTGCTACACCAAGAAGAAATGCAGATCATAAACAGGTATTCATTGGACAAATATATTATACTTGAACTGACATGTGATTATATTTTCACGCAATTTGGGTGCATAGATCCCGAGAAATCAGTACACAGAAAAACCACCTCTGGCCGTAATAACGGCCTTGATACTCCTGGGCATGGAGCCAAACAGATTGGATGGCGTGTACAGATACAGATGCCCATGCAGCTTCAACACGATACCACACTTTATCAAGAGTAGTGACTGATGTATTGTAACGAGCCAGTTGCTCGGTCACTATTGATCAAACGTTTTAATTTGATGAGATAGATTAGATTAGATTAGTTATTTGTTCCGTAGATCCATGTTGAGGGGATCCTCGTGGATATGGGACATGTCAAGAAACGAAATTTACAAGTTGAATAATAGATAATACAAATAATATAAATAGAGATACATACACTTATAATATAAATAAAGATACATTTTTTGCTGATAATATAATAATACTAATATAGTATGAGTGCATGCATAATTTGGTACAATTTAGAAATTCACAACTGGAGTAGAAGGAGTTGGCCACTAGATAGTCTTTTAGGTTTCTCTTAAACTGTTCTTTATTTGTAGTTAAATTTTTTATACTTGATGGTAAATTATTGAAAATGTGTGTTCCTGAGTAGTGGACTCCTTTTTGAACTAAAGTAAGTGCTTTTAGGTCCTTGTGTAGATCATTTTTATTCCTAGTATTGTATGTATGAACTGAGCTGTTTGTTGGGAAAAGGGATATATTATTTATGGCAAATTTCATTAAGGAATAAATATACTGAGAGGCAGTAGTAAATATTCCCAGTTTTTTGAAGAGGCTTCTACAAGACGTCCGTGAATTTACTCCACAAATAATACGTATTACACGTTTTTGGACTCTGAAGACTTTTAACTGACATGAAGAGTTACCACAAAACATTATACCATATGACATTATGGAATGAAAGTAAGCAAAGTATGCAAGCTTTGTTATTTTTATGTCTCCTATGTCTGATAACACTCGTATTGAAAATACAGATTTGTTGAGTCGTTTCTGCAGTTCTGTAGTGTGCTCCACCAAACTAAATTTATTATCAAGCTTTAATCCCACGAATTTAATACTGTCAACCTCTTCTATCTGCTCTTCTTCATACTTAATGCATATGCTGTCAGGAAATCTCTTACATGTTCTGAACTGCATGTAGTGAGTATTTTCAAAGTTTAATGACCATGAGTTGGCTTTAAGCCATGTTAATGTTCATGAAAATATCATTAGCAGACCTTTCTATCACTATGCTTGACGTACTTTGCTTGCTTGAGATGATTCATAATATTTTAATACAGGATATGTTCTAAAACCCTGCTGAAAATTGACGTTAATGAAATAGGCCTGTAGTTTAGTGGATTACTCCTAATGCCTTTCTTGAATTTAGGTGTGAGCTGTGCAACTTTCCAATCTTTTGGTACAGATACTTCTTTGAGAGAGCTGCTGTATATGTCTGTTAAGTAAGGAACTATCTCTTCAGCATAATCAGATAGAAATTTTGTATCCGTTTGAATGACTTATGGCATTCAAGCTGCACCGCTTGACAAAACAGCCATTTACACCGTCTAGTAATGAATGTTCGAAACAATTTACGTTTTCGAACAAGTCCAGGAACATGAAACAGATTACCAAAAACAGAAAAGCACTGAGAGCTGGTTGTAAAAGAAATAAATATTCGGTTCTGTATTGACCGATTTTTGTCTATGAAACCTTCACAGCGACTGGAAAAGTTATATGAATGCGATTAATTGCCGTGCACTTTCAGATCAGTCGTTACCGTCTAAGGCACACGAAATGGCAGAATATACGGCAGCGGAATTGACTGTTAGCACTTATAGTGTTGGTGTGGTGTCTGTTCTTTCGGACATCCGAAAGAACAGTCACCACACCAATACAATAAGTATTTAAAACGCGACGACAGCATTAGCTTCAGTTGTTTCACTCACAAGGAAAGTACTTAGGCTCGAACAAACAGAAATACACCAAAATCGTATGATAGATAATGTAAAGGTCTCTTATTGCACTAGTGATACTCCCGCATCTGCAGAACTCTGCAGTCGCCCATTAGAGGCCTCTGCGTGTGCCATGCCGCATTGCACTTTGACCTGCCGGTACGCCAGTAATGACGGTGCAGTGTGCCTCTGAAGTTGCGTTTTGTGTGGTGAAGTGACGGATGGGTCGGCGATTGGTAATCAATCCTGCTAATATAGTGTGACTGGTTGAGGTGAAGTTACGAAGAAACTTTCTTCGTGTAGATGGTATTGGTTTGGAAGACGAATCATTCGATCAAATGTTCAAATCTTTGTAAATCTATCGGACCAAACAGCGTGGTCATCAGTCCGTAGCTTACAAACTACTTAAACCTAGGTAAACTAACCTAAGGACAACACACACACCCATGCCCCAGGGGAGACTCGAACCTCCACGGCGAGCAACCGCGCGCTCCGCAGCGAGACGCGGTCATACGTCCGACCTCGCACGGGAATCCGTAATGGCGAGTGTAAGAGAGCGTGGACGATAGGAGCGCTACAAACATAGTATGTGACTTGTGAGAATTTGAGACGGACGGGAGGCGAGCACGGGTGGCCAAGTGGTTAAGGCGACCGCTAGCTCGAAACGGGAGACCCGGGTTCGATTCCCGGTCCGACTCACATTTTCAGTTGTCGCCATTGCTTAATATCAATGCCCAAATGAAGCCACTGTCAATCCTTTCTCTCCTATCCTGCTTCGTTCCCTTCTTTTAACAATCATTTGCAAATGTTAGCACTTACTTGCGAGCGGCCGGCATGGTGGGCAGCGCCAGGAACTTCTGCACCATGCCCTGGCTGATGGAAATGCCGCCGACGCAGGACGCCGTGGCGCCCAGCACCACCGTCCAGAAGGAGCTCCGCACGAACGGGTCCGGAGTCATGCTGTGGACAGTGTCCATTACTTGACACCTCTAACCAAATATGTACGAATTTTTAGTGCGAATACATATTGTGCATCCTTGGTCATTTACAGTTATCACTAGTCCAATAAATGTTACAGGACAAAAGAGAAATACATTTTTCTTAAAACTGTGATGATGATTGTTGTAAGCCTCTTAGTCAAAACTGCAATTATCGTCAGTCCTGAGACTTAAAACCTACTTAAATTAAATGTAAACGAAGGCTTCCGCGGCCGTTGTCATTGTTGATAAAACTCTTCTGGATATTGAACCGTATCGTCAATATATCAAACGTTTTACCGACGTTCGGCCACTATTGCAAGCGGCCTTCTTACTGCTGAATGAGAGAAAGCTTCACACTCTAACTAAGAACTACACATGAAGGTAGAATTACAAAACCTCAGGTCCATCCTCGAAGCAAGCGGCTATGGGAAGAGGATGATTGAGCAAACTATGACAACTAACAATGGAAATAAAAGGGAAGAGCAAAAGGAAGAACATACCATCGGCCTATTGGCGTATGTACAAGGAGTCACCGAACGAGCGGCCAAATGTTTCGTCGAGAGGGCATTAAACTTATATTTCGCAGCAACAATAAAATAAGAGAAGTCCTAGGCTCAATGAAGGATAAAACTGATAAGTTGCACACAGTCGGAGTCTATGAAATCGGCTATGAGTGCGGCCAGGTGTACATCAGAGAAACTGGGCGACCGATTAACACAAGAATAGCCCAGCACGAGAGATAAATTCGGCTGGGAGAGCTTACGATGTCGGCAGTTGCTGAACACCAGTAAGAGTGCGGCAAACAGATAGGTGTTGAGGAAGTCACTGTACTGGCAAAACAACCCCTCACTTTGAAGAGGAAAACAGGGAAGCAATAGAAATAGCTACGCCACTCGGAAATATGAACAGGGAAGACGGGTATAGACATCCGGCGTCTTGGCTGCCGACAGTGGCAACACTTCGCAACGACACCGCGTGCAGTGCAGTCCGCCCGGAGACAACAAATAATGTTCAAATGTTTGTATAGTCTATGGGACGTAACTACGGAGTCATCAGTCCCTAAACTTACAAGCTACTTATGAACTAACTAATACTAAGGACTGCACAAATATCCAAGCCCTAGGGGGGATTCGAACCCTGACCTTAGTGGTCGTGCAGACCGTGACTAAAGCGCCTTAGTCCCCTCGGCCACCGCGGCCGGCCGGAAACAACATCAACATCGGCCGCGCGTACACAGAGCAAATAGTACGCTCTAGCCGGCGCTAGGCATCAGTGCTACGTCATTGCTTCCACCGCTCCTCATTCGCTATTTTCAACCAATGGCAAACGTTAATGTAAACACCAACCCAGGACTTCCTTTTCCACCTACAGGAAGAAATAAAGCAAACACCAATAAAAGAGGGCTGAAACCACCAATCACAACTAGCAACATTTTATATTTAAGACCCCAGCTTTCCCTCAATCAGCAGTAAACGTGACACCCAGAAGAAGGCCGCATGCAATAGTGGCCGAAACGTCAGTAAAACATTTGATATTATTGACGATGCGTTTCAATACCCAGAAGAGTTTTATCAACTACTTAACCCTCCGTCGGGCGCAGTCGGCCTCACAGGCCAGCAAAACACTTTTTTGATTCCCGTGCTTAACAGTGGTGGCCCAGCGGCCCGCCTCTCCGTTTACTCGCGTAACTTTGGGAACCTCGCACAGTGCCGATCCGTAGGCTGCCATCGATTTCCACGCGGATCACGGGTAACTCCTTGGGCCTCACAGGCCGTCTGTGCCCGATTACGTTATAGTTTTTAAGGTGAGATTTTTCAAGATATTTTTATTTTATTACTTCGTTTCAATCAAACTAAGTCTGTCCTCTGTGATTTTCACCGTTACCTTCGGAAAACAAGAAGACTTTGACGACCCTGGCTCTTCAGACTGAGTGCACCTGATCGAGTTCTAATTTCAGTTTTCCTTTCTTTTCCTACGTTATCACATCCATATTTTCTACTGAAATGTGCAGAAAAGTATATTATGCCTCTAAGCCAATGATCTTGTGGAAATAATGCACCTCCTCGAGGACGAAACTGCTGAAGATCCAGCCGCACTCGAAGATTTAGTCGATGAGAGAGACACCCACTCTCAGGATGAGGTAGGAGAAGGCAAGGAGGACTCAGCAACTGAACAGGAAGTTTAGGGAACAGCTCGGGAATATGAAGAAGAGAAGAAAATATGTGAGGAGTTTTTATTTTGGAAACGATAAGACGACGAAGTAGTCTAAGTAGATACCTTCTACTATTCATAGTGTGAAGAGTCACATCATTATTACACGACATCCAGTGTAAAAGATATTGCTACAAATGACGCCACCAATTGCAAAACCTTGTGTCATCAACTTCTAACTGGACAATTTAGCCTGTGTATGCTATGAATATATGTGGAATGTCGATTCGGCTGGAAAGTCGACTGAAAAAAATTTTACCTCACAAGGAACGGGAAAGTTCTCCCAAATGGCTAGAACGTCGACCATGCGTGGCTGAAACAAGAGTTAGTAGGATGAAGAATCGCGAATGTTCAGCTTGTCATCAACCAATCTGCTTGAGCGACGTATACGTTCTGTGCCATACCTGTGTTTCAGCTGTTGATTTGGGAGCTATAGCATCGGTTTTTGGCTGCAAATGTGGCTAGAAAAGATGATTCCATGTCAGAATAGACTGCCTAATGTCCTTTAAAAATAACTTCATCACTTTTATGGATATCTGTTCGACCAATTTTTAATGCTCTTTGTGGGAAATTGGTAATTTTGATTACTTTAGTTTAAGGTGTATTGTGTTCAATAACTCCATTATTATGCTTTAAGTTTGCTGTAATTCCTTCCTTTAGATCCTCTTCAAGACTAGCCAACACGCATTTTGAATTTGATTTAACATGGCTGAGCTAGTCCACAAAATATGTGGGTGGCCTCTCAGGCCGGGTGCGCCTGATTTTGTTTCATCTGGAGGTGCGCCCGACGGAGGGTTAAATTAACTTACGCTAAAGACGACATACAAATCACATGTTCAAAAGTTTGTAAATCTAAGGGACTTAACTGTGTTGGTCATTAGTCCCTATGTATACAAACTGCTTAAAGTAACGACAACACAAACACCTATGCCCGAGCGAGGCCTCGAACCCGCATCCAGGTGCCTTAGTGCGCACGTCTATTTTGCCGTGGCAACGATATACACATCCATGCCCGAGGGAAAGCAGGGTTGATACGGAGCCATGTAAGCAGTGGCTTTTCCCAGGCTCTTTGTGGGGTGCAACAGGAAAGAAAGTGACCAGTAGAGGTACGAATGGTGACTTGCGGAGTATGTATGTACATGTATTTGTTGGTTCGAAGTACACGGCACGATCACCAATAGTTCACGTTACCTTTAATTCGTACTGTAGCAATTACGTTCGTACCGAGTTACGGCTGGTCGGGGCATATGTGGCGCTAACTTCCAATAAAATATTGCAAGGCCTTTTGTTGCCCTTCGTGTTCTGAGCATATTCAGTACAGAGGCTGTTCGAATGCTGTCCCAGTTAACATGTTCTCCAGAACCTTCATCCATTGGCAACACCTGGGAGTGAGTTTACGATAGAATTTATGCTGCCACTCACTAGGGTCTACGGAGAATGAGCATTCGCATACTGTTGAATGGAGTATAATCACAAGTTTCGTGTGGTGATATCAACATTCTATAAGTGATTGTGCAAGAAGAAGGATGCTTTTATATCTACTTAATTCCGAACACCTATTGCACATGGTATTCTTTCCACCTATAGTGCAACGGATCAGCAGCAGAACCGTAGACAACACTTTTGTTCATTCTTTAGTATTAGAGGGGCATTCTAAAAGCAGAATGGTGAATCGCGTTTCATAATATGATGCAAAAATTTTAGCTCTAAAATGTTTCTGCATTCAAACACCGGTTAAATATAATGATCGAAGAGTGCAAAGAAGGGAAGCTCGTTTCGTATTGTCACGATACAGGGGAGACAGCGTTACGGAAATGATACAGGATCTGGGATGGGAATCATTATTACAACAACGGCGCTTATCGCTGCGGCGTGGGCTACTTACGAAACTCCAATCGCCAACATTCTCCTCCGAATGGGAAAATATATTGTTGACTCCCACTTACATAGGTAGAAATGAGCATCAGAATAAAATACGAGAAATCAGAGCTCGAACGGAGAGATTCAATTGTTCTGTCTTCCCGCGCGCTATTCGAGAATGGAATGGAAGATAAAATAAAATAACAGTGGTTCGATGAAACCTCTGCCAGGCACTTAAATGTGAATTGCGGAGTATGCCATAGAGAAACAAACAAATTATTTGGAAAGCTAATCCAGTTACAATAGATGCCTCTTTGAACCTAATTAAGGAGCAAGATTTTCAGAATGTGCTGACATAATACAGACGAAAAAAGTAATTCTTTCCTCAACATACAAGGTGAGTCTGAAAAGTTCAGTGAATTGTCCCATACTTTACAAACCGCTCTTGCGAGGATGAGGTGCCCGCGCATACAAATTGACGGACATGTCAACAAGCGCCCCCTATAGGCAAAAGCACTTCACTGAAGCGGTGGTGCAAGCTGTTATCCAGCTAACAGGGTCAGTGTGAGAACTCGCCTCATTTGCTGCATGTAACGCAAAATGGAGCAACGAGTTAATATTAAGTTTTGCTTCAAATTATGCATAACCGCAACGGAGACCCATGTGATGCTAGTGCAAGTATACGGTGTTGAAGCAGTGAGTAATACTTGTGTGTTTGAGTGTTTTAAATGCTTTAGAGACGGAAAGGAGAGTGTTGATGAGCCACGTTCAGGTCGGCCGTGCACAACCACAGTCCTAGACAACAACGAACGAGTGCGACGGGAGCTTGCGCATAATTGACGTCTGTTTTTGAGAATGATAGCAGACGAGTTGAAGATTAGCAAAGACAGTGCAAGCACTATCGTCCACGAACATTTGGGAAAGCGGAAGATTTGTAGCCGACTTGAACCGCACACACTGACAGACGAGCGGAAGCAAATTCGGTTGTAAGCATCTGGGGATTTCAACGACATGTCTGACCTGAATCGACAATTCTTGGAAACTATCTTGACAGGAGATGAGATTTGATGCTATCTGCACGATCTGGAGACCAACCGACAGTCAGTGGCATGGTGTTCAACGTCCTCCCCGTCAAATCAAATGTTCAAACGTTTGTTAAGCTTATGGGACTTAACTGCGGGGTCATCAGTCCCTAAAGTTACAAACTACTTATCAACTACCTTATACTAAGGACGGCACAAATATCCATGCCCGAGGGGGGATTCGAACCCCCCGACCGTAGTGGCCGTGCAGACCGTGACTGGAGCGCCTTAGTCCCCTCAGCCACCGCGGCGGGCGTCCTCCCCGTCTCCCATAAAACGCTGGCTGATAAAATTCAATATAAAGGCGATATTGATAGCTCTTTTCGATATCAAGGACTTGACCCTTCATCAATATTTACCCGAGGGTCAAACTTTCAACGCGAAAGTTTACGAGGGAGTTTTGAAACGGCTGTTGCAACGCATCCGGTGGGTTTGGCGAGAACTGTACCGGAGTGATCAATGTAATTGCCTGCACGACAATGCCCGTCAGGCACTGGGACCCGTGTACTCAACTTTCTCGCTACACCCAAGGTCACTGTGCTTCCACACCCTCCTTATTGTCCAGATTTTGCGCAGGCAGACATCTTTGTTCCCCTGCCTTAGCCCTGAAAGGCGTACGCTTCGCAACGGTTGCGGAGATCCAACAAGGCATGAGCTTAGTGCAGAGCTTTCCAAACTCGGTGTCGCGACATCCTGGGGTGTCGCGTAGTAGTATCAAGTGTGTCGCGAGACTAACAAATTTAGACTCTAAACAAAAACTTGTCATAAACTAACACAAAATATCCTTCTGTTCATACAATCCTGAAGACTCGCCTGCAGCTAATCATCCTTCTCTTCATTCAGTGCACCACAGATCACGTATTAAAGGAATGATCGGTTCACATTAATTGCGTGCACAGCCGCTAGGTGGCAGCTCTGCTTCAGCAGTAGTAGACACTCAGGGTTCGTTCAAGCAGCTGCCAGTTGCCAGATTCCAGCAAACTGCGCATGCGCAGAGCTCCTACTGATACTCGATAACAGCTATTCCCAGCTGCAAGAACGAACCTTCACTGTAGTCTGCTTTCCTTCTCAAAAAGCTGCACCTGAGCGATTTTAATGGATTTATGAAAACCACGTCACCCTCGGTAGCGTTTCTTACCGTTAAATGTCAATCAATGACACAGTGGCTGTAAAAGCTATCACAAATTGTAAAAACAGTCACAATTGTCCTCTGACTAAAGCTATTCAGTAGCGATGTTTAGTATGGAGTATGGTCGGGTGATTAACGGAGAGTAGTATTTTAAATGCAGTGATCGTTGGTTCGAACCCTGATATGCATTAATATTTTTTTTTCTCTCAGTTTCCTGTATGTAACAGAATCTGGGACGAGAAATGACATTCATATTCTTACTTGTCACAATTATTTATCTTTTTTTTTTCGAATATGTCGGGACTTCCGATGTGGTGAAGCAAGAACCTAACTATAGAACGTAAATAATAATTCACCACTTGTCATAAATACATCCTCTTTATTTCTGAAAATAATGTGATAATATTGAACTGAAAGGGAACAGTCACTGTTCTGTCTAAATCAGAAATCGGAGCAGCTAATTTCCAGATGCCGTTTTCAATCGATCCAGCAAAACCGTATCTGGCCTTGACATGTACACACGACAGCGAAAAACAGTTTCCGAAACTCAGTTTTCGTTTTTGGGAAGTTGGGTCGCATGTAGAAGAAGCAAGTATTACTGTGTGAGCTAGGCATTGTTGTCTGCGGTGTTACTGTGTTGTACATCTCCGTAGCTCCTAATGTTTACTTTTTTTGCGATGAGTGTACGTAATTGCTGCAGTCAGGATCAACATTAAACACGTCAATGCGTACGAGGATTTCAGTTTCGTTTACAAACTACCTTTTAGCGATACTTTATTTCCGTTCTCGTCCCCCCTCGCTAGAACCATCTAAATTCTACCATACGTATTTATATTAGTGAAAGGGCATCGCGCAAAACTGTAAGCTACAAAATGGTGTCGCCATGATGGAAAGTTTCGAAAGTACTGGCTTTGTGCTTCGAGCGATTCCACAAGAAACTTTTGTTGACAGTTTCCAAAAGCTTTACAACCGAAGTCAGAAGTGAAATGTAGCCAATGCGATTACTTTGAAGGCCAGTAAAGGTATTTTATTTGTAACTCTTGTTTCTTATTTTTCTCGAGACCATTCACCGAACTTTTCTCATGCTCCGTCTGAACAGGGTATTACAACTAACAAACAGCCTGACTGGCTGATAACAGCGATAATAATATCATACAGAACAGTGCTCGTCAAAATTTTTAGACACGGGACCACCTTGATTTATTGTAAGCAAGGACCACAATATTAACGAGAATGAACAGTGTAATCTATAAATAAACATTCATTGAATCTATTAATATATTCATTCACAGAAAAGTAATAGGTATTAACAGGACTATTGTATTAGAAGATTAAATTCGGTTCGTAGTAATGTGATTTTAGAGCTTCCACCGACTATGCTGTCAAGTTCAGAAAGCCTGGGGTTTATTCTGTTGCTATAATCAATACGCATTTCATCATTCACTTTCAATCGATTCCCGGATTGGATCTTATGCAGGAAACCCTGATTCACCTAAATAAGTCGCAGACAAAATCTTAAGGTCCGGAAGACCCTTTCCGGAATTTGATTGAATGATTTTGCATTTTAGAACTAAATTCCAAGAGAATGGATTCAAACGCGTTCTTACAGTTTGTAGCATTTTGGAATTCAATGAGGGTACGCAATATTGGCCACAAATGAAAATATTTCAAATGGTAACAATGTAATCCATATCTGTCATCAGCACTGAGATTCTGAAGTTATCGCGGACACAAAATATGAGTGACTGGTCACGTAACAAGGAATTAATTTTTAAAATGAATGAAATTTTGACATTTTGTCCTTTAGCGGACCATATTTTAACTGTTGCCTGCGGACCACAGGTTGGAAACCACTGTTGTTTCACAAAGTGGGAGATATATCAAAATTTTAGAAGCAGTCAAAACCGAGATGCAGCACCTCATAAGGAACCGTGTTGTAAGGTTCTGAAAAATGATGTGATACGCAAAAAGTTGAGCATATGAAATGAGTACATTGTAGAAACATTACTGTTACTGATAAATGTGATATTTTGTTTAATAATCACTTAGGAATAGAGAAGCCCGATTAAATATATCCTTAACGCCTACAGCTAATCTCATAAACTCTCTTTGAAAATAGCATGCAACGACTGTTGTCTGAAATAGTACTTCGCGATACTGACAATGGGGACATTGAGTTAGTAATTAAATCACTATAGAGTAAGGATTCTAATGGATATGTTCTGATATGTAGCATAATACTGTATCGCTTTATTTTGTTCCTATCGGAATCATCAGTTTCCTGACAGAATGAAGTGCTCATTAGTTAAACCACTTTATAAATTAATGGAGAAAGGAATAATGTAGATAAGTATAGACTTGTTTCTAAGCTATAGATGTTTGTTAAAGGTGTTGAAAAGGCCATGTATTGAAGTTTAATTGATCATTTCAGTTCCCATAATTTGGTCTCAAATTTGCAGATTCGTTTCAGAAGTGGTTTAACAACTGAATATATTATTATCTCTTTTCTGAGGCACTGGATGGATTAAATGACAGACAACGAACGCCAGGCGACTCATTGATTTAACAAAGGCGTTTCATTATGTTGTTGACAAAATATTATTACAGCAGTTAATAACAGGTAGCAGAAGGTAATTGTAGGCATTGTTGAAAATGGCTATGAAACGTACTCATAATCGGGCACAATTAAGCGGAAGGTGTGCCGGAGGTATGTTCTGGAGCAGCAGTGATTTCTTATTTATGTAAGTGATGTACCTTCTAGTATAATAGATAATTCCAAAATATTTTAGCTTGTTGATGACACAGGCTTTGTAGTGAAGGACGCTGTTTGCAATATTTATACAGTATCAAATAATGTGGTTAAAAGAATAAGTTCCTTGATGCTAGAAGATAAATTCATGGTAAATCACAGTAGGTGTCAGTTCTTACACTTCCTATTCACAATTAAACAAAAACTGTCATTCTGATTTCACAAAATGGGAAAATGATTAGTGAGACTCAATAGTTCAGATTTCTAGGTGTTGAGAAATACATTGTTCCGTATCTTCTTCAAAAACTAAAATCTGCGTTATTTACCATTAGAACATTATCTGGAGTAAGTGGTAGTTGATCACGAAAAGCAATTTACTTTCGCCTTTTTCTTTCGCCTTTGACGTATGGTGTTATTTTTGGCGTAACTCCTTTAGTTAAAATAGGGTATTTATTTTGCAGAATCGGCCGGTTTGAGCAGTATGTGGTGTACGCCTGCCAATGTCTTCTCGGACCCTGTTCAGTAGCGTGAGAATTTTCGCAGTTGCTTCTCGGTATATATTTTCTTTAATGTCGCTAGTTGTTATCTATTTATTTACGAGAGTTAGCAATTTTCAATCAGTTGATACTGGACAGAAATCGAATCTGCATTTAAATCACACCTCCTTGAGCCTTGTGCATAAACGCGTGTAGTATTTCGTAGCATACATTTCTACTATACAGCTACAAGAGGGTAGTAACCCGCGCACTCTGAAATCTAGAGTTCTCTTATGTATGAGTGCATGTTTTCGCAGCGATATCCATTAATGAAACCTTCTCGGATTTCAAGACGTGGCATGTGGTTTACTGCGCACTATCTTTCCCAGTGAAAAAGCAGACGTTCGCGCGACTTTCACGCTACCATGAAACTGCCATATGTGGTCAAGAAACTGGGCACCAGTGACGTCGCTGGCGGCGCCGCGTTCTATACTCGTATAAGCACGGCAGCGGCCTCGAAATGAAGGTCATCCACTTGACATTCGCAGCCGAGATCTCCGTCGAAAGCTAGGGCACAGTAAATCACATGACGCGGCTTGAAACCCGTGAAGATTAAATTAATAGAGTTCTCTTATCGCCATCTATTGCGTTCAAGAATTCCTGGACAAAAAAAAAATCAAGCTACTTTGGGTGTTATGTTGTTGATTGCTTTTTACTTGAGCTTAGACCTGACGTGTGCATAGAATTGCCGTACGTTTAATTTTTATCTCTCAGCACTCTTTCGAAACGAACCGATGCACTGATTCGTTCAATGACCATAGAGAATTGTTGTGGAACATGTTATATATTAATAAACCAGCTTAATTGCGGCTGCTTCACACGAGTAGACTGGATGGTCTGCATTGATTGTTTCTACTTCTAAATATAAATTTTCATAGATATAGCTTCAAAAACGCTTTCCTAATCACGTATTTTGATTCAACTTGCCACCCCCTATTGCACCATTAATGTCAGAATTCAAAACATCCTTGAACACATTTTTTTTCTTTTTTAAAATTCTAACCAAGGTTCTAAATTTTCGCATTTATAGCATCAAAATAGTCTTAGTAGCACCCTTGAAAGATTTTCCCTTATTTCACCCGCTTAATGGTTAATTTCCAAAAATTTCGAAACACATGTTTTTAAAATTCCAAACAAAAATCTAAATCCGAAATTTTGTATATCTTGCTTCAAAACTGCCTGAATGGCAACCTATTTTCAAAAAACCGTTCATCCCTTATTTCACCCCTTTAGGATGGGAATATCGAAAAATCACTGACGCCTACAGTGTAAGATAAACAACGTCTGTAAATTTCAAGTTTATATCGTCTTTGGATTCACTTTTCAGCGTCAGATTCTTTCTTTTAAAAACGGATCGAGTACGCGAAATTTCTTTCTTAGGCTTTAGCATCTTTCTTGGTAGTTTTACTTTTCAAACTGCAATATGCACCTATTTTTCTTTATTCGTACGTTTGTTGCAGAAAAACAACTGAAGAATGCTCTTCTCGTTTCGCTGTACCTAACCATTTTGCTGTCATAGCTGGTCTTCAGTTCCAATTTTATATAAGCTGACGACTTTCAACCACTATATCTTCCACCCTTTTATATCTATCGACACGGAACAGCTATGGTGTATAACGAGAGACTTTGTACTACAACAACACAGAGAGATGGTTCGTCTCCATTGTGTAGTTTTTTCTGAAGACCAAAATATTGACACCTACACGAAGAATTTTATATAAGTCGTTAACTTTCAGCTCCTATACCTTCCATCCCCTTATCGTTTTTAACCTTCTACTACTATAGTGCACAATGGGAGACTACTGCCGCATGCAAACACTATTTGTTTGGTACGTGTAGTTTTGGCTGCAGAGTGAAACGTAGGAACAATTTTTGTATATATATTAAGATATACATTAATATACCGGGTGATCAAAAAGTCAGTATAAATTTGAAAATTTAATAACTCACGGAATAATGTTGATATAGAGGTAAAAATTGACACACATGCTTGGAATAACATGGGGTTTATTTAGAACAAAAAGAAAAGTAGACGCGTGAAAGATCTCTTGCGCGCGTTGTTTGGTGATGATCGTGTGCTCAGCCGCCACTTTCGTCATGCTTGGCCTCCCAGGTCCCCAGACCTCAGTCCGTGCGATTATTGGCTTTGGTGTTACCTGAAGTCGCAAATCTATCGTGATCGACAGACGTCTCTAGGGATGCTGAAAGACAACATCCGACGCCAATGCTTCACCATAACTCCGGACATGCTTTACAGTACTGTTCACAACATTATTCCTCGACTACAGCTATTGTTGAGGAATGATAGTGAACATACTGAGCATTTCCTGTAAAGAACATCACCTTTGCTTTGTCTTAATTTGTTATACTAATTATTGCTTTTCTGATCAAATGAAGCGCACTTGTCGGACATTTTTGAATTTTTTTCTGTTCTAATATAACCCCATGTCATTCCAAGCATGTGTGTCAATTTTCACACTCTATCTACATTATTTCGTGATTCACTAAGTTTTTTCAAATTTATACTGACTTTTTGATCACCCGGTATACAGGGTGTCCCACCTATCTTGTCCACCCAAAATATCTCTGGAACAATAAAAACTATTGGAAAACGACTTTCACCGGTATCAATGTACGTCTGGGGCCCATGAATGTACATTCTGAAACGAAAGCAAAAGTGTTTTTTTATACAAACTTATGTTTTTTTAAATGGACACCCTATATTTTTTCTTCAGCAATCCACGGAAAATAACATAAACAATGGCGTTGATTGCATCGCAATATTTGCGACGCGAAATTGACGCTTGAAATACGCGAAACGCGCGGCTAGCGCACGTCCTGAGCAGCATGGGGTTCTCGCCTCAGTCTCACGACGTGCGCTAGCCGCGCGTTTCGCGTATTTCAAGCGTCAACTTCGCGTCGCAATATCTCAGGATGTAATTGGAATAGTGCGATGCAATCAACGCCATTGTTTATGTGATTTTTCATGCTATGGTTTGCTGAAGAAAAAATAGAGGGTGTCCATCTTAAAAAAACGTTAGTTTTTGTTAAAGAAACACATTTGCTTTCGTTTTCGAATGTTTCCAAGTATGTACATTCATGGGCCCCAGACGTACATTGATACCGGTGAAAGTCGTTTTCCAATAGCTGTTATTGTTCCAGAGATATTTTGGGTGGACAAGGTAGCTGGGACACCCTGTATATAAAGATAGAAGCCTACGGCGGAGCGGACACTCACTCCATGAAGTCTGCGCGCCCTCCCTCGCTGGCCACCTGCCACACTTCCGCCAAGCCACCGGCGCCGACCAGCCCCATCACCAGCACTGAGATGAACGCCGCCAGCGTCACCGCGCTCTGCAGGAAGTCCGCCCACACCACCGCCTTCAGCCCGCCCTGCAGACATCAACAAAGTAGACAGCGAGCTCCTTTATCGCCTGATAGTTCAGCAATGCACATTTGTCGAAGAGTGGGATAAATTTTTAATTTCTTTGGTTCACTTTAGTCTACACCAGGGGATCTCAAACTTTTTGAGTCGCGGAAGCACCTTTAAAAAGTGGAACTGAAGGCGGAGCATTAAATTTTACGTCGCAGGTATATACTGCTCTCCGAAAATTCAGTGAAATTATTATTGACAATACAAGGTAATTTCAAAATTTAAGCACAGAAGACAGTAAGATTAAGATTAGTAGCTGCAAATATTTATTTTATCCACTATTTCAAATTACACAGAACGTCCCGCACATAAAAAAACAACAACAAAACACTTGAGAATAAATTCAGCAGAACAAGTATTGTAGATTGTAGCAGAACAAGTATTGTAGATCCATAATATTTAAAGACATAGTTACAAGCTTTTCTTGGTTTAAGAAACAGTAAGGATATCAATCAGAAGGATGAGACTGTTTTAATTTGCACTATATCAGGTTGAATATTGGACAGTTGCAATCGAATATCTTGCTCTACATTGAGACGAGATCTGTTTTTGTTTTTAGTTGACACACATGCAGAAAACCACGATTCGCATAAATATGTGGTTGAGAAAGGCAGAAGAATAAGTTTAGCTTTAAACTCGTCCTTCAGCGTACACGAAAATTCTGAGCCTGATTGCTTTGTTTGAAACTTCGGTTATCTCGGAATTAACGCTGCTGATAAACGGAAGGTGGATCCCGATAATACCTTTCAATCTTGGTCTTCTTATTAATCTTTGTGCAATCTCAGATGACTTTGGTTGGACAAAGTTACGGTCGAACGTAAATTTCAGGGAATCTTTTCTCGCCAATTGCAACATCACTGAATCGTATTCATTTCTAAACAACCACAATAAACACACGTAAACGCAGAGGCTTACCGCACGGGCAAAGTATGGCTCAGCACTGAGCACGGAACTTCCCACCTCCCGCGCGTCCACCGAAACTCTGAAACATTCAGCCATGGAAACGGACACATGGAAGGTGCTAAGTATTATCCACTGAACTCGATAGTTTTCTACACACGGCTCACGGGCGAAAAAACCATTAGGATCGAAATTTTGTCCCATGTATTTATTTAAACAAAAATTAAATATCCTAACCTTTTCGCGGAGCACCTGGAGTTCTTTCGCGGAACACCAAGTGATCCGCGGAGCACAGTTTCAGAAACTCTGGTGTACACTAATACATAGCTGGACAAAGAATCCAACGCCCTAAAGGACTGTTCAGCGCGTTAGGGTGTAATGGTGCTGAGGGGCTGTGCTTTTTGTGGTTGACGTCACTGTCACCTGAAATCGGCAAAGGATGCTCGCAAACCGCTGGAAAAAGCAGGAATTTATAGGATTCCCTGTAGCTGTGGGGACGTATACGTGGGTACCACAAATGAACAGTTAAAAAACGACTAGATGAGCACAAGGGGAACTGTAGAAGGGAAGAGATTGACAGATCAGCTGTTGCTGAACATGTTTTTCAACCAGGGGACCACCTTATTCAATTTGATAAGACTCAGGTTTTAGCAGCCACAAATGGATACCTCGAAAGGCTGTATAGAGAGGCTATAGAAATTGTAAAACACCCCAATAATTTCAATAGCATGGAGGAGGGCGTGAAACTAAATGATATCTGAATTCCAGTTTTCAAGAAGAAATGTAACAGTCTTCCACCATGGGACGACATTAACGGACGGAGGCAATCGGCAACGACGAATTGCGCGCGCATGTCAAAAACATCTGACGTCACACCACTGCGCGCGAGCCCTTGTAAACGGAATTTGGCTTCAGTCAGTAGCGAGACAGGGTGTGAATCGGACATCCAAAAGTGCCACGATCCCCCTTGAGAATGTCCTCCGCAGTCGGGGACGAAACGTTGGGTTTTAATAATAAATCCACTAGACCACGGCATAACAGCCCGGAAATTTTTAGTAATTTTGAACATTCCGGCCGTGAAAGATTACATTTTACAATAACGTCACTGCCATAGTCACTCAGATGGCGCCCATGAGGCCTGTAAGTGTGTTCGTGTCTATGTCTGTGTGTTACGGCGGGTAAAAGAAAAATTAAACATATTTTCGGTAGGGTTGGGGTAGAACTGTGACTCGTTTTTAGAACTGTGAGAGCTAGCTGTTGGTCCTCCGTACTTTCACTATAGGCGAACATTCATACCTATGCTCTTCTTAATTTCTCATAATTGAACTTCCTTCGTATTACTAAGGGTACCGTGAACCCGTTCTTGGTTGTAACAAGAATACGGAACATGTGAGGCGCCTAGTTGCTGACACCGCGCTGAGTAGCATGCATCAGTTCTAACAGTTACTCCACCAACCTGGCGTCTTGTTCCCAGCACAGAAAACAGCACTAAGGTCGATGGTTCTTGCTCTTGCGGCTGCAGTTGGATAGGAACTGTTTTCTGTTGTTTTCTGTAGAATTATGGGCTAAAGATGATGGGATGCCAGCTAATTTGTTAGTCATAAACGCAGAAAATTAGCAAACTGCACATAATTAACTGTATTGTTCTTTGTCTCTGCATTAAAGTTTATAACTATTAACTGAAACATTAATCTATTGCGACTGTACACTGTCTCCGAACTGAACTATTACTTGTTCAGCTTCTGAACACTGGGTCTGTGCTGTCTACGTTCACCGCCTGTACACCCGATCTGAACTGTACATGGTAACAGTGTGAGCGCCGAATATGAAGTGAACTTGGCAGCGCGACCTGTGTCGGTTTCTCTCACTCTGGCCAGCGCAAAAACATGGCCGACGTGCGTCGTCTACCTTTTGTTACTATTTTGTTTTCACTTATAATAGGTTTTATACATTTTATTTTATTTGACATAGCTTAACATTGAGGGGTTCGCTACTCGGATATTCAAATTAGTTTATTAAATATTCATAAAAGTATGACCGCGTTTTGGTGGGCGACCGACTTATACACAGCATGAGAGGTAAACTCGGGGATCTTTGCTACATTCCTTCCCACGGGAACGGAACCTACTGGAAGCACCTGTTAAGCTTCTCACACTACCTGTACTAACTGTCGGTTACTGGTTCTAACCTGCTGTACGGAAGCGATTCTCAAATCTGAATATTATGGCTGTAAGCCCGAAATATTACTGTATGTTTGTCTCATCCATATTGACTCATTGTGTACTATATGTTGGTATTGATACGTGAATAGTGATTCCAACTAGAGGTCTGCAAATTGGGGAGTTTGCTCGCTCGTACTCTCTCGAGCCAACACTACCTAGAGACAGGCCCTCACAACAGCCCGTGCTACGCCTTACTGACCAGGCCGCGCCCGCCAGCTTACTGGCTGGCCAGTACGAGACAGTGGGCGTGACCCATCGGCCAACCATTCTGCTGGTGGGCGCGGCCTGGTCAGGCTATTGTGATGCATTGTCTTTATGTGGTGTTGCTGGAAGGCGCCGAGCCGGGCTCCGATGCAGCTCTGTTGAGTTTTAATGCTCGGAGCATAGTTGCCAACTCTACCACAAAGATTCCAGTTTACTATAAAATCCCCCTAAATCGGAAGACATCCTCCTAAAAGAGCAGCCTGGGGGAGGGGGGAGTGGCGGATAGGAGCTGCAGCCTGACTACCTTGCAGGGAAAAAGAAATTAAAAAAAAAAATAAAAAAAAAAATAAAAAAAACTAAACCTTCTTGTTGTCTTTTCCAGATCTTCGTATACTTTTGTACATACTTTATCTTATTTTTGGTAGCCATTTTAACCAATAAAACAATGCATTTACATCACAACTTGAGCTGATCATTGAAGTAAAAGTTATGATGGATCACCAATACAACCTAATGATCGCTAACGCACTAAATCGACCATCATAATTCAGTGAAGTGTCCTCGGGAAATACCAAACCATTACTACTCTTGAAAAAAATAAACCTGCTATTGTTGATCGATGGGATAGGGGTGGAGAGAGTTAACATATGCGCTGTAAGTAAACAGTGCCGGCAACATGAACTGAAGAAACAATGAAAACAGCACGACAGTAGTGACGGGAGAGCGACAATGTAATGAACACAGGCTGACAGTACGCTGCACGGTTGACAATGAACATCTGCAGTCAGTATGGCATCAAGTTTTCTGATTGCTACACACACATTTGATACAAAGAAAACCCTCTCTTCTTCCCCCTAAAAATCCCCTGACGCTTTTTTTCCCCGTAACATTTCTTTTTCCCTAAATTCTCCCCTGAAAACAATTTTTCCCCCTAAATCTGGAGAAAATCCCCTAATTTGGCAACCCTGGCTCGGAGTGGGTTGAGGCTCGGTCTGGCCTGTCACGTCGGTCGAGTGAGGCAAACGGAATGTTGCTAGATCCTCCGAAAAATCTGAAGATCTTCCGATTTTTTTTTAATTTTTCCAGAAAATACGAAATTTCGAGTGAATCTCCCGAATTTTTCCAAACTTCCTTTTGCAATATCCAACCCCATCTGTGAGACAACCTTGACGTCATGCTGGGAGATGGCTCCACTTCAGTACAAGTACTACACTACTACAGTATTGTCCAGACATAAGCGACGGCCACCAAAAACGCAACATACAGCGCCATCTGTGAGACAGCCTTGTGAATATAAAGACATATGGGTAAAGAAAGTATTACTTGCAGCACACTAATATGGCCGGTATTACACTGTAAAAGATCTTTGACAAAGATCTTTGTCAAAGATTTTATCCAAGATCTTTGACGAAACTACCTCACAGGAGCACATTACACTAGCGTAAAATATATCGTCATAGTTGCTCGGAATAAGACTCCAAAATAGTAAAGCGTCTGTATTACAGTACGTAAAATAATGTTGCTCGGGAGTGCATTCATTGGAAAGAACGAAAAATGGAAACAATTTTAGGTAAAATCGTGAATAGCAAGAGGAAAATACGAAAACTGCTCGCACAAATGTACTCCCATGAGCTACACTGCTGGGAAATAATAACCTAAATTGTTTAAGAACGTGTGACCAAATATTTTAATTCACCCACATATTTATAAATACTTCATCATAATCGATGTTTCAGGAAGCCTTAAAGCTGTGTCAATGCGTAAATAATGAAACACCGAAATAATTTAACGTGTTCATTTTTTTTTTTTTTTTTTTTTTTTTTAATTCTTATGGGACCAAACTATGTTAGTCATCAGTCCCTAGACTTACAAACTACTTAAGCTAAGTTAAACTAACCTAAGGACAACACACAACATCCATGCCCGAGGGGGGATTCGAACCCCCGACGACGGACAGCCGCGCGCACCGCAACACGGCGCTCCAGTACGCGCGGCTAATCCGCCGCGGAAACGTGTGTCATGCTAAACATAACTTCGTTAGACACTATCATAATTAAGAAGAGAGAATATTTTCGTAGTTCTTTCATGTTATGCTTCATTGAGGATTATGCGCTGCGAAAGACATTTTTATAGTTTGCTGCAGTCTGACATTTGTTTTGCCTGATTTTCCAAAACATAAAATATCCGTATAAATACCTGGACTTGTGGTTAAATGTCGAAAAGCATCGTGCAAAGCAAGAAAAAAATATGGAGCTAACTTGTGCAGTACCTCATTACGCAAATCATGAATCCCTTTCCACTGAAGATCCTCCCATTTATATCAACATACAAAATCTATTCCAGCAGGCAGTAAAATACACAAATCCTACAGTGTAGGCCTAAGATTTCACGTATTATTCCAGACATAAGTGAACCAAGATGTAAATCACTTTAGGAGGAATTACGAGGTTAGGTTAGAGTACAAATAAAAACATTTATTTCACTTATGCATCTACATATATCCTTTGAGCCATATAATTTCTCCCTTCAGGGGCTCAGCATTAATTTGCTGAGTACGGGCTTGGCGAACCCGGGGTCCTGAGCTGTGGGCTGTGTCGCGCCAACAGTCCGCTACACCGTAAGCTCTGTGCGTGCTTCAACGACCATCGTTCGGCGCGACGGTGGAACGTTGTACGTTTCAGAGCCCGGGGATCTTGGCTTAATCGCCCGGGTCGCGAGGACGGTACAAACCTCTATAAAAAAAACCTCAATCTCAAGGTGTGCCACGTGCCGAGGAGATGCATGGCTGTTGAGGTTGAACAGCCGCTAGCGAGCAACCTCTGAGGAACCTGCCGCACCTCAGTTGTATCAGGCTTACCCAGGCAAGCGGGGCTCTGCCTGGGTGGACCTAGTTCCCTAGCTGCTCGTGGGACGAGAATGAAGCGAGCACAAAATTGCGTTGCCGGACGCAAAACCGTCGTCTCTAAGCGTGGGCGAACTGAATTTAATGCTGAGACATATGACCCCCAAGCGTTTCCTTCCATGGCCACACCATGGGAAGAACGCAGGGCTCGTCAGCGAGGTGAGGCTTATGCCCCCCGTTATTTGGTATGTACTAGGACGGACGGCGAATCGTTTACGACTACGAAGCCTCTGTTTTTTGTGGAGAACCTTGAGGATAAGTTTGGGGAAGTGGATGGCATGTCTAAAATGAGATCTGCGGCTGTACTTATAACGACATCGTCCCCAGCCCAGTCACGGGCGCTGCTTGCTTGTGACAGGCTGGGTGACGTCCCCGTTAGCATTACTCCCCACAAGAGCTTGAACATGGTACAGGGACTTATATTTCACAAGGACCTTCTATTGCAGTCTGACGACGAGTTACGGCAGAACTTAGGGAGGCGAGGAGTCCATTTCATCCGGCGTGTTTATAGGGGTCCGAAGGACAATAGGGTAGCCACCGGTGCGTTTATCTTGGCTTTCGAAGGCAATTCGTTGCCAGAGACTGTCAAGGTAATGATATATCGGTGTGACGTAAAACCCTACGTTCCTCCCCCTATGCGTTGCTTCAAATGCTGGAGGTTTGGGCACATGTCCTCCCAATGTGATGGTAACCCTACATGTCGGGAGTGCGGACGTGCCTCACATCCGGACGCCCCTTGTGTCCCTCCTCCAGTATGTGTCAACTGCAAGCAGCATCACTCTCCATGTTCGCCAGACTGCACGGTTCTTCATAAAGAACGTAAAATTATGGAATATAAGACCCTGGACCGGTTATCATACTCAGAGGCCAAGAAGAAGTATGCCAAGCTCCATCCTGTGAGCATGAAGACATCATATGCCACAGTTGCATCACAACTGCCTCTGCCATCTCTGGTACCACTCTCCACTGCCTCGTCTTCCACAGTGGGCCCTTCGCCCAAACCGCCCACATCTACCCCCATGGTGTTTGGGGGTACCTCATCCTCTGATGCCCCCAAGGTCCCTTCCTTGGGAGCACCACCATCTCCGCCTGTGGGGCCCTCAGTCCCCACCCCCGAGCCAGAGACACAACAGCCATCTCTGGCTCCTCTCGCGAGGAAGGGCTCCCTTGGATCCCTTCCTCCAAAGGCTTCTCCTGTAGATATCACTAGGTGGCTGAAGGAGCCACCTACTGCTGGTTGCAGGGCCGCGCAGGCATCCACAGTTCCTGAGGATGGCTCCGCGAAGCCCTCCCGGCATGAGAAGCCTAAGGAACCTCGTGAGAAGAAAAAACACAAAAGTAAGAGTAAATCCAAGGATTCTCTGGTGGCTACCGTGCCACCGAAACATTCCTCTTCATCTGAGG